>CM057754.1:18206091-18831091 GCA_030064425.1 Trapa bicornis
TTTCTTAATAACATAATCGTGTCAGTTCCCTTTTTCTACTCATTCCTTACAAACTTTCCTATGGTTTTTCCCTTGTTCCAACCGTCTGTTTCTAGCTTACCGACCCATTGGAATCCTTTATCAATCACATCCTTCCTCATTTATTATGGCATATTTTTCTCAAGTGCTTTTCTTTCCTCCATCATTTCTTACTTGTTTGTGACCATTCACCATTTCTCACTTCGACTTGACCCTTTTTCAGTCTACGTATTGATTCCTTGTTTGGGGGGGGGGGGGGGGGTAGGGGTCTCCCTTTTATGGTTTCCATACTCTACTATATCCTTCAAAGTAGAGACTTACATTTTAAGGTGATAGCTTAGATCTTCTTACCATTCCTTGAAGGTTCCTTCCCTTTACCTCCCTAAACTTTCTTTATTTTGGGGTCTTGGACCACTTTTAATTCTACTTTGTCTTAAAATTCCCATTCCATCCATCATTCCTTATCCTATTAACTTCAGGTTTGCGGGTCTTATTTCCTGTATCCCACCTTATGTCAAATAATGCAGTCGTTATCCTTTAGGTTCCATTAAGTGATTGTGGATTGTGACAAGTCTTGATATCTGTGGTCGTTTCCATTCTTCACTTCTTAATTTGAGGCTTAATTCTCCCAAGGTTTATTGGGTAATGAGCTCCTTTATTACTTACATGACATCTTTCGATGCTATCTTTTTATCTACCCATTCCTTGGGTTTTAACCTACTCCTTGGGTTCTGGGAAATCTTTCCTTGTATTGGTCCTTTATTCCCTACTTGCATTCCATTTGAAAATTTCTCCTCGTTTCTACTTTAGTTGGGTCCATTATTTTCCATTGGAATATGTATGCCTCTTTAGGACTCCCTTCCTTGTTCGACTTCCTCTTCTTTCCCTGGATTTCCTCTTTCCTTCATCTTCTTGGTTATCTATCATTAATTTGACCTCATGTCACTCTTGATGTCATCCTATCCAACTTATCTTTACCTTGGATAGTTTTGCTAGCACATCCCTTATCATTATCTTTTATCCCAACTTGTTATTTACTACGATTTTTTATCCCTATAGGTGAAGGGTTCTTGGTCTTTTCCTTTCGAGGTTCTTCCATCCTCTTTTTGAGAGCTTATTACTCCCTTCTATGGTTTGGGTTTTGGTTGTCGATTCGTTCTCGACCATTTATTTCTTCAAGAATTTCTTCATTTTTTTTCTAAAATCTTGACTTTTACATTTTTCCTTTCCTTGTTGGTGTCAAATTTATGGTCTTCTAGGGGGTCAGTTCGTTAAGTGCCTCATTCCCACTATTCTCTTTGGTCAGTCGTCTTGGAACAATTGTCCATTTTTTAGTGTAGTCCTTACTATGTTTTTGGTCCTTCATAGGACGCCATTTATTCTCCTTGATCATTTCGTTGTTTCTAGTTGCTTCTTGCTTGACCCCTCTCCTGTTTCCAAAACAGGCCATACTTGCCATTCCCAGACATCCTTAACCACTTACACCACATTTTAAGGTTCCATATTTCGGGTTAAACCTCTCATTACCCACCTTTCGGTTCTTTAGCTTGGGACTTCCCTTCTTATGGTCTCACTTCCTACCCTTGCCCTTTTTCTTAAGGACTCCTGTCCTAGGATTTTCCTATTCGCCTCCCTAACACTTCTTGAAGGTTTTGCCTTCTTTCCTTTCATACACCCTTCCAACATTGGTATGGTTATTCGCCCTTTATTCCTTCCCATCCTCTAATTCTCTTTTTGTTCATTATTCTTCATTTGAGGAATTCCTGATTGTTGTTGAGTTCCTAGCACTTTACGTTATGTCCATTTGCCTATCAAGAGTTCTTTCAAGGGTACTTATACCTTCTTCTCGAGTCCTCTTTCCTAACACCTTTCTCTTTCTCTTCCCTCTTACCATGTCCTATCCTAGAGTTACCTAAAGAGGTTTTCCGCGTCCTCCCTTTTTTAGGGGGTTCTTTGTACCTTACCTCTCCTCTTGGTTATATCCCATATTCTTGGTTCTTCTTAGAGGTAACCCAATTCCTCTTGATTTCCTAACTCTCGTATGAGGACACTTTCTCCATCCCTTATGGTTCCCCCTATTTCCCCTTTCTCTAACGGTTAGGGTTTGTGAATTGGTTCAGTTTTCTCACTTGGGTTGACTGGTTCTTTCCTAGTTTTCCTTAACTTCAAGGGATGGGGTATACAACTCTCCCCTACTTTTACCAGTTTTGTCCCCAAAACTTATTCAACATCCTTTGTACTGGGAATAACTTCCCTTGTTGCCAACTTGAAGTTTATTGATATCCAACCATTTAGGTTATTTTCACTTAGCCCCTTTATAACACGCTCTTTAAAAATTTTCTTTTCCTTTCCATTCCTTACTCATTCCATGGAGCTTATTCTAGCTAAGCATACCTTCCTTGAAAGTTTAAGGGTATATCCTTAGATTCACATCTTTTTTTACATAAAGCAAAATTCTTTCCCTTGAGATTCTTTAATCAATATTTCAGGATTGGGAGTTCAAGGATGCCCAATCATTCCAGTGTGTAGTCACTTCCCTTATCGTTAAAACCCTTCGCTCGATGTCTTCTTGTGTGCTACCACTTGCTTTCATAGGTTTTCGATATTAACTTCTTTTATCCAGTTTTGACCCTTCTTATGTCCATCCTTAGTTTCAGTGGCATCCTTTTCTCAAGGACTTTCCTTTCTTTTAGTCAACTCTTACTCTTTCGTGATCACTTCACGATTCTTATTACAAGTTAATCTCCTTCGATTTAAGTGTCGATTACTTGTTTGTGAAAGCTTCTTCATTTTGATTTTGTTCTCTACTATGTCCCTTCCAGTATAGACTTTTACCTTAGGGTCTACATCCTCAACCTTCTTATCATTCCTTGAAGGTTTCATTCCTTCCTTTATTCATGTTCCTCTTTGTATTGAGATATTTGTTTATTTAAATCCTTTTCATAACTAAAATTTTGGTTTCATCCCTTATCCGTTACTTGGGATACTTCTAATTCTTAGTCTTATTCCGTGTACTCCACACTATGTCTAGTCGTCCTCTCTTTAATCTCCAGCAATTGAGCATTGACCACCACCAAATCCTGATGTCAATGATCATTTACTTTAATCACTTCTTAACTGTAAGGTTTACTTTTCCATGATTTCTTAGCTGTGCTTTCCTCTGTTTCCTCTTTTATGGGCAATCCACCCCCTTCTTACTCGCATGACATCCTTTGATGTGTTTTTCTACTTACACATTTCTTGGACTTAACTTACTCTTTGGATCCTTTTGAATACCTTTCCTTTGTAGTTGATCTTCCCATCTCAACTAGAATATCTTGGATGAGTTTATCTCGTCTCTACTTCTGATGGTCTCATCACCTCTTAATTAGGACACTTATGTCCTTCCAAGGTTTCCTTCCTTGGTAGTTTATACTATTTTCTCTCGGGGTTCTCTTCTAGTTTTGCCATTTAGAATATCTAGCCTTAAATGGTATTCCCTAATGCCATCCTTTCGTGCTAATATTACACTTAAGAACTTACATGGACCTCGTCTTCATTCTCCATTCTTTCCTATATCCATCTATTTCTTTTAGATGGGATTCACATCTTCCTTATTTCAAGTTCTCATGATCATCCTACGAGATGCTTACTTAATCTTCTCCTGGCTTGAGATTAGTCGCTAATTCGGTCTAGCTCGTTGACTCTTTAAGGATTTTCCTTCATCTTTATTAACCGAATGTTTGGCTTTTCCATCTCTCCCTTCTTTACTAAAGTTTAAATTTATGATCCTCCCAAGGGTCAGTTTGTTAATTACCTTGATCTTATCATTATCCCTATCATGTGATCTCGAGGTCATCGTCTCTTGAGTCGTATTGTCCTTAATATCCATCTCACTCCTTTTTAGGGTGTATTCCTCACTACTTCCCAATCCATCTTAGGGCATCATTTATTCTCCTAGATTATCTTGTTGTTATGAGTTATTTCCTTCAACTGGGTATGTCTGAAATCCTTATTTTGTTTCTCTGCTCTTTTGAAAGTAGATAACACCTAGCCATCCAGTTATTTCCTTAGCCATATATGTCTTTTAATGAGGTCCTTATTTTAGCTCTAATTTATGATGGTTCATATGTTGGTTACCTTAGCTTGAAAGTTTCTCCTTCCATCATCCCACTTCCTATCCTTATCCTTCTTCTAGGGACTTCTGTCCTGGGAGTTTCACGTTCAACCTCCCTAACGCTTCTTGAAAGCTTTCCCTTTATTCTTTCCTTACACTTTCCTAACTTTAGTATGGTTATTCACTCTGGATTCTTCCCTATCTCCTATTCCTTTTTATTCCATATTCTTCCTTCAAAAAGTCTCCTGATTATTGTTGAGTTCCTCCTGATTTGTGTCTTACCTATAAAAAATTCCTTTAAGGGCACTTGTATTATTAATGTGGTTTTCTCCCTACCATACTTCTTTCCTTTCTCCTTTCTCCTTGTCTTATCTCGTATTGACTTAACATATTCATTGCTCCCATATCTTTCTTACTTTCTTCCAGGATAGCTTTCATTCCATTGGTTTCCCTTGAAATAGTCCAATCCTTCTTGTTTTCTTACTTTTATCCATAGAGTATTTCCTTGACTCTTTATGCTTCCACTAGTCATGTACCCTTCCCTTGCACCTGATTTATTCTTCCTTCCTTTAGTTAGGATTTATCTCCCTTGGTGAACTCTAGTAGACTTTTCTAGAATTTCTTTCCAAGTCTTATTGTCATATTTTTCCCTTTTCTAGATGGAAAAACTTTCTTGCCTACTTTAAAGGTGGGTTAACTAGTAGTGACTCGTAGTTTTCCTTCCTTAGGTGATCTCTTTTCCACCAGCTACTTCGACCTTTATTGGCATTCTCCTATTTCTGTTAGTTGTACTATCAAGGAGAGTAAAATTTTTACTCAAGGAAAAATCGGATTTTTATACATTTAGTAAATAGTTTCTCGCCATACTTGGCTTATTACAGAGATTTTCTACCCTCTAGTCCCTTGGGGTCATAGGCCGGGAGTTAGCATTGGAACGTTTGTGGGATTCATGATCTGATGGCTCTAAGGAAATGGTTGAAGTCCATCCATATTCCAATATGGGATGAACTTCATGTATGGCCTCCAGTTCGTTCCACCTTAATACCTCAACCTCACACTCATATGTCCACCTCATCCATTGAGAAGGATTGAAGTTGGACTGAGTAGGTGGGGGTACTTGGTGGACTTTCACGAAGGTGGCATAAGCATCCCAATAGTTGTCCCATGCCTTCTTCTAAGTGGGATTTCTCTCCGGTTATTGTGCAGCTGGAGGAGGTGTTGGGCTCCTAGAGGAACATGTTCCTCTTACCTAGGAGGAGTGTATGTAATGCCTTCTGGTTCTAGTAAGGCCCCCATGAGTTTCCGATAATCCTCCACCATATCTTTGGGCACTCACTTCTCGCCCTTCTAGAATTGTTGAATAGCTACCTCCCTGGGGGTAGGCGTCTTTTTCATGGTTAGGTGTGGTAGATTGGATTTCACGGAGAACTTTCTACGGATTCTCCTTTCTACACAGTAGTTAAGGTTTTATTAGTGTCAGTGCATAATATTGATAATGTTTCAAGGGAACTTAACTATGATACCACTCAAGTTGTCACACCCCAACCCGGTTTGGTTAGATCCTCGTGAGCAACCAGCCACTCCCTTGGTTCAAGAGGGGTTTCCCACTTTCTTTAATCAAGAGGAGCCAGGCATAAAATTCAACCTTGCTCCCTGGAATAACATAAATCAATAACAATGCACGCTTAAAAATAAATTTTTAAGCATACTTGACAAAAGGTAGGTCTGGGTGTTATCCATAGTCATTTTCCTTAAATTCTAAAAGGGATAGAAAAGGTGGGTTAGTTTCAACAAATCAGTGAATGGGTATTTGAAAAATAGTTCTTATAAAAATAGTTTTTAATTGGAGTGTTTCAAACTCCTAATTTCCTTTAAGATTATTACTTCCACAAATTTTGGTTTTCAAACAATTTCCTCATTATCTACAATCAATGTGTTTAATAATCAACACATGCCCTTCATCATGAATGGGTCACAAATTCACAAGGCAGCCCATCCACTACACTCACTTGCGGCATCATAGCAACTTTATCGACCACCTAGATAGAAACCCGTCCACTTCTACCTTAGGAATGAGTGGATGTTCGCGACATTCGACCCTTAAACCTAAAATCAACTTCGTGTCCATATGAGAACAGAGACCTCATGTCACGCCCCAACCCGGTTTGGTTGGATTTTCATGAACAACCCGCCGCTCTCTCGGTTCAAGAGGACTTTCCTCCTTCTTTAGCTCGAGATGAGCCAAGTGTAATTTCAACCTTGTTCCCTAGAAAGACATATCAAATAAAATGCAAGCTTAAGGAAAATTAAGCATACCTGACAGAGGGTAAGGCTAGGTGTTATTCCTAGTCATTTCCTCTTTTCCTGAAAAAGAGATATAAAAGAGGAGTGAGTTTCTACAACACAGTGAATGGGTTTTCGAAAATTAACTTTTAGGAAAAAGATTGGTATTGGAGTGTGCGAGACTACTTATTTTCTTTCAAAAATACTTTAATTTCAAATCTCTATTTTTATCACCATTTCTTATTAATTACGGTGTGTTATCATCCAACACACATCCATCATCATGAAGGTCAATCACACAATCGCAGGCCAGCCCGTCCTCTAAACCCACTTGTGGCATTGGAGCGACTTTATCGACCACCTATATAGAAGCACGTCCACTTCTACTTTGAGAATGAGTGGATGTACGTGACATTCAACCCTCAATCCCGAAATCAATTCTCTATGTCCATATGAGGACAGAGACCTCATCCCGACCCCACCCCAGTCTCGTGTGCTTGAAGCTACGTCGAGCTACGTAAGGTCACTTGGTTCGACAAACTACCCTTATATCCACCAGGTCATCCAGGGCCCTAGGACACATTACTACCCCTCTTGGGTGTCTTAAAGGTCCTGTACACACAGTGCATGCACAATCAGTATTTTCACATCATGCCTTATAATTTGTGGTGCCACTGGTCGAACGGCCTTGACCATCAACTCAACCTGTAGCTGTTTGTCTTGACTAGTCCCGAGACCTGTCATGTCGCACTGTCACTAGTTAACTGAATATTTCGGTCCTGTCTTGGTACCATGGCTGAACAATTCACTTACTTAAAGTTTTATGGCATATATCTCATGTTTGTTCACAAGCTCTTGCTCGTGCCAATTGGCCTATGGCCTACTGTTTGAGATTTTCAAAATCGGGCATATTAGCCACCATGTTCCAAAACCGGGGCCGCCTATAAGAGCTATTCGAACTCTTGTCAAGAAGGTCTCCCAAATCGTTTAAGTAGTGGCACATAGTTAGGGGAGAGCACTTCTGATAAAAATATGTTTTCAGCTATCCATCATACTGACCGGGTATAATGACATCTCCGCCCATAACCAACGAACGGATTTTCACTTCCTTCGAGGAAGTTTCATCATACCAACCGAGTATGATCTACTTACAACCGTTAATTAGTTTGTACGCGTGATTTTCACATCACTCATCTTAATTGTGATGTTTAAAATACCACCAAGTAGTGGGTTTTCATTTCGAGGTACTTATCATCTCCAACCGGAAATGATATAAAATCCCACTCACAAACGATAAGTAGTTTTCAGCTTAATTTGCTCATCACCCCAACCAGTATGATGTTAAAAGTCCCACTCACCCGATCGTGCAATGAAATTCCACTTAGTCGGTTTCCGTCCCTAACAAGCTTAACTTCAGTTGGCATTCCCGATGTCTCATTTTCCTACACGAAATGAACATAGTTGTTCATTATTCTTCGACCTAATAGCCTTCATTCATTCCAAATGAATGAGAAAACCAAACTTTCTATTTATCAACAATTAGGTCCCTAAAGTTATTTTTCTTTAACTTTGAGTCCCAAATGTTGGTTTTTCATCAATTTGAGTCCCAAAACTTTTAAAATTTATCTCAGGACCTCAATTTATTCAACTTCACAAAAGAGGTTTAATTTCCCAAATTTCCAATTTGGTCCCCCAACTTTTCCAAAATTACTATTTTGCCCTTCTTTTACAAAAATGGTAAGTTTCACCCCAAAAATTCTAAAATTCCTCAATTGGCCATCTAACATTCTTATCATGCCCAATTGACCCCCAAAAATTCTAAAATTATATTTTGGTCCTTCGAATTTTTGAAAATCCCCAATTTCCCCAAATTTTCCCCCAATTTCAACTCACTAACACAACCGAATTTAATTTCATCAAATTGACCAATCAAACACCTCTAATTGTTAAAATTGAAGTTGAAATTGAGTTTTTACATGTTCATACGATTCCATAGAACCTTAAATCATAAGTTTTAACGCCAGAATGAGCTTAAACGGAACTTCGCCGAAAAATAGACTGTAGAGAGAGAAAGCTTCAACTGCTCACCCGCGAGGGCGCGACGGTCTAAGCTTTCTATCTAGGTAGGTGGCTCTCCTCCTAAAGTTCCTCCTAGGATCAAGAATGACATCAGTTGATGTTGAATTGGATTAGAACTCTATCATTTAAATTCGGTTGACTCTCTCTCTAATACCAATCGAAGATTGCAGAGGGGTGCCGAATTGGCTTACCTTTCAGTCCTAACTCGGCCATAGGGAGGGATGAGGTAGTGCTGGAATGGCTTGGTTTGGCTTGAAGAGGGCTTGAATTGGCTGATTTTAATTCGGCCGAAATAGGGTAGCTTCGGTCCGCCGAAGCTGCTTCATTGTTCGATCACGCCGACACTTCAGCGGTGACTCTCGGAATGAATGGATGTCACCACCATGTAGCTGACTTCTCTCCAGTTCTAAGGAACTCGACCTCACCTTCTTTGGCTTATAAATGACCCTATATCGGAACTCAGGTTCAAGCTTCACCTAAAAACTAAGCAGCTGAGACAGAGTGAGCTTTTCAGGTGTGGAGAGGATGAATGGAGAGTGGCTCTTTATATAGGGAGCTCAGGGACTTGTCAGTCGTCCGTTTGGCACCTTTATGACAGAAATTGATGGCCTGAAACGTATTGAACAGAGAAGTTTCTCCTTCGCCGATGCTGCTTCGATTTTCTGGCGAGTGAACAATGCTATCATCTGAAGGAAGAAGATGACACTGTTCCGAACCGGGTTCAAAGCTTAAATCAGCCAGTTCACCCTCGATTCGACCGAAATTTTTAAATTTAAAATTTTATAAATTCATCTAAATTCATTTAATATTCAATGTGGCCTAAATCTAAAATTTGAATATTTTTGGCCACCTAGAAAAATAAATTTCGCATTCGGTTCCGTAGTGGTTCAAACTGGTCCAATCCGGTTCGGATTCAGTTCACTTGAACCAGTTTGGTTTTTCATCTCCTACTCATCCTAAAGTCCTTTTTCATGACTTTTGGGACTCCTTAGGTCATTCAGGGTCCCTAAATTTCCTGGTTTGCCCCCTCTCTCTAGGCTTCAGTTCATAAATTGGCTTGGTTTCTTAAGTTGGTTCAATCTGGTTCATGTACGATTCGCCCAAACCGGTTTGGTTTCTCTCTCTCAATTTGTCCTAACTTTCCTTTCCAAGGCTTAGGAACCTCTTTGGGTCATTTGGGAGTTAAAATTCCTTCAACTTGCCCGTTCCCCAATAATGGACTTATGAACCAGTTCGATTTTCTCACTTAGTAAGACCAGTTCTTTTCTTGGTTTTCCTTAACTCCAAGGAGCGGGGTTTACACCTCATCCTGACCCCGCCCCGGTCTCATGCACATGAAGCTACGTCGAGCTTCCCTAACTACTGGAATGACAAACTGCCCTTATATCCACCATGTCGTCTAGTAGCCCCTAGGATGCATAACTACCCCTCTTGGGTGTCTTAATGGTCTCGAACCTCTAGTGCATGCACAAACAAAGTTTTCCACAAAGCCATTTATCTTTGGCACCACTGGTCCAATGGCACCGACCCTCAACTCGACCTGCAGCTGTTTGTCTAGACCGGTCCATCAACCTGGTCCTGTCGCATTACCGCTAGTCCATCGAGTATGTCAGTCCTGTCTTGGTACTATGGCCAAATCACATAAATCATTAATTAAGAATTTTTATGGCTTATCATCATGTTTATTTATGAGCTCCTGCTTGTTCCAACTAGCCTTGGGTCCACTATACGTGATTTTCCAAAAATCGGGCATTTTTTCTCCAAGTTCCAAAACCAAGGCCTCTTGCCAATTTGAGCTATTCCAGGTCTCGTCAAGGTCTCCCAAAAGTTTTAAGCATTGGCACACAGTTAAGGGAGAACACTTCTGACAAAATAACTTTTCAACTCGTCCATCACACCAACTGAGTGTAATGACATCTCCGCTTACAACCTATAAGCAAGTTTTCTATTTCCTTCCATGAAGTTCATCATACCAACCAAGTATGATCTACTTACAATCAGTGTGTAGTTTTTCCACGTGGTTCTCACATCACTCTAACCAGGTGTGATGTTAAAATTCCACATAGACGTGGTTTTTCATTTCCAAAGTACTCATCATCCCAACCGAGTATGATTTGAATAATCCCACTCACCCGATATTCGCAGTGTATTCCTTCTTAATCGGCTTTTTCCTCTACGCGAGCTTATCCTTATTGGTGATCCGGTCCTTCATGTTCCTACATGATTGGGACATCCTTTTTTATTACCATTGACATTATAGCCTTCATACCTCACGTATGAACAAAAATACCCATCTTTTCAGTTAATTGCATTTAGATCTCTAAAGTTCTTTTTCCTTGCCTTTAGGTCCCTAATGCTAACTTTTCCCAAATTAAGTCCCAAAACATCCGAAAATTCACTTTAGGTCATCAATTTATTCAAAATCATTACAGGTGTTCAAGTTTTCCAAATTTCAAATCTGGTCCCTAACTTTTCAAAAATTACCATTTTGCCCCTAATTTACAAAAATGGCAATTTGACCCCAATTATTCTAAAAAATTGACCAATTTGTCCCCCCAACATCTTTTATATAGCCAATTAGCCCTCAATTTTATGAAATCCCAAATTTCCCCCAAAATTATCCCTAATTTACCCCTTTCAAACTGGTCGAATTTGATTTTATCAAATTGACCATTCAATCGAGTTTAATTGTTGAAATGAAAGGTAAAATTAAGTTCCTACACATCCATAATATTCAATTGAGATTTGAATTGCATGAATTGTGGCTAGAACGAGCTCAAATAGAGTTTTGCCGAAAAACTATGCGTAAAGAGAGAAAGCTTTGAAAGTTTACTATTGGAGGTGTGGCGGTCTGAGCTCTCGTCCTAAGGTTCCTCCTAGGATCAACAATTGCAACAATTCATGTTGAATTGAGTGAGAATTTAGTCAGTGGAGTTTCATCGTTTCTCTCTTTAATGCTGATCGGAAATTACAGAGAGTAGCCAAACTGGCTTACCTTTCAACTCTAATTCCATCATTTAAGGGCTATGGGAGTGTTGGGCCTTTAAGTTTTCAAATCTTATCATTTGAGTATTAAAACTTTTTTGTTATTTCCCTTAGGCCCATTGACTTTCCTTAGGTCCTTTTTGGGTCCCCAAGGTTACTCATTCCTAAATGGGTTCCTTAATTTTGTCAAAATTGTATTTTAATCCCTAAACTTCATACCCCATCAAAACTCGTCCCAAAAATTGTGAATAAATTCTATCAGGTACCTAAACACCTACCCTAATCACCGTTGTCATTTTTAGGCTTGGGTCAAATGGAATAATGCATTTTTTATTGAGATCTAAGGCTCACAGAAAAATTGATAAAAAGAGGTAAAACGATTGGAACTCACTAAAAATGATGGCTCGACTAGTGGTACTAGTGGAATTGGAATGAGACTATTAGATGAGTTTGTGACCTCTTGAATCATATCAAACGGATGTTAAAGTCGTCTAAATATGAGGTTTTAAGCTTAGTCATAACTGCAAGCTAGTCAGAATTTTCATTAATTAATTTTACCTCTGTACTTATTCTCATCTTGAAAAATTGGTGAGATTTGTTAACTAGGGCTAAGAACAATCTATGAAAATATTATTGGATGTGCTTGCCCGTCGGGCATAAAAAATGGCTTGGGAAGGTATGGGTTTGTTTTCTATAGAATGAGCAAATTCATTGTTTAATTATGCCAAAATCAGCATAGTCATTGTTGGACAAATGTAACCTAAAGTTTAAAATCGAGAGTTATACTCTTACATAGCAAGCTTGTCAAAAAAATATAGTAGTTTGGGTTGCAAATAGAATTATGGCATATTGCCAGCGAGAGTGGTCGGGTCCATAGGCATGGGTCAAATTTATTCTCCTCGTGACTTGAATGACATCTTTTTACAGAAAAAGCCGATGAAGTCAGGTCGAATGTCGGATGGGAAATGTGGTACATGACGTCCTCCCCTCCCACTTGGCTGATCATTTACCATTCATTATTTCAAATTGATTTTTAACGAATTTTTTAACAAGTTTTGACCAATTTGGTATTTTTTTAATTTAATTGATTTTTCACCCAATTTAATTTTATAAAATGATTTATCTTATTTTCTTGAGTTTAGAACTAACAAGTTTAGAACTAATAATCACATTTTTATCATTAACAAAACTTATTGAAAACTTTTCTAAATTTTTTTATCCAAGCAGTTTCATTTGTTTTATTCGATTATCAATCAAATATTTATATATTCTTAATTGTAAGAACGTATTGTGGACCGATAATACGTCGGGCTCATTTCTACATAAAAGTTATGATTGTAAAAAAGTATTGTAGATCGATAAATAGTCGAACACATTTCTAATTAAAAGTCATAAACTGTAAGTAATGTAACATTTCCAAAAACCCACAACACTTCTCTATTTTATCCAATATGTGATCATATTCTCAACACCTGCCCTCACGTGC
Organism: Trapa bicornis; assembly: GCA_030064425.1. Lineage (NCBI taxonomy): Eukaryota > Viridiplantae > Streptophyta > Magnoliopsida > Myrtales > Lythraceae > Trapa > Trapa bicornis. The sequence goes on from CM057754.1 coordinate 18,219,039, forward strand.
AACTAGATACACTTGCCAAGTGCAATTTTAAACTCGCCCGCAATAACTATATACGAGTGGGGTATGATTCTTCCAATTTCAGACGAGTGGGAACAATGACCTCAAGTTAGGTATTTTTTCTCTATACTCGAATAAACCATGAGTCAGGTACGGGGTGCTAATCCACTAGCTCAGATACTATGTAATAAGTTATTGTAAACCGATAAGGGTCGCACACATATCTACTTAAAAGTTATTATTTATAAGTAGTGGTATTTTTACAAACTTATAAACACACAACACTTCTATATTTTATCGAATGTACAATCATATTCTCAAAAATAATTTTCAACAAAATTATTTAAGTTTTATTTAATTTTATTTTTAACATATTTTATATATGAATGGAACTATCCATTTAATCGTAAATATTGATTTAACCTTAATTTGCAATTCCTTTGAAAAAATGGTGTTAAAAAAAAGAGCACTTTATATAAATATTGTAGTTGTCATATTGCATCCTCATTGTCATTGAGGAAAAATGAGTAATGTGTACAACCATGAAAGAGGTTGAAAAATAAGACGATGAAATGATTCTCCTCCCGACTGAATAAATATGAAAACTACAACAATAAACATAACCTTGTATCAGTAATTTGTGAATATCATATATTTTTTAACTTCATCTATCACTATAATTGATGTTATTACAAATAGAGAAACTTTATCTATTATTTCTTATAAAATGATAAAAATAAGAAGTATAGAAATGCTTGGACATTTGTGTATTTGAAACAAAGGTCAAAAGAAGCAACATACCCATGCTAAAATAAATAGCGAGATGAATATCACATAAACCCTAGATTAGATTTTGCAGGTGACCAAGGATAAATGGTGCAGAGTTGAATGTGTAGTAGTTTTGGACAATAGTAGATGATAGAGAGGAACATAATTGATACATGAGAACCCATCTAATATGCTTATAATATATTTAGAAACTGAATATGTTCCAATTCAATTACTGTTTTTGTGTCCCATCTATTCACCCGACCCGAATTGATTCGGGTATTTATTCGGGTTAGACATGAAAGGATGGTTTATTAAATCTCGACCAACCCAACATCAAACCAAAATATAAATAGTGTACAAGGCGACCGGGCCCAACTGGACCCAAAGGGGGTCAGGCACTAGTCCATGTCAGATACTCTGGACCCTGCCAAGATTTTGATAACTCTAAATGGGATTGGAGAGGCTATACCTTCAAGGAAGTATGATCCACTGATGAGTTCGCTTGTCTCTTTATAATTTTGTATGGGAGTGGAATGACATCATAGCAAGTTAGATGTGTGTCAGAAAATAATATTCTGGAGGTGACCCACCAGAATTTTATAGAGTGTGTCAGGCTATTATTCTGGATCTTTTGTATACAAAAAACCATGGGCTTCTCTCACCATGATTTCACAACGTACCCACAGGCCTTGATTCCTATACACCTAATCCTTTCTCAATTTATTTATCTATCTCTCTCACTTTTATTTATTAAATTATCTTTACATGTAAAATTTTAAAAAAAAAACAAGTGAAATAAATGGATGCCATGGATCATAACATAATTGGAGTGGAATGAACATGGAGGCACTTTCATTAAACTCCTAACCCTCAAATTGCTACAAAACAACATATGGTCCTCATAGATGTACCTTTCCACCCATGCTTGTATAGGTAGGGTGATGACTAAGCAAGAAGTATTCATTGACTACCTTTACCGTTATCCAGTCGTCCCTCATGCCTTGACAAAATGTCTTACACAACAGTGTCAGCTTTCCTTACCCACTCGTCCTTTCCCAACATCCTTGTTGGGACTTTCAAGTGCACTCATTGGATTTCATGATGCACTCCTTCCCGTGTACCCTTCTTGAGAAATCTGGATGTACGTCTTTGTACCATTTCATTAATTGTACTTGTATCTTGTACAAGTTTTCTTCCTTAAGAAGGGTTCAAACATGGTTTGTTTCAAGACCTCCTAGTGTGTGAGGTTTACTTAATCCTCATCATGGCTTGAGTATGATCCACTTTTCTATTTTTTGCCATAATTTCCTTTAAGGATTTCCTTCATCCTTATTTTCCAATATTTGGCCTTTCCACTTCTTTCCTCCTCGCCTGGGTTTTAAATCCATAATTCCTATGAGGGTCATTTCATTAACTGTCTCATCCCTACTACTTTCTTTGTTTACTTGTTTGAGTTTAGTTGCCCTTCGAGTTCACTTATCCTTGGCTCCTATCCTATCGCCCCTTTTGAGTGTAGTCTTTAGTACTTTCTGATCCTTCCTAGGGCGTCTCCTCCCACAGATACTAGTTACATCTATTTGCTAGATTCTTCTTGGCTCCTCTGATTTTCCATAGTAGGTTACTCCATGCTATCCCGAGACATTCTATTTCTCTCTCGACATTCAGGGCTTGTCTTCTCTGGTGGAGGTGCTTCCTTCTTTGCTCCTAGATGTCATGTAGCTTTCTTGTAAGGGAAGATTCCCTTCATCTATATTATATTCTTATTTGCAATTTCTCAAGGTCCTACCTTCGGTCCTTCCTGTGTTTCATGGCTTTGGACTTTTGGTAGTCGACGTGCTTCTCAGGAAGTATTGCCCTAAATTCATGGAGTATGAGACAAACTTCTATTACATGTCATATTCCCTTATACGTTAATTTGATTTCTATCCTTAGAAGGGTTGGGCACTTCTATACATAGTATCCCTATCATTCGTACTTGTAATTATGTGGACATAAGTGGTTCCTCCTAGTATATATTTAGGGAATTGCTGGTTTTGGTGCTTCATTATCCTTGAGTCTGGATACCTTGAGAGTTTTCTTGTAGAGTCTTCTTTGCCAAATGGTCACTCTATGAGTCCTCCTATATTTCTTATTTCACTAATTCAGTTTCCTTAACTGGGATGAGATTCTTCCTAATTTTTATGGGAATGGGGGTTTGTTTCTTTACTTTTCTTGGGGCGATCTTCTTAGCAAAATCTCATCATTTGATAGATAGAGTTTTAGGAATTTTGAGTACTTTATTAATAGAGGAGTACAAGATGTTGGGGTGTTAGCCATATTACAAAAAGTGGTTACGAAATAGATGGGAAGATACGGGGTTCTTGACAAGAGTCCTCTTTGGTAAGGTTATAAGCCCTAGATGGTGTTCCTGGCCCTAGATGGAGTACTTTATTAATAGAGGAGTACAAGATGTTGGGGTGTTAGCCATATTACAAAAAGTGGTTACGAAATAGATATGGGAGATACGAGGTTCTTGACAAGAGTCCTCTTTGGTAAGGTTATAAGCCCTAGATGGTGTTCCTAGCCTTAGGCTTGGCTCCCTTCGTACTCAGGATTGTGACCTCAACAGATACTGGCACCATCCTCCTAGATACTTATCACTAATGTCTCTTGGTTCTTTGGGACTTCTCGGGTATTTTAGGGTGATCTCCCTATAGGGACAGAGTGTTGGGTGGTGTTGATAATGCCAGTCCTAGCTTTCTTAGTTCCTCTCCTAGGAGCCATCTGAAAATTTTAAAATTTTCTCTTAGTTACTATGTTATATAGTCTTGATAATGTATTTGAGGAAACAGGCTCTGAAACCACTCAAGTTGTCACGCCCTGACCTGGTTTGGTCAGATCCCCGTGATCAACCCGCTACTCTCCCAGTTTATAAAGGGTTTCCCTGTGAGGAGTAAGGCATCCTTTAATCATGTACCTTTCCTAGAATAACATTAATTAAAACTGCATGAAATGCAAACTTTCCATGCCTATCTTGCAAGTGTAGTTAATTGGAAGTCCTTAGGTAGGTTTTCTCTTGGTTACCTGAAAGGGGTATAAGGGAGGGGGTGAGTTCAACAACTCAGTGAATGGGGGTTTAAGACTTGATTTTCAAAAGGAATAGTTGGAATTAGAGTGTGTCAGACTCCTTATTTTTCTTTTAAAAATGTTTCATTCTCAAATTCGATTTTCATAACCATTTCTCATTATAATGGTATATTTATCAACCAACACATGTCCTTCATCATGAAGGAAACACACATTCGCAGGCTATCCCATCCACTGAACACACTTGTGGCGTTGGAACAATTTATCGGCCACCTAGATAGAAGTACGTCCACTTCTACCCTGAGAATGAGTGGATGTACGTGACATCCAACACTCAATCTCGTAACAAAACTTCGTGTCCGTATGAGGATAGAGACCTCATCCCATCCCCACCCTGGTCTCATGCGCAATGTAGCTACATCAAGCTTCGCAAGACTTCTGATACGACTAACTGCCCTTATCTCCACTAGGCCGTCCAGAGCCCTAGGACACATCACTACCCCTCTTGGGCGTCTTGAAGGTCCTATAACATAGTGCATGCATAATCAACAATTTTTCACATAAGTCATATAATCTATGGTGCCACTAGTCCAACGGCCCCAACTCTCAACTCGACCTGCAGTTGTTTGTCTTGACTAATCCGTAGACCTGTCCTGTCGCACTGCCGCTAATCCATCGAGTATGTCGATCCTATCTTCGTACAATGGCCAAATAACTAATTTACATAAGTTTTCATGGCTTAATAATCATGTTTGTTTACGAGCTCCTGCTCGTCCCAACTGGCCTAAAGCCCACTATTCGAGATTTTCAAAATCGGACATATTAGCCCCCAAGTTCCAAAACCAAGGTCTCCAGCCTAATACAGATATTTGAGCTCTCATCAATAAGGTCTCCCAAAAATTTTAAGTAGTGGCACATAGTCAAGGGAGAGCACTTCCGACAAAATAAACTTTTCAGTCTCATCACATCAACAGAGTATGAGGACATCTCCACTTATAACCGATAAGCAAGTTATCCACTTCCTTCCAGGAAGTTTTATCATACCAACCGGGTATAATCTACTTATAACCGGTAAGTAGATTTTTCGCGTGATTTTCAAATCACTCCTCTCAGGTGTGATGTCTAAAATACCACTTAATAGTGGGTTTGACTCCAAGATACTTATCATTCCAACCGGATATGATATTAAAAATCCCACTCACACGATAATGTAGTGAATTTTCCTCTTAGCCGCCTTGTTGCCTTTACGCAAACTTGCCTTAGTTGGCGTTCCCAGTTCTTCATGTACCTACATGATATGAACATCCTTATTCATTATCTTTTGGCCTAATAGCGTTCATTCATCCCAAATGAATGACAAAACTAAACTTTGCAATTAGGTCCCTAAAGTTATTTTTCTTTAACTTTAAATCTCTAATGCCGATTTTTCCTCAAATTGAGTCACGAAACTTTTAAAATTCACCTTGGTACCTCAATTTATTCAAATTCTCAAAAAGGGGTTCAATTTCCCAAATTTTCAATTTGGTCCCCAACTTTTGTAAAATTACCATTATGCCCTTACTTTACAAAAATGGTAAGTTTTGCCCCAAAAATTCTAAAATTTACCCAATTGGTCCTCCAACATCTTTATCATGCCCAATTGGTGATTTTTTCAAATTGACCAATCAAATGGGTTTAATTATTGAAATTGAAGTTAGCTTGGAGTTCCTACACCTTCATATGATTCAATTGCACTTTGAATCACACGATTTGATGTCGGAATGAGCTCAAGCAAAATTTCGCCGGAAAATTGAACTTAGAGAGAGAAAGCTTCAAAAGCTTACCGACGGGAGCACGGCGGTCTGAGCTTTCAATCTGGGTAGAAAGAAAAAATGCAACAAACTTTACCAATTATACCATTTTAGTTGTATTCACTCTAAAGAAATGTTATCAACAAATGTGGGTGATAAAAATTTTTTATTAGACTCGAATTTGTACATGACTAAACTATACCAAATTTAGAAATTAATAAGTATGGATACAAGAGAATAGACTCAATTAGTGTCAAATAATAGATGTCTTGATTGAATATAATGATGGAATGCAGGTAGACATGATTAACTCCATGGTTGAGTTCAGGAACAGGAATACACTTGAGTACCCCATGGAACATCCAATTACTTAACTAAAATAAATTAAAATTTATTTTGATATTAATAAAAATTAAACAAATAACCTAAAATTGAGAATAAGATAATTTTATCGATTAAAATAAGGTAAATTACTTAAAATATAAATATTATATTATAAAATTATATTGTACAATAAATTTTAAATTTTAAAAATTATGCGGTAAATTTAATATTAATAATTTTTTAAAATTTATCGTACAAATATTTATTTATATTAAAATATTTTTATTTTAAATAAAATAGAGTATTATTACTATTAATAATTTATTTATAAATTTGAATACTATCTTAACAAAAGTATGTTTTAGTTATCTATTTCGACCATATTCTACTAAAATTTACTAATTGAATATTAATATGTTGTTACAGTAAAATTTAGTGATTCCGAGTTCATTATTAGCAAAATTAATTTCATAACTATATTCAAATCTAACTATTGGAAATAAATATTAGGTATAATGGAATACAGATACCATAACATGAACTGGGATCAAGTCAAGTATGTATGAATGGACCCGATAAAGTACAAATATCACATATACATAGTAAAATGAATCCCTCGTAAATTGAATTCTTGTTATAACTCTCATATCCACCATTTATTTGAATTTCCTAGCATTTTGTTTAATCTTTTCCTATATTTCTCGTTTTTATTTTTTTCCCACACTCATAAAATATTACAAAATTTTATAAAAAAAATAAAATTATATAATATTATATTTATAAATATTTATCACAAATGAAATTACTTATAAAAAATAATTTTACACTTCAATGAATAACTTATTTTAAAATATTTTATCATTTTTTTAATTTTTCCTCACCATTTCTCCTATAATTTGTGACCAATGTGTGCCTTCCTAAACTTTGTATTTTATGGGAAAGCATCTTCCAAGGTGTCCTAGTATTTTAATATATTATCTTTTATCAATAAAAAAATATTTAACATATAAATGGATCATAAAACTAATATAGGAAGTGCTAAATTTAATACTTATTATAATTGATAATCACATATGATTTTTTAATACTAAATTACTCCATTTTCTATTATCCAATAAGTTTTATTATTATATTATATAACTTAAATATAATCATATCATTGAAAAAAATAAATAAAAATATGATTTTCTTAAAATAAAATCATAACTTTGATTTGATAAAATTATAATAATTTTAATCTAATTCAAATAAAATCACAATATATTTAATATAACTCAAATAGGACACGGACATTCATCATGGGTTATTCTCCTATAAGCAAGTAAGGAGAAAAGGTATAAAGTTAAGTTAATTATAAATAATTTTATTTTAAGTCATTTTATAAATATTAAAATTATATTTTAATTATTATGTTATTAAATTCTTATTTAAATAAAAATAATAATCTTTTTATGATCTAATTCGAAATGTATTATAATATTAAATATTTTTTTAATTTATAAATTTATACTCTATACTTTTCCATTGATATTACTATGGAATTTAAATTTTTAAATTTGTTATCTTCAAATATGATACCATGGATCCGTTATTTGTTTTATATACACATATGCATGGACATTTGTATTTGTGTATTCGAAACAAAGGTCAAAAGAAGCCATCTAAGGATGCGAAAATAAATAGCGAGATAAATATTATAACAACTTTATATTAGATTTTATAGGTGATTAAGGATAAAGGGAGAGTGAAGAAATTTTGGACAATAGTATGTGATAGATAGAAACATAATTAATACATTACCGTCTATTTAATATGCTTATAATATATTTAAAAATTGATTATATTTCAATTCATTTATTCACCCGATCTCAATTGATTCAGATATTAATTTGGATTGGATATGAAAACATAACTTATTAAATCTCGATCTACCTAACATCAAACTAAAATATAAATATTATACAAGGCCATGAGGCCCAACTAGCTCTAAAGATGGTCAGGTACTAGTCCGTGTTAGATACTCTCGACCTTTAACAACTCTAAATGGAATTAGAAAGGTTTTAAAAAGGTTATACATGCGGTATGGTCCCCTAGATGAGTTGACTTGTGTGATAAACATTATAGATACAAATAATATTTTGCAAGCTATTCACTAGAATTTTACAATGTGTTATACTATTATTCTCGATCTTTCATATATAGAAAATCATGGGTATTTCTTGTCATGGTTTCGCAGCATATTTATACATATTTATTTATATATATATAATTATTTCTTAATTTATTTCTCTATCTCTCACTTTTTATTTATTAAATTATCTTTTACATATAAAATTTAAAAAAAAATAAGTGAAATAAATGAATGCCATAAATCATAACATAATTGGAGTAGCACGAAAATGGAGGCACTTTTATTAAACTCCTAATCCTTAAATTGCTACAAATTAATATATTGTACTGCTAGAAGTACCTTTCCGCCCATACTTGTATAGGTGGGCTCATGACTAAGTAAGAAAAAATGTTAAGATTCTAGTATTAAAAATTAATTTCAAATTCTCCATATTGTTGAATATGAAATTCACCCCTCCTAACCATAAAAAATGCAACAAATTTGATTAATTATATCATTTTAGTTGTATTTATTTTAAAGAAATATTATTAAAAATTTTAGATAGTAAAAATTTATGGTTGAAGTGGATGTACTCACTAAACTATATCAAATTTATAAATTAATAACTATGAATACAAGATAATAAAGGGTAGAATAATAGATGTCTTATCACATACTCTGACCCGGCCAAGATTTTGACAACTTTAAATGGAATTGGAGTGGTTATACACTCAGTATGGTCCACTAGATGAGTTGGCTTATCTATTTATAATTTTGTATGGGAGTGAAATGACATCATAACAAGTCAAATGTGTGTCAGAAAATAATATTGTGTAAGCGATTCACAACTCTTCAATAACGTACTCACACGCCTTGAATCATATACATACCTAATTTTTTCTTAATTTATTTCTCTATCTTTCTCACTTTTTATTTATTAAATTATCTTTACATGTAAAATATAAAAAAAATAAGTAAAATAAATGGATGTCATGTATCATAACATAATTGGAGTGACATGAACATGAAGGGCACTTTCATTAAACTCCTAACCCTCAAATGGCTGCAAATCAACATCCTTATAGATGTATTTTTCCACCCATGCTTGTATAGGTGGGCTGATGGCTAAGCAAGAAAAAATGTTGACTGAAATCCATCCCTCCTGGAAAATGCAACAAATTTTACTAATTATACCATTTTAGTTGTATTCACTCTAAAGAAATGTTATTAAAAAATATGGGTAGTAAAAATTTGTGCTTGACTAGATCTTATACCTAACTAAACTATACTAAATTTAGAAATTAATAAGTATGGATATAAGAGAATAGATCCGACCATAGTCAAATAATAAATATTTTTTATTGAATATAATGGTCGAAGGTCACTCCACTATCCCATGAAATAGCCATTTACTTAACTAAAATAAATTATAATTTATTTTGATATTAATAAAATTTAAACAAACAATAAAAATTGATAATAAGATATTTTATTAAAATAAGGTAAATTATGTTATATACTTAAAATATATATTATATTATAAAATTGTATTGTACAATCAATTTTAAAATTTAAAAATTTTGCAGTAAATTTAATATTAATATTTTTTAAAAATTTATCGTATAAATATTTATTTATATTAAAATATTTTTATTTTAAATAAAATAAAATGTGATTACTATTAATATTTTACTTATAAATCTTAATACTATCGTTAATAAAAATATATTTTAGTTATCGATTTCTATCGTATTCTATTAAAACTTACTGATGGAATATTAATATATTGTTATATTAAAACTTGGTGATCTCGATTACCGAGTTCATTATTAATAAAATAAATTTGGTGATTACACTCAAATCTAACTATTGAAAATAAATATAAGGGACAATCGAATACGAACTGAGTATAAAGTACAAATGTCACGTATATATAGAAAAATAAATCCGTTAGAAGTTGAATTCTTGTTATAACTTTCATATCTACAGTTTATTTGAATTTTCTAGCATTTTGTTTAATCTTTTTCTATTTTTCATGATGTTATTTTTTTTTCCACACTCTAAAATATTACAAAACTTTATAAAAAAAAGTAAATTTGTATAATATTATATTTATATATATTTATCACAAATAAAATTACTTATAAAAAACAAGTTTACACTTCAATAAATAACTTATTTTAAAATATTTTATCATTACTTAATTTTTCCTCTCTATTTCTCCTATGATTTGTGAAAGTGACTTTCTAAACTTGGTATATTTTGGGAAAGCATCTTCCAAGGTGTCCTAGTATTTTAATATATTATCATTTATCAATAAAAAAAGTATTTAACATATAAATGAATCATAAAACAAATATAGGAGGTGGTAGATTTAATACTTATTATAATTCATAATCACATATAATTTTTTAATATTAAATTACTCTATTTTCTATTATCCAATGAGCTTTATTATTATATTATATAACTTAAATAGAATATATCATTGAAAAAAAATAAATAAGAACATGATTTTCTTAAAATAAAATCATAACTTTGCTTGGATAAAATTATAATAATTTTAATCTAATATAAATAAAATCATAATATATTTAATATAACTCAAATAGGACATGGACATTTATCATGTGTTATTCTCCTATAAGAAATCAAGGAGATAAGATATAAAGTTAAGCTAATTATAAATAATTTTATTTTAAGTCATCTTATAAATATTAAAATTATATTTTAATTATTATATTATTAAATTTTTATTTAAATAAAATTAATAATCTTTTCATGATCTAATTCAAAATGTATTATAATATTAAATATTTGTTTAATTTATAAGTTTATAATTGATATTGCTATGAAATTTAAATTTTTTAATTTGTTATCTTATACAATACCCGCTATTTTTTTATATACACAAATGCATTTACATTTGTGTATATGAAAAAAAAAAGTTAAAAGAATTATCATATCCATGCTAAAATAAATAAAGATAAATATTATAACAATCCTATATTAGATTTTGTGGATAAATAAGAATAAATGATGCAGAGTTGAATGTATAATAATTTTGGACGAGAGTATATAATAGATAGGAACATAATTGATATATTAAAACTTATCTAATATACTTATAATATATTTAAAAATTGAATATATTTCAATTCATTTGGGGTTTAATTCAGGTTGGATATGAAAAAATCGTTTATTAAATCTCCATCTACCCAACATCAAACCAAAATATAAATAATGTAAATGACGACCCCCCACCCCAACATCCGATTAAGATTTTAACAACTCTAACTGAAATTGTAGAGATTATACATGCAATATGGTCCACTTGATGAGTTGGCTTATCTTTTTATAATTTTGTATGGGAGTAGAATGACATTATGGCAAGTCAAATGTGTGTTATTCTGCAGGCTACCTATCAGAATTTTACAAATTCTCTAACTATTATTCTAGATCTTTTGTATATAGAAAATATGGGCGTCTCTCATAACTGTTTCACAACATACTCACACGCCTTAATTTATATATATACTTAATCCTTTCACAATTTATTTATCTATCTCTCCCATTTTTTATTTATTAAATTATCTTTACATGTAAAATTTTAAAAAAATAAGTGAAATAAATGGATGCCATGGATCATGACATAATTGGAGTGGCATGAACATGAACGCACTTTTAATAAACTCCTAACCATAAAAAATTGCTACAAATCAACATCCTCTTAATGTACTTTTCCACCCATGCTTGTATAGGTGGGTTGATGACTAAGAAAAAATGTTCATATCCTAGTACCAAAAATTAATTTCAAATTTCTCATATTAAAAGTTGAATGCCAAATCCATCCCTCCTAACAATAGAAAATGTAACAAACTTTACCAATTATACCATTTTAGTTGTATTCACTCTAAATAAATGTTATTAAAAAAATGTGGGTAGTAAAATTTTCTAGATCCCTTACCTAATTAAACTATATCAAATTTAGAGATTAATAACTATGGATACAAGATAATAAACCTGAACAGGTTAAATAATAGATATTTTTTATTGAATATGATGGTCGAATTCGGGTACTCAACTAGACATGAAACATCCATTTACTTAACTAAAATAAATTAAATTTTATTTTGTTATTAATAAAATTTAAACAAACAACTAAAATTGAGAATAAGATAATTTTATTAATTAAAATAAGGTAAATTATGTTATATACTTAAAATGTATATATTATATTATAAAATTGTATTGTATAATAAATTTTAAAATTTAAAATTTATGTGGTAAATTTAATATTAATATTTTTTTAAATTTTATCATACAAATATTTATTTGTATTAAAATATTTTTATTTTAAATAAAATAAGTGTGATTACTATTAATAATTTATTTATAAATTCGAATACTATCGTTAATAAAAATATATATATTTTAGTTATCCATTTCGATCGCATTCTATTAAAACTTACTGATGGAATATTAATATATCCTTATATCAAAACTTGGTGATCCCAATTACTGAGTTCATTATTAGTAAAATGAATTTGATGACTATAATCAAATTTAACTATTAAAAATAAATATCAAGTACAATCGAATTGAATACAGATACCATGACATGAATTTGGCAAGTATGTATGAATGGACCCAATAAAATACAAATGTCACATGTACATAGGAAAATGAATCACTTTGAAATTAAATTCTTGTTATAACTCTCATATCCACCATTTATTTGAATTTCCTAGCATTTTGTTTAATCTATTCCTATTTTTCATTATTTTATTTTTCCCTCACATTCGTAAAATATTACAAAATTTTATAAAAAATAAATTTGTATAATATTATATTTATAAATATTTATCACGAATAAATTTACTTATAAAAGACAAGTTTACACTTTAATGAATAACTTATTTAAAAATATTTTATCATTTTTTAATTTGTTTCTCTCTACTTCTCCTATAATTTGTGACCAATGAGTGCCTTCCTCACCTTTGTATTTTATGGGAAAGCATCTTCCAAGGTGTCCTAGTATTTTAATATATTATCATTTATCAATAAAAAAGTATTTAACATATAAATGGATTATAAAACTAATATAGGATGTGGTAGATTTAATATTTATTATAATTGATAATCACATATGATTTTTTAATACTAAATTACTCCATTTCCTATTATCTAATAAGTTTTATTATTATATTATATAACTTAAATAAAATCATATCATTGAAAAAAATAAATAAGAACATGATTTTCTTAAAATAAAATCATAACTTTGCTGTGATAAAATTATAATAATTTTAATTTAATTCAAATAAAATCATAATATATTTAACATAATTTATTTTAAGTTATTTTATAAATATTAAAATGATATTTTAATTATTATGTTATTAAATTCTTATTTAAATAAAAATAATAATTTTTTATGATCTAATTCAAAATGTATTATAATATTAAATATTTTTTTAATTTGTAAGTTTATACTCTATACTCTTCCATTGATATTATTATAGAATTTAAAATTTTAATTTATTATCTTCAAATATAATAGAATGATTTGTTTCATATACACAAATTCATAAATATTTGAATATATGAAACAAAGGTCAAAAGAAGCGGTATACCCATATTAAAATAAAGGTAATCAAAGATAAATTGTTCAGAGTTGAATGTGTAATAGTTTTGGACAATAATAGATAATAGATAGGAACATAATTAATACATGAGAACTTATCTAATATGCTTATAATATATTTAAAAACTGAATATATTCCAATTGAGTTGTTGTCGTGGTCCATCTATTCATCCGACCCGAATTGATTCGAATTAAATATGAAAGAATAATTTATTAAATTTTAACCTATCCAATATCAAATTAAAATATAAATAATGTACAAGCAGACATGGCCCAACTAACCTCAAAGGTGATCAGGCAATAGTCAATGTCACATACTCTGTACCCGATCAAGATTTTGACAACTCTAAATGGAATTGGAGAGCTTATACATGCATGATGGTCCTCTAGATGAGTTGGCTTGTCTCTTTATAATTTTGTATGGGAGTGAAATGACATCATAGCAAGTCAGATGTGTGTCAGACTATTATTCTAGATCTTTTGTATATAGAAAATTATTATTCTAGATCTTTTGTATATGGAAAACTATGGGTGTCTCTTAACACTGTTTCACAACGTCCTCACATGCCTTGATTGATTTGTATGTACCTAATCCTTTCTCAATTTATTTTTCTATCTCTTTCACTTTTTATTTATTAAATTATCTTTACATGTAAAATTTTAAAAATAAATAAATGAATACCATAAATCATAACATAATTAGAATGGCATGAACATGTAAGCATTTTCATTAAACTCCTAACCTTCAAATTACTACAAATCAACATCCTCCGGATGTACCTTTCCACCCATGCTTGTACAGGTGGGTTGATGACTAAGCAAGAAAAAATGTTCACATCCTAGTACCAAAAGTTAATTTCAAATTCTCCATATTAAAAGTTGAATACCAAATCCACCTTTCCTAGCCATAGAAAATGCAACAAACTTTATCAATTATACAATTTTAGTTATATTCACTCTAAAAAAAATATTATTAAGAAATGTAGGTAGTAAAAATTTCTAATTGAACTGAAACTTATACCTAACTAAATTATACTAAATTTAGAAATAAATAAGTATGAATACAAGAGAATAAATCTCAGTAGTGTCAAATAATAGATGTGTTTATTGAATATGATGGTCGAATTAGAGTTCACATTATTAACTCATGTTTGAGTTCAAGAATAGGAGTACGCTCACCCATGGAACCGCCATTTACTTAACAAAAATAAATTAAAATTTATTTTGATATTAATAAAATTTAAACAAATAATTTAAAATTGAGAATAAGATAATTTTATCGATTAAAATAAGGTAAATTATATTATATACTTAAAATATAAATATTATATTATAAAATTTATTGTACAATAAATTTTAAATTTTAAAATTTATACGGTAAATTTAATATTAATATTTTTTAAAATTTATCGTACAAATATTTATTTATATTAAAATATTTTTATTTTAAATAAAATAAAGTGTGATCACTATTAATAATTTACTTATAAATTTGAATACTATTGTTAATAAAAATATTTTTTAGTTATCGATTTCGACAAAACTTGGTGATCCCGATTACCGAGTTCATTATTAGTAAAATAAATTTGGTGAATATACTCAAATATAACTATTGAAAATAAATATCAAATACAATCGAATACAGATACTATTACATGAACCCGAGTGATGTCAAGTATGTATAAATGGACCCGATAAAGTACAAATATCACATATACATAGGAAAATGAATCCGTTAGAAATTGAAGTTTTGTTATAATTCTCATATCCACCATTTATTTGAATTTTCTAACATTTTATTTAATATTTTCCCCCACACTAGTAAAATATTACAAAATTTTATAAAAAATAAATTTGTATAATATTATATTTATAAATATTTATCACAAATAAAATCACTTATAAAAAATAAGTTTACACTTGAATAACTTATTTTAAAATATTTTATCATTTTTTTAAATTTTTCCTCTCCATTTCTCCTATGATTTGTGACCAATGAGTGCCTTACTAAACTTTGTATTTTATGGGAAAGCATCTTCCAATATGTCCTAGTATTTTAATATATTATCATTTATCAATAAAAAAGTATTTAACATATAAATGGATCATAAAACTAATATAGAGTGGTAGATTTAATACTTATTATAATTGATAATCATATATGATTTTTTAATACTAAATTACTCCATTTCCTATTATTCAATGATTTTTATTATTATATTATATAACTTAAATAGAATCATATCATTTAAAAAAATAAATAAGAATATGATTTTCTTAAAATAAAATAATAACTTTACTTTAATAAAATTATAATAATTTAAATAAAATCATAATATATTTAATATAACTCAAATATGACACGCACAATTATCATGTGTTATTCTATTATTAGCAAGTACTAGATAAATGTACAAAGTTAAGCTTAATATAAATAATTTTATTTTAAGTTATTTTATAAATATTAAAATTATATTTTAATAATTATGTTATTAAATTTTTATTTAAATAAAAATAATGATCTTATAATATAATTCGAAATGTATTATAATATTAAATATTTTTTTAATTTATAAGCTTATAATTTATACTCTTCCATTAATATTACCATATAATTTTAAATTTTAAATTTGTTATCTTCCGATCTGATACGATGGGCCCAACCATGCAGGAGGCCACTGACGTTTGCAGGGAGGCAACGGTCCCAGGCTACTGACATTTGCAGGGAGGCATCGGTCGGAGGTCCGGTCAGACGACCACTGACATTTGCAGGGAGGTATCGGTCGGAGGCCACTGACGTTTACAGGGAGGCATCGGTCGGAGGCCACTGACGTTTGCGATGCTCTTTTATCGTTTTCGTTATATATAAAATAATCAAATCAATTGCCAGCAGATACCAAGAACACGTGGTGGGATAAGACCGTTTATTGCATGCACAAATCACACGTGGTGGGATAACATCGTCTATTGCATGCACGAATCGTTGTCACGTGCGTTGCGGTCCGACCCCTCTCAGGCTTTTGCTTTTGCTTTTTTTTATTGTTGATTGGATTTTTTTTTTTGCACCAATATTGTTGATTCGAGTTGACAGCTATATTTTTAAGCCCTGGTCTTATATTCCAATTATTTGTTTTTTTAATATTTTTAGATGTATAATTTTATTATATTATTTTTTTACAAAATAATTCATATATATATAAAGTTTACAAATTAACAAATCATTATATTATTTATTTTCGCAACTTGGAAAGGACGACAACAACAGCGTGGAAGAACTGGTTCTATTCTATGCGCCGCATCCACTACTTACTACTTTTGAGAAATCACTTTCATATCTATCATGTAAAGTGACATAATATTTTTAAACTTCCTAAAACATAATTGGTAGTGGTAAGTTCCTTTTGTATCATGTGAACTAATTCCCCCAAAAAAAGGGCATTCCTAATTAATACAACTCCCATGTCCTAATTTGAAGGGGAGAAGTAGTTTTTTTCGAGTGAGGATGCCTTAAAAACTAAAATTATTTTGACATTAATACATATCTTATTCTTATTTTCATACATTAAGATTATTTAATCTAAAAAATATCGGTCCAAATCATTTATCAAATTTGCCTATTTTATTTTTATAAAAATCAACATTTAGTTGTTTAATAGTAGTTATATAGTTATATTTGATTAATCCCATTTATATAATATATGTTATATGGAACATTTAACATTTTTGATAATTTAACAAGCTAATATTTTTTATTATAATAAGAAATTGATAATAATAAAAAAAATATTTGATGCATAAATTATCATTATTTAAATTAAATTAAATATTTCAATATAAATCATGTTATTACATAAAAAACGTGAAATAAATCTCATACAATCTGAATTAATTCTTGGCAAAAAATGAATCATTTCAAATAATATTAAATCCTCGCTGGATCAGAGGGCTCAGATCCCCTCACCTATTCTATCCAGATCAAGTGGTTCCAATTGTGTGCTCAAGACCATTTTTCTCTTATATAAGGAGAGTGAGACAGAAGCAGGAGTAAGGAATTGGATAAGTGAGCCATGGTTTGTTAGATAAACCCCTGTGTTAGAAGCAAGGGATAGGGCTCTCCATGCCAATGGCCTCCGGACCTCTCTGCTGAGAGTCACTTGGTTCTGGGGTGGAGGAGATCAATCTATCTTCCAGTCGCTGATCGGAGTTTCATATCTCGTGTATCCGTTAGTCTCTCTTTTTTCTCGTCCATTTTGCTGTGTTGGTTGCCTTGTTCTGAGTTCTGTCATGGTATGGAATGTATAGAGCATGTCGCTTTTTGGCGGACTTAGTCAGATTAGAATAATTTCATAAATAATTTTGGTGCATTGTCAAGTTTGACACTGGAATGAGCCTGCTGTTCAATAACCATGTTCTACTTATACTTCAAATGTATGCTCTGGGCAAGAGGGTAAAAAATGAGATTGATGCTACTAAAAAGTGAATACGATTTCAGGCATCTTTTGATAATTACATAACACTACTGATCTGTTCTCATAAATTCTTTTTTGATTAATTCATCCGAAAAACTGGATAATCTTCGGCTGATTGATTAGATCGTTTGATTGATGGTTTGCTCATGAAAGTTCTATGGGTGCATTCGATGATTTAATGTTATTGGTCATCCCTCCTTTATTGTTTTTCTAGTTCCTGAATCAACCATGGCAATTTTGGCCGTGGATTATGATTCGTTGTACCTCTGATTGTACATGAAAAGAGGTCATAAGTGTTTTTATACCTCTAGAGGTCCAAGTGTTGAAGGTTAAAAATCCATGTCTAATGTTGCATTAAATGCATGTACTTGCTAGACTACTATACTGAAATTATAACTTGTTCGTCATTGAATGTGTACTAATCATGGTTCATGAGATAGATTCATGGAGATATTAATAATTGTGTGCCTAATAAATCACGATCCATCTCTGATCGTTTGTGATTTTGGGAGCCAAGATTTATTGAGTGTAACTTAATTGTGGTCCTTATTAGACCTCTTTGTTATTTGCAGGTTCTTGTCCCCTGCGCGTAGACATTAAAGGATAGCTCAGTCGATGTAGGATTGAGCCATTTTTCCCCTCCGCCTGAGTGTTATCCCACTGTATGCCCCTTAATTTGTCAATGGGGTGCCATGAATTTAACCAATTGATGATGGATTCGTAATCATACATCTTCTACCACCTTTCATAAATTGCATTGCAGTGTGGTGCACTTACGGAGAGGAATAAGCTTGCTTTCTTTGCTGCCTCTCTTGTTGGCTGCAAAGGTTTGAGGCTTGCCACATCAGTTCATGTCTCATGAGCTCGACAGCCCAGTTCAGATCCAAATGGCTGTTGCAGTATTTAGGAGTCCTTTAAGGAAGTCCCGTGGCAATGATGGACATGAAGGGAGGCAATTTACTGGAAGAAGAAGGGTTTTTGTGCAGACGGAGACAGGTTGTGTTCTGGATATGGAGCTAGATCGCAATGACAATGTCCATACTGTGAAGAGGAGGTTGCAGGTTGCATTTAATGTTCCCACTGATGAAAGTTCATTATCATTTGGGGATATGGTGCTGAAGAACGACCTTAGTGCTGTTCGTCATGATTCTCCCCTCCTCCTTACTAGGAATGTAATGCACAGGAGCTTATCGACTCCATGTTTATCCCCTTCCGGGAGAGACCTTCACAAAAATGCCAAGAGTGGTCCAATAGAGATATTGGGCCAGTCAGACCGCTTGTCTAGAGTCAAGCCCTTGATGGAGGAAATTGTGAAGGCAATCAAGAAGGGGGTTGATCCGGTTCCTGTGAATGGTGGCCTTGGAGGTGCATACTATTTCAGGAACTGCAGAGGAGAGCACATTGCTATAGTCAAGCCGACAGATGAGGAGCCTTATGCACCAAATAATCCCAAGGGCTTCATCGGGAAAGCACTGGGGCGGCCGGGTTTGAAGAGGTCAGTGCGTGTTGGTGAAACTGGGTTCAGAGAAGTTGCAGCATACCTCTTAGACTATGCTCACTTTGCCAATGTGCCTCCAACTGCTCTTGTCAAGATTACTCATTCAATATTCAATGTTAATGATGGAATGAGTCCTATCAATCCTTTCAAGAATTCTGTCAGCAAGATTGCTTCTCTGCAGCAGTTCATACTGCATGACTTCGATGCGAGTGACCATGGAACCTCAAGCTTCCCTGTCACTGCAGTGCATCGCATTGGAATATTGGATATCAGAATCTTTAACACGGATAGGCATGCAGGAAACCTTCTTGTGAGGAAACTTTGTACCGGAAGGTTTGATCAGGTAGAACTAATTCCGATTGATCATGGGCTCTGCCTGCCTGAGACTCTGGAAGATCCTTACTTTGAATGGATTCACTGGCCACAAGCATCAATTCCATTTTCAGATGATGAACTTGAGTACATAAAAGAGCTGGACCCAGTCCGTGACTGTGAAATGCTGAGAGCGGAGCTTCCTATGATCCGAGAGGCTTGTCTCCGGATTCTCTACCTGTGTACCATTTTCCTCAAGGAAGCATCTGCTTATGGCCTATGTCTTGCTGAAATAGGTGAAATGATGAGTCGGGGATTCCGTAATGGAGATGAGGAACCAAGTGAACTCGAGCTAGTATGCATTGAGGTAAGGAGGTCGCTCATGCGCTCTAAGGCTGATGATATTGGGGAGCAAGAGTTCCAATTTGATATGGACTGTGGGGGAACGGAATTGGACAATTTTCCAAAGGTAGCCATGGAAGACTATGCCAAAAAAGCTCGTTTCCATTTTGGAATTGGTGGCCGCAATCCACTCTCGAAGCTGGATGAGGTGATCAAGGAAGAGGTAGAAGAAGAGAGCGAAGGGGAGGAAGAAGGGAAAGGGAATGTCTGTGCCTCCTCTCGACCCTTCTTTGAGAGGATTCCATCTGTATCGAAACTATCTTCCTCCTTGAAGAACATGACCTTGGGTAAGAAGACATCAAATGTGACCATGTTCTCAGTGACAAACAATCAGGAGGATAACTCTTCTTTGGGGCACCAAAGTGCCAATGAGCAGCCACCTGCAAGCGTGAGGTTTGTCAAGTTGGCAGACATGAATGAGGAAGAGTGGGGCCTCTTCCTCGGTAAATTCCAGGAGCTTATCTACCCAGTTTTTGCAAACAGGAAATTCATAACACTGGGACAGAAGTTGACACAGAGGCTTGGCACTTCCTGCAAGTTTTAAGACTGAGCACTGTGGGTTCTCCGGCAAGGCAGGTTTTGAAGAAGCTTAAGGTAGGATTTTCCATAAAGAAAACATCTAAATGGGATCATCGGAATAGATTCTGAGTCGGATGAGATATTTAGTATGCTCATCCTGGGGGGTTGTTCGTAGTAGCCTTGTTGGAGTCAGCATTGGCGGATCAGCATAAGGGCAGAGCTGACTAGCAGTCGGCTTGTAGTTTCCGTTTGTTCTGGTCTTGATCAATTATTTTAGTTCTTTTCTTTTCCTTCCCGGCCCCCCCCCCCCCCCCCCCCCCCCCCCCCCCTAGACAGGCAGTTGGCTTGTCTGATAAATAAATCTGTAGAATCCTACTAAGAGTCATTAAATAAGAGTTTATGTATGCTGAGTTGTGCCTGCCTAGAGGTTGCTGTGTTGCTTTGGTATGACTTTGACATCTATCCTTGTTATTTGCAACCTCTGTTAGGAGACTTGCTTCCACTGCTCATTGTAGCGCTCGGAATCAGGGGGAGGACTATCTAGCAAGCACGTCATTTTTATTGCAATGTCCATGGATCATTATAATCCAACTCTCCCTATGTTTAAACCTGGCAGGGCTGTATGTGTATTTGTGACCTCACCTGGATGGCCACTCAACTGGCGAGTTATGTGGGTGGTCCGTGGGTCCATCTGATAAGAAAGGAGGAGAAATACATGAGAACGAGTAACAAAGGAGTCACCTCGCTCAGGCACGCCCTTCTTCTCTCCTCATATTGATTTGTTTGTACTGATCTCTTGGGAATATACAACATGAATAGGTAAGTCAGTTTTTTTAATAAATTTTCATAATTTGTAAAATAATTTATATATGAGTATCAATCTTATACAAATTCATGTGAACGAAATCATCTTGTCACATGGGTAATGTTTGGTGCTCATAAGAGCTTGAAATGAACTTGCACTATGAGCTCTCAAACATTATTTATAAACGAGTTTCTAAATTGAGAATTGAGTGATATGTCACTTAAATTATATACATTTTTACTTACTATGAAACCTTTGAACTCTTGCGTTGGAGGTACTACTACATATTCTTCTTAACAATTAGTATTGCCTTCCCAAATAAATAAACATATATAAATAATACATTTTTTTGAATATTTTGAAGCATTTCCTGCTAATACCAAATTTTTTCTCTACACACTTTACAGACCCTAACATACTAATCTAAAAATACCAAAGTAAATATTAGTAGTATAACAAGAGAACCAATATTGAATAATTAATTATTACAATAAAGGAGAATATTGCATGGCCCTTATGATTTATAATCACTTGAAAGAAGACAATGACCGGATGCATTGTTCTTATTTTGGGGCACTGATGGAGGTCTCTTTTAGGATAACCATTGCAGCTAAAATTAACATTAACAAACTTATGGCTGTGGTATAAAGTTTTTTTCTTCTGAGTTTTCAGCGCTTTTTATTGGATTTGTACATGTGAAAGCTGAATATGTGAACTCAGTGCAGACAATGAGATTATGCAGTACTTGGCTGACAGGGTGTTGTGTTCTTTGCCCCCAGCAACACAGGCTCCCTAGGAAGCAATGTTGGAAGGTAGGAATCCCGATTCCATCCCATGTTTTGTCGTCTGGTAAATTCCCAGATTGATACATAAAAATGATATGATAGAGTAATTATGACTAGAAATTTCGTCTATTATATCATAAAATTGATATGATAGAGTAATTATAAATTATGAATAGAAATTTGGTCTATTATAAGATAGGCATGAAAATCATATGTATATGTTTTTATTGTGACATTTTATTCACTATTCAACCTTTCTTAAAAATATATACAATTTTCTTTACCTTAAATTAAGAGTTTTGAATTGATAAATAATTTATCGATTAAATCTATGGCTTATATCTCACAAGTTTAAATTATATTTAATTGATAAATAAATAAGATATAACTTAATTATCATTAAAATATAATATTTTTTAAAATTTATTTGCTTGTTTCTACGAGTTTAAGGTATTTTACTTATTAATTAGAGTAATTTTTTCATAATTTAATTATATAAACCTATAACAGTTTGCATCACACAAATACTATTTATCAATAAATGAATTAAACAATCACTCTATATCACATTGTACATGTGAGCATCTTGGTCCAACCCATATTTAATCGATACTTCCATTTCCATCCCTATATATAAGGGTGATATCTCACTTTTCTATGCAATTGATCTCAATTGGAACAAAGTTGCTAGAATTTAAAGACATACCATAATAACATAACTTCCTTTCTACCAACTTTGCATACTATCCTAAACTATTTCTTTAATTTTAAATGATTGTAATTATATACATAATTCTTATAATTTATTACATTTTTATTGGCCTTGAGCCCACTAATATTAGTTTTTAAAATACGGCATTGGATGCACTTAACTTTTCAAAACTGTGACCTTCACTTGAACAAAACTAAATCTAGTACACTATTGTCGACTATGATACTCACCCATTTCCAGCAACAATAGTTGAAACTAGTCCATTTTACTCGAATTGTACCCATACATAGTTAAGAATTGTCCTATTATCATATTTTATATTTTATTCAAAATTATAATTCTAAAAAATTTAATCGGTTTCACACATTAAGTGTATTATACTTTTGGAAAATTATATTTCAAAGTAAATATTTTTCTAAGTATAATTAATTGGTCCAATCAATCTTAATACCAGTAATCCCACTCATCCGAGATCTATCACTTGTTCGCCCCGAACAAAATTCTAATAACTTGGGTTGGATTATTTATTGTAGGTTAGGGTTTTCATTTTGTACATAAACGATTACGAATAATTGATCCATCAATTATCTAATATTTACACATATATCCCTATTTTTTAATTAAATATAAATTCCTAATTATATTTTCTTAACACCATAATTTACTCAATTTATTTTATTTGTAATTTTCTACTCAAATAATTTTATTTAATATAAAATTATTTAAAATTATAAATAAAATATTTTAATTACTTTTAATTGTAATTAAATTTCTCAAAAATCATCTTGATTGCAATTAAGCCTCAAATTTTATTTTAATCCTCAATTTATGCTAATTGTACAAAAATCTTCAAATTTAAAAAAAAGTTCTCAAATTGCCCAATTTCTCCAATATTGTACTTTGACCCCCAAAATCTCATTTTATTAAATTGACTTCTTAAACTTGGTCAATTGTCTCATATCATACTGCTGATAATCTCTTCTATCTCTCCACGATCATTTCAAGTTTTTAATTGTTCAATTTGGCATAAAATTGAGCTCAAATAAACTTTTGCTGGAAAATATTTATATAGAGAGAAAGTTTTGAATTCTTAACGGCAATTACACAATTGCTAAAGCTCTTGATTTGGGGAGCTAGATCTCGTCAAGAGAATCCACATAGGATCAAATTTCAACTCATTTGGTGCCCTGAATAAGGAGATTTCAATCAATAAAATTTAAGCAGTTTTCTCTATGTAAATTCATTATTTTGGTGAAGGGCAGTGACAATTGCTTACCTCAAATGCACAAGGAGGACTAGGCTCGGTCGTAGAGAGTCATGGGAGGGTTAGCCCGTCCTTAGGAAGTCTAAGATGGCTAGAATTCAGCTCGAAAATTTATGCTCAAAGTCGACCGCTAGAGCGTCTGTATTGTGCGAGTTCACTAGCACTTCTCTAGTGATACTAGAGTTAAAAGAAATATGAAGCTAGGTAGAGAACTTTCTCCCGGTTCTAGGGAACTCAAATTCACGTTTGGAGGTGGAGAAAAATGGTCGATGTGGGAGCTCTAGTTCAGGTATGGTCAGAAACTGGAGTACTATGTCTTTTTCGAGCTTTCGAAGGATGGAGATAATGAATGTAGGATAGCTCGGGGACTTCCATTCCTATCCATCCATCTATCGGCCCGCTAATAACTCTCTAATTTACTCTCTTGTGAGAGAGATTTATTGGCCACTAGAGTTAAGGCGACTTTCTGCCTCCCTCATTGTTCATCTGTCTGAACGAAGAATATGATATTGTGTGCACGCCTGCTAACTTTGCACGTGCGAGATACCACACGACGCTTTGTGATTGGTTAGCTTCACTCATGCAACATCTGACTCATTTTTTGAGTTATTCATTGATTTATTGACCGACCACGTGGTGACCTACCATTGGTCACTCTCCTACGTGGTCGTTAACCGAATCTAACCCTTAATTGACAGTGACATGTGACGTACTCTAATTGATTGATTTAAATTTATTAGTTTTCCCACCTAAAGCACCATGTCATTGCCACGTGTTAGCCTCTAATTGGTTGTAGGTGGCTTTACCACATGTCGACCTTTGATTGGTTGACTGTTCTCCAATATCCTAGTCAGCCACTGACTTGGAACCTTTGCCACGTGTCAGCCTCTCATTGGTTAGCCTCACTAACTAGGCTCATACTCATTTGATCATTGACCAAGGACATGTGTCACTTTCCTATTGGTCAATTTCTGATGACGTAGATTTTTTCATCTAACCATTGACCAAGTACACGTGTTACATTCTAATTGGCTAGTGTTTTCAGATGTTGATCGTGCGACTGACTCGGTGCACTTTGTGATGTGAATCCGATTAAACAGACTACAAATTCACAAGTTCAATCAACTAAACTTGCAATGAAGTTGAACAGTTTGTCACCAAATAAAATTAATGATCATTTGGACGGTAAGAGGGTCCAATCATAAGGTTAATGGCTAAAAGATTCAAATAAGCTTTATATGGGCTAATTAAAGAGAATTCAGAAAATCTAAGTGTAATTCCAATAGAAGAGCTCAAGAGAAGCCCAAGAGAAGGTGTATATTTCATTAATAAGGAGAGATTTATGAATATAATGAATTTTTAATATATTATATAATAATATTAGATATTTAATTAGTAAAATTTAGATTTTTAAAATATTTATTAAAATACACTAGATATTTACATTAGATGATAAGTCATATTGTTGGCATGTAATCGTAAAATATTTTTTACTTATTTTTAGGCTATTTATTTATTATCTTTGCCTATAAAATATACACTACACAACATTGGAGTAGACTTTGGAAATTTTTTTTTTTTTAGTTTTTGTCTTATTTCTCTTTTAAAAGAACTTTTGAACTTATCAGGTTTTTATTGTGCAAAAAAAAAGAACTTATTAGGTTTTTACCTGTGGCATTCAAACAATCAGACTTATCACCCGATGTTTTCTAATAGTTGTTATTAGAGTATTTAGGTGTAGCATATATCTCATATATTGTTTCTCACATAAACATGGTATATTTTCATTTTTTCGTACTTGCATTGTGAAAATTATGGGGTCTTGTCATATTTGGTATAGGGTATCGTCAGCATATTGGCGAGTTTCACATCACTTTGATTCGTGTCACGCAGTGATTGGTTGCACAGACTAATTGTGCGCACATTGATTGGGCTTTGACCTGATAGGCAGTCCTTTAACCGAATGGACCGTTGATCGATTTGATCGGACCTGGTTTGGTGACCTGAAATAGAAAATTGGTGGGATCATGCCCAATTCGACCCCTTTTTCTCAAAATTAAAAATTTCTAAATTTATCTAAATCTATTTTCTATACATTGATGAATTCAATTTCCCAAATTTATATTTTTAAGTCACCTAAAAAAGTGAATTTTTGAACTAGTTTTTCTTGGTTCATCATGGTTTAGGCGCGGTTCACCCTGAACCGGTTTGGTTGTCACATCGAACTTGGTTCATGATCAATTTCCATCATTTTTGAATCTTCATTGAACATTTGGGATTTTCAAATTTTCTATTTTAACTTCTCTTTACCAATTTTGGTTTACTTTGAAACTCGATTTTCTCTCGAAATTTTCTAATTCTTATTTTTTACTTTCTTATTATGAGAGAATGGGGTTTATATGCCATGTTAGCTGACACGACCAATCAACGGGCGATGCGTGGTGACATGCTCCGTCAATTGCTCAGTTAACGTTTGGAAGTGCTGACTTGTCACGCCCCGACCCAGTTTGGTCGAGGTCCTCTGATCAACTAACCACTCTCCCAGACCTCGAAGAGTGACTCCTCTAGGAGATCAAGGAGAGTCAAACATAATACTCGTCATGCTTTCCCTATCAACATTAAACAAAACTATAATTTTTAAATCTTTATACCTAGTTTATGTTCTAGGGAGTAAGAGGTTGACGTAGTCACGTTCCTTCCTGAAAAATGTTTAGAGAGAGGGGGTGAGTTCGATAACTCGGTGAGTGGAAGAGATCTTTAGGAAATGTTCATTTAAGCATTTTCAAGATGTTCGACATTCCACAAGCAGTTCCTTCTCAGGTTTTGCACACGATTAACCGCCTCCTATCATAGGAGGGATCACACGTTCGTAGAGTGGTCCCCGACCATTCCACTTGTGGATCGGAGTACCTTTATCGTCCACACTAATAGAGGTTAACTTCCTCTATCCTGAGTTTGAGTGTACATCAACAGTTCGACCCTCAAACCTCGATCACTTCATGATGTTCACTTTATGGGATGAGACATCATTTCCCTTACTGCCTTGGTCTTAGTGCACAAGAAGCTCCCCTAGCTTTTCAACCTACTGGACGCCATACCGCCCTTATGCACCCTGGGTTGTTTAACATTCCTTGGGATCCATCACTAGCTCATGCCAAGTATCCTGATGGCCCGAATCTCATAATGCATGCACAATCAAGAGTTTTTTAAGTTATAGTCATTATCTTTGGCCCCCAGCGCAACGGTATGTTAGCTTAGCTTTGACACATGCATACTAGCCCAACAGATTTGATGACCTGGCTTTGGCTTAGCAGCGGTTTGGCCCAACAAGCCCAACATCTTAGATTTGGCTCGACAGGTATCACACACAATTTCCCGTTAATTGGATATTTTAGCATTACTCATCACATGCTAGTTTTGAACTGGTCCATACTCGTGTCCATCAGCCTTGGGTCCACTAGCATACCGAGGCTAAGCCTAAAAATCAGCTCCCAAATATTTTAAGCAGAGTCATTCAGTCAGGGAAGGCTAATTCTGAGAAAATCATTTTCAAAATGAATCGTTATTCCAACCGAACTAAACGTTATAGAATTCCCACTCACTAGGTAATCTCAATGGGGTTGTCCCGGCGGAGTCTAGCTTTGCGGTGTGCTTTTGAGAGCCGACGCTTGAGCAACCTGTTCCTACACAACACAAATATCCATATTAGGATACTTTGACTAAGATGTCATATCTTTGGGGCATTTGCACATAGCCCATCATATTATGCCTTAATTGCGTTTAGGTCCCTAAATTTTATACTTTTTACCTTTAGGTCCTCATTTGCCACTTAGTTTCAATTAATCCCCTAGGATTTCCCATTAACCTTCTTGGGTCCTTAGTTTTATCAAAATCGCCCATTGACCCCTAAATCTTCCAAAATTGCCCTTTAGTCCATAATTTCTCCAAAATTACAATTTGACACCAAACTTCTTAGAATTACAAATTGGTCCTCCATTTTGTCCAAATTATCCAATTGGCCCTCAATTGGGAGTGAATTTCATGGAAATACCCTCAATTTCATCAATTTTCCATTTGGCCCCCAATTTTTTTGAAAAATTCCCAATTTGCCCAAATTTCTCAAAAATTGCACTTTGACCCCCAGATTACAATTTCATTAAATTGATCATCAAAATGTTGTTAATTGCCCCCGTTCATTATTTAGATCATCTTCCTTATTCTTTCCTCGTCATTTTAAGCCTTGAACCGCTTCATTTGTCTCATAAATGACCTCAAATAGAGTTTTGCCAAAAAATACAATCTAGAGAGAGAAAACTTCAATATCTTACTAGTGGGGGTCTGGTGACCGGAGCTTTAGTTGTAAACACTGCACTTTTGAGTTAAGGAAAACTGGGAAAAGAACCAGTCAAACTGAGTAATAAAACCGAGCCGGTTTACATTTGAGAACACGCAATATGAAAATTTACAACTTTCGGGTGATCTAAAGGGTTCATTAAACCTTGGAAAAAAATTTAAGAAAATTTAGAAAACAAAAACCAAATTGGTTTAAGTGAACAAGATTCCATAAGAATTTTGAAGTTAAGCGTGCTTGCCTGAGAGTAGTGTGAGGATGGGTGACCTCTTGGGAAGTATGAATTTTTTTATTTTTATGTACGCCTTATCATATATAACCATAAATTAATATATATTTAATTATTGTAATTAATACCAAAATTAAATTATTGAAATTAATACCAATAATTTATGGCAATATTAATACTAGTAATAAATCTCGACCATTTAATACACGGGTTTTATGCTTATATAAAGAGGTCATCCCCATTTCATTCTCCTCACACCTGAACACTTCTCTCTCTCTCTCTACTGCTCCATTTCCCTGTAAAGCTCGAACCAAAGCTTCAACTTGAACAAAGGTTGGGCTCTTTAGAACCGAGGAGAAGACAGCTATCTGATAGCAAACTCCAGTCAATCCGATAATCGTTGGAGAAGCGTCGACATGATGGAATAGTGAAGCAACTCCGGCGGACCGAAGCTGCCCTATTTCGGCCAAGCTAAAATCAGCCATTTCAAGCCCTCCTCAGGCCAAACCAAGCCCTCTCAACACTTCCTCAGCCTTTCCACGGCTGAAATAGGACCGGAAGGTAAACCAATTCGGCTCCCCTTTACAATTTTCGATCGGTGCTAGAGAGAGAGTCGATCGAATTTCAATGACAAAATTCTAATCCAATTCTGCATCAATTGATGTAATTCTTGATTTTAGGATGAACCTCAGGACGAGACCTATCTGCCTAGATCGAAAGCTCGGACCGCCGTGCCTTCACCGGTGAGTAATCGAAGCTTTCTCTCTCTATAGTCTGTTTTTCGGCGAAGCTCCGTTTGAGCTCGTTCCGATGTTAAAATCTGCGATTCAAAGTTTCTTAGAATCGTATAAACATGCAGGAACTTTCAACTCCTATTTCAATAATTAGAAGTGTTTGATCGGTCAATTTGATGAAATCAAATTCGGTAGTGTTGAAGAGTTGAAATTGGGGGAAAATTTGAGAATTTTCGAAATTCAAAGGGCTAAAATATAATTTTATGAAATTGAGGGTCAATTGGGCATGAAAATAATGTTGGAGGACCAATTGAGGAATTTTGGAATTTTTGGGGCAAAACTTACCATTTTTGTAAAAGAAGGGCAAAATGGTAATTTTGGAAAAATTTGGGGGACCAAATTGGAAATTTTTTTGAAATTAAATCCCTTTTTGGTGAAATTAAATAAATTGAGGTCCTAGGATAAATTTTAAAAGTTACGGGACTCAATTTGAGGAAAAAACGACATTAGGGACTTAAAGTTAAAGAAAAATAACTTTAGGGACCTAATTGTAAATTACTAAAAGTTTGAGTTTTCTCATTCATTGGAAATGAATGAAGGCTATTATGCTGAGTAATAATGAACAAGGTTGTTCATATCGTGTAGGAACGCGAAATACCAGGAACGCCAGCAAGGACAAGCTCGCATGAATAAAAAGAACCAGTCTAGTGGAATTCACGGCATTAACGGGTGAGTGAGTTTACTAACATCATACCCAGATGGGATGATAAGCATAACTTAAAATTTAAAAACCACTTACTGGTTGTGAGTGGGATTATATATCATACCCGGTTGGGAATGATAAGTGCCTCGGTATAAAAATCCACTTTTTAGTGGTATTTTAATTATCACTACTTAGAGAAAGTGATGTGAAAATTATGTAGAAAAACTACTTATGGGTTGTAAGTAGATCATACCCGGTTGGTATGATGAGACTTCCTCGAATGAAGTTGAAAACCCGTTCATCGGTTATGAACGGAGATGCCCTTATACTGGTCGGTATGATGGATAGTAAAAACCTATTTTTGTCGAAAGTGCTCTCCCTTGACTGTGTGCCAATGCTTAAACAATTTGGGAGACCTTCTCGATGGGAGCTCGAATAGCTCTAATAGGCCGGGGGCCTCGGTTTTGGAACTTGGGGGCTAAATGCCCGATTTTGAAAATCTTGTACAGTGGGCCCAAGGCCAGTTGGCACGAACAGGAGCTCGTAAATGAACATGATATATGTGCCATAAAACTTAATAAGTGAATTGTTTGGCCATGGTACCAAGATAGGACTGACATGCTCAGTCAACTAGCGGCAGTGCGACATGACAGGTTGACGGACTAGTCAAGACAAACAACTGCAGGTTGAGTTGAGAGTCGGGGCCGTTGGACTAGTGGCACCACAGATTACATGGTAATATAAGAAAACATTGTTTGTGCATGCACTGTGAGTACAGGATCATCAAGATGCCCATGAGGGGTAGTGATGCGTCCTAAGGGCACTGGATGACATGGTGGCTATAAGGGCAGTTCGTCGTTCCAGGTGTCTATGCGAAATCTGGAGTAGCATGAAGCGCATGAGACCGGGGTGGGGATAGGATGAGGTCTCTGTCCTCATACGGACACGAAGAAGTGATTTCGGAATTGTGGGTCGAATGTCACGTACATCCACTCATTCCAAGGGTAGAAGTGGTTGTACTTTTATCCGGGTGGCAGGAAAAGTCGCTCTGAAGCCACTAGCGGGTTCAGTAGTGATACTGACTTGTGAATGTGTGTAACCTTCATGATGAAGGATGTGTGTTGGGTGATGACACACCGGTAACTAAGAAATAATGGAAAAACTCAAATTTTTAAATGAAGGGATTTTTTTGAAAAGAAAGGAGTTTGGCACACTCCATATAAATATTTTTCTTAAAATTTAAAAGTAGACCTTTGTAAACCCATTCACTGAGTAGTCGTACTCACCCCCTCCCTTATATCCCTTTCAGGAAATCCCGGAAAGCCTACCTTGAAAGACTATCAACTAAGATGCCTGTAAGACAGGTATGTAAAGTTTAATATTTCATGCAGTTTTGATTATGCTATTCCTGGAAATAGTGCAGGTTTAAAGGATGCCTTACTCTTTACGGATTATAATAAGGGGAGACCCTTTAATAAACCGTGAGAGTGGTGGGTTGTTCACGGGGATCTGACCAAACCGGGTCGGGGCGTGACATTAGCTGTCACTGTGTTGCTCTCTTTGTGGCAATCCTCCATGGATTAAACCACACCTCAATTGATGACCAGAGTAGTGTGAATTTCTTAGTTAAAGTTTTTACAGAATTTGGCCATGAATAGTATTTTTCGGTGAATTGGGAAAATTTGGGGAATTTCGAAAATTCAAAGGACCAAAATACAATTTTCTAAAATTGAGGGTCAATTGGACATTATAAAAATGTTAGAGGGTCAATTGAGGAATTTTAGAATTTTTGAGGCAAATTTACCATTTTTGTAAAGAAAGGGGAAATTGGTAATTTTGGAAAATTTTAGGGACCAAATTGGAAATTTGGGAAATTTAATCCCTTTTTGTGAAATTGAATAAATTGAGGTCCCAAGGAGGAAAGGTTGGGTCCTATAGACTCTGGGGGAAGTCAACTACCTAACAGCAACCTCCTTTCGACCCGAGGACAGTCGAAAAAGCGCCAGCAAAATCAAACAGTGAAGCAGCTCTGAAGTACCGAAGTTGCCCTATTTTGGCTGAGCTAAATTCAGTCAAATTCAACCCTCCTCCAACCGAACCAAGCCCTCATGACACCCCCATGACCCTCACACGACTGTAATAGAGTTGAAAGATAAGCCAATTCGGCCCTACTCTATCATTGCAAATAAATAAAAGTTTAGTTTTTCTCATTTATTTAGAATGAATGAAGGCTATTAGGCCGATAGATAATGAACTGAGATGTTTATATTATGTAGGAACACGAAGTACCGGGAACGCCAACAAGGACAAGCACGAGTGAATACAAGGAATTGGTCTAGTAGAATTTACTACATTTACGAGTGAGTGGGATTTTATATCATACCCGGTTGGGGATGATAAGTACCTCGAAATAAAACCCACTACCAAGTGGCATTTTAAACATCACAACTTAAAGGAGTGATGTGAAAATCATGAGGAAAAACTACTTACCGGATGTAAGTAGATCATACCCGGTTGGTATGATGAAACTTACTTGAAGGAAGTTGAAAACCTGTTCATCGGTTATGAGCGAAGATGTCCTTATACCCGGTTGGTATAATGAACAGTTGAAAATATATTTTTGTCAAAAGTGCTCCCCCTGACCGTGTGACAATGCTTAAACGATTTGGGAGACCTTCTTGATAAGAGCTCAAATACCTCTTATAGGCTGGGGGGCTCGGTTTTGGAACTTGGGGGCTATTGTGCACGGTTTTGAAAATCTCGAACAAATGGGCCATAGGTTAGTGGGCACGAGTAGGAGCTCGTAAACAAACATGAGATATGTGTCATAAAACTTTAATAAATGAATTGTTTTGCCATGGTACCAAGATAGGACCAACATATTCAGTCAACTAGTGGCAGTGCGACATGACAAGTCTCCGAACCAGTCAAGACAAATAGTTGTAGGTTGAGTTGAGGGTCGGGGCCGTTGGACTAGTGGCACCACATATTATATGGCATGATAAGAAAATACTGTTTGTGCATGCACTATGATTACGGGATCATCAAGATGCCCATTAGGGGTAGTGATGCATCCTAAGGGCCCTGGACGACCCAGTGAGTATAAGGATAGTTTGTCGTACTAAGTGACCGTGTGAAATTTGGAGTAGCACTAAGCGCATGAGACCGAGGTGGGGACGGGAGGTCTTTGTCCTCGTATGGACATGAAGAATTGATTTCAGGATTGAGAGTCGGATGTCAATTCATTCTTAGGGTAGAAGTGTACGTACTTCTATCTAGGTGGCCGGTAAAGTCGCTCTGAAGCCACAAGTGGGTTTAGTAGTCGTGCTGGCCTACGAATGTGTGATTGACCTTCATAATGAAGGTTGTGTGTTGGGTAATGACACACCGTGATTAAATAAGGAAATGGTGATAAAACTCGAGATTTTAAATGAAAGGATTTTTGAAAGAAATGAGTTTGGCACACTCCAATACAAATATTTTCCTAAAAGTTAAAAGTAAACTTTTGAAAACTCATTCAATGAGTAGTCATACTCACCCACTCCTTTCTATCATTTTTCAGGAAAAGGAAAAATGACTAAAAATAATATCGAGTCTTACCCTCTACTAGGTATGCTTAAATTTTCCTTAAACTTGCATTATATTGGATATATGTCTTTTCAGGGAACAATGTCGAAATTAAGCCTAGCTCATCTCGAGTTAAAGTCAGAGGAAACTTTTCTTGAACCGAGAGAGCGGCGAGTTGTTCATAAGGATTCAACCAAACCGGGTTGGTGCGTGACAGTATCTATCCTTGTTGCTCCTAGATCACGATTTTCCCTCAAGGCTGGGACACCTCTTTCATATCCCACTTCGTATCGTTATATTGTAGGTTCACTTTATTATCTTAACTAGTTAATATTATATCATATATATTTTCTTATATTATTTATTTATATATTTATATTATCATAAACCTATAAATAAACATGCTTGTCTGTAATTTATTAAATCACTTATCAATAAATAGTTGTTCATATGTCTTTTCCTATATCCTACCCAATCCTATATTTCAACATATTCTACTCCATTATTTTAAATTTCTACACATACAAACAAATTATTATATATTTTATGGTTTGACTTATAATCTATCACTAGTGTTATTTATAAGATAAATCTTATTTTCAATGGCTTTCATAAGAATTATTTTTTAAAACACACCATTGTGTCCATTTATTTTAAAAAAATAGTATGAGACCCACTTATTTTGAAAAACCATAATCTTAAACCCATTTTATCAATATATATTAACTGTATTCATTATTTATGCTCAATTGATTAATGCATAGAATATAAATACATTCCTAAAATAATTTTAAGTATGGAAAATTTTTTTTAGAAATTTGATAATAGAAATTTTAGTGACATTTATTTGGGGCATATTTATCACGGATTCCCAAGTTTGGTACACATGGTGCATTGATTTGTTCAATGCACATTATAAATTGAGTTTAGTGATTACAATTTGGTGATTAAATTTGAGTATTAAATTTATGGTAACTTAATATTTTCTAATATTATGATTTTGCTGATTAGACTATATTTTTATAATTAAATTTATATTTATTAATTATAGAAAAGTTTAAATATTTTTTCTAAATTTTATATATTCAAAATTAAGATCCTGTACTTTTACGAGTGTCCAATTTATACTTTTAGTTGTAGTGAGTGATATTTCCCTGAATTTTCCTAGTTATATATAATGGACCAAATTTTCATTGAATTCTTAATTTAATCTTTAAATCACGTATCCCAATTTCATAATTAATGCTTTCACTAATATCTTACATAAATTTAATACTTTTATTTTGAGGTTAATTAAAATTACATTATCAATTTATTCTTTAAACAACTGTCCTCTATCTAAAGAAATACTTGTATTGAGTTGATTTAAAATGTATAATAATTTATTTGAGTAGAATACAAATTGTATTTTAAATATTTTTTTACTGAAATTTAATATTTTATTTTGTAATTAATTAAAAATTATTATTTAATTAATACTTAAATTTCTTATTTAAAATTTTAACCTAATTATTTTAGACCGTATTGCCTTGTGAAAATATTTATGCTGTCGGGATCTCGACAGCTTTGATATTACTTTATGGCAACTTTCTCAGGAGTGGGTCAATAAATTGGAGCGTGTGTTGTTGGTTGAGAATGACTATTATATTAAGCCAACTTGCGCTACACAGGAGTGGTGTCTCATTGACCCACAGATGCTGCAATCTCTCTCTTTTTCTCTCCCCTGTACCTCCCTTTGCCTTCCTCCTGATTATAATCTCACTGGGGTTGGTCCTTTGAGGTTGATAATTATCGTTGCTGAGTTCAACTAGAGGCACTGGTAGATCAAGATTCTCTGACAGGTACTTGTCCCCTCTTACGACACAGATGAGAATTTTGCACGATTCTTAGTTGTGTTCGGGTGGTGATGAATATTTTGTCGAATCTGAAACGATGTCCTAGGATGCACTTTCACCGGTTGTGTCTTTACCCTATCAATTTCATTTGCCTCTGCATCATCTTCCCCGAACTTGGTAACTGATTTGCAGCTGTTTTTTCTTCCTTCTATTTGTGACTGATTTCAGCTGTTCTTATGTTAGATCAATTCTTTAATACTGAACTCGAAAGAGAGTAAAGAAAACAAAAGCTGTAAATTTTTAGTGATATGAAACCTTCGTGTGCAGAATCTAGACCGTCAAATTTCATGATAGTCGGAGTATTTTTCTTGGGATTGGAAGACAATCAGGCAAAAAACAGTTGGATTAACTTCTTTTCACTTACACAGCTTTGCAATTTGCTTTTTGAACTGAAAGGGGATAATAAATTAAGTGAAATTGGCTAATGTAAGAGGTACCAGTGATGGTGCTAAGAGACCATGCTTATTGACAGTGTTTTATATTATTGTGGGATATGTTTCAATTTTTCCAAAGTTTGTACATTGGAAAGCCCTGCAACTTCATCTTCCTGGCGGCGTAATTGAAAAATTGCAGTGGATTATTATATTTTTTAATGTTTAATCTGTCTTATAAAATAATATGCTTCTTCTCTAGTAAGGTATGCTTTCAAAAGTCTCCAGTTTAAGAGATTTTTCATGACATCATTACAGAGTAATTCTCATTCTCCTATTGCATTGCAGCTTCACAACTGATTCCTAGAAAATGGATAAGGATGCAAGTAATCGCGATTCTGACTCTGACATGGTTTTGGAACCAGCGGGTGTTTCATCTAGTCAAGATGCACAATCTGATTTAGCAAATGCAGTTAAAGTTTTGACCTGGGTCGATTTGGACTTGACCTATTACTCTGACAAGTTATCAAATTTACATGTTCTTCTAATGCACCTTTTGGCATGGGATATTGATCTAGACCCAACACTGGAGAGCAGCAATAAGTTTTTCTCGTCAGAGTTTGTTGAGAAATCATTGGAATTTGAGTATCTGTCTGTTTATTTGGATTCTGAGGTAAGAGAGGTGACCTATTTCTTGGATGGTTTACCAGCGGAAATTGCTGATGCCCGTAGTAAAATATCTTCATGCAGAGATCTCACGGAAGTGTATGTCATTTTGGTAGAGAAATTACATAGCTGTGAAGAGTCTCTGAAGCATTCTCAGGACCAAATCTCTGAGGTTATGTTGCATTTAGGCAAACTGCTTAGTAACTTAGAAGCTGCACGATATGAGAATTGTAAGTATCCTCCAACTTATGAAATAGTCTGCTTAGGGCTTATTTTACTGCAGTTTAGGAGTAAACTTGTGGCTATATATTACTGGGGGAAATAAGACATTTGCTTTAGTAAGTTAAGAATAGATTGATCCAGTTGGATAGTCTAAAATTTGCAAGACATGTAATTAGTTAGCATAATGAACATTCCCAAATCAGAGAAGGCAGTGATTATGATTCATAGGGTTGATATTTGCAGGGGAAAAGGAGAAGGATACAGGCTTATCTAAAAGTCCATTGTCAAGCATTGATTTGAAGCACAAGATGAGGAGAGGTCGACTACCCAGATATGTTCTTAGAATGCTCGAGAAATCTCTCACAAGAGAGATTGCTCTGGAAAAGAAACTGTCAGAGTCGAGAAGAAATGAGGAGGATCTGAAGCGAAAGCTTCACTACACAGAGCAAGTTTCCTTTCATATGGAAGAAGCGGCTCAAGTAGTTTGGGGGAGATTTCTTGAGGCTGAAAATGCTTCCGAAGTCCTCATGGGTATCTCAAAGGATTTATTGGCTCAGTGCCAGATAGTCCAATTTAAGGTAAATAGTTTAGTTCAACATGAAGCTAACTTGAGATCTCAACTTGAAGCCTGTTTTGAACAGCTGGGGAACAAAGATATGATTATAGAGAAACTTGAGGGTAAAAATGTGGATTACCAATCCAAAACCTCTGAGGCACTTACCCTGAGACAAAGGGTGCGGACACTAGAGGAACTTCACAGTGAAATGAATCTTGAACTTGAGAATGCTAATGGATCATGTGAAGCATATGAGCAGCAACTCCATGAGATTGAGACATTTGTAGAGTCACTAAAGGAAAGTTCTGAGGCAGCACAAAGTAGGGCAGAGGCTGCAGAAGACAAGGTTACTCAGTTGACTGACACGACTGTCGAATTAACTGAGGAGATGAACTTTCTCAAACTCAGTATTGCAAGCAAGACAGAGAAGGTGAGTCTTCTGGAGAAACAGGTGAGAGACTTTGAAATACAGTTACAATATGCAAAAGTATCGGCTGAAGCTTCACAAGAGCAGCAAAACTCGTTGTACTCTGCAATATGGGACATGGAAACTTTAATTGAGGATTTGAAATCGAAAGTCTCAAAGGCTGAGGCCAAGAATGATAATATGGAGGAACAGTGTGTGATGCTATCCGAAGCCAACTCTGACCTTAAGGAGGAGCTGAACCTCTTGAGGACTAAAATTGAGAAGCTAGAAATGTGTTTGGAGGAGGCTAATGATTCAAGAAATGGTCATGTGGAGGAAATTAATATGAGGGCCAAGGTTGTCATGGATATGGTAGTGAAACTTGCCTTTGAGCGGGACCGCATTCACAAGCAGGTATTCCACTCTTCACTATAGTATAAAAATTGTATCATGTGAATCTGATATAATTCCATCATCCATGCTATCTTTCTGAATTGGCTCTGAACTTCACGGCAGTAGAGTGATCAATGCACATACTGAGCAAGTGTTACATGTCTCATCTAATATAAATAGGGCCCAGTTACCAGAAAAACTGGTGGGTTCTACTTCCTTATTGCCCGGTTCTCCTGTTCAAGAATGAAACTCTCTTAAATTCCAAAGAAAATGACTGAAACTCTCACTATGATTCTTTACAATGACACTTTTGAAGTCTCACCCATACCTTGAATCATTTTTCTGATGGACCTTATCTTCTGATTTTTTTATATCCATTTTCTCAAAGAGATTGACTCTGGTAGTTGAAACTGTATATGAACCAACTCAAATGACATATCGAGTACTGGGAAAAAACTGACACGTTTAGTATGAAAACTAAAGTATTCACTTTGCCTATGTCTATCATTTTCTTGCAGCTCTCTTCCTTGACTAAGGAGAAAATGCATCTGGTGAAAAAATTGCGGGAAGCAAAATGCTTT
This sequence comes from Trapa bicornis, assembly GCA_030064425.1. NCBI lineage: Eukaryota > Viridiplantae > Streptophyta > Magnoliopsida > Myrtales > Lythraceae > Trapa > Trapa bicornis. The sequence goes on from CM057754.1 coordinate 18,258,184, forward strand.
CCTTTTATGGCCGAACTTGAAGAGAAAGAGCCTGAATTCAGTAATAAGGATCGGAGTGATGGAACCATATCTGAAGAGGCTGTCCCCAGCTTCCACTAGAACTGTTCAGGCAGGTACTCCTACTAAGCTCACTGCATTGCATTTATACTTGAATCATTTGCAGGCGTATTATTTTGTCAACTATGTTTGGTATCTCCGTGTAGATTTATTTTTTTCTTTTCCAGTCACATATATTTTCTTTTTTTTTTGCACAATACATATATTTTCTATTTAAAGGAGGCTAAAATATCATGCAGAGACATTGTAGATTTGGTATCTGCTTGTCACTGTTGTTCACTTATCTGTTATTAGTTTTCTGCTCTCATATATTGTAATCATTGGAAGTACGTTTTAGACAATTGTCTGTGATTGTTTTGATTTTTTGTCTCCAATTTGAGGTATTAGACCCTCAATCAGGTGATTAATCATTTGGAAGACCTGCCTACTTCTGTTGCCAATCAAGAGCCTTGCTCTTCATCAGTAAATACTGAAGCAACCCACGTTGAGGCACGGACCACAAGGTACATTAACTTATTGTACATTTGTATGGCTTTCTTTGTGTCCTTAATTTCAGTTTTGGCCACTTATTGTTTAAAGAGTGTATAATCTCTGGTTTCATGAGAGATGTGGATGAGCTTATTAGGTTTATTTGTTTTGTATTTGAAAGAAGGGTACATAATGCTCCATTTGTTGTGTCTGTCTGTCTGTCTCTCTGCATTATCATTTTCTGATTGATTTCCAATTACCTAAGTTTTCTTGCCCAAAAATTACTTGAGTTTGTTCAGTGCTTTTCTTCACTATGCTGCTTTCGAAAACTGCCGCTCATGTTGACGTTATCCAGAAGGGATAGAACATCCTCAAATAGAGAGGGGCAAAGTTAACATGGAAAGTATGATTAGTTTGTTCATGTAAATTCCAGTGTATATTCTATCATGCAGAAATGGAGTGCATTTGTTCAGTCTAAAAAAGCAAATGAACTACACTCTCCAAAAAGGATGTCTTACTTTCCATCCTTTATTTTGCTTAAACTTTAAGTATTGGTTGGAGGGTACCAATATCTTATCCCTTGCTTGTTTTTTATGCTCGAGATTAAATTACGAGCTCCATATTTAATTCTTAGCAATTGATTATGCCGGAAGCCGTTTTTCTCTTAGGTTCGTGACGTATGTTCCAAGATCACCAGATATTGCCAGTGACTGTCTCTTTGGCTCCGTGAGATAGTGAACAATTTGTTCCTCAAAGCCTTAGATCGCATTATCAAGCCTTTCTATTATACATGCAACACATACTGTGTGTGAACACAACGATCAATCCTTTTCTCCCGCAATATTTTGAAAAAAATAATGTTTTACGTGATATACTACTTTAAATACATTTATTCTTATTCTTTCAATTAAACTTCATTTCTCCGCTGAAATTCGTGTCTCAATCAAATTACACTCCTTTACAACACTGGATTAACCATATATTCTTTTGTAGATACTCAAAGTAAACATGAAGGTTTTCATGCTGACATAAAGCAAACTCCCCTCTAAACTTCTGACACTAGCTAACACCTCTTCTTAACTCTTTGAGCAACTCCAACTCTTAACATTCCCATATCACCGGCATGTATATCTATTTATACGTCTACTAATACATCTAAATCTAATAACTTTATCTAACTACTTCAAACAGAAAAAAACATTCTCTTTTTTATAGTTTTTGTCTTTTGAGAAGGGACCTCGGCAAATCAAAGACGGAGAAAAGCCTTAGGGCCCCTCCTAATTTGTGCATGGGATTGCATTCCTTGGATTAGAAGTTTCCAGCACTCTTCCTTGAATGGAAGACGCGAACAATTTTCCATGAGTTTCTGGTCAACATGGTTTATAGATTTGTAGGCTTCTTTGTATGTGAAGCAAAAATGATCCGATTTCCATTTATGCAATAAAATTTGTCTTTAAACTCAATTTCTCACCACTCCCGGCCGTGTTTAATTAATCCTGTTAGATTTCAGCTCAACCAACATTTTTTTTGCACGATGTTCAACCAACATTACTTGACGCTCTTGTCAAGTTTAAAAAATTGGACCTTTCTTCACCTTTTTTCTTGGTCTTGCTTCCTTTTTATTTTCCTACTTAAACATGCAAAAATCTGAACTTCCTTTCAACACCCAAGTAACTATCCCACGAGCTTTTTTCATTTCTTCCATTTAGCTAGAAAGATCATTGAAGTTGGGTGATTAAAATAGACTTATTCGTGCCGGAGCCTTTCGGGCAAATGAAGGGACTCTAGCGTGTTTTGGTTTGGTGGGTTTGCCTTCGTCTCTGGAGTATATAAAATTACATGGCATTGAAGCTGACGTTTCTTCTTTCTTAATTCTTATTGTTGGTTTTGGGGCCATCCACCAACCATGCTAATATTAGTTGCATCTCCTCTTGACTAAAACACAATTATTAGATGCAGATCCCTCAAAACCTCCATGCATTAAGTAGAGCTGCCACGGGAAAATACTCCAAATTACTTTGACAATACATATATTTATATATATATATATATAAAAGAGTCGAATTAGCAATGCTTGAGAGTCATCAAATTGCAGCTCAAGAGGAGGAAATGGCCACTCCAAGACAGCCCATCTTGAGGCCCTTTATTTTATTCATACTCTCCAGGCTCGTTATTGAGTCATTTGCCAGCGACCCTCCATTGACACTCGACTACTACTCGTCATCGTGCCCCACAGTGCTCGAGATTGTCAGGAAGGAGATGGAGTGCGCTGTCCTGTCTGATCCGCGGAATGCTGCTTTGGCAGTACGGTTGCACTTCCATGACTGCTTTGTTCAGGTTTTTATGTAACTTTCAGCCAGTTCTTTTGCTTGGATGCTGTACTTGGCCAATGCTCTGATACTTTTTATGGATAATATATTTTTTCTGGGAAAGGGATGCGATGGCTCAGTCCTCCTAGACGATACCGTCACCCTGAAAGGAGAGAAGACGGCTTCTCCGAATGTGAATTCCCTCCTGGGTTATGAGATAATCGATCGGATCAAGAACAAGCTCGAGTCGGAGTGCCCAGGAGTTGTCTCCTGTGCTGATATCTTAACAATTGCAGCGAGGGATGCTGTGATTCTAGTATGAATTTCCTCTTCCTTTCCATACTATTTTTTGCCAGAGGATGCAAAGTTACTCCAGCTGGTGGTCATAAGTAGCTTTAGCATAATGTTCTTGACTGTTTCACAGGTAGGAGGACCTTACTGGGATGTTCCATTGGGGAGAAAGGACTCCAAGACTGCCAGCTATGATCTCGCGAATGAAAACATCCCCACTGCAAATGAGGGCCTGGCAAGCATCATCTCTAAGTTTCTCTATCAGGGCCTTTCAGTAACAGACACAGTTGCTCTCTCAGGTACTAGACAAGTTTATATTCTCCCGGGTGATTGGATGAAGCCTGGAGTATGAATTTGGCCTCTTATAGATGGGCTCTGCTTGTGACCCTTTTGCAATATCTCACCCTCTACTAGTCTTAAATTGTTGACAGTGTCTTATTCTTTCCACAGGCGCTCACACTATTGGGATGGCCCGTTGCCAGAACTACCGAGCACGGATCTATGGAAGCTTGGGAGAAAATTCGCACCTTAGCAGCTTGAAATCGACTTGCACTGCAGTGGAAGGAGATGATAAGATAGCTCCTTTTGACTACGTTACACCCAATGTTTTTGATAACTCCTATTACATTCTCTTGCTTAAGGAAGATGGGTTGTTAAACTCGGACCAGGAACTGTACTCGAGCCTGCTCGGAATCCAGACCAAGAGGTTAGTGAGGAAGTATGCAGAGGATTCCCTGGCTTTCTTCCAGCAGTTCTCTGATTCCATGGTGAAGATGGGAAATATCACCAATTCTGACTCCTTTGAGAATGGAGAAGTAAGGAAGAATTGCAGGTTCATCAACACATAGAGAGAGCATCAAAGTGTCGCATTTGAACATCAATATTGTAATATCCCCGTTTATTTTAACAGTATTATGTTGAACAAAAACACCATAAAAATTCATTTGCCGTTTCTAGATTGGTAATATGAAGTTCATATATCATTTTATTTCCATTACAATCTATAGAAGTTTATTTGGTGTGGACCTTGTCATCCAAGCAACTCATTATATAAATTGTATTTCCGTCATCTATATACACATAAATACTCATCAACCTACAAAAACACAATACAATATTTATTCGGAGTAAGATACTCTCTTAATTGTCTCCCTTATTATATTATCATATTTTTATTTATTTTCTCGTACCACAACACTCTGTCCACCCTCTCCCAATAACAACATATTATGCATTTAACACAGCATCGAATGTATTATCTCGTAAGTATAACAACATTTTGTTTTCTCGAGTTCTGACCGTTTAATGGACGACTCCGCTACACAACACTAATTAGGGGTGTATTACAAATAACATGTCGACCGCGATCTCGGAGAGAGATCGCGGTCCTGGATCCCGGCGTCCAGCCTAGTGGTTAGTGGAACTCACAAGCTAGAGGGGAGTTGGGATCAACTAGCCCTATAGTAGTTTATTTACGTTTTTGCCGCCAAGTGACATCCATACTCATGAAAAAGACCGTCCTGGTAATGGTCGGAAAAGGCCGAAAAATAGATGATTTTGCTAACCTTGATTATGGACAGCAGTATTAGCGGTCGCTGGTAGCCCTTTTAGGGGCCAATTCTCCGTCCATCGGCCACCAATTTGGCCCCCCACAGGTGTCAAATTGTCAGTCTCCCTCCTCTCTACATCTCAATGGCTAGGGCGTCCTCCGGTAAGGGAGAAATTGGTTGGTGGGAGTCCATCTATAATGGTGGGTCTGTGTAGTTCAGTCCGATCGTAATCGGTCGATGGCCAATTCCTCCCAAGTCTGGTGACCACTTGACTGACCACCAACATATAAAATTTCTCCTTCCCGTTGGCTACAAAACGCCTATGGTGTGGTAAGCTTTCTGGCCACTTTTGGTGAGAATTTCTGTCAACACCCATTGTTGCTCGATTTTGGCCAGTTTTGGAAAACGGACAAATTCGGTTGTGGTTGGCCGGGGTAGGGCCCCCACTCCTTCAATGAGCCATTGAGAGTATGATAAAAGTGATTGAGGGTAAATTGGAATTTACAAGTTAATTTGATTTGAATTCCAAAGTTTAGGGACTCAATTGTAATTATGGAAAGTTTAGGGATAAAATTACAAATATGAAAAATGTCCCTAAGAGTAGTATAAGAGACTTATAAGTGATTTTAATACATATGAGGATGTCTAAAGTTATTTTCAAGAATTCAATGGCAAAACCGTAAATAGGTATAAAAAGTGGCAAAATGGTTAATTTTTCCCAAAGGATATCAAATAGTTTATTTTTAACTATAGAGGGTAAAATAGTAATTTTACCAAAATAAATATTTTTACAAATAACGGGCAAAATGATAATTTTGCCAATGTAGGGACCAATTAATATATTTTTAGGCCCTAAGTGTATTTAAATGAGTTATGGAGACCCAAATGAGTGAATTTGGAAGTTTATGGTCCAAATTGACGGTATTTTGGGGAGTATGAGCAAAATGGTAATTTTGCCCAACTTAAAAACCATAATGCAAAATTTAGAAAAGTTGGATTATCTAAGTGGGGGATTTAGAAATTTTTGAGGCATTTTGGTGAATAAGACCCAATGTGGTATAACCTTGATTTTGAATGAAATCATAGGTGGGGTTAGTAATCATAAAGGGTCATCAACACATTAGTCGATAGGACCTAGCCCCACGGGCAAAATCGTAAATTGTGGAAATTTACAAGATAATAATTATGAGTATTTAGTAGAACTCTAAACTGAATCAGTTGTGCAATTTAATTCATGTAGAATGAATTTTGCAGGGGATCACACGAGGATTGTACAATTAGCGATAGAGTAAATAACGGTTGAGATGAACGAGTCCTGATGAAAATGTGAGTGGGATTTAGTTCCATCGTTGACGGTGCATTCTACTGGACTGACTGAGTTTGACTGGGTTATTTTGTGTGGCCTTGTGTGATATAATATATATGTTGCAATTTGAGAACTTATATAAGAAATGTGAACTGGTAAAAAACATTCCCACTAAATCAAAGATCATTTTGAATGTGAAGGAAGAAATGGGTCATGAGAACCAGGATTTAGAGGAATGACGGTTTTTGAGAAATCGAGGAAAAAACAAATGTTTGGCTTAGTGCCTTGTGTGAAATTGGGGAGAGGGTCGCTTATGGCGGGACTCCCAATATGTGTGTTATGCTTGATGTGATTGTGACTAGGTCGAGTATGCGGTGAAACCCGAGTTAGGGGTCGTTTGGTTGGTTGCTTGAAAAGGGAAGTCGACTCACGTAGAGTCAAGTTCCAGGTGTTTGTGCATTCATAAAAAAAGGAAGACGTTTGGAGAGGTCCAGCCTCTCGTGTCTAAAACACATTTTTAGCATGAAAATTAGGGAATGCATTCAATATGCTAAGTAATAAGTAGATAGCATATGTTGCACAAGCTCCCGGTAACATTGTGCATGTGACACTTCTACAAGGAATGGCCAAGAGTGCCATCTCAAGATTGTGAGTGATATTTTTTAAACCGGTATTGATGGTGGGGGTGATGGAGGGTGCCTAAGCGGTGGTGCCATCATCCGAGGGAAAAATGGAAAGGAGATGGGGGGAGTTATAAATGTGATACTTCCATGTTTTCCTGGGATACCCATAACATGTACGTGTACCATCCCAATACACCTCTACAACAGGTAGATAGCAGAATGAGTTATAAGTGTAAGGGCCATAGGCTGACAAGAGGCACTAATGCGCCTATGATCCGGGTACTGAGAACACCGGCTGTGAATGTAGAGAAGGTTTGCAACCCCTTCACTCTAGTCCATGTCTGGTGTCGTCCAGCGAGGCAGTGCACTCTAGCATGTTGTTATGTCTATGTAGGGCCCAAGTAGCCCATTTGTATGCAGGCATGAGTGCTTAAAGTGTTTGAGAGACTCACATGAGTTCCGCTAGGACCCCAGAGTGCTAAGACACCGAGTTGAAAGGTAACACAATTGAGGTGCCAGTAGTGGGGATGAGAGCCATGGGACCACCCACACTTCAGCTCCCAGCTTGGGATCGTAGGAGTGGCGATCCATTCCAGGCATAATTTGATTATATGTTTAAGGCCATGAGTGTCCCTTTATTTTGTGCTTAGGCTTGAGTTGTCGGGTCGAGGCGCAGTGTCACGCTCCAATCTGGTTTGGTTAGAATCCCCGTGATCAACCTACTACCCTTCCCCATACTTAGTATTTCTACAAAATAGACCAATGAAGGTAAAGGCATAGAAGCACACATGTTTTCCATAATAAAATTTATAAAATATTTAAATAATTTTTTACCTATTCGTAGTACTTTTGACTTTCCCCCCTAGCTTCTACACTTCTTGACGAGATGCTTCTCTTGAAAAGTGTCTAATATGAGCGGGTGAGTTTCTACAACTTGGTGATCGGGGTTTGGGGGAGTGAGTTTTCAAAACAAATAGTTTATCAAAGCGTTTTATTCTTTTAGTTCACTATAATATGAGTTCATATCTTTTTAGCACTTCCCCTTGCTTGGGAGGCGTTTAGCAAACATCCACACGCCCTTTCTATTATAGAAAGAGATTACACATTCACAGAACAGTCCCCGAATGTTCCACTTGTGGATCGGAGTATATTTACCGTCCACTCGAGTACAAGTTAACAACTCCTACCTAGAGTTTGAGTGGAAATCATATATTCGACCCTCAAACCCTACTCATTCTCTGTGTCCGCTTTATGGGACAAGGCCTCATTTTCCTTGCTGCCTCGGTCTCAGTGCGTAGGAAGCTACTCCAAGCTTCATGACTAACTGGCATAACAAACATGCCCTTATTACATCCAAGTCGTCGGACTCATTGACAACCCCTCTTGGGCGTCTAGATGCTTTTGCATCCTCATGCATGCATAACAATAGTTTTGAATCATTAACCATAATCTTTGAAGCCAACGGTCCAATGGCCATGACACTCGACTTGGCATGTAGTTATTTGCCTGACCGGTTCGTCGACCTAGTCATGGCACACTACCACTAGCCTTTCAAACCTTGTCAGTCCTGTCTTGGCCCCATGGCAAGTCACACAACATTTATAGTTTTATGAGATTTTTCATGGTTCTTTTATAATCAGGTTTATCTACGGACTCTAACCTGTGCCACTAGAATTGGGCCCACTTCACGAGTTTTCCAAAATTGGGCCTCTAGCCCCATCATTTTCAAATCCGAGGCCTCGGGCCTATTAGAGAAATTCTAGCTCCCATCAGGAACGTCTCCCAAAATAATTAAACAGTTTCACGCAGTTAGGGGAGACTATTCCTGGAAAAATAATTTTTCAAACTTAAAACAGTTTCTCATCACCCCTAACCGGGTATGATGCTGAAAATCCCACTCACCCAGTAATAGCGATGTGATCATCCCGGTGAGACCTTGCTTTGTGGTACGCTTCCTTGCATTGGTACTTAGGCAATCTGCTCCTACATGGTATGCGTATCCATATTAGGAGAATAGGCATAAGAGGCTGCATACTTTTGTGTATTTACACATAAGTCCTCCCATTATGCCTTAGTTTTATTTAGGACCCTTAAACTTTGTAACTCCACAATTAGGTCCCTAATCATCCTTTAATTTCAATTAAGTCCCTAGGACTTCCAATTATCGTTCATGGCTCATTAATTTTTCCCAAAATTACCAATTGGTAATCAAATTTTCCAAAATTGCCAATTGGTCCTTAAATTTTTGAAAATTCCCAATTGGTCCTCCATTTCATCCAATTTGCCTAATTGGACCTCAATTGGGAGTTAATTTCATGAAAATCCCACAAATTTCCTTAATTTTCAATTTGACCCCCCAAATTTTCCAAAATCCCCAAGTTGCCAATTTTTCAAAAATTACAATGTGGTCCCCGAAACATCAATTCGTTAAATTGATCAACAAAACTCAATAAATTGTCCCCATTCGTGATCTGAATCGTCTTCCATATGTCTTCATCATCATTTCAAGCTTTGAATCACTTCATTTGGCTCATAAATGAGCTCAAATGAAACTTTTCCAAAAAACTAAGTCTAGAGAGAAAAAGGTTCCATATCTTATCGGTGAGGGTCTGGCTGTAAACCCCGCACTTTTGAGTTAAGGAAAACCGGGAAAAGAACCGGTCAAACCGAGTAAGAAAACTGAGCCGATTTACAAAATCAATCATTTGGAAACAAGCAATTTGGAAATTTACAACTTCCGGGTGATCTAAAGGGTTCATTAAACCTTGGAAAAGAAACTTAAGACAAATTAGAAGAGAAAAACCAAATTGGTTCAGGTGAACGAGATCCCATAAGAACTTTGAAGCTAAGCGTGCTTGCTCGAGAGTAGTGTGAGGATGGGTGACCTCTTGGGAAGTATGATTTTTTTTTATAACTCGAAATTTCTGTCAAATTTTTATGCGAACGTACGCCTTATCATAAATAGCTATAAATTAATATATATTTAATTATTGTAATTAATACCAATAACTTAATACCTAAATTAAATTGTTGGAATTAATACCAATAATTTATGGCAATATTAATACTAGTAATAAATCTCTCCCATTTTACACATATATAAAGATGTCATCCCCATTCATTCTCCTCACACCTGAATACTTTTCTCTTTCTCTCTACTACTCCATTTTCTGGTGAAGCTCGAACCAGAGCTTCGACTTGAACATTTTCTTAACCTCAGAAGTATAAGTCGGGCTCTTTAGAACCAGGGAGAAGACAACTATCTAATAGCAAACTACAGTCAATCTGAGAATAGCTGGAGAAGCGCCGGCATGACGGAATAGTGAAGCAGCTCCGGCGGACCGAAGCTGCCCTATTTCGGCCAAGCTGAAATCGGCCATTTCGAGCCCTCCTCAGACTAAACCAAGCCCTTCCGACACTTCCTCAGCCCTCCCATGGTCGAATTAGGAACGAAAGGTAAGCCAATTCAGCTCCTCTCTATAATTTTCGATCGGTGCTAGAGAGAGAACCAATAGAATTTCACTGATGAAATTCTAACTCAATTTGGCATCAATTGATGTGATTCTTGATTCTAGAATAAACCTCAGGATGAGAGCTATCCGCCCAAATCAAAAGCTCGGACCGCCGTGCCCACACTGGTGTGTAATTGAAGCTTTCTCTCTCTATAGTCTGTTTTCCGGTGAAGCTCCGTTTGAGCTCGTTCCGGCGTCAAAACTTACAATTCAATGTGCTATTGAATTGTAAGAAGATGGAGGAACTCAATTTTAACTTCAATTTCAACAATTAGATGTGTTTGATCGGTCAATTTGATGAAATCAAATTCGGCTGTGTTGAGGAGTTGAAGTTGGGGAAAATTAGGGATTTTCAAAATTCAAAGGACCAAAATGCAATTTTATGAAATTGAGGGTCAATTGGGTATGAAAATAATGTTGGAGGACCAATTGAGGAATTTTAGAATTTTTGGGGCAAAACTTACCATTTTTGTAAAGGTAGGGCAAAATGGTAATTTTGAAAAAATTGGGGGACCAAATTGGAAATTTGGGAAATTAAACCCCTTTTTGGTGAAATTGAATAAATTGAGATCCCAAAATAAATTTTAAAAGTTATGTGACTCAATTTGAGGAAAAATCGACATTATTAATTTAAAGATAAAGAGAAATAACTTTAGGGACCTAATTGCAAATAACTAAAAGTTTGTGTTTGCTCATTCATTGGAAATGAATAAAGGCGGTTATGCCGAGTAATAATGAACGAGGATGTTTATATCGTGTAGGAATGCGAAATACCGGGAATGCCAGCATGGACGAGTTCGCGTGAATACAAAGAACCGATGTAGTGGAATTCACTATGTTAACGGGTGAGTGGGTTTTAATAACATCATACCCGGTTGGGATGATGAGCACAACGTAAAGATAAAAACCACTTACCGGTTGTGAGTGAGATTATATATCATACCCGGTTGAGAATGATAAATGCCTCGGTATAAAATCTCACTATTTAGTGGTATTTTAATCATCACCACTTAGAGAAAGTGATGTGAAAATTATGCGGAAAAACTATTTACCGGTTGTAAGTAGATCATACCTGGTTGGTATGATGAGACTTCCTCGAAGGAAGTTGAAAACCCGTTCATCGGTTATGAATGGAGATGTCCTTATACCGATTGGTATAATGAACAGTGAAACCCTTTAATAAACCGAGAGTGGGGGGGTTGATCACGGGGATCCGACCAAACAGGGTCGGGGCATGACAACTAGAGTGGTATTAGAGCCTGTTTCCTTGAATACATAATCAAGACTAGAAAATATAGTAACTAATAGGATTTATCCAAAAATTTTCAGATGGCTCCCGGGAACGGAACCAAGAAAACTTGGAATGACTCTACTCAACACCATATTTTCGTAGAAAAACAACCCTAGAAGCTTCCCAAATGCCTGAGACCTAGTAGGAATCTCGAAAGGCCAAATGGAAATTATCCTAGAGAATGGTGCTAGGACCTATCGATGGCACAACTCTAAGTATGAAGAAGGATGTTTATCAAGAATTTCATAGCTCCTTAGATATTTTGTGACCATTTCCTATGATAGGGTTGAAAGCCTAATCTTTGTATCCCCGTGTTAATAAAATACTCAAATTCTCAAAACTCTATCTCCTGATGATGCGATCTTGTTGGGAATATGGCCTAAGGAAAATAAAACAAACCCACACTATCCTGGAAACTAAGGAAAAGTCACATCTCGGTATGGAAGATGAATCAGGGAATTAAGAAACTTAGGAGGACTCTTACCATGACCCTTTAGCAAAGGAGATTCAGCAAGAAAACTGTTAAAGTGATCAGACTCAAGAATGGTAAAGCACCAAATCACTAGTAACCTTGGAAAAGCCCCACTTGAAGGAAAGAAAGAACCACAACAATCCATGTAAGGGAATAACGATGGGACATTACCTGAAGAGATGCCAAACCCTACTAAAGGACAAGTACCAAGATGAACTATTTTAGGTGTAAGGAAAGAAAGGATGTTCCACACCTCATAGATTTAGGGGAATACCTCCTGAAAGATCACTAAAGACATGAAGGACTGGAGACCGAAACTATGGAGCACGTTAAGTAAGCAGTTCACAAAGAGGTCAAGAAATGATGAAGTGAATGCCAAATTTAAACTTCTTCTTAAGAAGGGCAAACCGAGAAGGATACCATCCCAAGGAACACGACTCCTGCTTGTAATTTCAACCACAGACCGGAGGAAACTTTTCGTGATCACAGCAAAGTGGCAAGAAGGAAAAAGGGGCTGAAGGGAGGACTTCGATAAAACCATAAACAAAACAAAAGGTAGCTGAAGAGAACTCTCCCTTAAAGAAGAAATTTCCAATAATTTAGGAAAAAAAGGAGGGAGTGCATCCACAAGAGAGACAAGCTAAGCATTTGACGATAAATGGGATGTCTTGGGGTTTCGAGTATGACTTCCTTTGGGAAAAAGGAGAGAAGTCAAATTGGAGATTCAGAGCAACATAATAGAAGGAAGCAAATCGTGACAACAAAATAGTAAAAGAAAATAAATGACAGCTTAAGGAAGACCGGGAGGTCGAAAGGACTACACCCTAAAAAGGTTAGTGAGATGGACATTAAGGACAGGAGTACTCAAGAAGATAACTGCCCTAAGAAAAAACTAAACCAAAGGAATGGTGGAGGCGGGGCAGTTAACGAGCTAATACGCAGGAAACCATAATATAAGTTCCGACAAAGAAGAGAGAGGTGGAAAGGTCAAATACTCGGGAAGGGAAGGATGAAAGAAATACTTAAAGGGACCAAAAGGCCAAATTAACAATTAAACTCAAGCCAAGAAAGGAATAGACAAGCCTCTCAAATAATGGTCAAGAAATCTTGAAACAAAAAAGATTTGTGTACTCCCTAAAGAAATAGACAGGTATTGGGTATGAATGAGGATGCAGATAGAGTATACAAGATGTGCCTGCAAGATTTGTGAAGTAAGGGTAAATAGGAGAAGACGACATCAAGAAATGTCATTTAAGGGTAAAAATTCCCTAGAGCAAATGTAAGAAAGGAATGTTAGAAGAAATGGAAAGAATCCTACCAAGGAAGGCAACCCCAAAAAGACATGTGTATCCCAATTGAGAGGAAATGGAACCAACCGAAATAGAAAGAATGATAAGCTTACAAATGAAATGTTGGTTGAGATGGAAAGATTGAGTACCAAGGAAAAATATTTATGAGGTTCTAAGAAGTAAATTAAACCAAATGAATTATTGATGGGCTGATGGCCATAATGTGGAGTGCAAGGAACCCACCTGTAATTAGGAAATATTCCAAGGGAGGAATTATTGTGATGTGCCAGTGTGACCTGTTTGGAGAAAGAGCAGGAGAACCAAGAAATAATTTTAGGAGAACCGAGTAGAAAGAAGAAACTAGTAACGGTGGACAACCAAAGAGAATGAACAAAAACCCTAAGAAAGGAGAAGATGTAATAACGATTACACTCTATGAAGGACAATAGGATGGACATGAAGAACAAGCGATACAGCTACCCAGACGATTGAACCAGAAAAATAAAGAGAAAAAGACAGTTATAGAACTGGTATTTGAGAGAACCATGGATTTAAACCACAATAAAGAAGGGAGAAGTGAAAAGGCCAAAACATTGGAAAAGAAGAACAAAGGGAAATCCTTAAAGAAATTGATGGCCAAAACCGGATTTATAGTTTAAAGTCTTGGGACGGTTAAGTGAGCCTCAAGAAGGGCAAACAAGAGATTTTGAAACAAGGAGGATGTGAACCCTTCTTAAACGAAAATAATTTAATGGGTTAGCATCAAAAGATGCTGTGACAAGTATGAATGAGTGGACAACCCATACTAAGGTAATAAAGGAAAAATGTTTGAGAAAACGTTTTGAAAGTAAGTCCCCCAAATAAGATGTGGCTAAGAAGGAATAACCACAACTGGTAAGACGGGTTAGAGTCCACACGTGCATAATAGAGCCTAAAGAGTGGATGGCTGGGCATATGGTGGAGTACATGAAATAAGACCGATAATCAGAAGCTACTCAAATAAGGAATAAGGGATGGAATGAAAAATTTAAGACAATGGAGGACTGAAAGCGGGCAAATGCCCCAATATAAATAGGGTATAAGGAGATGAAGAAAGGAAACCTTTAAGAGATGGTAAGAAGGTTGAACATGTAACTCCTAAGGTGAAAGTCTCTACTTTGAAGGAAATAGTAGAGAATGAAACCGTAAAACGGAAAGCTCTCCAAACCAAGCAAATCGACATGTAAAACAAAAGAAATCAACTTGGTATAAAGAATTGTAAAATGATTATGAACAAGTAAGAGTGGATTAAGGCCAAAGTAAAATCCTTGAGTAAAGGATGTCATTGGGAACGAGGATTGACCTAAGAAAGGATGAATCATAGCTTGTCGATATAGTATTGGAAAACCCAATCAATTGGAATTGAAAAGACCCAATAAAGAAGTTGGGGAAAGATGAGTAGGTAAGAGGAATCCATGCTGCTATGTGAGACATAACTTCAAAGGCATGATGGAGGAAATGATAATGGTAAAAAGGATAGTTAAAGAATGCTATCAAAAGAAAAGAGTGATGAAGTTATACGATCCCTGAAAGGTCGAAAAGCTAAGAGAGACCCTCAATGAGATGTTCTAGAAATCTAATGGACAGAGATAGGTCCTAGAAAATGCCATACTGTAAGGGGAAAGTAAGCCCAACAATCCCGAGGAGATTATGACTCAAAGTAAGGAAGAGTCAGCTAATAAGCATAACAAGGTCGAATATAAAAATTTGGACCAAAGTTATAACAGACAACGAATAAGGGAAGGGTCTAAATATGACGAAAAAGTGATAATAAAGAAAAACCGTGGAAACAAGTACGTAATGCTCGAAAGAACATCGAGCTAAAGGTTTCAACGACCAAAAGGATAACTAGACACGGTAATGATTAGTTATCTTGGAATTCCCAATCTTGAGTACAAAATCTCAAAGGGAAGAATGTTGCTATAAATAAAGAAAGATATGAATATAAGGATATACACTGGAATAAGGTATGTCTAGTTATGATAAACTCCGTGGATGGAGTAAATAATATAAAGGAAAATAAATTTCCTTAAGTGAAGGATGTAAAAAAGGGCTAATTAAAAGAAAAAGAGAAGAGTTTGAATGTTAAGCAAACACCAAAAGGACATCAAAGGAAATGATTCCTCATGCAAGGTTGATAATTATGTTTTGGGGACAAAACTCCTAAAAGGAGGGGAGAGTTGTAAACGCCACACTTTTGAGTTATGGAAAACCGGAAAAAGAACCGGTCAAACCGAGTAAGAAAACCGAGCCGATTTACAAACCCGATCGTTTGGAAATAAAAAATTTGGAAATTTACAACTTCTAGGTGATCTAAAGGGTTCATTAAACCTTGGAAAAGAAATTTAAGACAAATTAGAAGAGAAAAACCAAATTGGTTTAGGTGAACGAGATCCCATAAGAACTTTGAAGTTAAGTGTGCTTGCTCAAGAGTAGTATGAGGATGGGTTACCTCTTGGGAAGTATGATTTTTTTTGTAACCGGAAATTTTTGTCAAATTTTTATGTGAACGTACGCCTTATCATAAATAGCCATAAATTAATATATATTACACTTCTCTCTTTCTCTCTACTGCTCCATTTCCTGGTGAAGCTCGAACCAGAGCTTCGACTTGAACATTTTCTTAACCTTGGAAGGAGAGGTTGGGCTCTTTAGAACTGGGAAGAAGATAGCTATCTAATAGCAAACTCCAGTCAATCTGAGAATCGCTAGAGAATCACCGGCATGATAGAATAGTGAAGCAGCTCCGGCGGACCGAAGCTGCCCTATTTCGGCCAAGCTGAAATCAGCCATTTCGAGCCCTACTCAGATCAAACCAAGCCCTCCTAACACTTCCTCAGCCCTCCCACGATCTAATTAGGACTGAAAGGTAAGCCAATTCGGCTCCTCTCTACAATTTTCGGTCGATGCTAGAGAGAGAACTGATAGAATTTCAATGATGAAATTCTAACTCAATTTGGCATCAATTGATGCGATTCTTGATTCTAGGATGAACCTTAGGATGAGAGCTATCTGCCCAAATCAAAAGCTCGGACCGCTGTGCCCTCACCGGTGAGTAATTGAAGCTTTCTCTCTCTACAGTCCGTTTTCTGGCGAAGCTTCGTTTGAGCTCTTTCCGGCGTCAAAACTTACGATTCAAAGTGCTATTGAAATGTAAGAAGATGTAGTAACTCAATTTTAACTTCAATTTCAACAATTAGATGTGTTTGATTAGTTAATTTGATGAAATCAAATTCAGTTGTGCTAAGGAGTTCAAATTGGGGAAAATTGGGGATTTTCAAAATTTAAAGGACCAAAATGTAATTTTATGAAATTGAGGGTCAATTGGGCATGAAAATAATGTTGGATGACCAATTGAGAAATTTTGGAATTTTTGGGGCAAAACTTACCATTTTTGTAAAGGAAGGGTAAAATTGTAATTTTGGAAAAATTGGGGAACCGAATTGGAAATTTGGGAAATTAAACCCCTTTTTGGTAAAATTTAATAATTTGAGGTCCCAAGATAAATTTTAAAAGTTACGGGACTCAATTTGAGGAAAAACTTACATTAGGGACTTAAAGTTAAAGATAAATAACTTTAGGGACCTAATTGCAAATAACTAAAAGTTTGTGTTTTCTCATTAATTGGAAATGAATGAAGGCTGTTATGCCGAGTAATAATAAATAAGGATGTTCATATCGTGTAGGAACGCGAAATACCGGGAACGCTAGCATGGACGAGCTTGCGTGAATACAAAGAACCAATCTAGTGGAATTTATTGTGTTAATGGGTGAGTGGGTTTAATAACATCATACCCGGTTGGGATGATGAGCACAAATTAACGATAAAAACCACTTACCGTTTGTGAGTGGGATTATATATCATACCCGGTTGAGAATGTTGAGTATCTCGGTATAAAAACCCAATGTTTAGCGGTATTTTAATCATCACCACTTAGAGAAAGTGATGTGAAAATTATGTGGAAAAACTACTTACCGGTTGTAAGTAGATCATACCCTGTTGGTATGTTGAGACTTTCTCGAAGGAAGTTGAAAACCCGTTCATCGGTTATGAACGGAGATGTCCTTACCTATTTTATTGGAAGTGTTCTCCCCTGACTGTGTGCCATTGCTTAAACTATTTGGGAGAACTTCTTGACGGTAGCTTGAATAGCTCTTATGGGCCGGGGGCTCGGTTTTGGAACTTAGGGGCTAAATGCCCGATTTTGAAAATCTCATACAGTTGGCACGAGCAGTTTTATGTGCCATAAAAAGTTAATAAGTGAATTGTTTTGCCATGGTACCAAGATAGGACTGGCATGCTTAATCAACTAGCGGTAGTGCGACATGACAGGTCGACGGACTAATCAAGACAAATTACTACGGGTTGAGTTGAGAGTCGGGGCCGTTGGACCAGTGGCACCAAAGATTACATGGCAATATGAGAAAACATTATTTGTGCATGCACTATGAGTATGAGATCATCAAGACACTTATGAGGGGTAGTAATGGATCCTAAGGGCCCTAGACGACCCGGTGAGTATAAGGGCAGATCGTCGTTCCAGGTGTTTGTGCGAAATTTGGAGTAGCACCAAGCGCATGAGACTGGGGTGGGACAGAATGAGGTCTCTGTCCTCATATGGACATGAAGAAGCGATTTCGGGATTGAGGGTCGGATGTCGCGTACATCCATTCATTCCTAGGGTAGAAGTGGTCGTGCTTCTATTTGGGTGGCCGATAAAGTCGCTATGAAGCCACTAGTGGGTTTAGTAGTCGTACTGACCTGCGAATGTATGTAACCTTTATGATGAAGGATGTGTGTTGGGTGATGGCACACCGTGATAAATAAGAAATGGTGATAAAACCCGAGATTTCAAATGAAATGGTTTTGAAAGAAAGGAGTCTGGCACACTCCAATACAATTTTTTTCCTAAAAGTTAAACAAAGGGCACACAGTGGCACACAGCCAGGGGACGGGAAAGACATAAGGGTGACATAAAAGATTGGGTTTTTACTGTATCCCTTATGTCAGCTGACTGGGAAAGACAACGATGACGTGGCAAGCGTGCCACATGGCATGATGTGATTCGTTGATTTTTCTAATGTGGCGTTCCAACTCAACCACCGCATTAGCCATTGACTGGTTGACTGGACATGTGACAACCTCTCATTAGCTGCTCGTGTCTGCATGGGAGGCTGACCAGTCATGTGATGACCGTTGACCGGACATGTGGCAGCCACCCATTGGTTGCCCGTGGCTACCGACTGGACACCCATTGACCGTTGACCGGTTTGGTTCATTGACTAGCTGGACCATTGACCGGTTCGGTCTGACCAACTTTGGTGACTCGAATTTGAAAATTGGTCGGTTCATGCCCGATTCGACCTGTTTTCTGAAAATTAAAAATTTCTAAATTTATATAAATTAATTTTCTATCTAATGGTAATCTCAATTTTTTCAAATTTACATTTTTAAGCCACCTAGAAAAATGAATCATTGAACCGGTTCACTATGGTTCAATCCAGTTCAAGTCTGGTTCACCCCAAACCAGTCCGGTTTTCCTATCTAATTTACTTCATTGTTCTTCCCCATGATTTTTATGAATTTTTGGTCACTTGCGATTTTCCAATTTCCCAATATTAACCCTTCTTTTCTATTTTCGGTTCATTTATTTCATTCTTTCACCACTTTCTTATTGGACTTCCCCATTTCCAACTATCGAGTCTCCCATCCACTTCTTTACTTACCGACCTACTGGTGGGTTTCCTCCTTTTAGCCCTTTCTCATGTCCAATGACGTCCTTACTTAAGGATTTCTTTTCTCAGGTCCATCCTTACTCGCTCGTGACTATTTCACGGTTCTTTATTCCAAGTTGATCCTTTATGGGCTTACTTGTCTATACCTTGAATTCATATGAAGGAGTCACCTTCATTGGTTTTATCCTCTACTCTCATACCTTGAAGTCGAGATTGTTCCATCCTTTGAGTTGCACGTTCATCATTCTTATCATTTCTTGAAGGTTTCTTTTTTTTTTTTCATATCCCATATACCCTTTTGTATTGGTACTTTTGCTTGCCTTAAGTACTCCACTGACTTAATTTTCCATTTCTTCCTTGATTTCCTATTCGAGGAAATCTCTGATCATCGAGTCTTATTTCGTGCCCTCTACATCATGCTCAGACGTCAAATTTTAAGATTTATTAAGTAAGTGTGCACCATAACCATTCTCGCTGTTTGTGGTTGTTTCCAATAATTACTTCTTAATTGAAGGGCGCACTATCCAAGGTTTTTCGAATATCCTTTCTTCCTTATTATGGGTATTCTGTCCATTCTCACTTGTTACGACATTATTTGAGGTTATCTTCCTTTTTTGTTCATAAAACTTCACCGTTGTTCCTGACCCTGCTTTACCTTACTTATAACAAGAATTCTTGGAATTCCTTGGGGATTCTTGATTGGTGCTGAGCTAACTATAGTGCAAAGTCGTATATCTTTGGTTAATAAGATCCAAAAGGTTTATCGATCCCAGGGGGTGCAAATCCATAATAGGCACATAGAAATTATTGTACGCCAAATAATATCAAAAGTCTTAGTTTCAGACAATTAATTATAAAAAAAATAAAAAGAAAGAGTGCTCTTATTCGAAACGTTTTGTGATCTTCAACCAATTTTGCGCTTCAATATAATTACCAGGCATAAGCGCTATAGCTTGTTTCCAATACTCAGCGGCTTGATCGAACCAAGCCTCCGCAATTTCAGAATCGCCCTGTTGAATGGCCTGTTCTCCCTGGTCGGAATAGGTGGGTCAATTCCTTCCCTTATAACCGTACTTGAGAGTTTCCTACCTCATACGGCTCAGCATTCAATTCTTGTGTTGTCCCATTTTTTTTATTTACCCTATCTAATTGAATGAGATTTCTCATAGGTATATCCCATTTTGCTTGGGTTAACTAAAAGAGGTTAATTACATGAGTTTCAAACTTGAATATTGATTACTATATTTCACTTTACTCCTTGGGCTTTGGGTACACTTCCCTTGTAATTGATCATTTATCCTAACATGCCTTCCATTTGTAGGCTTACCTTCTATTCCACTTAAATTCGGGTCCATTTCTTCTTCATTGAAATATGTATGCCTCTCGAGGGCTCCCTTCCTTTGTAGGCTTCTTCCTCCTTTCCCCCAAAACTTTCTTTTGCATTCGTCTTTGAGGGTATCTGACCGTTAATCAATTTCGTAACATCCTTTGATGTCGTCCCTTTTCTACTTACCTTTCCTATAGAAGTTTTGTGATCACATCCTTTGTACCACCTTTCCTTATCCCTACTTGTAATTACTACAAGTTGACTTAATAAATCCTCTTTGTGTTGAGGTCTCTTGATCACCTTACGAGAGGCTCACTTAATCCTTCTCGTGGCTCAAGGGTGGTCTCCAATCTCCTTTGACCATCCTTCTTAGGGCGCCGTTTATTCTCCTTTAATCATCCCATAGTTACTAGTTGCCTACTCTCACTAGGTCCGTTTGTGACCCTAATTGGCTCCTCTACTTTTCCAATGCAAGTTACACTTTGCCCTCCTGAGCCATCACATTTGGCCTCCCACCTTCGGGGTTTGCTTTCTTTTGTGTTGGCTTCTCCTTCCTTGTTCCTAGGTATCTTGTAACCCACTAAGTGGAAATTTCTCTTCGTCTACGTCCTATGACTTCTCATGGTCCTTCCTTTGGTTCTTTTTTTGTGTTTCGTGACCTTTCCTCATATAGTTAGGGCACAAAATTGCATCATCATTTGAGGGACATAAGCTTTTTGTGTGAACTTGGATTTTTCTTCTTTATTATCATAGTAGGAATACATTTTGGGGTTTTATCTCCTCTTAAGGAAGATTATTATAATGAAAGGTTAGGAAGTACCCACTACTAGGATCTTGAAGAGCTTCCTCAGGAGTCGTAGTTCTTGGGATGGTATCCTTTCGGACTCCTGTAGCTGAGGAGGTGTTGTTCTTGGAAGGTATGACCCTAAATCCTTACAGTGTGGGACAATCCTTCACCATATTTCATATTTCTCTACACCTATAACAGGTTATCTCGACACAGGCTCCTACGTGGATCCTCTGATATTTACGTTGTGGAGAGATTTCCTTTTCCCTGTCTGCTCTCTCCTCCTTTCTCTTCCCTTCTTCGTGTCCTTTCCCGCTTGTGGAGGCAGTGCCCCCAGGTGTTGGTGCCACACCCCTTAGTGGTTTTAAGCACATTCGTGCATAGTGTTCGCGTTGTCCACAACTGTAGTAGGTGACTTCCTTGTCTATACCTTCATAGCTTCTTCTCCATTCCGGGTTTTGGGGAGTTTTTCTTGGTGGTTGCTGGTGGTCTCTACGTTTCACCGTCGCTATGTGTGTACTTCCTACGGGACAGTCCCCCTTCCTTAGCGTGAAGCAAGGTTTCCCAAATAACTTGTCAAATTCCTCGTAAAGTCTCCTCGACTCAAGAGTTATCCCTGGTATAGTGGGTTGGGTCCTCATAAACTCTTGAGCTCCCAAGCTAATATCCTCACTCGGGGTAAGATTTATTCCTGGTCCTAGTGGCCAAGGCAGCGTGGATTTGTTCAATTCTTCTAGGAGGGGTCATATATGTCTGATAGAAGTTTATCGTTGGTTAAGGTTCTAGGGCTTTAGTTTTGAAAACTTTATTTGGAAAACCTGGCTCTCATACCACTTAAGTTGTCATGCTCTAACCTGGTTTGGTTGAAATCCCCGTGATCAACCCACCACCCTTCCCCTACTAACTTAGTATTTCTACCAAATAGAATGACGAAGGCAAAGGCATAGAATCACACATGTTTTCTATAACAAAATTTATAAAACATTTAAATAATAGTTTACCTGTTTGTGGTACTTTTGACTTGCTCCCATAACTTCTACTATTCTTGATGAGATACTTCTAATGAAAAGGGTTTAATGGGAGGGGGTGTGTTTCTACAACTCAACGAGGGGGGTTGGGGAGTGAGTTTTCAAAACAAATAGTTTATCAAAGTGTTTTATTCTTTTAGTTCACTTTGATATGAGTTTATCTCTTTTTAGCACTTCCCCTTGGTCAAGAGACATTTAATAAACATTCACACACCATTTCTATCATAGAAAGGGATCACACGTTCGCAAAATAGTCCCCGACTGTTCCACTTGTGGACTGGAGCATTTTTACCGTCCACCGAGTAGAGGTTAACGGCCCCTACCTAGAGTTTGAGTGGAAATCATACATCCTACCCTCAAACCTTACTCATTCTTTGTGTTCACTTTGTAGGATGAGACCTCATTTCCCCTATTGCCTCGATCTCAGTGCGCATGAAGCTACTCCAAGCTTCATAACTAACTAACACGATAAACCTGCCCTTATTACGTCTAGGTCGTCCAGTAACCCTTCAGACTCATCAACTACCCTTCTCGAGCATCTAGATGCTCCCGGATCCTCATGTATGCATAACAATAGTTTTGAATGATTAGCATAATTTTTGGTGTCAACGGTCCAATAGCCTTGACACTCAACTTGACTTGTTGTTATTTGCCTGACCGGTCCGTCGACCTAGTCATGACACACTACCAATAGACCATCGAGCCTTGTCAGTTCTGTCTTGTCCCCATGACAAGTCACACAACATTTCTAGTTTTATGAGATTTTTCATGGTTCTTTTATAATCATGTTTGTCTATGGGCTCCAACTCGTGTCCAATGGCCTTGTGCGCACCTCACGAGTTTTCCAAAACTAGGCCACTAGCCCCATCATTTTCAAATCCGAGGCCCCGAGCCTATTAGAGAAATTCTAGCTCCCATAAGAAACGTCTCCCAAAATGTTTAAGTAGTTTCACGCAGTCAGGGAAGACCATTCTTGAAAATATAATTTTTCAAAATGGTTTTCATCACCCCAACCGGGTATAATGCTGAAAATCCCACTCACCCGGTAACAGCGACGTTGTCACGCCCTGACCCGGTTTGGTCGGATCCTCGTGATCAACCCACCACTCTCCCGATTTATTAAAGGATTTCCCCTTATTGTAAACCGTAAAGAGTAAGGCATCCTTTAACATGTACCTTTTCCTAGAATAGCATAATCAAAACTGCATAAAATTTAAAACTTTACATACCTGTCTTATAGGCATCTTAGTTGATGGTCTTTAAGAGGAGGCTTTTAGGGATTTCCTGAAAGGGATATAAGGGAGGGGGTGGGTACGACTACTCAGTGAATGGGTTTTTAAAAGCTTTTGACTTTTAAGAAAAACATTTATATGGAGTGTGCCAGACTCCTTTGTTTTCAAAAATCCCTTCATTTAAATATTCGGGTTTTTCCACCATTTCTTATTTACCACGGTGTGTCATCATCCAACACACATCCTTCATCATGAAGGTTACACACATTTGCAAGTCAGTATCACTATTGAACCTGGTAGTGGCTTCGGAGCGACTTTTCTTGCCACCCGGATAGAAGTACGACCACTTCTACCCTAGGAATGAGTGGATGTACGTGACATCCGACCCACAATCCCGAAATCACTTCTTTGTGTCCGTATGAGAACAGAGACCTCATCCTGTCCTCACCATGGTCTCATGCACTTAGTGCTACTCCAGATTTCGCACAGACACATAAAACGACGAACTGCCCTTATAGCCACCAGGTCGTCCAGTGCCCTTAGGACGCATCACTACCCCTCATGGGCGTCTTGATGATCCTGTACTCACAGTGCATGCACAAACAATGTTTTCTCATATTGCCATGTAATCTGTGGTGCCACTAGTCCAACGGCCCCGACTCTCAACTCAACCCGCAGTTGTTTGTCTTGACTGGTCCGTCGACCTGGCATGTCGCACTGTCGCTAGTTGACTAAGCATGTCGGTCCTATCTTGGTACCATGGCCAAACAATTCACTTATTAAGTTTTATGGCACATATATCATGTTCATTTACGAGCTCCTACTCATGCCAACTGGCCTTGGGCCCATTGTATGAGATTTTCAAAATCAGGCATTTAGCCTCCAAGTTCCAAAACCGAGGCCCCCGGCCTATCAGAGCTATTTGAGCTCCCATCGAGAAGGTCTCCCAAATTGTTTAAGCATTGCACACAGTCAGGGGAGAGCACTTCCGATAAAACATATGTTTTCTCTATCCATTGTACCGGTATAAGGACACCTCCGTTCATAACTAATGAACGGGTTTTCAACTTCCTTCGAGGAAGTCTCATCATACCAACCGGGTATGATCTACTTACAACTGGTAAGTAGTTTTTTCGCATGATTTTCACATCACTTCCTCTAAGTAGTCATGTTTAAAATACCACTAAATAGTGGGTTTTCATACCAAGGTACTTATCATTCCCAACCGGGTATGATATAAAATTTCCACTCACAACCGGTAAGTGGTTTTAAAATTTTAAGTTGTGCTCATCATCCCAACCGAGTATGATATTAGTAAACCCACTCACCCGTTAATGCCGTGAATTTCACTAAACCAGTTCTTTATATTCACGCGAGCTTGTCCTTGCTAGCGTTCCCGGTATTTCGTGTTCCTACACGATATGAACAACCTTGTTCAATATTACTTGGCATAACAGCCTTCGTTCATTTCCAATGAATGAGAAAACCCAAACTTTTAGTTATTTGCAATTAGGTCCCTAAAGTTATTTCTCTTTAACTTTAAGTCCCTAATGTTGGTTTTTCCTCAAATTGAGTCCCGTAACTTTTAAAATTTATCCTGGGACCTCAATTTATTCAATTTCACCAAAAAGTGGTTTAATTTCCCAAATTTCCAATTTGGTCCCCCAATTTTTCCAAAATTACCATTTTGCCCTTCTTTTACAAAAATGGTAAGTTTTGCCCCAAAAATTCCAAAATTCCTCAATTGGTCCTCTAACATTACTTTCATGCCCAATTGACCCTTAATTTAATAAAATTGCATTTTGGCCCTTTGAATTTCGAAAATCCCCAAAATTTCCCCCAATTTCAACTCTTCAACACTACCGAATTTGATTTCATCAAATTGACCGATTAAACACTTCTAATTATTGAAATTTGAGTTGAGATTGAGTTCCTGCATGCTCATACGATTCTAAGAAACTTTAAATCACAGATTTTAATGCCAGAACGAACACAAACGGAGCTTCGCCGGAAAACAGACTATAGAGAGAGAAAGCTTCGATTTCTCACCGGTGAGGGCATGGCGGTCTGAGCTTTCGATCTGGGCAGATAGCTCTCATCTTGAGGATCATCCTAGAATCAAGAATCACATCAATTGATGTTGAATTGAGTTAGAATTTCATCATTGAAATTCTGCCGATTCTCTCTCTAGCACCGGCCGGAAATTGCAGAGGGGAGTCGAATTGGCTTACCTTTCAGTCCTAATTCGGTTGTGGGAGGGCTGAGGAAGTGTTTAGAGGGATTGGTTTGCTCTGAGGAGGGCTCAAAATGGCCAATTTCAGCTTTGCCAAAATAGGGTAGCTTCAGTCCGCCAAAGCTGCTTCACTATTTCATCATGTCGGCGCTTCTTTAGTGATTCTCGGATTGACTGGAGTTTGCTATCCGATAGCTAACTTCACCCCGGTTCTAAAGAGCCTGACCTCTCCTTCCGAGGTTAATAAAAATGTTTAAGTCAATGCTCTGGTTTAAGCTTTATCGGGAAATGGAGCAGGAGAGAGAGAGAGAGAGAGAGAGAGAGAGAGAGAAGTGTTCGGGTGTGAGGAGAATGAATGGGGATGACCACTTTATATAGGTGTAAAACCGTGTATTAAATGAGAGAGATTTATTACTACTATTAATATTGCCATAAATTATTGGTATTAATTTCAAGAATTTAATTTTGGTATTAAATTATTTGTATTAATTCCAATAATTTAATTTGGGTATTAAAGTTTTTATGGAATCTAGTTCACCTGAACCAATTTGGTTTTTGTTTTCTAGTTTATCTTAGGTTTCTTTTCCAAGGTTTAATGAACCCTTTGGATCACCCAAAAGTTGTAAATTTCCATATTGCTTATTCCCAAATGTAAACCGGCTCGATTTTCTTATTCGGTTCGACCGGTTTTTTTCCCGGTTTTCCTTAACTCAAAAGTGTGGGGTTTATAAACTTGGTCGTCCCGGTGAGACCTCATTTCGTGGTGCACTTTCCTGCACCGGTACTTGGGTAATCCGCTCCTACATGGTACGGGTATCCATATCAGGAGAATTGGTATAAGAGGTTGAATAATTTCGTGTATTTGGGTATAGGTTGTCACGCCCCGAGCTGATATGGTCGGATCCTCGTGAACAACACGCCGCTCTCTCGATTCAAGAGGAGTTTCCCTCTTCTTTTACTCGAGAGGAGCTAAGTGTATTTTTGACCTTGTTCCCTGGAAATACATATATTAAATAAAATGCAAGCTTAGAAGAAATTACGCATACCTGATAGAGGGTAAGGCTCGGTGTTATTACTAGTTATTTTCTCTTTTCCTGAAAATGGATAGAAAAGAGGGATGAGTTTCTACAACTTAATAAATAGGTATTTTAAAAAAGGAGTTTTAAAAAAAATATTTTCAAGTTGGAGTGTGTCAGACTCCTTAACTTCCTTTAAATTTTCTCCACTTTAAAATCTCAGTTTTCAAAAGAACATCCTTCATCATGAAGGTAAATCACACAATCGCATGCCAGTATTTCCATTGAACCCACTTGTGGCATCAGAGCAACTTTACCGGCCACCTAGATAGAAGTATGTCCACTTCTACCCTGAGAATGAGTGGATGTTTGAGACATCTGACCCTCAACCCTATAACAATTCTTCGTGTCCATATGAGGACAGAGACCTCATCCCGTCCCCACCTCGGTCTTGTGCGCTTGAAGCTACTCCGAGCTTTGCAAGGTCACCTAGTCCGACGAACTACCTTTATACCCACCAGGTCGTCTAGGGCCCTAGGACACATCACTACCCCTCTTGGGCATCTTGGTGGTCCCATAAATACATTGCATGCACAATCAGTATTTCCATATCATGCCATATAATCTATGGTGCCACTGGTCCAACGGCCTCGACCCTCAACTCAACCTACAGTTATTTGTCTTGACTAGTTTAAAGATCTGTCTTGTCGCACTACCACTAATTGATTGAATATGGCAGTCCTATCTTGGTACCATGGCTAAACAATTCATTTATTTAAAGTTTTATGATATATAACTCATGTTTGTTTACGAGCTCCCGCTCGTCCTAACTGACCTATGGCCCACTATTCGAGATTTTTAAAACCGGGCATATTAGCCCCAAGTTCCAAAACCGAGGCTTCCGGCCTATCAGAGCTATTCAAGCTCCCGTCGAGAAGGTCTTCCAAATTGTTTAAGCAGTGGCACACAGTTAGGGGAGAGCACTTCTGACAAAATTATATTTTCAACTATCCATCATACCAAACGAGTATGAGGATATCTCTGCTCATAACCGATGAACGGGTTTTCCACTTCCTCCGAGGAAGTTTCATCCTACCAATTGGGTATGATCTACTTATAATCAGTAAGAAGTTTTTCCGTGTCATTTTCACATCACTCCATCATACTTATAATCGGGTATGATCTACTTATGATCTAAGTTGTGATGTTTAAAATACCACTTAGTAGTGGGTTTTCATTTCTGAGGTACTTATCATCCCAACCAGGTATGATATATAAATCCCACTCATAACCGGTAAGTGGTTTTTAAATTTAAATTGTGCTCATCATCCCAACCAGGTATGACGTTAGTAAACCCACTCACCCGTTCGTTTAGTGAATTTCCACTTAGTCGGTTTTTTATCCCTTGCAAACTTAACCTCAGTTAGCTTTCCCGATGTCTCGTGTTCCTACACGAAATGAACATCGTTGTTCATTATCATCTAGCTTGATCACCTCATTTAGTATAAATGACTCAATTAACAACTTTTCCAATATTTACAAATTGTTTCCTAAGGTTATTTTTCCTTTTTTACTTTAGGCTCCAATTGCTGGTTTTTTACCAAATTGAGTCCCAAAACTTTTAAAATTACTCTTAGGATCTCAATTTACTCAATTTCACAAAAAGGGTTCAAATTTCCCAAATTCCCAACTTGTCCCCAAAATTTACTAAAATTACCATTTTGCCCTTCCTATCAAAAAATGGTAAGTTTTACCCCAAAAATTCTAAAATTGCTCAATTGGCCCTCTAACATTCTTATCATGCCCAATTGACCCTCAATTTTATAAAATTGCATTTTGGTCCTTCGAATTTTTGAAAATCCTCAATTTCCCCGATTTCAACTCCCTAAAACAACCGAATTTGATTTCATCAAATTGACCAATCAAACACTTCTAATTGTTGAAATTGAAGTTGAAATTGAGTTTCTACATCTTTATACGATTCCATAGCACTTTGAATTGTTAGTTTTAATGCCAGAACAAGCTCAAACGGAGCTTCACCGAAAAATATACTATAGAGATAGAAAGCTTCAATTGCTCAACGATGAGGGCGCGGCGGTCTGAGCTTTTTATCTAGGCAGATAGCTCTCCTCCTGAGGTTTCTCCTAGGATCAAGAATCGCATCAATTGATACCGAATTGGATTAGAATTCTATCATAGAAATTATGTCGGTTCTCTCTCTAGCACCAATCGAAAATTGCAGAGGGGAGCCGAATTGACTTACCTTTTAGTCCTAATTCGACCGTGGGAGGGCTAAGTGTTGGGAGAGCTTGGTTTGGTCTAAGGAGTGCTCGAATCAGCCAATTTCAGCTCGGCCGAAAAAGGGCAGCTTTGGTCTGACACCAGTTCAATTCGGTTCGGGTCTGGTTCACCTGAATTGATTTGGTTTTTCTCTCTCACTTTGTTCTAAGGTTCCTTTCCAAGGTTTATAGATCTTTTCGGGTCACAAGTGAGTTGAAATTTCTCCAATTTGCCCGTACCCCAATAAACGGGTTTGGGAACCGGTTCAATTTTTTCACTCGATTTAACCGGTTCTTTCTCGAATTTCCTTAACTCCAAAGAACGGGGTTTACATAGGTCCTCCCATTATGCCTTAATTTTATTTTGATCCCTTAAAGTTTGTAACTTCACAATTAGGTCCATAATCATTCTTTAATTTCAATTAAGTCCCTAGAACTTCTAATTATCCCTCATTGGTCCTTAGTTTTTCCCAAAATAACCAATTGGTTCTCAAATTTTCCAAAAATTCCCAAGTGGGTCCTTAAATTTTTAAAAATTTCTAATTGGTCCCACATTTCATCCAGTTTGCCCAATTGGACCTCAATTGGGGGTTAATTTCATGAAAATCCCATGAATTTTCTTAATTTTCAATTTGACCCCCAATTTTTCCAAAATCTTCAAATTGCCCAATTTTTCAAAAATTACAATTTGGTCTCCAAAACATCAATTCGTTAAATCTATCATAAAAACTCAATCAAGTGTTCCCATTCATGATATAAATCATCTTTCCTATGTCTCACTCATCATTTCAAGCTTTGAATCGCTTCATTTGGCTTAGAAATGAGCTCAAATGAAGGTTCGTCGGAAAACTAAGTCCAAAGAGAAAGCTTCGATATCTTATCGGAGATGGTCCGTCGACTAGAGCTCTTGCTTTCTCTTAATTTCTTTACTCATGGGGATCCTCCCTAGATCAAATCATGCCTCAATTGGTGGCTAAGTAGTGCGGATTTCTCAGTTTAAATTTTTGTAAAAATGCACTATGAACAGTGTTTTTCAGCGAGGGTGGTGGAGGGGACTTACCGACTTATCTTAGGGAAGGTCGGAGCACCTCTAGGTGTGGTCTAGGGAGCTTGGTTTGGCCGAAATTGGCCTAGGGATGGCTCACATGGAGCTCAAATAGCTCGGGTTATAGACTGTCGAGGAGCTGTGGTACTGTGTGAGCTTCCCGACTCTTCTCTGGTGGTCCTCGGTTGAAGGGAGGGTTCAATTGGGTAAAGGACTTCCTCCCAATTGTAAAAACATCGAATGCAGCTTTAAAGTTGAGAAAAGTCCCACTGTCAGAGCTCTAGTTTGCTGCTCACTAAAAAATGGAGTACTTCACCTTATTCACTCGATTGTGGGATGCTGAGAACAAATGAAGAGGTGTTCTTTATATATGGAGCTCGGCAACTGACTGGGCTACCGACCGGCATAGGACTCGACCTCCGACTCGGCCGCCGGCGGTCATACCAGATCTCTTCCCGGGTCGTTGAAGGAATCGCCCTCCCTCTCTCTCTATCCCTTCTATTAGCGGAATGAGGAACACGATGATGTCATGGCGGATGTGCCACGTGGTACGCTGTGATTTGTTGATTTTTCTAAAGTGGCGTTCCAAATCAGCCGCCAAGTCAGTCGTTGACCGGACGCATGGTAATCTCCCATTGGCTGCTCCTATCGGCGTGGCAGGCTGACCGATCGTCTCGTGACCGTTCACTGGACACGTGGCAGCCTCCCATTGGCTGCCTGTGTCTGCGTGGCTGTTGATTGGGCATTTGTTGTTGAACGGTCCGATTTGTTGTCCGGTCTGGTCCGATGGAGTTCGGTGGCCCAAATTCGAAAATCGGTCAGTTCAGGCCCGATTCAATTGATTTTCTAAAAATTAAAAATTTTTAAATTTATCTAAATTTATTTTCTATCAAATGGTAGCCTCAATTTCCCAAATTAATCTTTATAAGCCATATAGAAAAATGAATCATTGAACCAGTTCACCATGGTTCAATCCGGTTCAATTTAGTTTAGGTTTGGTTTACCCTGAACCGTTCCGATTTTCCCATCCAAATCCCCTTATGGTTATTCCTTGTGATATTTACGAATTTTTTGTTTACTTGAAATTTTCAAATTTCTCATTTTAATCCTTTTTTTATAATTTCTCAGTTTATTAATAACTCAGTTTACTCATGTAAATTATCGGTTCTTTTCCCGATTTTCCTTAATACGAAAGGACGGGTTTCACAATATTTCTTTTACTTGCCCATACATCACATACATAATCAACCGGGTTTGTCAATTCATGGAAACACCCACTATGACTTATATGGGTAGTAGTTAAATGAATTCTACATTACGTCAAATAAACCTCCACCATGGGACTTGACATTCAACCAGACTCCGACATGACTCTACAATGTTATTTTGATGCAAACTAGATCAGGAACTCTCATAATGGACGCTCGATCAATGATTAGGCCATATTTTTGTGTCATAATCTCATTTCATGAAGATCGAAGGAAAAACACACCGTCTATTTGAATGGACATGACTCTACAATGTTATTTTGATGTAAACTAGACATGGGATTCATGTCTTACAAACTCCATCTAATTAAATGGGCTTGTTTACTAATTTTCCACGGATTCCGAGTAGTAAATTTCAAAGAGATTGGCGACCGCTTTCTGGTCTCTTTCCTTGCATTCTTGATTAGGATTTACTGTGAAGTGAACGTATCTTCCACCAAGGCTCTATTCTATTACTCAATCGGATTAATGGTCCAACTTCTTAAACACTGGTCAATTGCTATGTGCAGTGAAGAAATGAGGCATAGTATGAATGGAAGCTCTTATTTTAACAAGCAGTAAATGAAAAGCTCCATATAAGCTAAACCACACGAACAGATAGCTAGGAATCTGGCATCATATTAGACTTCTAAAAGATAAAGCGGGCATGGAGACTTGGTGCTTCATAGAGTACCATACCATCATCGCCTGCTGTACCTGAGTTATGCAAATTCGCTAGTGCTTGGCAGCTTTTGCTCCACCCTTACCCTGATTTCATATTCAAACAAGAACAGCTCTTATCATGGTCTTCTATAGGGACAGCATCAAATATATAAAGGTGATTTACCTTCTTCTTAGGCTCTTGAGGCTTGGGAGCAGCCTTCTTAGGGGCCGCTTTGGAAGAGCTCTTGGCTCCATTGTCACTGGCTTTGGAAGCAGGCTCCTTCTTGGCCTGTCCAAACAGCTGCGTTCCGACTGCTGGTTTTTCGGCTTTCAGTGATGCCATTTCTTTATGCAGAAGTCCAACGAAACTGCTTGGAAAATTGATGCTCTCAAGTACTCCCCTGCAAACATTGAGCATATGGTTGCTCTATTTATACAACCACCGAGCGTATTCAGACAGGTGATTGATGCCTTCTATGACACCAAGTAGGAGATGGAATTCGAATAGGTATGTGGCTGAAAAGCAAGCCCATCAAGGGGATGGTATGCTGCTTTTTAAAGGACGGGGAATAACCGATCCTCTCAGTTTTCTGCCAAAGAGCATCAGATACTTGCTTAGCTCCACTCCCTTATCTGACTGTAAAGCATACAATATAATGTATTAGATATATATGCATGTATCTAAACAAATGCCTCCATGGTTTTCCTGGCAACAAGATTTATGCAGATTCATTCTTTTCATCCTTATACATATTGGAAATGTAAATTAGAGAGAAGTCAACCTTGTAATGGTGGTCAAATTTATGTTTAGCAACCGTTTGAATTTCAGTTACATACAGGACTATTTGATATTTGATATTGAAATTCTTTATTTTATATTTTCTATTTTATTAACAAAAATATTTTATACATTTATAGATAAAAATATCAACTCTATTCTACACATTCATGTATTTTAAATATATATACATATATATTATAGCTATTTTTTTATTTAATTGACCTTTAATAAAGAGATTTATACCATTTATTTGATTTTATTTCTCAAACCTCTTTAACAATACATGCCAAGACTCTCTCAAAGTTTAAGTATCCAAATTTTTAATATAACTTGTCTAATATATACTAGTTCCTATTCAAACTATACAAATAAAAATCATATTATCTAAACTTCAATTTTTTTCTTAATAAAATTTTCTTGTCAATTTCACTGTGTTTGCTACGATCAGTAGGTAAAAAACACAACTTATGTGAGAAGTCTCTTAATCCACAAAATTTCACAAATTTCTTTAGATAATACAACTACATTCTACTTTTTACTTCTTCAACCAACAAAATTTATTCTAACAAGTATAAATGAGCGGATATCATTTTTATATTATTCTCAAACCAATCAAAATCATTATTTTAATACCACATTTTTATAAATAAAAAATATCGACTGAAAATCAAGATTTTAAAAAATAATATTAAATTGTATCGGGTTTATCTTATGGAAGTGACTAAATTATGTTAAGTTAACCAAGTTAAAAGGAACCAATTTAAAACAATATATTAAATTTTGTATTATATATTTTAAATAATATATATATATATATAAACAAATAAATAGGAGATCAATTTCCCACCTATTTGAATTAACAAGACGAATGCTAACTGCCGATAGCGAATACAAAGGACTCGTAATGGAAATGGGGAATCAATTGAACCCCGATAAGAGGGAAGATTGGGATTTCAAGTAAATACTTACCCAATTTCCCACGAACTAGAAAACTTCAAGATAGAGTACGAGCTTGAGAAAGAAATATGTGCAGCATATGTAAATTGGAAATGAATATTGAGTAAAAAAATTCTGTCGCGTTTTAATCCGATTTGGTT
Source organism: Trapa bicornis (assembly GCA_030064425.1). Classification (NCBI taxonomy): domain Eukaryota; kingdom Viridiplantae; phylum Streptophyta; class Magnoliopsida; order Myrtales; family Lythraceae; genus Trapa; species Trapa bicornis. The sequence continues at coordinate 18,291,862 of CM057754.1, forward strand.
GAAATTCTATTTTTTTTTAATGAAGTGAAATTTTTAATAAAAGGATTTTAGGGGGAGGGGATGAGTTTATAACTAATTGAGCAAGGTTTTAATAATATCGTTATTTAATGTGCACGATTCACTATGTACTTAAAATAAAAAATTTTATTTTCTTTAAGTGTAATGGGTGTATATGACCTAATAAACATAATACAACTTATCTTATATTTTAGAAAAAAATATTTATATTTAGGTTTACTGCTGGTTTCCACAATCACAAGTTAAGTATTTTCTAGTTGGAATAATTTTTATAATTTATTTATGATGGACCTATGATAGGTTTGTATCACACAAATACCCTTTCTAAATAAATTAATCAAATATTTGTAAAACAAACCCTCAAAGACTACAACCTTGATGTGTTCTACTAGTGAGCTATAGTATTTTTACCCTACACTGTGGTGACAGGCTACCACATCTATCATATTGTCTATGTGAGTACCATAGCCTAACCCCTAGACATTATCGATACTTCTATCCACTATTGAGGGACGAGACCTATAAACTCGTCCTTTTATAATAAGAAAAATCGAAAAAAAAATCGGTAATTTCCAAATAGAAAACCGAGTCGGTTCATAAACCTTAACCGATAGAAAAAGAGCAATTTGATAAATTTACATATCCCAAGTGACTCAAATAGTAATAAAAGTAATGGAAAAGGACTTTAGGATGAATTGGAAGAGAAAACCAAACTGGTTCAGGTGAACCGGACCAGAACCAGATTGAACCGGTTTGAACCAACATTGAACTAATTTCTAAATTCATTTTTCTAGGTGGCTTAAAATATTTAAATTAGGGAATTGAAGTCACCATTGGATAGAAAATGAATTTATAAATTTTTAATTTTGAAAAACTTGGTCAAATCGGGCATGAACCGGCCGGTTTAAGCATTGAACCTAGTTCGGACCAGTACGGTCTGGTTCATAACAATATCGTTTTCTTCCTCCAAATGACAACACTGTTCACTCGTCGGAAAAACGAACAGTGCCGGTGAAGGTGAAAAGTCTTCATTCAAGGCATTTCAGGCCATGAATGAACGCTATAAAGGTGTCAAACGGACGACCACAGAGTCCCCGAGCTCCCTATATAAAGAGATCCTCTCCATTCATTCTCCTTACACCTGAAAACTTCTCTCTCTTTCTCTCTCTACTGCTCCAATTTTTGGTGAAGCTCAAACTAGAGCTCTGACTTGGGCATTTTTCTAAGCCTTAGAAGGCGAGGTCGGGTTCCTCAAATTCGGAGAGAAGTTAGCTACCCAACGATAGTCTTCATTTGATTTAAGGATCGCCGGAGAAGTGTCGGCGTTATCAAACAATGAAGCAGCTCTGACGGACCGAAGTTGCCCTATTTCAGCCAAGCTGAAATTAGTCGAATTCAGCCCTCCTCCGGCCAAACCAAGCTCTCCCAACATCCCCACAGCCCTTAGATGGCCTCAACTGAGTTAAAAGGTAAGCCAATTTGGCCCTCTTTAGTCGTTAGAGGTCGAAGTTAGAGAGAGAAACTACAGAATTTCACTGACGAAATTCTCCCTCAATTCAAGATCAATTGTAGGAATTCTTGATCCTATAAAATACCTCGGGAAGAGAGCTATCTTCCCCGATAGAGAGATTGGACCGTCGCACCTCCGATGGTAAGCTTTTGAAGCTTTCTCTCTCTACGGTCTATTTTCCGACGAAGCTTCGTTTTAGCTTAATTCGGACCCAAATGACAAAATTCAAAGCTCAATTGAATCATATGAAAGTGTAGGAACATATCCATACCTTCAATTGGGGCAATTAAACCCGATTGAATGGTCAATTTGATTAAATCAAATTCGGCCAGTTTGAAAGGGGAAATTAGGGAAAATTTTGGGATTTTGTAAAATTGAGGGACCAAATTGTAATTTCCCGAATTGAGGGCCAATTGAATGATTTTTTAAAATAATTGGGGTCAAATTGCCATTTTTGAAAAATAGGGGTAAAATGGTAATTTTTGAAAAGTTGGGGACCAAATTGGAAATTTGGGAAACTTAAACCCCTCAAACAATTTTGAATACATTGAGGACCTATAGAGAATTTTGAAGTTTCGGGACTCAATTTGGGGAAAAGTTAGTATTAGGGACATAAAGTGCAATTAACTGAAAATTTTGGGCTTAGTCATTTATACATAAGGAATGAACCATTTTGATTTCTTGATATAACCATTTTGATAGTGTCATTCCAAGGAAACTATGGCAAGAAGTATGTTTGTCTCCCTACGGTTGTAAAGAGAGTAACCCCTCTGTGCCAGATGGAGTGGCTGATTACTCATGGGATTCCAACCAAACCGAGTCAAGGCGTGATAAGTAGGGTTGGTAGTTCACTCTCTCATGAGTTCGTGGACATTCAGATCTCACTATATAGTGGTCAGAGTTGCTTATAACACCTGATTTATAGAGAGATGGCAAAAATAGTGGATGACCCGAACTTCTCATTTTTTATGACCACGATACTTACCTTTAATTCAAACATCCAGTGGGGTTCTTTAGAGGATTGAGGGTAGCTTCCAGCATTAACTTAGGTTATGTTTGGCCGTCAAGAAGGTCGGGGCGAGCCCCAAAAGCTTTTGCTCTATTTTTAGTCGACGGAGCAACATTATTGTTCTATTGGATCTACGTCACTAGAGAGCACATTGGTAGTCGAGATGGTGAGGGTCGAAAGCTAACTCTCCCTTGGTTTTAATGACTCATCTTTGGTCAAACTTGGTGGTCGAAGGAGAAAATGGTAATCTCTAGCTTGAAGGTCACCAAAAATCTGAGCATCCGACTTTATATAGAGAATTTCGGTACATCACTAACGACAGAAACGCTTGACACTTACATAGGGAGCTCGAGGTACTGAAGCTCCATCCATCCATTTCCATAGCTGACCATATGAGCCCTCCTAGACCTCACGTGGCATTTAATTTTCTTAGGGGGAAAAACTGTAGAAATATCACCTAACACTTGGGTTATTTTTGGATCTGAGTTGGAAAAATGGGTCAAATATCTAGTGCAAAAGACGACACGCGTGCGCACACGCATGCGGCGTTTGTGTGCACCCAACGTGGCATGACAATTGGTTCGCATTATAGGGAACTAGTTTTCTGCAAATTAATCCACCAGTTTGACCAATTTTGACATTTACTTGGTTGGTTCACCTCCAATTCGGTTGTTATTGTCTTAATTTAAATTTGTAAAAATCCTTCATCCAAATCCCTATAAATTGAGCTCAAGAATTTTTATTTTCTAAATTATATAGTACATTCTAAAAATTGGGGGTTTTATCACCATAAGTTGGTTCGATCGATTTTGATCATCTTTTGGCCTCTTCACCTTCGATTCGACTAGTTCTTGGCCCAATCCATTTTTCTAAAAATTCTCCTTTAAATTCTCTCTTGATTGACTCAAGTTTTTTCCCTTTATTTATTTTTTAGATACTATTAAAAATTAAGGGTTTTTTTAATTAAATCGATTTGACCCTGATTCGTACCGGTTTTCACCTGGGCCTTTCCGCCCCTTGATTTCTAGTCCAAAGAGGTTATTTGAGGGTAGTTTCATGAACTTGCCCATTTTTCAAATTTAGGGTATGGATCAGTTTCTAATCTAATTTAAATTTCAAATCTTCCTTCTTGGGTTTCTATTATTGGTTCTACAATAGTTTTCGATACAATTTGGATTAAACCCTAAACTTGAAAATTCTGGTATTATACATAATTTTCAGTTATTGCAACAAAGTTGACAAAAATAATACTCTTGGGGTAGTTTTCGGTTATATTTAAGCTAGAACCTAATTATAGAACTCGAGAGAAATTCATTAATGGCATTTGGAGATAAGAATTACCTCATTTAATGGACATGTGAGAAAAATTTTGAAGTTGGAGTTTCACTAGCTGGGAGTGTACAATTTTTTTTTAATTTGGGAGAGAAATTTAGTTTAATGTAAATGAGATAGTTTAATTAATTTCATATGTAGATTGGTGCGTGAATTTTCAGCTTATTAATAAAATTTGTTCCCAATAATTTGATTAAAAATTGAATCAATTTAAGCAATTTTCCTTCATGGTGTATAACATGGATTAAAGTTGTGAGTGGTTGAGGGGTGATGGATGAGTGATCATTTTATAATTTTTCTTTATTTATTTATAACTCCATATTTGTCCCAAAATTATATTTTTAACCTTATTTGATGCTCTTATCTTCCCCAATTCCAACTAGTATAAATAGAATTTTCAAAATCATATTTATTATATGAGAAAAAATTCATAATTTAATTCGATCTAAATTTTATTTTCCTTCTTATTCTCAATTTAATCTTAATTTTCAATTTATTTTAAAAAAATTTTACATTTAAAAAATTATAATATTAAAGTATATGTTGTAGACCAAATTTATAAATTTATACACTAATTCACCGCTACTGATTCGGGTGTTGTCAAAAGAATTATTCGGTATCTCAATGCCATTTTGAATAACGGTCTCTCACTTTGGCATGGCTCCTCATCTACAATCCATTTTTTCTATAATTCTAAAAGAGTTGTAAATCTCTATAATAAACGAAATGTCAGCAACTATCCTATATTATTTAGACAAAAATTTTATCTTTTAGAGATTTATAAAGTAACGAACTCTCCCTTGCTCCAGTACAAAGTATGAATACAAAAACTATATTAGTACGGCCATCGAGCTCATACGGATTGAGTTGTTATTAAATTAGATTCGTGTAACCATGCCGTTTACTCCTATACTCTGATTTGATAATATATGAGCGAGGAAAATCTAGATTTTTTATATTTGCTACAAAAATATCGAAATGAATTGTTATTATATTAGTAAATGTATGTATAGTGAGAATCTACTAATCCAATTCATTAGTAGTGACACTCAACTCCTTTCTCACCAAGTGTATTACTAGAGCACGGCTTGCGCCATTTAATCTCAATGTTTAACCACTGCACTTAGTTTGCCAATAATAGCACCACATCTTTAAAAGATGCTAGATGGATAACGGCCTCCCACAAATGTACTAATTGAGTCGTGGGAGAATTAATTTGTCTTCAATTTCTTCAATTCATATCTTGAAGAAATATATTGAACAGTATATTACAAAACTATCATGGTTAGAGATTCATTCCATCATGTGGAAGTACATCAACGTACTTATCATCAGCTGTAAAAGTGAGAAGATAATAATTGCATGCAATCAACCGGCAGGGCCAGTATTCCATTATTTATTCACCTCACCTGGTCGAGTAAATTCGCCCATCGGACGTATCCATTGAGCATCTGCTTCTAGGAACCCCATCGTTAAGAAAGCAATAAATGGCAAGGAGTTAAACTAAGTCGATTCCAAGAGAAATGATGGGCTAGTTATGGTTCTAATTTAACCAGTTGACAAGGCTTTTCATTGTAGAATGAGTCAACCCAGCTGGTCAGTCTCAAGATGGTACGTCTTTGACTTCTTCAATCGCCATTTATGGCCTCCTTGGTGGATTATGGCCATTTAAGGAACGTGGGACACTTCCTTGGTTCCCCCACATAAAAGTGTCTATAATTATATATATTTAATATAATTTATCTTAATATTTATTATATTATTTTAATAAATTCAACCTAATCAGAATTCGTAGGTTCATATTTACTGATTTATTTTGATGTTCATACATACTTTATCGGTATTAATAGAAGAATAAATATTTTTTGAATAATGTATATTTGGACAGACGAATGGAATAATTAAGCCACTGACAGATGTTGAGCTACCTTTGCTCGTATACAGACTATACATAAATATATTATAAGCTCTCTAGAGCATTCCCTGACAAATGTTTATATATATATTATAAGCTCTCTAGAGCATTACCTTGTAAATGCTTTCAAGCAATGAATAATCACGAAAAGGTGACAAATAAATGCTACTATAGTGGTACTCGATTCTCAGTTGATCGTGCGATCGCCTTAGTTGCTCCTCGGGGAAGGACCCGCGGGAGGGACTGCGGTACCCTTCGGGAAGAACCCGAATATGGTCAACCCTCCATATTTGAAGCTCGTGACAGGATTCATCTGATCCTGATGCAATTGGTACAGTTGATTATCCACCTCTGGCTTCATTGGAAACTGATAGATCATCAGAGCAGCAGGACCGGTCCGAGACGCAACTACCCGGCTGCTTCCCACTGCAAGAACAACCATGAACACTAGAAGGGCCTTGACAATAGAAGAAGATGATGATGAGGACGCCATTGAAGATGATAGGATATGAGAGGGCAGTGTACAATTCGGGTTTCCTAGGGTTACGGGAATTAGGAGGTGTGTGGTGTGTGTTAAGCAAGAAGGAAGAGATGTGAAGGGGTTTTAAGGAGGGACGGAGGGATTGGGCAGGAGAAATTGATGGTAGAACACGGCAACGTGTTGGGACGGCAAAAAATGAGAAAATACTAGGAAAAAAAGAAAGAGAAAATTAAGAAATTTATAGTTGATTTTATTTGACCATCGATATTATTTTTCGGCACATAAGATACACCATTTTTATAATTTCCTTCTGATTTCCATTATAAAATTTTTGGGCACGTAAAACTTGAAGAGACAATTTGCTCATTTTTTGTAGAAAAATGTGAAAATTCTTGCAGCTCTCTTCCTGAAATTCTTACTCATGATTACTAGAGAAACTGAATAATTATGCGACTATGTGGGTATAATTAATAATTTATATATATATTTAATCATGTATGGTAATTTGACTCATTTTCTCTCTTTTTTTAAATGTTAATATAAGTTATATTTAATTAATAACTAAATTACAATTTCACATAAATAAGTGACAATTTTAGGTTAAAACTTTAAACATTATTATAAATTGTTTGATAAAATACACCGTGTCAATTTTATCTTTTATTAATTTAATAAAAGTTAAAATTGACATTAAATTATTCATTTTATCACATATTTGATAATAAAGTATAATGTTTTAAATTTTAATGTTAAATTGTGAAAAAATATAATTTAATATTTAATTAGAATAAATCACAAGTTAATATTAAAATAGTCAACCCATAAATATTTAAAAATAACTTTTAAATATAACTACCATCATATTCTATTTATTATTTTATTTTAAAATTTCTAAAAAGATTTTAATTTTAATTTTAAATATGTAATACTTCAATATATATTTCAAAATTTGTTTATATACCACAAGTCCTCCCCTAATCTAAATCTTTAAGCAAAAACAGCTGTAGTTGATCTCAATTAATCATTTAAAGTTAAAATAATAAAATTAGTAAAAATGTCTAATAATCAGACAGAGCTAAGTACAAAACGTGTCTGCGTTGCCTTTATGTGTGTTCGGAAGTTGATAGGAAACTATATGGTGGTTGGAGGCAAGGAACCGAGCAAGTCCCCAGTAAAGTAAATGCGACCCAGTCCACCCATCTATGTATGTATGTATGCATGAATAAACATGCATGCATGCAGATGGCGTTGATTTGTGAACTAGTAGATGCTCCATATGATATATTTGGATTCGAGAGCATGTTTAGGGGCAGCAAGCAACACATCTTCTTACTAAAAGGGTTGTTGAATTCTATTGGTTTTCCTCACACCAGGTTGACAATCATTTTCCAGTCAACCCTCAAGAACACGCACGCTAGGAAACCACGCGTTGGAGTCCTAATTTTCCACTAATTCCGTCCAGCGGACTGTTGGCAAGTTATCATGGCAATATGGAAATTATGTGCCCAGAAATATCCAGAAAAACAAATCTGACTTGGTCTCGTCCCTCCACTTGCTTGCCCAACCTTCTGAACACTTGCACAGGAATAGTAGCACTATTCTCACACGGAGCAGTTTTTTTTACCAAAAACTTTTTATTTTATTAATTAATTATTATGGCACGTCGACCAATAGTATTTTAAAACATTTTCAATAATATAATTTTGGATATCAAACTATTATTATATTAGTAACATTAATATTAGAATTTTTGTAATAAAATTTCTAATGCGAAAATATAATAACATTTAAAAATATATATTCCATAAATTTTTGTTGAGTTTTCGTAGATTTTTTATATTTTATATCGAAAATTTTAATTTAACCATATTTAAAATGACAATTTACGGATTTCATGTTTTCACACTAATTGCCTAAACTGAAATTGAATATTAATGAACTCAAACACGTGGACATATTTATAACATTTACATTTTTTTAATCAATTTTGAAAAGAAGTATTAAATAATTTTTTTAATAATTCATAAATGAAGTTATTATATTTCAATCATTTAATTAAATGAATAATTTAATTTTTCTCAAAATATTTTAGAAAACTTTTAAGTTGTTTATATGAATGATTTTACATTTTAGGAATGTTTTCAAAATAATTTTGTTTCTTATTTTGGTAACAAATTAATCACTGATATTAATATTCCTGTTCATAGTTTAGATACCATTTTATCTATAATTAGGCGCCAAATAATTCATAGATGGCATGGTACTCGTACACAATCCAAGACATACCTAATTACACCTAAGAATATTTTATACCATAAACTTAATTACATGCATCATCAATTCACAAAACAACTTATTAAACTTATTTGAATAATATATATTTTTTCTATAATTTCATAATATATCTATCAATTACAATTATACTTTATATTAATAAAGTCACTAAAATCTACTTGTAATCTTATTATCCTATTTTATACTTCATTTCTCACCTTAATTGCAAGTATAGTATGAGTTGTTTGTTTGAACTATAATATGATTTACTCTCTTATAACATATTCAACTATATCAGATTTTATCCATACTCATTCGTATTATTCTTTAATCTCTATTTTACATTTTAATACTTAAAAATTAAATATGTAATTTATTTACTCTAACCATTATTATTATTTAATTCATCCCTAAATATTTATATTTAAAAATATTAATCTAAATTATCAAAATTTGGGAACTAAAATTTCAAATTTCTTTTATTTACATATTAATACTCAAAAGTCACTATTTAAAAATTACTCCATTTTTTTCAAAACTTATAATTTGACTTATTTTTTTTCTCAATTTTCTAAAATCACCCTAAATTTTTTTAAAATTGTACTTAAATTGTCAATATTTCCAAAAATCATACTTTGGTCATGAAACTTTTTTCAAAATCATATTTCATTCCCAAAACTTATAATTACATCATGTAATTACCAAAATATTAATATTCTCAAATTTATTGTCTTTATTTTCAAATTTATAAAATAGTCCCTAAATATTTCAAAATTTGTATTTTAGTACCTAAATTTTTTCTTATTTTTATTTTATCCATATAATCTTTAAAACTTTCACATTTAGCCCCTTAATTATCCTTATTTCAAATTTAGAGCAAACATTTTTCCCAAATTTCAAAATAGTCCCCAAAATTACATTTTAGCCCTTCAACTTATAAACTCTTTTTAAACTAGTTGTCAACCTTTAAAATTCATCATAAACACTCCCTTTCATCTTTACATAGCTTTACAATCCATTTAGGATATTAAAATATTAGTTTAGTTCTAGAACTAATTTTCATTTCGACAAAAAATAAAGCATACAAGGAAAAATAGGGCATAATTCACTGATAATAGTGAGCTTGACAACATTTGGTACTTGTAAGGATTGATGGGTTCCTCTAGGTGTTCACCGTGTCGAAAAATCACAGATGAAAGCCTTGGAGTTTCATATAGAAGCTTCGATCAGACATTAACCAAAAGTTGTAGAAAAATAAGGCATTCAAAGTCGATGGAAATAAGGATTACTAAGGTCACGTGAAGGCGATGGAAGAGAGTAAGAAGGATGAGGAGATCTCTAAGGATTTTGTGCTAGTGGGAGCATCAATGTCACTGAAGAAGAATGCTTTATTTTCTTATGTGAAAATAGAACAAGAAGTCAGTGGGTTGTGAGGATCGTTATGTCTGCCACTAAATTCGACCAAGGTCCCTCACCATCAGAAGTCACATTTTGTAGAAATAGAGCATCGACAATAGTTTCAAAATTTTAGAGCGAATTTTAGTTTAACAAAGGGGAGATTGACTAAATACTCTTAATGGGATTTCTGAGCGAGTTGTCAACTCACCCATGTCATTTGTTGCATGAAAATGATTAAGATCATAGTTTTTGATAGGGATATTTGTGGCGTGGTCAATAATACAAAAGCAAATTATGAATGAGGATGTGAACAATGCGATATGCACAAGGAGGAAGACAATGATTTGGACCGGTTCGATCTTACCCGATTCAACCAATTCAGTTCATTTAAAAAAAATATTATTTACACATTTGGGCCAAAAAATTAATAATTCTCTGCTTGGGTCCTTTCGATCAATAAATTTTGATATAATCTAATTTTTGAGATTCCAATATTACAAGTTCTCCCATCTATTTATGAATTTTATCTTCAAAACTTTTATATGTAAGAAGAGTCCCTTCATGATTAATATGATCTTTCATATTGTATTTTCATAATGGTTGATACATTGTAATATATTGACTATGTTTATCATCCATCTTTCAAGTTATTCCTTTCACTCTCAATTGACATTTTTGTTGGATATCCTTTATATTTTTGCGTCCCCTAAAGTTTAAGTGGATTCTATATACACTTTTGCTCGGCTCATATTTCCTTAATTTTCATTTATGAGATATATCAAGAATCATTTTTAACTTTTTAGTAGCTATAGTTCTAAGCCAATGATTTCATTCTTTTTATTATGAGATATTGTAAGACCGGGAAATCCCAATTTGATAGCCAGATGAACTCGAATCGGGAAGTGGGATTGAATTGGAAGGTGAAATTAAACCAAAACTAGGAAAATGTTCGATGGAGAGGTCATGAAGGGTGAAAGGGGGCATAAAAACACTTAGAAAGGTCTTGGAACACATGGTCAATAATTGGGAGAAAACTGGTAAAGAATTGGTTTAGACCAAGATTGGGATAGGAGGACAAACCTTCTCGAATTTTAGAGAGTGTAAAACAAATCTAAATTGAGTTGATCTTGAGTTCATTAAATAAGAAATTAAATATAATATTTTTAGCTAATTTTATTTCCTCAAGAATTAACCAGGAAAGGGGTGAACTAGGTAAAAAAACTGTCAAAATGACTGAGAAATTTGTTAGAAATCGATTCGCTACAATACAAGCAGGGCGGCGTCTGATATCGGGCGCACGCACACGCGCGCATGTCTTCCTCACCTCGATTCCTCTATTTTTACTTAGTGAGTCACCTAGGCAACCTGAATCCACCGCTTGGGAAAATTAATTTATTGTTAGAGCCACAAGCTATGAAATGAAGAAAGAAGACTATGGATAGATAGCCACATAAGTCTAGAACACGTCCATATAAATCTTGGGTGTTCCCTCATCGAAAATTGCTCAGAAAATACTCTAAAAGCGAAGTTGCTTCCAACTCTGGTGACATGACTACCAGAGACCTTTGCTCCATTGTCAGACCACTTCGACGATTGGCTTGGTACCCTTGGACCTCAGCTTTCCAACGCCACCTCTCTCAACGCTCAACTCCACCTCTACAATTTTCAGTGAGATCACAAAATATGCGATTTATGACAGCAAAAAATAGAGCAATTATTTTGAGTGCCAATTTCGATGATCACAAATGGTCTCATGACCTAAGAAATATTCAGTGAATCTCTTGTAGCACCAGCTTTCCATAACCTATGATCTTGCTAGATTTGAGCAAGATTTGAGTGAGAATTAAATTATCTAATTCTCATATCGTAGGCAAAGTGGGTGACCGAAACTTCTCAATTTTTTTACGATCACGGTGCTTACCTTTAATCCAAACGACTAGTGGGGTTCTTTAAAGGGATTGAGAGGAGCTTCCAGCATTATGTTAGGTCGTGTTTGGTCGTTGGGAAGGTCGGGGCGAGCACCAAAATCTTTTGCTCTGTTTTTGGTTGATGAAGCAACATTATTGTTCTATTGGATCTACGTCACTAAAGAGCACATTTGTCATGCCCCGACCCGATTTAGTCGGATCCCCGTGATCAACCTGCCACTCTCCCGGTTTATTTAAGGATTTCCCCTTATTGTAAACCGTAAAGAGTAAGGCATCCTTTAACCTGCACCTTTTCCTGGAATAGCATAATTAAAACTGCATGAATTTTAAAACTTTACATACTTGTCTTACAGGCATCTTAGTTGATGATCTTTAAGGGGAGGCTTTCCGGGATTTCCTGAAAGGGATATAAGGAAGGGGGTGAGTACGACTACTCAGTGAATGGGTTTTTAAAATCTTTTGACTTTTAAGAAAAACATTTATATCGAGTGTGCCAGACTCCTTTGTTTTCAAAAATCCCTTCATTTAAAAATTCGGGTTTTTCCACCATTTCTTATTTACCATAGTGTGTCATCACCCAACACACATCCTTCATCATGAAGGTTACACACATTCGCAAGTCAGTATCACTACTGAACCCGCTAGTGGCTTCGGAGCGACTATTCCTGCCACCCAGATAGAAGTACGACCATTTCTACCCTGGGAATAAGTGGATGTACGCGATATCCGACCCACAATCCCAAAATCACTTCTTCGTATCCGTATGAGGATAGAGACCTCATCCTGTCTCCACCCCGGTCTCATGCGCTTGGTGTTGCTCCAAATTTCGCACAGACACCTGGAACGACGAACTGCCCTTATAGCCACCAGGTCGTCCAGTGCCCTTAGGACACATCACTACCCCTCATGGGCGTCTTGATGATCTCGTACTCACAGTGCATGCACAAACAATGTTTTCTCATATTGCCATGTAATATGTGGTGCCACTGGTCCAACAACACCAACTCTAAACTCAACCCGCAGTTGTTTGTCTTTACTGGTCCGTCGACCTGTCATGTCGCACTACTTCTAGTTGACTGAGCATGTCGGTCCTATCTTGGTACCATGGCCAAACAATTCACTTATTAAGTTTTATGGCACATATATCATGTTCGTTTACGAGCTCCTGCTCGTGCCAACTAGCATTGGGCCCACTGTACGAGATTTTCAAAATCGGGCATTTAGCCCCCAAGTTCCAAAACCGAGGCCCCCGACCTATCAGAGCTATTCGAGCTCCCGTCGAGAAGGTCTCCCAAATTGTTTAAACAATGGCACACAGTTAGGGTAGAGCACTTCCGACAAAACATATGTTTTCTCTATCCATTATACCGCCCGGGTATAAGGACACCTTCGTTCATAACTGATGAACGGGTTTTCAACTTCCTTCGAGGAAGTCTCATCATACCAACCGGGTATGATCTACTTACAACCAGTAAGTAGTTTTTCCGCATGATTTTCACATCACTTCCTCTAAGTAGTGATGTTTAAAATACCACTTAATAGTGGGTTTTCATACCGAGGTACTTATTATTGCCCAACCAGGTATGATATAAAATTTTCACTCACAACCGGTAAGTGGTTTTTAATTTTAAGTTGTGTTCGTCATCCTAACCGGGTATGATGTTAGTAAACCCACTCACAACCGGTAAGTGGTTTTTAACTTTAAGTTGTGCTCATCATCCCAACCGGGTATGATGTTAGTAAACCCACTCACAACCGGTAAGTGGTTTTCATCTTTAAGTTGTGCTCATCATCCCAACCGGGTATGATGTTAGTAAACCCACTCACAACCGGTAAGTAGTTTTTAAATTTTAAGTTGTGCTCATCATCCCAATCGGGTATGATGTTAGTAAACTCACTCACCCGTTAATACCGTGAATTCCACTAGACCTGGTATTTCGCGTTCCTACACGATATGAACATACTTGTTCATTATTACTCGGCATAACAGCCTTCATTCATTTCCAATGAATGAGAAAACCCAAACTTTTAGTTATTTGCAATTAGGTCCCTAAAGTTATTTCTCTTTAACTTTAAGTCCCTAATGTCGGTTTTTCCTCAAATTGAGTCCCGTAACTTTTAAAATTTATCCTGGGACCTCAATTTATTCAATTTCACCAAAAAGGGTTTTAATTTCCCAAATTTCCAATTTGGTCCCCCAATTTTTCCAAAATTACCATTTTGCCCATCTATTACAAAAATGGCAAGTTTTGCCCCGAAAATTCCAAAATTCCTCAATTGGTCCTCCAACATTATTTTCATGCCCAATTGACCCTCAATTTCATAAAATTATATCTTGGCCCTTTGAATTTCGAAAATCCCCAATTTTCCCCCAATTTCAACTCTTCAACACTACCGAATTTGATTTCATCAAATTGACCAATCAAACACTTCTAATTATTGAAATTGGAGTTGAAATTGAGTTCTTGCATGTTCATACGATTCTAAGAAACTTTGAATCGCAGATTTTAACCCGGAACGAGCCGAAAAATAGACTGTATAGAGAGAAAGCTTCGGTCCGCCGGAGCTGCTTCACTGTACCATCATGTCAGCGCTTCTCTAGTGATTCTCGGATTGACTGGAGTTTGCTATCCGATAGCTGACTTCTCCCCGGTTCTAAAGAGCTCGACCTCTCCTTCCGAGGCTAAGAAAAAGGTTTAAGTCAAAACTCTAGTTCGAGCTTCACAGGGAAATGGAGCAGGAGAGAGGGAGAGAGAAGTGTTCGGGTGTGAGGAGAATGAATGGGGATGACCTCTTTATATGAGGTCACCCATCCTCACACTACTCTCAGGCAAGCACGCTTAACTTTAAAGTTCTTATGAAATCTAGTTCACCTGAACCAATTTAGTTTTTGTTTTCTAGTTTGTCTTAAGTTTCTTTTCCAAGATTTAATGAACCCTTTAAATCACCCCGAAAGTTGTAAATTTCCATATTGCTTATTCCCAAATGTAAATTGGCTCGGTTTTCTTATTCGGTTTGACTGGTTCTTTTCCCAGTTTTCCTTAACTCAAATGTGCGGGGTTTACAACATTGGTAGCTGAGAGGGCGGGGTTCGAAAGTTGACTCTCCCCCAATTCTAATGGCACCTCTTTGGTCAAACTTGGTGGTCGGAGGAGAAAATGGTAATATATGGCTTGAAGGTCACCTGAAAACTAAGCATCCGAGCTTACAGAGAGAATTTTGGCATATCGCTAACGAGAGAGCATTTGACACTTATATAGGGAGCTCGGGGGACCAACGCTCTATCTGTCCATCTTCATAGTTGACTAGATGGGACCTCCTAAACCTCACATGGCATTTAATTTTCTTGGGTGAAAAAATGTAGAAATATCACTTGACACACAGGTTATTTTTGGATCCAAGTCAAGTAAACGGGTCGAATGTCTGGTGTAGAAGACAACACGTGTGCACTCACTCATGTGGTGTGTGTGCATGCCTGGCATGGCACGACAACCAATTCATACTGTAGCAAACCAAGTTTTTGCAAATTAATCGGCTAGTTTGACCAATTTTAGCATTTACTTGGTCGGTCCACCTACAATTTGATTGTTCTTGTCTTAATTTAAAATTTTAAAAATTCTTCATCCAAATCCATACAAATTGAGATCAAGAATTTTCATTTTCTATATTATATATTCCCTTCTAAAAATCGGAGGGGTTTATCACTCTAAGTCGGTTTGATCAGTTTTGGTCGTCATTTGGCCTATTCACCTTCGATACGGTTGGTTCTTGGCCAATCCATTTTTCTAAAAATCCACCTTTAAATTTTCACTTGATGAGACTCAAGTTTTTCCCTTTATTTATTTTTTAGATACTATTAAAAATGTGAAATCCGACCCTTAGAATAAGTAAACCGAGGAAAGAATCATCATTTTGAGAAAACTGAGCCGAAAAAGGAACAAAAAATGACAAATAAGGGTTAAAATTGGAAAATTAAAAGTGATAAAAAAATTCATAAAAATCATGAGGAAGAACCATGAAGAGTAATTGATGAGAGAACCTGACCGGTTCAGGGTGAACGAGACTGAATGAGGATGAATCATAGTGAACCGGTTCACTAATTCATTTTTCTAGGTGGCTTAAAAATGTAAATTTGGGAAATTGAGGCCACCATTATATAGAAAATAAATTTTGATGAATTTAAAAATTTTTAAATTTCTGAAATCCGGTCGAATCAGATCTGAACCGGCCAAATTTCGAATTCGGGTCACCAACCTGGTCAAACCGGACCGGTCAACGGAAAATGGTCCATAGACAACGATGCCCAGTCAACAGCCACGCAAGCACGAGTAGCCAATGGGTGGCTACCACATGTCCGGTCAACGGGTCAACGACTGACATGGCGGCTGAGTTGGACCTCAACGTCAGAAAAAGTGGTCAATCATAGCGCGTCACGTGGCACACCCATCACATCATCATCTTCAACCTCCAGCCGCTGATATAGAGAAGAGAGAGGGATGCTAGAAAAGCTAAAGTCTAGGGTCAGGTCACCCACTGGTAGCCTCAGTAGTTTTCGAGCTCCCTATATAAAGAGCACCCATCCATTCGATCTCAACATCCCACAATTGACTGAAAAAGATGAACTTTTCAATTTTCCGACGAGCAGCAAACTAGAGCTCTGACATTAGGGCTTTTCTCCACTTGAGAGGTTGCATTCAATACGATTAGAACTAGGAGGAAGTCCTCTACACAGCTGCACCCTCCATTCCGCTCAAGAGCCACCGTAGAAGAACAAGGAAACTCAAACAATAACGCTGCTCCTCGGTTGTTAGCAGCCCAAGCTGCTTGAGCTCAACTCGAGCTGTCCCCATGCCAATTCTGGCCAAACCAAGCCCTCCAAACACCACCTCGAGGTGCCCCGACCTTCCCCCGAGCTAGCACGGTAAGCCCCTCCGCCGCCCCTTCGCTGGAAAACACTATTCACAACCGATTTCTACAAAAACTTTAACACTGAAATTTGCACTGCTCATACAACCAATTGAGGCGTGGTTTGATCTAGGGAGGTTCCCTGATAGGAGAGCAATCCAGAGAAAATAAAAGCTCTGATCGTCGGACCATCACTGGTAAGATATCGAAAATTTCTCTCTCTAGACTAAATTTTTTGACGAAGCTCCATTTAAGCTCATTTTTTAGCCAAATCGAGCGGTTCAAAGCTCAAAATGATGAGGAAGAGATATAGAAGATGATTCAGATCACCAATTGAGACAATTAACCACATTTTGGGGGTCAATTGAACAATATTGTGATTCGGGGACCAAATTGCAATTTTTAAGAAATTGGGCAATTTGAGTATTTTTGGAAAATTAGGGGCCAAATTGCAATTTAGGGAAAATTATGGCATTTTCATGAAATTAGTTTCTAATTGAGACTCAATTAGGTAATTGGATGAAATAGAGCACCAATTAGCAATTTTTGAAAGTTCAAGGGTTAATTGCTAATTTTTGGGAAGTTAAGGACCAATTTGTAATTTTGGAAAAATTGAGGACGAATTGGTAATTTTGGAAAGTTTATAGACCAGGAAGAACAATTGGAAGTCCTAGGGACTTAATTGAGATCAAATGAAAATTTAGAGACCCAAATGCAAGGTTAAAAATATTGAGGGACCTAAATGCAATTAAGGTATAGTGCGAGGGCCTATGCACAAATACCTAAAACTATGAGGTCCATTATGTCAATTCTCCTTATAAGTGTACTCGAACCATGTAGGAGCTGATTGCTCAAGTACAAGTGCAAGGAAGTGCACCACGAGTCAAGATCTCACTGGGACAACCACGTAACTATTATCGGGTGAGTATGATTTTCAGCATCATACCTAGTTGGGGGTGATGAAAATCATTTTAAAGTTTGAAAAATCATTTTTCCAGGAATAGTCTCCCCTAACTTCTTGGAATTGGTTAAACAATTTTGGAGACTTTCCTAAGGGGAGCTAAAATCGCTCTGACAAGCTCAAAGCCTCGAATTTGAAAATGATAGGGATGAAGGCTCAGTTTTTAGAAAAATCGTGAAGTGGGTCCAAGGCGAGTGTGCACAGGTTGTCCCCATAGACAAACATTAATGATAAGAACCATGAAAACTCTTAGAAAAATTGGAATTGTTGTGTAACTTGCCACAGGGCCAAGACATGACTGACAAGGCTCAATGGGCTAGTGGCAGTACGTCTACACCAGGTCGATAGGTCAGTCAAGGCAAACAGCCGCATGTTAGGTCGAGTGTTAGGGTTGTTGGATCGTCGGCATTAAAGAGCATGGATAATGATCAAAGCTATTATATGCATGCATGAGGAATCCGAGAGCATCTAGACGCCCGAGAGGGGTAGTCGATGGGTCCCAGGGCTACTAGACGACCTGGATGCAATAAGGACGAGTCTGTCATGCTAGTCACTCATGAATTTGTTATTGCTTCCTGTGCACTGAGACCAAGGCTAGAGGAGAAATGAGGTCTCGTCCCACAAAGCAAACATGATGAAGTACTGAGACCGAGGCCAAAGGGGAAAAGAGGTCTCGAGACTGAGGCCGGAGGGGAAATGAGGTTTAATGATAAGGGTTTGAGGGTTGGACTATTGATGTCCCCTCAAACGCACGGTAGAGGCAGTTCACTTCTATTCGGGTGGACAACAAAGATGCGGCGAACCACAAGTGGAACGGTCGGGTACTGTTCTATGAATGTGTGATCCCTTTCTATGATAGAAAGGGCATGTGGTTGTTTGCTGAGGCATCTCCCGAGCAAGGGGAAATGTTCAAGAAGATATGAACTCATATTACAATAAATTAAAAGTATAAAACTTTTTCGATAGACACATTTTTTGAAAACTCACTTCCCAACCCCCACTCACTGAGTTGTAGAAACTCACCCCCTCCCATTAAACATTTTCAGGGAAGACATCTCGCTACGACGAGCTGAGACTAGAAGAGAAAGCCAAGGGCACCACCATCAAGTAACTTTTATGTTTTGTAAAGTTTGTTATGGAAAACAGGTACTCTAACGTCTTTACCTGTCTTGGACTATTTGGTAGAAATACTAGATTAATACGAGAAAGGGTGGCTGGTTGATCACATAACTTCGACCAAACCGGGTCGGGGCATGACAACTTGAGTGGTATTATAGCAAGGTTTTTCAAACAAAGTTTCAAAAATAAAATCCCTAGAACACTAACCCCCAATAAACTTTTATCATCAGATATGACCACCCCTAGAGAAACTGAACGAACCCATGTTGCCGCAGCCACCCTAGAATGAAGCAAAAATCCTACCCTGCGTGAGGGAATCAGCTTGGGAGCTCAAGAGCCTAGGAGGACCCAACCCATGAGACCAAGGATGTCTCTTGAGCCAAGGAGACTTTATGAAGAATTCGTCAAGGTATTCGGGGAACCTTGCTTCATACTTAGGAACGGGGATCGTTCCATAGGAAGTGCACACCCAAGGATGGTGACACGTGAAGGCCCCCAGCAAGCACTGAGAGGAACTTCCCAAAGCCCGAGATGGAGCTATAAAGGTCCACGCAGGGAAGTAACTTGCTACAATTGTGGACAAAAGGACACTATGCATGGAAGTGCCCAATACCCCTAAGGAATGTGGTACCTACTCCTGGAAGCACTACCTCTACGGATAGGGAAGGACATGAAGAAGGTAAAAGAAAGGAAAAGAGGGCAGAGGAAGCCTCTCCACCGCATAAACACCAAAGGACCAATGTAAAAACCGATGTTGAGATAATCTGCTATAGGTGTGGAGGAATAGGACATAGGGCGAGGAAGTGTCCCACGCCACAAGGATGGATGAAAATACCTCCTAAGAATAATACCTTCCCGACTATCAGAGCCCGAGAGGATGGAAGATAGGAGGCCGTCCTGGAAGCCCCAACTCCAAATGAGGATTTCAAACCCACCCATCCTCAAAATCCTAGCATAGAGCTTCCTGACCTTTCTTTTACCCATCTTCCTTAGAGCGAAGAGGTCCCTACATGTACTGTATTTTATTTCCAGTAAATAAAATTTTCAAGTTTCCATAAAACTCCTCTCATAATATGCCCCATCGAGACCTCGTGCCTCCAATAAGGAATGAGAAGGAGAAACCTCAGATCGAAGGGTCAAAGAACTAAGACCCAAAGATTTCGTAGACCTATTTAAAACTTAGGAAGGACAAATAACACCTTTGGATCCCCTAGATTGAGAGGTCAAGGTACTCCGACCTAGTTGGGATGGGTGAGGTAACCATAAATAGGAGATAAAGGGTGAGATTTCCAAGGAATCTTGGAAGATGTATGCCCACTAGAGAACGGTGAACCTCAAGACTAGTCTCTAACCCCACCTACTTAAGGAAACCAAGGATCAAGTGATGAGGCAAAGTCGGGAGCACGCAAGGCGAGGATGAGAACTAGAAGCCCCTCGAGTAGAAACATGAAGTTCATAATAGCAAAGTGTAACCTTCTTTGGAAAAGTAGAGGAGTCGGGCAGGACTACAAATGAACCTAGCAAAAGTAGGTAGCTAGTAACCATGAGATAAGCAAAGGAGACTAAAACGATGCCCTCAGCAGGACCGAAAGGAGTGGTGACAATCATACCCTAAAGAAGGCGATAGGATGGGCATTAAGGACAAATGAACCTGGGAGACAACTGTCTTGAGACAATTGGACAAAAAGAGCAATAGGAATAGGGCGGCTGAATGAATTGACCCTCGTGAGACTCATGGATTTAGACCCAATAAGGAGGGAAAAGTAAAAAGGGGCAAATGTCAGAAAATAAGGACAAAGGAAATCCTTAGGAAAATTCATGGCCAAAAGGAATTTAGCAACCACCCTCGAGCCACAAGAAGGACCAAGTGCACCTATCGTGAGGCGACCAAGAGGCATCAACATTAAGAGGACTTTGACTTTCCCGGAATCCAGTAAACTTGTAGGAATAAGGAAAGGATACAAAGGAAGGGCAAGTAGAAGAAGGATGGCATCAAAGGATGTCACGGAATTTGTTAAGGGTCTGATACTCCGAGGATGGATGAAAAGGAGAGTGTACCCAAAGCCCAAGGAGTGAAGCGAAACCCAAGGAGCGGATAGTAGGATAACAAACTTAGGTAATACCGTAACACGTGGGAATGAGTGGAATACCCATAATGAAGGAACCTAAGGAAGGATACCCGAGAAACCTTGGAAAATAAACCCTTCAACTAAGAGGTGATTACTTGGACCCGAGGGTAAGGCAAGGAAAAGGAACTAAGTTCAAGGGAATAAATGAGCAAACAAAAAGTGGGAAACTAGAGCGAAAGGATGTAAAATCAAACCCCGAGTTGAGCGCGAGAGAATCCATTTCTGATGTCAAGGATGGACGACTAAATTTTGATTACAAAACTCCTAAAATGAGGGAAGAGTTGTGAAATCCGACCATCGAACCAAGTAAACTGGGGAAAGAACCGGTGTTTTTGAGAAAATCGAGCCAAAAAAGGAACCAAAAATGATAAAGAAGGGTTAAAATGGGAAATTGGAAAATCCTAAGTGACCAAATATTCATAAAAATCATGAGGAAGAACTGGAAGAGGAATTGATGAGAGAACTGGACTGGATTGGGGTGAATCAGACCCGAACCGGACTGAACAGGGATGGAACATAGTGAACCGGTTCAATAATTCATTTATCTAGGTGGCTTAAAAATGTCAATTTGGGATATTGATGCCACCATCAGATAGAAAATAAATTTAGATGAATTTATAAATTTTTAAATTTCATAAAACCGATCGAATCGGGTCCGAACCGACCAAATTTTGAATTTGGGTCACCGAACCTGGTCGGACTAGACTGGTCAACGATCTAACCGGACAATGGACAACAGACAACAGTCAACAATCAATGGTGCCCAGTCAGCAGCCATGCAAGCATGGGCAGCCAATGGGAGGCTGCCACATGTCTGGTCAATGGTCAACGAATGACAAGTGAGCATGCCACGTAGATACGGGCAACCAATGGAAGGCTACCACGTGTCTAGTCAACAGGTCAATGGCTAACATGGCAACTGAGTTGGACCTCCACGTTAGAAAAACTAGCTAATCACAGTACGCCATGTGGCATGCCAACCACGTCATCGTCTTCAACCTCTAGTCACTGACAAAGAGAAGAGAGAAGAGAGAGAGGATGGAAAAGCTGAAGTCTCCGGTGACTTAGAAATCTTTCCGTTCAAGTCGTTGGCGGTTGAGTCAGAGGCCAAGTCTTACGCCAGCCGATAGCCTAAACAATTGTCGAGCTCCCTATATAAAGAGCACTCCTTCGTTCATCCTCAACATCCCACAATCGACCGAATAAGACGAACTGCTTAGTTTTTCGGCGAGCAGCAAACTAGAGCTCCGACATTGGGATTTTTCTCCACCTCTGAGGCTTTATTCGATACTATTAGAACTGGGAGGAAGTCATCTACACAGTTGCACCCTCCATTTCGCCGAGAGCCACCGTAGAAGAACGAGGAAGCTCAAATAGTAATGCTACTCCTCAGCTGTTAGTAACCCAAGCTGCTCGAGCTCAACTTGAGCCATCCCCATGCCAATTCTGGCCAAACCAAGCCTCTAAAACACCACCTCGAGGTGCCCTGACCTTCCTCCGAGCTAGCACGGTAAGCTCCTCCGCTGGTAAATACTATTCACGGCTGATTTCTACAAAAACTTTAACACTTAAATTCGTATTGCTCATGCCACCAATTGAGGCACGGTTTGTTCCAGGGAGGATCACCAGGAGGAGAGCAATCCATAGAAAGCAAGAGCTCCAGTCATCGGACCCTTATCAATAAGATATCGAAGCGTTTTCTCTCAAGACTGAATTTTTCGGCGAAGCTCCATTTGAGCTCATTTTTTAGACAAATCGAGCGGTTCAATTCTCAAATGACGAGGGAGAAATAGGAAAGATGATTCAGATTACCAATTAATACAATTAACCATGTTTTGGGGGTCAATTGAACGAAATTGTGATTTGGGGACCAAATTACAATTTTTGAAAAATTGCGGGGGGCGAATTGCAATTTAAGGAAAATTGGTTCATGTTCATGAAATTAACTTCTAATTGAGACCCAATTAGGGAATTGGATGAAATGGAGGGCCAATTAGCAAATTTTGAAAGTTCAAGGGCCAATTGGTTATTTTTGGAAGGACCAATTGGTAATTTTGGGAAAATTGAGGACCAATTGGTAATTTTGGAAAGTTTAAGAACCATGAGGAACAATTGGAAGTCCTAGGGACTTAATTGAGATCAAATAAAAATTTAGAGACCCAAATGCAAGGCTAAAAATATTGAGGGACCTAAATGCAATTAAGGCATAATGCGAGAGCCTATGCGTAAATACCCGAAACTATAAGGTCCCTTATGTCGATTCTCCTGATAAGGGTACTCGAACCATGCAGGAGATGATTGCTCTAGTACCGATGCAAGTAAGTGCACCATGAGTCAAGATCTCACCAGGAAAATAACGTCACTATTACCAGGTGAGTGGGATTTTTAGCATCATACCCGATTGGGTGTGATGAAAATTATTTTAAAGTTTGAAAAATTATTTTTCTAGAATTGGTCTCCCCTATCTACATGAAATTGCTTAAATATTTTGGGAGACGTTCCTGGAGGGAGCTGGAATCACTCTGACAGGCTCAAAGCCTCGAATTTGAAAATGATAGGGCTGAAGGCCTAGTTTTTGGAAAACTCATGAAGTGTTCCCAAGGCTAGTGTGCACAGGTTGGACTCGTAGACAAACATGAATGATAAGAACTATGAAAACTCTTAGAAAACTAATCATTGTTGTGTGGTTTACCACGGGACCAAGACAGGATTGACAAGGCTCGATGGGCCAGTGGCAGTGCGCCTAGACCAGGTTGACGGTCCAGTCAAGGCACACAGTCGCAAGCTAGGTCGAGTGTTGGGGTCATTGGACTGTCAGCACCAAAGAGCATGGTTAACGGATCAAAACTATTGTATGCATGCATGAGGAATATGGGAGCATCTAGACGCCCGAGAGGGGTAGTCGATGGGTCTCAAGCGCTACTGGATAACTTAGATGCAATAAGGGCGGGTTTTTCGTGCCAGTCAGTCATAAACCTCTAATAGCTTCATGCGTACTAAGACCGAAGTCGTAGGGGAAATGAGGTCTCATCCTACAAGGCGGACATTATGAAGTACTAAGACTAAGGCCGGAGGGGAAAAGAGGTCTCGAGGCCAAGGCCGGAGGGGAAACAAAGTCTCATGATAAGGATTCGAGGGTCGAACTATTGATATCCCTTCAAACTCAGGGTAGAGGTAGTGCACCTCTATTCGGGTGGACGGCAAAAAAACACACCAAACCACAAGTGGAATGGTCAGGAATTGTTCTGCGAATGTGTGATCCCTTTCTATAATAGTAAGGGTGTGTGATTGTTTGTAGAGGCATCTCCCGAGCAAGGGGAAATGTTCAAGAAGATATGAACTCATATTACAATAAATTAAAAGCATAAAACTTTTTTGATAGACTGATTGTTTGAAAACTCACTTCCTAACCCCCACTCACTGAGTTGTAGAAACTCACCCCACCCATTAAACTTTTTCAAGGAAGACACCTCGCTATAACTAGCTGAGACTAGAAGAGAAAGCCAAGGGCACCGCCATCAGATAACTTTTATGTTTTGTAAACTTTGTTATCGAAAACAAGTAGAACAACGTCTTTACATTCCTTGTAGTATTTCGTAGAAATACTAGATTAGTACGAGTAAGGGTGATGGGTTGATCACATGACTCTTACCAAACAGGGTCGGGGCGTGACAAAAAATTAGGAGCCTTTTTACTTAAATCAGTTTGACCATAATTTAGAGAGATTTTCACATGTGCCTTTCTCACCCCTCAATTTCTGGTCCAAAGAGGTTCTTTGAGTATATTTTCATGAACTTACCCTTTTTTCAAATTTAGAGTATGGGCCGATTTACAATCCAATTTAAATTTCAAATATTCGTTCTCAGGTTTCTATTACTTGTTCTACAGCGGTTTTAGATCCAATTTGGCTTAAACCCTAGCTTCAAAAATTTCGATGTTACAAATAAATTTTAGTTCTTGAAACAAAGTCTACAAAAACAACACTCATACGGTAGTTTTTTGTCACATTCGAGTTGGAATCTAGCTATAGAACTCAAGAGAAGTCCATTAATGGTGTTTTGAGATAATAATCACCTCATTTAATGGATGGGTGAGGAGAATTTAGAGGTAAAGGGAGTGTATTCAAGAACGATTTTTCTGAATTTAAGAGAGAAATTTAATTTGATGTGAATGATATAATTTAATTAATTTCACGTATAAACTCGTGAGTTTTAAGCTTAAATTTTGTTGCGTATAATTTAATTAAAAATTTAATTAATTTGACCAATTTTCCTTGGTAGTGTATAGCATGAATTGTAGTAGGGATTAGTTGGAGGAATATTAGATAAGTGAGGTGGGGATGACTAAAATTAGGTTAGGTTGGGTGACCATTTTTTAATTTTTTATTTTATTTATAACTTCATATTTATCCCAAAATTATATTTTTAATCTTATTTGATCTCAATAATTAAAATTATTTTTCTGATCAACTAGTATAAATCCACTTTCCAAATTCATACTTCTTTTCCAATAATCGATTCATAATTTCATTCGATCTAAATTACCGGTCCAAATTTTATTATCGATTCAACTTTTATTTTTTTTATCCATTTAAAAAAATTTATATTAAAAAAATTATAGTGTTACAATATATATTGAATATCAAGATTATCAGTGACAATTTAAATAATGATCTCTCACTTCATAATGACTGCCTATCTACAGTTCACTTTAGCACGACTTCCCATCTACAATCCATTTTTTCTATGATAACGGCTTCCCACAAATATAGTAATTGTATCGTCACCCTCCCCAAATTCTAATTATAAAGTAATATCCTAATTATAAAGTATGTGTTAATGGAAGGCTAGTAAAATGACAGTGGGAGAATCAATATGTCTTCAATTTCTTCATTTATATCTTGAAGAAATAATTGAACAGTATATTACAAAACTATCATGGTATCATATGGAAGTACATCTAACCTACTTATCATCAACTGTAAAAGTGAGAAGATAATAATTGCATGCAATCAACTGCCTCGGCAGTATTCTATTATTTATTCACCTGGGACACTGTCCTTAGCTCCCCACATAAAATTGTCTATAATTATATATATTTAATATAATTTATCTTAATATTTATTATATTATTTTAATAAATTCAACCTATAATCAGAATACGTAGGTTCATATTTACCGATTTATTTTGATGTTCATACATAATTTATCGGTATTAATAGAAGAATAAATATATTTTAAATAATGTATATTTGGACAGATGAATGGAATAATTTCCATGCAGTATACTGTAATTAAGCCCCTGACAGATGTTGAGCTACCTTTGCTCGTATACAGACTATACATAAATATATTATAAGCTCTCTAGAGCATTACCCTGTAAATGCTTTTAAGGAATGAATAATCACGAAAAGGCGACAAATAAATGCTACTATAGAGGTACTCGATTCTCAGTTGATCATGCGATCGCCTTAGTTGTTCCTCGGGGAAGGATCCGCGGAAGGGACTGCGGTTCCCTTCGGGAAGAACCCGAATATCGTCGACCCTCCATATTTAAAGCTCGTAACAGGATTCATCTGATCCTGATGTAATTGGTACGGTTGATCATCCACCTCTGGCTTCATTGGAAACTGATAGATCATCAGAGCAGCAGGACCGGTCCGAGCTGCAACTACCCTGCTTCTTCCGACTGCAAGAACAACCATGAATACTAGAAGGGCCTTGACGATAGAAGAAGATGATGATGAGGACGCCATTGAAGATGATAGAATATGAGAGGGCAGTGTACGATTCGGGTTTCCGAGGGTTACAGGAGTTAGGAGCTGTGTGGTGTGTGTGAAGCAAGAAGGAAGCGCTCTGAAGGGGTTTTAAGGAGGGACGGAGGGATTGGGAGGAGGAAATTGATGGTAGAACACTGGCAACATCGATATTATTTTTCAGATTGGATTGTTGAAAATATACTTGAAATATTGGGCACATAATATAAGCCATACTTATAATTTCCTTCTGATTTCCATTATAACATTTTTTATTAGAGCTATCCTGCGTAAAACTTTGAAGAGACAATTTGCTCATTTTTTGTAGAAAAAATGTTAAAATTTTTGGAACTTTCTTCCTGAAATTCTGACTCATGATTACTAGAGAAACTGAATAATTATGCGACTATGTGGGTATAATTAAACAGTGTCAATTTTATCTTTTATTAAATTACACTAAAATGAATTTAAGAAATTAACATTAACATTGCAATTAAAATTGATTATACAAAATTTTAATTAGGAATGAAATTTTTTATATGATATTCTTATTTATGTTCTTATAAAACAAATTTTTTTATAAGAATATAAAATTTAAAATGTAGCCATTATATTATCATTTAAAATTAATTAAAATTTTCAACTTATTCGTTGTCATTTAGTGATTAGAAGAAAATCCAGTTCAATTTCTTGAGCATAGTGTTTGTTTTGATAGTTGTAGAGATATGTTTTAATTACTAAGTAAAACTTGACACATAAGCAAAATAATTATGTGATAATATATATTTACTTTAATATTTCAAATTAATTACACAAATTTTTAATTATGAATATTTTTTATATAATATTCATTATATCCCATTTGCACTTTTATAAAACACCTTGATTTATCTTGTTGCTTGCTTGATAAAGTTGATATCAGTAGCAATTAAATTATCATTGAAAATTAATGATTTTTTTTAACTTAATATGTTATCATTGAGTAAGTTAAGATATTTGAGTTTCATTTAAGAGACACGTGTCCAATTAATAAAAGTTAAAATTAACATTAAATTATTCATTTTATCACATATTTGATAATAAAGTATAATATTTTAAAATTTAATATAAAATTGTGCAAAAATATAATTTAATATTTAATTAAAATAAATCACAAATTAATATTAAAATAGTCGGCGCATAAATATTTAAAAATAACTTTTAAATATAACTACCGTCATATTCTATTTATTATTTTATTTTATTTTAAAATTTCTCTTTTTATTAATATTAACAATAGTAAATAGATTTTAATTTTAATTTTAATTTTAAATATGTAATAATTAAATATATATTTCAAAAATTGTTTATATGCCACAAGTCCTCCCCTAATCAACATCTTTAAGCAAAAACGTCGGTAGTTGATCTTATTTAAAGTACTATTATATTCTATATTTGAATTAATCATTTAAAGTTAAAATAATCAAATTAGAAAAAATATCTAATAATCAAATAGAGCTAAGTACAAAACGTGTCTGCATTGTCTTATGTATGTTTTGGAAGTTCATAGGAAAGTATATGGTGGTTGGAGACACGGAACCGAGTAAGTCCCCAGTAAACGCAATCCAGTCCACGCATCTATGTATGCATGAATAAACATACATGCATGCATGCATATGGCGTTGATTCTTGAACTAGTAGATGCTCGATATGATATATTTGGATTCGAGAGCATGTTTAGGGGGCAGCAAGCAACCTATCTTCTGACTAAAAGGGTTGTTGAATTCTATTGGTTTTCTTCACACCAGGTTGACTATCATTTTCCAGTCAACCGTCAAGAACGCGCTAGGAAACCACGCCTTGGAGTCCTAATTTTCCACTAATTCCGTCTACCGGACCGCTGGCAAGTTATCAATGCCGAGAAACTATTCACTTGGTGTCTGCATTGTCTTATGTATGTTTTGGAAGTTCATAGGAAAGTACAAAACGTATTCCCTTATTTAATCATTTAAAGTTAAAATAATCAAATTAGAAAAAATATCTAATAATCAAATAGAGCTAAGTATAAAACGTGTCTACATTGTCTTATGTACCACGCCTTGGAGTCCTATCACAACCTGGTGTGAAGAAAACTATTCACTTGATTTCCCAACCTTGGCGCGCATTTGACGTATGAATCTTCTTGAAGGGAGTGGTAGACACTATTCTCACACCGGACTGTTTTTTTTTTACGAAAAACTTTTTATTTTGTTTATTAATTACTATCGCACCTCGACCAATAGTATTTTAAAACATTTTCAATAATATAATTTTAGATATCAAACTATTATATTAGTAATATTAAATAAATCAATTCACAAACAACCCTATTTGATAATATAATTTTAGAATTACTTTCAAAATATATTCTTTTTTTTGTTACTAAACTTATTTAGATCATTTATTTATTTTCCATAATTTCATAATTCATTTTTCAATATTAAGTAATATATGTATTGATTACAATTTTACTCGATATTATTAAAGTCACTCCCATCTACTTGTAATCTTGTTATCCCGTATTTTACTTAATTTCTCGTATTAATTACATGTACGAGCTGTAACATTACTTCATTATAACATATTCAACTATAAAATAAGATTTTACCTATACTCATTCGTAGTGTTTTTTAAGTGCTCCATTTTACATTTTAATACTTAACAATTAAACATATAATTTATTTACTCTAATTATTATTATTATTTAGTTTATCCCTTAAAATTCATATTTAAAGATATTGATCTAAATTATCAAAATTTGGTGACTAAAATCTCAAATTTTCCTTATTTAAATACTATTTAAAAATCGCTCCATTTTTTTAAAACCCATAATTTAACTGATTTTTTTCTTATTTTTCTAAAATTACCTTAAAATTTTCTAAAATTATATTTATATCACCAATATTTTCAAAAATTATACTTTGATCTTGAAACTTTTTTAAAATTATATTTCATCCTTGAAACTTATAATTTCGTCATAGTATCCAAATATTATTATTTTGAAATCTTTTATCTACATTTTTAAATTTATAAAATAGTCCATAAATATTTCAAATCTTGTATTGTAATCCCTAAAATTTTCTTATTTTCATTATAGCCTTATAATCTTTAAAACTTCCACATTTAACCACTTAATTATTCTTATTTCAAATTTAGAACAAACTTTTTTTCCCAAAATTATATTTTAATCATTCAACTTTCAAAATCTTTTTAACCTAGTTCCGAACTTTCAAAATTCATCATAAACATTTCCTTTCATCTTTACATAGCTTTACAATTAATTTAGGATATTAAAATATTAGTTTAGGTTATTTTGGAACTAATTTTTATTTTGGCCAAAAATAGAGCATACGGGTAAAAATAGGGCATAGCTCACCGATGATGGTGAGTTTGAAAACATTTGGTACATGGAAAGATCACCGGTTCCTCTAGGTGTTCATTGTGTCGAAAAATCACAAGTGAAAGCATTGGAGTTTTATATAAAAAGCTTCGATGAGACATTGACCAAAAATTGCAGAAAAACAAGGTACTCAAAGTCGATGGGAAGAAGGATTACTAACGTCTGAAGGCATTGGGAGAGAGTGAGAAGGTTGAGGGGACATCAAAGGAGGCTCCCATATTGATTTTATGCTAGTGGGAGCATTGATCTCACCGAAGGATGATGCTTTATTTTCTTATGCAAAAATAGAATAAGAAATCAATGGGTTGTGGGGATCGTTTCAACCGCCACCGAGTAGACCAAGGTCCCTCACCATCGAAAGTTATATTTTGCAGAAGTGTCAGAATTTTTTTCGAAATTTTAGGGTGAATTTTAGCTTAACAAGGGGAGATTGACCAAATGCTCTTAAGTAGATCTTTGTGAGTGAGTTGTCAACTCACCCATATCCTTTGTTGCATAAAAATTATTAAGATCGTGGTTTTTGACAAGGATAATTATGACATGGTCGATAATACAAAAGCAAAGTATAAATAAGGATCTGAACAATGCCATGTGCATATGAAGGAAGACAATATTTTGGATTGGTTCGATCTGATCCAATTCGATCAATTCAGTTCATTTAAAAAAATTATTTACAGATTTTGATCAAAAAATTAATAATTCCCCCTTGGATCCTTTCGACCAATAAAGTTTGATATAATCTAATTTTCGAGATTCCAATTTTATAAGCTCTCCATCACTTTATAAATTTTATCCTTAAAACTTTTACACGTAGGAAGAGTCCCCTCATTATTAATATGATCTTTCATGTTGTATTTTCTTCCTGGTCGATGTGTCATAATAAATTAACTAAGTTTATCACTCATCTTCCAAGTTATTGTTACCACTCTCAATTAACATTTTTTATGGATTTCCTTTATATTTTTGTGTCTCCTCAAGTTTGAGTGGATTGTATATACAATTTTGCTTAACTCATATTTTCTTAATTTCCATTTCTGAGATATATCAAGAATCATTTCTAACTTTGTAGTAGCTATAGTCTCTAAGCCACTAATTTCATTCTTTTCATTAGGAGATATTTAAGACCGGGAAATTCCAACTTGATAGTCGGATTAAGTCGAACTGGGAAGTAGGATTGAATCGGAAGGTGAAATCAAACCGAAACTAGGAAAATGATCGATGCATAGGTCATGAGGGATGAAAAGGGGCATAAAAAAATCCTTAGAAGGGTCTTAGAACACATGGTCAATAATTGGGAAAAATGGGTAAAGAACTGGTTCGGACCGGGATTGAGCTAGGAGGATAACCCCCCTCCCGATCGAGAAATTCGTCGGAAATCGATTTGCTATAGTGTAAATTGGGCGACGTGTAATATCAAGTGCACGTACATGCACGTGTGTCATCTTCCTCACCAGAATTCCTCTGTTTTTACTCAGGACGTTCCCTCATCGGAAATTGCTTAGAAAATGTTATGAAAGCGAAGTTGCTACCAACTCCAGTGACCTGACTACCAGTGAGTTTTGCTCCATCATTAGACCACCTCCGACGACTAGCTCGGTACCACTGGACCTCAGCTTTCCAATATTGCCTCTCTCGACCCTCAACTCCACCTCTACAATTTTCGGTGATATCATAAAATACGTGATCTCCGATAGCCAAAAATAGAGCAGTGGTTTGTAGTGCCAATTTTGATGGTCACAAAAGGGCTCATGAGCTGAGAAATATTCAGTGAGTCCCTTGTACCACCTGCTTTCCATAATCTATGACCTTGCCAGATTTGAGCAAGATTTGAGGGAGATTTAAATCATCTAACTCTCATATCGTTGGTTAAGTGGTCGAGTTGAATAAAATATTAATTGCATGAGCTACAAACTACCAAATGTAGGCGATTCAAGTTATTACAAACTCTTAGAGGAGTCAACTTTTGAACTGTACTAGCTTCGATGACCGACATGCCACCTCCAGTGAGTTTCTAGCTTCGACCCGTCTTTTACTCGCCTGTATGCATGTTCCTAATCAAGCCTAATCGGAGCAGCTCCAACCTACCCCTACCAAACTAAGTTTACGATTACCTAGAGGGAGGGTAGGGGGACCTCTCCACTTAGTTTGTAAATTTTTGGAAATACTTTAGTTATGAGTCAATGGTTAAGGGCCAAAATGCAAAATTTTGAAAGTTAGGAACCCAAATGCTATTGATCTTTCTGTGGGGTCTTCGTAAGGGGTAAAATAAAGTTTTGGGGCTGATTGGAAATATTTGTAAAGGTTGGGGACATGTTTTGCCTATTGTGAAAGGTCTAGGGACCTATTTGTAATAAAGTAAAAGTTAAGAACTAAAGTGCAAATATGAATATTTGCATTGCCAAAAGGCAACTTTTGGGCAGTTGAAGAACTAAACGTAATTTAAGAATGTTTAGGGACATGCATGAGAAATTCGGGGGTCAAATGGATCCTGAACCCTAAGTTCTCAAGAAGAGGGGTAAAATAATATTTTTGCTAAAACTTAGGGGCCTTTTCGCAATTATGAGAAATAGAGTTGAAATATTCCAATGCTTATTTGGGACCTAAATGGGACTCAAGGAGACTTAAGGAGCCCAAATGAAAGACTTGGGAAATTCTAAGGTACAAAGAAAGGAAGTTGTAAAGTATAAGGGATATAATGATAATTTTACCCAAGTTAAGGACTAAATGATAATTTAGTGAAATTGGAACCACTAGGTGGTCAATAAAGGAAATGTGTGCACTTTATTTAGTGCTAGGTGAAATGAGCATAAGATTAAGTCTAAGAGAAATAAAGCTTAGAGAATGTTAGATTAAGGGCTAGGTTACCGATTAACGAGTCAGGTAACCGGGACCTAGAAGGGCTAAACCATAAA
The DNA here is from genome assembly GCA_030064425.1 of Trapa bicornis. Lineage (NCBI taxonomy): Eukaryota > Viridiplantae > Streptophyta > Magnoliopsida > Myrtales > Lythraceae > Trapa > Trapa bicornis. The sequence continues at coordinate 18,324,926 of CM057754.1, forward strand.
ACCGTAGAAATAGTATGGTAGGTTGTTTTGCAATGGTCGAGAGTGAAGTTGACCCTATGATTCTTAAGCTTGCAGAGAATGCAAGAAGCACACTAGCGGAACCAAGAACATATTACGGGAACCTCGTGAAACTAACAAGTTTCAGAAAAATAGGTGAGTGGGTGTGGATGGCGAGTCTAATTGGACCGAATGGAGCATAATTTAATTATGATGATGATTTTGCACAATGAGTAGAAAGTTGGACTTAGAACTCATATGAAAAGTGCAAAATGACTAAGATCAAGCCCACTAAATCAAACGTGATTTTTGAGGAATAATCAAAGGATCAATTATGAGACCGAGGTAATGGCATGAGTGTGGTTCTAAGGAACTAGTATTGTTTTGGGCTTTGGGTCCTTGTCGTGAAATTGAGGAGATGGTCGAGTAATAGGCCGAGCTCTCAAATAAATTTTGCTTGCTATATAGTATGCTAAATTGTAGAAACTAGGCATGGGGTAATCATAGGACCTGGATGTGGGGTATGATGCCTAATTTTTTAGGAGATGACAGATGAAAAGTTAGACTCCGACATATGTGTGACATGTGCGTGCTAAACGTAGGGACCCGACCCAAGGTAGGCCGTGTGTCACACCCCAACCCGGTTTGGTCGGATCCCTAAGATCAACCCGCCACTCTCCCAGTTTACTATGGGTTGCCCCTTCTTTTTAAATTGTGAGAAGTAAGGTGTCCTTTAAACCTACACCTTTCCTATAATAACATAAATCAAAACTACATAAATTTTAAACTTTTCAAACCTGCTTTACAAGTGTGTTAGCTAGTGGTCTTTGTGTAAGCTTTACGGGTTACCTAAAAGGGGTATAAAGGAGGGGGTGAGTTCAACGACTCAATGAATATGTGTTTAAAGTTTGACTTTTAGAAAAATAGTTTAAATTTTGAGTATGTCATACTCCTTATAATTATTTTAAAAATATTTGATTATCAAATCTCAGTTTTAATAACTATTTTTCATCATAACCCTAGCCGAAGACTTTTTATCTTCACTGGCACTGCTCGATTTTCCGACGAGTGAATAGTGTTGTCATCTAAAGGAAGATGACGACATTGTTCTGAACCGAACCGGACCGGTCCAAATCAGGTTCAAAATTTAAACCGGTCAATTCAGGCCCAATTTGGCCGAGTTTTTCAAAATTAAAATTTTCTAAATTTATTCTCTATCCAATGGTGGCCTCAATTCTCCAATTTAAATTTTCTAAGCCACCTAGAAAAATGAATTTCGCATTCGTTTTAATAGTGGTTCAAACCAGTCCAAATATGTTTAATCTGGTTTGGATCTGATTCACCTGAACCGGTTTAGTTTTCATCTCCAATTCATTCTAAAGTCCTTTTTCATAACTTTTGCAACTCTTTAAGTCACTCAAGATCCATAAATTTCCCGGTTTGCCCTTTCTCTATCAGTTCCGCTTCATAAACCGACTCGGTTTTCTCTTTGAAAATGACTGGTTCTTTTCCCGATTTTTCTTATTATCAAAGGACGGAGTTTACATGGTTCATGCTCGGTTCAATCGGTTTTCTAAAAATTAAAAAATCCTACATTTATTTTCTAAGTATTGGTGACTTCAATTTTTCAATTTGACATTTTTAAGTCATCTTTAGAAATAAATCTTTGAACTAATATTTTTTTATTCAATTGGGTTTAATCCGGTTCAGTTCTAGTTCGCCTTAAATCGGTCTTGTTCTCACTTCCAATTTATAATAAGATCATTTTCCTTGATTTTTAGATCTTCATTTATTATTTTGGATCACTTAAATTCTCATTTTATATTCTCTTCACAATTTCTGATTCACTTTGAACCATGGTTTTATTTCAAAATTTTTTGGTTCTCCATTATGGGTTTCTTGTTTTGAGAAAATGAAGTTTACAATTTCTGGTTGGAGTATGACGGGGTCATGTTTGTTACATTGGGAACCATTGATTTTAGATATGACATACAGATGATTGAGAACACATAATTGATATCAGTACCACCAATATGTGATTTATTAAAACATGACGGTGCCATATTCGTCCCAATGGAAAACCATTTATTGTTAAAATGTGTGATGAGTAGGTGGTCTATTTAATTGTACGTGTAATCTCCATCCTCTGAGAAAAAGGAATCATAAATTTTTGAAAGAAAATTAAGGATCTAAGTGAATTGGAATTGGTAAAAAAATGGTCAAAACGGGAATTTGGAAAATCACAAGCAACCAAGAAAGACAAAAAAATCATAGAAAAGAATAATGAAGTGAATTAGAGGTAAAAACTGGACCGGTTCATGATGAATTAGACCTAAACCAAATTGAACTAGATTGAACCGTGAAAAACTAGTTCAAAGATTTATTTTTCTAGGTGGCTTAAAAATATTAATTTAGAAAATTGAAGTCACCATTAGATAGAAAATGAATTTAGACAAATTTAAAAAATTTTAATTTTTAGAAAACCAGTAAAATTGCGCCTGAACCAGTCGATTTTTAATTTCGGATCACTGAACCCAATCTAACCGAATTGGTCAACGGTTCAATCGATCAACGGACCGCTTGCCAAGTTAGCGCCTAGTCAACGGGCACAACCAATCATTAAGCAACATGTGGTGAATCGTGCCAAGTCTGCCGCTTGGTCAACGCCTAGAAGCACTGACCAAACAGAGCGTGACACGTGTCACCAGTCAACCGTCAGAGCCACGTCATCGACGATTGACTAATAGGAGAGCGACATGTGTCCTCAGTCAACGATCAACTAAGGAGGAGCCTTGTCAGCTAGGTTGTCCAATGAGAAGCTGACACATGGAAAAAGTGCCACGTCAGCAGCCAATTGGGATGTCGGAGAAACGGTCGACCAATCAGGGGTTGACACGTGTCAAAGCCATGTCAAATGGCCCCAGTCAATAAGAGGTTGACACGTGGTAGTGGCATTGTGCGTTAGGAGTGAAATCTCGCATATTTAAATCAGTTAATCAGAGGATGCCATGTGTCACAGTCAGCCGCGTTGGATCGAGCAACCAATGAGAGGTCGCCACATGGCCGATCAACGATTCAAAGGGTGACTCACACGCTGAGTTGGAAGCCACATCACCAAAGCCAGCCAATCACAGTGCACTACGTGGCATCTCGCACGCGCGCACACTATGTCATCTTCAACCTTGGAAATTTTGGGAGAGAGAAAGATGGGTGAACCGCTCGATCTCCGGTGACCCAAAAAACTCTCCAAATAGACCAACGATGGGCAAGATTAGGGTCGAGTCTTTTTTCGGTCTGTAGCCCTATCAATTGTCAAGCTCCTTGTATAAATAGCTTCTCCCCACTCATCCTCCTCATTTCTCAAACGATCGAAGAAGATGAAGTACACCATTTCTCAGAGTGGCACAAACCAGAGCTCCTACGAAGGCCTTTCTTGCAACCTTAGAAGCCGAATTTGGGTTCTTTGAAATTGGAGAGAAGCCCTCTACCTCACTATAACCTCCTTTCCACTTGAAGATCGTCAGAGAAGTGCCAACGAGCTCAAACAGTGAACTTGCTCCTCGGCTGTTTGTTACCAGAATCGGTTGAGCTGCATTCGATCCATCCCCTAAGTAGCCACGGCCAAACCAAGCACCCTAGACCTCTCCTAATGGAGTCCTAACCTTCCCTGAGTCATTTTGTTAAGTCCCCTCAACCGCCCTTCGTTGAAATTCACTGTTCATAGTGTTCCTTGCCCGATAACAAAACTTAGAAATTCTCATAGCTCGAACCATTAATTGTTTCGACGTTTGTTCCAAGAAGGATCCCTAGAAAGAGAGTAATCCCATGGAAATGAAACCTCCAATCGTCGACTCCTCACTGGTGAGTAATCGAAGCTTTCTCTCTTTAGGACCATTTTCCGGCGAAGCTCCATTCGAGCTAATTTCTAAGCCAAAATGGGTGTTTTAAATCTCAAAATGAACCAAGGGACATGGGGAAGATGATTAGTACATTATTAGGACTCAATTGGGAGGAATTCAGGTCGAAATGATAAAATCCAAGCTTAAGGACCAAATTGTAATTTTTGGAAAGTTTGGGAACTTAATTGAAATTTTCAAAAAATTGGGGGTTTTCTGTAATTAAGAGAATTATTGTGTCCCGGATGGAAATTTAAAGAAATTAGGAACCCAAATAAAAATTTTGATAATCCTCGGAACCTATTGGAAGTATGGTATACTTAAGGACTAAAATGTAATTATTGGGAAGTTACAAGTTTTAAGTGCAAGTACCTTATTTTTTGGGGCTTAATTTCCCAATTAATTGTAGGAATGGATCACCTACAAGTACGTGCAAATAAAAGGTATGTCAAGGTGGGAAATCCCCGAGACAACCAAGTATCGGAATATAAGTGAGTGGGAATTTCCGGCATCCGTCCCGATTGGGACGATAAACAACATTTTAAATTTGAAAACCATTTTCCCAAAAATAGTCTCCCCTGATTGTGTGAAATTTCTTAAACATTTTGGGAGTTATTTCCGAGTATAGCTGAAGATACTCTAGTAGGCCAAAGGATAATGGGAACGGGCTTAGGCCCGTAGACAAGAAGATGAATAATGAGCATATAAAAACTCATAAAAGTGGTAAATAGTGTGTGATAGCTATCGAGCCATGACCGGGGTTGTCAAACTCATTGGGCTGGTGGTTACCAAGTCGAAGCCTGGTCGTCAAACTCGTTGGGCTGGTAGCGCTAAGTCGAAGCCGGGTCAGCAAGCTCATGGGGTCGGTAGCACCAAAGATAAAATTGTCTTAAAGTAAAAGGATTTGTATTTGTGCATCCATGAGATACGGAACCATCGAGGTGCCCGGTATGGGGTAGTGCTAGCTCCAAGGGCTACTGAACAACCTAGGAAGCATAAGGGAAGTTTGTCATCCAGTGAGTCATAAAGTTCAGGGAGCTTCATGCGTATTGAGACCGAGGAATTAGGGGGGAGAGGTCTCGTCCCACTACAGCGGACACAAAGAATATTGAGGTATAAGGGATGGCAGGTAAGGCTCACTCAAACTTGTGGTAAAATGTGAGACATTCTACCAAGGGTGGTCCGTAAAAACAATCCAAACTACAAGTGGAGCAGTCGAAGATTGCTCTACAAATGTGTGAACCCTTTGATGATAAAAGAACGGGTGTTTGTGTGATAAACCAACACAAATAATGGTTATAAATAAATAAACTACCAAAAATATTTGCCTAAAATATGCCGCAAAATTTACCACTCACTATGTTGTAGAAGTCACCCACTCCCCTAAATCATTTTTTAGGGAAAATCCTCTCATCAATAAAAGTGAAAGTTGGAAAAGCAAGCCAGAAGTACTATCACGAGATAAAGTCTCATTTAATTATTTTGTAAATTTTGTTATAGAAAATAGGTGTGTTTCTAAGCATTTACCTTCTCTTGTATATTTCGTATAAATAACGATTTAGTGCGGGGGAAGGGTGGTGGGTTGATCACGAGAATCCAACCAAACCGGTTTAGGAAGTGATAGTGTGTGTATGTAGAAACTCATGGCATGAGTCGTATGGGTTAAAAAAACTAAAAATGAAATATAATATGATAAATTAAGAAAGAATAAACCATATATTGAGATTTTTTAGTGAAGTTCGGGATCATAAGCCATAAAGTGGCCCGAAACCATTACAGGTGTAAGTAATAGCCCCGTGATTGTGCAAAAAATAAAGTAATAACCTCGTGGAAGAGAACATCCATGACACCACCACCAACACATGCACAACTCGAAATACGAAACTTGGAGTGTGCACGGATGTTTAAATTTATACTTATTAATTATTATATTATTATAAAGTTTTGTAAGAGTTTTTTAATATATTATTCCTTACTAGAAAAAATTTAAATTTTTACTGAAAAATATGATTTACTTTATTTTAAGCATTGATACTATAAGTACTAATTTTGTTAAGGTAACTACAATTGTAAAATTGAGGTTATTTATCGGGTTGTTATTGGACACCGATAATGGAAATTGGATTTAGGCGTGAAAGAACTAATTAGAAAAAAATTTAATTTGGCATATAGGTAACGAGGGAAGAGTTAAGATATGGGGGTGATAGATGGGTATTGAGATCTTGAGTTTAAAATGATAAGATATGTTACTTGATCAAGTAAGGTCATTCTTAAATCCACATATGTGTTTGTATTAGATAGACATAATACATCCCAACAAATTAGACAAATTAGACCATTTACTTCAAGAGTGCTTGTCATAATGTACTCGTTGTGTCGTCTAGTTTAATACGTAGGCATTTCCGTGGTAATAATGAGTGTGTTTTATGTGAGAAAGTAGAGGTCGTTCCACATGTGGATATATTGTTCTTATACTAGACTTGTATGATTTGATATTTGTATTTTGTGACTAGATAGAATTATAATTGATAACGTTTATGCTTGTATTACTTCTTGAATAGTTCATACTGTATACGAATTTCGAATTACCAAAAGAGATGCATAGGAGGATAAATGCTACATATTGGATTATTTGGAAGGATCGCAACTATAGGCTATTCCATGCTTGTGTCCCCATGTAGTAAAGTGATTGAGGTAAGTCAACCAGCCTAAAATGAATATCTAGCGGTATAAACAAGGGCAGGTGGCGAACCATATAATTCATGACAACCCTTGCCATTTGTAAAAAAAATGGTCCAAGCCAAAGCCACGGTGAAAATAAAGTGTGAGATATTGTATGTACATGCATCATTCGACATAACGAACTTGGAGACTTCATCGTCCAAGGAAGGGGATAAAGTTTACATGCAATCGGAAAGAAGCACAATCACCCATAGAAGTAATACAAATGATCATGTAGTTTGGATAGAGCCAAGTGGAGATAGAGACTAATGCAAAAATTCTGTTGGATGCTCTTCAAAATAAGCAGTAATTGGGCATATCAGCTCCACATATAGTTATTAAGTAAGCTTTGTGCAAAATTAAAAGCAATTATTAAGGTTAGTAAACCTATTAATAAATATATGCGCTAATGCAATCGCACTAATGTACATGGATTGTAAGTTTCCTACTATACATTATCTTATTTTTAATCTAATTACTTTGGACAAAATGAGACAACTCAAGATGTGACAGACTTCTTCCTACATACACTATTGTTGTGAAAAGAGGAAATGCATGAAGAATTAAGGAAATTTTATGCAACTTCATAGCAGTTGGCAAACGACTTTGAAGAGTTGAGAAAATCATTAGCAAAATCACATGAATTTCTCCAAGGGGAGCAATCAGAACATCTCATTGCTGATAAGAAAGAAGAATATGGTAATGTTTGTAGCAGATTCTTTGACAGTCATTGATAGCACGATGTTTTTGAATTGTTCTGTCGCATTGTATGGCCTCTTTAGGAGATATCCACCATCGAAAAGGGTTTATGGCTACCCAATCATCTAACCCTGCAACACAAAGTTTTGTTTCATGACACTAGTGAATTAAACTCGATTATAGTCATGGACTATAAGTCCATATTTACTTTCTTTTCTTCATATGGATAGTGATTCATTGGTTTTATTCGAAGTGGGGAAAATTAAAATTAAAACTGTACATTTGGACAAATGAATGGGATTATTTCGGAGTAATTAGGTTCCTAAGACAAGCATGCGGTATGCTACATTTGCTGGCACATTCACTATACATACATGTATATATTTGGGAGTAATTAAGCTCCTAATTCCATCTTATTTGTCCTACCAAACGTAGCCTAAGTTCATCATCATCAAAATGGATAACAAGGGAAAAGGCGACAAATAAACACTATTGCAGAGTTACTCGATTCGCAAGTTGCATATACAATCTCCCTAGTTGTGCCTGAGGGAGGGACCTGAAGGAGGAACTGTCGATCCCTTTGGGAAGAACCCAAAAATCACCCCTTGGTGTCTAAAGCTCGTGACAGCAGTCGCCTGATCCTGATGTAATTGGTACTGTAAATTATCCACCTTCGACTTCATTGGGAACTGATAGATCATCGGAGCAGCAGGACCAGCTCGAGCAGCAACCACCCGGCTTCTACAGACTGCAAGAACAACCATGATCACTAAAAGGGTTTTCCGGGTCGATGAAGAAGAAGATGAGGACACCATTGGTGATGACATGATATGAGAGGTCAGTGTATGCTTCTGCTTTGCTAGGGTTTTAGGGATTGGGAGCTCTGTGATATGAAGGGAAAGGGGAGAATTCTGATTTCTGAATGGGGCTTTATAAGGAGGATGGGTAGAATTGATTGGAGGGCATGGCACCGTGCTCCATATTATTATTCAGAGAGGATTAGAAAATTGGTAGAGCTCCCAATCCCTAAAACCCTAGCAGAGCTAGTTAGAAAATTTGTAGTTGAATTTTTTTTATCACAGATATTATTTTTCATAGCTGAGTTTGATTTGAAACCATGGGCACTGCACTAGTCATTTATATCTTTATTTAATAGGAACTTATCATATGTATAATTAAGCAACTATGTCATATTTAACCTTACATTTTTATAATAATTATGAATTCCATCTTCTTAAAAAGTATATTTTTTTTATCTTTTTAAAATAGTTTTTAATGTTAAATCATAGTAAAATATATAATTTTTAGTTCAATTTAAAAAATATATATATATATATATTTAATGTTAAGTTTTATTCTCTTGTACTATTAAATTTATTCGTTAAATTATTATTAAATACGATGATGTTACATGCGGTCGCAATCAAAACTTCGGTACAATAAAATCATGACACCTCATCCAAAATCATGCCACGTCATATATTTTTAATGTGTTAATATGGCACACTAGTTTATTTAATAGAACTTAATATTATAATGGAAATAGAAAAGTTGAAGATGATAACCTCTCAAAGTCTAATATTATTCAAATAATAAATATGTCGGCAGTAAGTTTGCATATTGACATTGAAGAGACATTCTTTTGATTACTTGTAAAAAATGTCCTAATGCTGAAACATTTTTTTTGCTTAATGTCTTACTCTTAATTATTCTTAGTATTATTTTTTTTTCTAAAATATCACTATATTTTATATTTTAAATAATAATAGATTATAAATTAACATTAAAATAGCCCAATCAACCGTACTTTTTAATAACATCCCTTTCTATTTCCTTCCAAGTCTGTTTTTTTTTTATGTTTATCAAATTATTTATATTTATACTCTATTTCCATTCAATGCATCATTATAATCAAGTATAATATTATTATGTTTATTATAGCTAATATTATGATTTAATATAATACATTTATATTTTAATTAATAATATATTATAAATTAATGTTTTTTACGGATGCGAGCTGTGCGGATCTTGCGGAAACGGTTTCCCCCTATGGCAAATATAAGATTTCCATGTCCACTCCTGTATGGTTGACGAATTGTTTGATGCAAGTACCAACAAGCTTAGTTTATATGTAAATCTACATATAATGATCTCACGGATGACCATGCCAAAGCAAAATGAATTCATGATCTCACGAGAATGACTCATATGAGAAACTTGGGGTTTCCGGTTTAAGAGTTTGAGTTTCATTTCTTAACTTGGTACCTCTTAATGGAAAAGGAGATGGTCTCACCAATTTGGATCAATTTTGTAGATGATTATTGGTATTTTTTTTCCTAATAAAGAATAATTATGACGGACTAAGAAGTTGTATAAATAGGAGATAATAGGGGATAAAATAAATACATAAAAATAATGAAATTACATATTACATCCTATTTTCTCTTGTATCTTCTTCTCGCAATCATTACAACTATTTCAAAATCTCTACCATAAATATAGAGATTTCACCATCATAGACAAACATCACAAGCATTAATACTTTTAATAAATTACATAAATATAGTAATAGAGTGATATGGTATCAAATTTAAGTAAATTCACATTTTTTTTATTTTCATTCTATCAATCTCACACTAATGAGAATAATTGTATATGTTGCATAATTGGAGAAAGAGATTCTTCAACACATTCTATAATCTCATCGTCCATCATTTAAATTTATAGAAATTTAGAACTTATCTAAGTTTGCTAAATCTCTTCAACCTCTTGCTCTCCATCAAATCATCCGTTTCACCTTAATTGGCAAATGTCTTGAATGAAAATGAGTCATAATCGGACAACACTATCCCAGTGGCTAAGAACCAAATCTCCATCCCCAACACTAGATAAAATAATCTGATACAAAATGGAAATTCCTCTGCCAAATGATTTCAACCTGATCCAAAGCTGTTCATGATTATATGTCTAATCATATTCCTAACTTGGACTTCTCATAAGATATGCAAGAATACATCCCAAGACAACACCTGCAAAAACCTGCAAATGACCCCGAGAGTCATAGTTATCATGCATCACTTTTCTGGAACCAAAAGGTTGGAACTTTGATCAGTTTGTGAACTGCAGAGTATTGCATTCATTTTTAAGAGGAAAATTTTGCATCACCAAATAATCAGGTGCAATCATAATATTTCATAATCCATGCAGTCCATATGACGGGCAAACCTGAACCGAGTGTGGCCCAGTGAATTTTGTAGAGGCTTCATGCTTGATACATGGTGTTCAGGGGGAGCTCACAGGCAATTTGATTCAGCAACTGCATAATATACGAAGATTCAAAATCAAGACAAAAAGGACTTGACAGCAAGAAGCCATAGGTTCCATAAAGAAACATCTTGTTACAATCAGAAATGGAGATATCACTTCAGCATGGCGACCTGCATGCAACCTTACACCAGTAGCATCATACATAACTTGCAAGTGAGAAAATCTAGTATTTTTGTCAATAAAGTTAGTGATTTCATACTCTTGGACAATAATGTAAATATAAACTTTTGATTCTCTACAAAATAATTATCAATGAAAAGCTTCAATAAAGGAAAATTCATGTATATGTTCCCCATCTACTAGAAACATTATTTAGAAATTTTTTTCCTGCACGGGTCTTCCTTTGCAATTTTCAATTTGAGAATATGAAGTACACCTTGTTGGTAAGTACATACAATACAATACAAGCCAAGACAATAGCAATAGCAAAAGCAAAGGATGATCCTCCAACTCCTCCCTATAGAGCAATAGAAACAGCCAATGACATCACTGTTGCTGAATATACCAGGGTTTAGTGATTCTCCTCAACAAACACATATACTCGTGTATTTGGAAACAACAAAATCACTTCTATTTTGAACAGATTGTATGGCATACTTATATAGTATTATCAAATGCTGGTGTAGACTTGGATGACGGTGCCCATCTTGTAAGTTCGCAACTCCTCCAAAAGCGTGACATGTATATGCACTAGGTATGATTAAGATCAAGAATGTTGGGGTTTTTAATTCAACTTCTAGTTAAACAGGTTTAAGTTATGTTGCGAGTGATCTCACTAGAAGGTGTTGTTAGCATAATGAGCCAAAATTCAAGTTTTCAATCCGAATGAATCTAAACTTGGATTATCACCCTCATCTAAAGAAGACTAAAACACACAATAAATAACTTTTACTTCCTTTAAAACTAGCTAATTTATGAATGTATTGGCGTGTCAATACGAGGATATACATAGAAGTGAGGTGATTTGTGTCGAGGACAACTTTACTTAACAGATGTACTTTTCTATGCGAAAAAATAAATAATTAAAATGTGAAGATATTGAATAAGGGGTAAAGAAGGAAAGTTAGTGAGGGGTGAATGCACAGGGAACCCATGATGAGGTCTCCTATATTCAAGTTACAGAGGATGATCTTTGTCACTGCTTGCAAACCCCAACGCATTCACCAGTGTAATCTCTACTGCGCCATTGAAGCACAGTCCTTTTCTCTTTTATTTTTCGATGCTCGAATTTTAGAGCAATCAGTCTCTTAAATTGTTTCATACTCACTTGGAATTTCATAGGGACGACTTTGCACAGCTCGGCGACGGAAGCGAGGACAATGGCCACTGAGATTAAATCCTCTCTCAAGGACGCGTTCGGCAAATACGCTGATTTCCTCAACAACTTGGTACGCACCCTCTTTTCGTCTGCTGCCCCATTAGTGGTTTTGTGAGTTGAAACAGGGAATTTGGCCTCAGTCGTTTCCGTGAACAGCCTGTCTTACTTTATGGCCCCTGTATTGTTCCCGAGCTTGAGCCAGAACAGCTCTTGCTCTCTACTGCAGCACTAGTTGCGAGTCTTGAGTTGCTCTTCAAATGACCTGACTTGCATAAAACCTGGAAACAGACTCATAATTGTCAAGCAAGATTTTGTATACGAAATGTGTTAGATAAGATGATAATATCATAAATTTGACAATTTGGTGGAATTAGATTGCCATCCCATGCTATGAATATGATGCGTGCCATCAGAGAAGATAAGATGTAGAAGCATCTCTTTAGCCAGCCAAGAGGAGTTTATAATTAACTGTCCATCTTACTGTTGAGTTTGTTATGGTACGTGCTTGGATTGGAACGCTTGATGGGATGCAATCCATGTATGGATGTATATAAGTTTAATGCTTTGGACACCGCTCAATTATCAACTGCTAGAGCTTTGTCTCACACATGCCTTCTGCGATACATTGCTTTTGCAGAATGAAAAAAGAGAAAGAGTTGTAAAAGCAAGTCGGGATATAACTATCAACAGCAAGAAAGTTATCTTTCAGGTGCACAGGTAAACTTGATCACAATCAACTGATCATACAATTATCTTCCTAGATTGTTAACTATTCAAAAATTTTCTGTTCGAAGTGGAATTTGTTGATAAGTGGAATTTATATAGATAACCCTTCCCATTATTAAGAGCTGGCTAGCTGATTTGATGGCAGGATCAGTAAGTTCAATAAAGAGGAAGTTTTGGAAAAGGCAGAAAAGGATTTAGCTGTTGTCACAAATCAATATGTGTCCAGACTGGTAAAAGAGCTGCAGGGGAGTGACTTTTGGAAGCTTAGACAGGCATATTCTCCTGGGGTTGGGATTCATACTTTTTCTACCATTCAAGTTGCAAATATTGATGAAATGACACTAACCATTTTTTGTATTGCAGGTACAAGAATATGTTGAAGCTGCCACCCTCTGTAAATTTTGCAAAACTGGGACTCTTTTAAATCTTGATGAAATGAACGCGATTTTGTTGCCTCTTAGTGAACCATCTCAAGAGCCATTGCAGATTAATGCCCTAGACTATCTTTTGGGGGTAATTCCTGGCTCAATACTCCTATATTTATATTGCTGGATAGAATAATCCACTGAGGAGGAAATTAGATATCTTTGTAATGTCTACTTTGAACTAGAGAACCTGTTGACTTGGTTTCTCTAGATCTAGAAGCAGGCTTACTGACTGATGAATGTCATAGACTATATTTTGGGGGTAATTCCTGACTCAGTACTCCTATTTTCATATTGAAAGATTCTGAAATTCTGCCTGTGTAGCACAAAGAAACAGACTGATTGCCTAAAAAAGTTTTATGGGATCTTCTTCTGTGAGAAATTGGAGCTGACAGTTTATGATCCTTGTTTGAAAACTGTTTTCCTTCCTTCAGCTTGCAGATCTGACGGGAGAGCTGATGCGGTTGGCTATTGGGAGAATATCTGATGGTGAAATTGAATATGCTGAGAAGATATGCAAGTTTGTTCAGGAAATACACCGTGAGCTGACCCTTGTGGTTCCACTGATGGACGATTCTCATGATATGAAAATAAAAATGGAAGTAATGCTCCGAAGTGTAATGAAAATTGAGAATGGTAATATGATGCTAACTCCTATGTGAGGCTGCAAACTTATTTCAATGATAAATATTTTTTTAACATGGGTTCCTTCTCAGCTTGCTTCAGCGTACATGTGAGAGGGTCAGAATATATCCCAATGCTTGGATCCAGTGACCAGAGTTACTCATTGATGGGGATGCCTGACATGGATCTATAAAGTAAATAATAGTCCTCTCTTGAATGACCATTATTTGTCATGCTATTGTCAATTCTTCTTTCCAGTATCTTTGATTTACATGTTTTTGCTGCAGTGGATCCATGAAACAAACTTGTGAGATGGAACTGCGCACACAAAGAGAAGATGATGGAACTCTTAAGGGAAACCCGTGAATCCACCACGCCCATTTCATAACAAGGCTGCCTTACTTTTGTTGTGCAAGAGCTCAAATCCCTTTTGTGGTGCACTCTGCTGAGCTAGAGGTGGTGACAGGTGCGTCTTTTAAGGTCAGTGAGACTCCCACAATGCAGCGTCCAACTCTCTCACATTTACTCGAACTTACCTGGATTGATATAAAAGGTTCAGAGTTTTAGGTTTCTTTATCATTTTGGTATTTTCTTCTAGTATGCAACAGTTAGGATTGATGATCACTCTGAATCAAAAGAAAAAGATATCAATATCTCATCTCCACATTCTAAGGATGCATACATATATATATATATATGTTTCTATCTTGAACCTCAAGCTCTACCGAAACTATATCAATGTTTAATAAGAGGCATTATTACATCATCCATTGCTCATGAAAAGTTACTGTGATGAATCAAAATGGGACCCATCAACAGAGGATAAATGTAGGGAACGATCTCATGGGCCCAATTAGTACCCTGATTATAGTAATCAAACTCGATTCTTGTGAAAGGGTTTTACATATCCATTATCGGCCAATTAATATATGTTCAAATATTTAATAATATGTACTTGTAATTTTATTATTATTAACATAAATAAATTAGGTGGGTGAATACAGTTTTATATATTTAATATTATAAATTTACATTTTTATGCATTTTATATGTTTTATAAAAAATCTTTAAAACATTAAATTTTGAATAACTTTAAGAATATATAATTTTGATTATACAAATATGTTAATATTAAAGTGTAAGAACTCTATTTGCTACATACTATTTAATTAAAAATATTTATTTTTTTATAAAAAAACATATAAATGTTAATTCATATATCAAATACATTACTATAATGTACATCATTTCATTTTTATCTTTTTAATTATTTTATTTTATGATTTATTTATTATATTTATATTAATTAAAAAATATTATCAAATTTTCATCAAAACGTAATATAATTAATTTATTAAAAATTATAACATAAATATGGAGTTTATATCAAAAAATTAAATTTTTTTACTTCAAAATAGTAATATTAAATAGAAAAAAATAATATTTAGTAGTATATAATATTTTTTAATTAAATATCAATTATAATTATAATTTAGTTTGTGTATCTAGCCCATAAGAACGACGCCCAATTACAACACTACTTTTTAAGGGCATTAGTGATTAAAAAAAAGGGGCAGTATAGAATTGGACGGATGGAATAAATTATTTTGGGCATCTCAAAGAATTCCGTCTCACTTGCTACACGATGTTCCATGTCCTAGTACGAACTCTCTTTCTCCGACAATCTGGCTCCCCGCCCAAAATTAGCCACTAGGGTGATTGCCATTGACGTTCCCAATTGGAGTCGACCTCATCGGTTTGGATTGTTGCTCGATTTCTCTCGAGTGCGGTCTCACATAGGCCACCCATTTCAATTCCAACCTCGGGGTCACCCCAGTAATATCCTAGCAAGCTTGTCATAACCACTCTTGAGTTGTCGGATACAATCATTTCCCTTGGCTCGGGTAGCCTGAAAATTCAGCAAACTTGATCTCGTGCCCAACTTCCTTTGTGTGGGCTGATACTAAGCTCATGGGCCGTCCATAGACAACCCTCTCTACGTCGGTCAAATATTAGTTGCCGGGCAGCACATGGGCTTAGTTTTCTTCATTCATTCCTGTTGACGTTTGACCTTTTTTTTTTGTTACTCTCTTCATTTGGTTTGTAATATTAAAAATTTCAAAAGCTGGTTATACTCAAATTGGACCGATAAATCAATAATGAATTAATAATAGAAAATTAAATAAGAGTCTACAAATCAAACCGTATTAGTAATCAATTTAAACTTTGACTTTAGAAGATGGTAACCTCTTATAACTACAAAAAAAAAATTAATTTATTAAAAATGAAGTATTGAAAAAGTTATATGTGAAAATTGGTTCAAATTATAATTGAATCGGGAGGTAAAAATTACTTAATTTTTAAGAAAAAGTGAATCAATTAAAAAAGGTAGTTATTGAGCATAATTAATATGATATTTTAATAAAAAATTTAGAGAAAGAAATTGAGTAAATAATAGGTCAAATCGGAAGGGAACCGACCAAAATACGAACAAAATCGATCGAACCACTTTGGAGCGGTAAAACCCCCTAATTTTTAGGAAGGTGCTAACAATTAGAAAATGATCATTATTGGATCTAATGGTAGATAATTGAACAAAATATTTTTAGAAAAATAAATTGGTTCAAGAATCGGCCGAATTGGTAGTAAATCAACTAAAAAATTGCCAAACTACCAAATTTATTTATAGAAAATTGATTTTCTATAGTGTGAATCGAGCGGCGGTTACACCATGCATACACATGCGAGGGACGCATACATGCTCACATGATCATCTTACTCGCCTGACTTAAACTCGTTTAATTGATCCTAATTGTAAACCCTGCACTTTTAAGGAAAACCGGGAAATAACTGATCAAACTGAGTAAGAAAACCGAGTTGGTTTATAAATTCAATCATTTGGGAACAAGCAATTTGGAAATTTACAACATTCGGGTGATACAAAGGGTTCATTAAACCTTGGAAAAGAAACTTAAGACAAATTAGAAGAGAAAAATAAAATTGGTTTAGGTGAACGAGATTCTATAAGAACTTTGAAGTTAAGCGTTGAGCACTTGAACACTTCTCTCTCTACTGCTCCATTTCCCGGTGAAGCTCGAACTAGAGCTTCAACTGGAACATTTTTTTTAATCTCGGAAGAAGAGGTCAGGCTCTTTAGAACTGGAGAGAACACAGTTATCTGATAGCAAACTACAATCAATCTGAGAATCGCTGGAGAAACGCCGACATGATGGAACAGTGAAGCAGTTTTGGTGGATCGAAGCTGCCCTATTTTGGCGAAGCTGAAATTGGCCATTACGAGCCTTACTCAGACCAAACCAAGCCCTCCCAACACTTCCTCAACCCTCCCACGGCCGAATTAGAACTGAAAGGTAAGCTAATTCGGCTACTCTCTACAATTTTCGGTCGGTGCTAGAGAGAGAACCGATGAACCTTAGGACAAGAGCTATTTGCCAGGTCCTGGTGAGTAATCGAAGCTTTCTCTCTATATAGTTCATTTTCCGGCGAAGCTCCGTTTGAGCTCGTCCCGGTGTTAAAACTTGCAATTCACATTACTAAAGAATCGTATGAACATGTAGAAACTCAATTTCAACAATTGGAAATGTTTGATCGGTCAATTTGATGAAATCAAATTCCGTTGTGTTAAGAAGTTGGGATTGGGGGAAAATTGGGGATTTTCGAAGATTCAAAGGACCGAAATACAATTTCCTAAAATTGAGGTTCAATTGGGCATGATAAAAATATTAGAGGGCCAATTGAGAAATTTTAGAATTTTTGGGGTAAAATTTACCATTTTTGTAAAGGAAGGTCAAAATGGTAATTTTGGAAAAGTTGGGGACCAAATTTGAAATTTGGAAATTTAAACCCCTTTTTGTGAAATGGAATAAATTTAGGTCCTATGATAAATTTTAAAAGTTTCAGTACTCAATTTGAGGAAATTTACCATTAGGGACTTAAAGTTTAAGAGGGATAACTTTAGTGACCTAATTACAAATAAATGAAAGTTGACTTTCTCATTTATTAGGCCGAAGGATAATGAACCGAGATGTTCATATCTTTTAGGAACACAAAGTACCGGGAACGCCAATAGGGACAAGTTTGTGTGAATACAAAAAACCAGTATAGTGGAATTCACAACATTAACGGGTGAGTGGGTTTACTAACATCATATCCGGTTGGAATGATGAGCACATCTTAAAATTTAAAAACCACTTAACGATTGTGAGTGTGATTATATATCATACCCGGTTGGGAATGATAAGTGTCTCGGTTTAAAAACCCACTGTTTAGTGATATTTTAATCATCACCACTTAGAGAAAGTGATGTGAAAATTATGTGGAAAAACTACTTACTGGTTGTAAGTAGATCATACCTGATTGGTATGATGAGACTTCCTCGAAGGAAGTTGAAAACCCGTTCATCGGTTATGAACGGAGATGTCCTTATACCGGTTGGTATAATGGACAGTGAAAACCTATTTTGTCGGAAGTGTTCTCCCCCTTACTGTGTGCCAATGCTTAAACTATTTGGAATACCTTCTTGACCGGAGCTCGAATAGCTCTTATAGGCCGGGGGCCTCGATTTTGGAACTTGGGGGCTAAATTCCCGATTTTGAAAATCTCGTATAGTGGGCCCAAGGCCAATTGGCATGAGCAGGAGCTCGTAAACGAACATGATATAAGGCCATAAAACTTAATAAGTGAATTGTTTGGCCATGGTACCAAGATAGGACCGACATGCTCAGTCAACTAGCGGCAGTGTGACATGACAGGTCGACGGACTAGTCAAGACAAACAATAGCGGGTTGTGTTGAGAGTCGGGGTGGTTGGACCAGTGGCACCACAGATTATATGGCATAATGAGAAAACATTGTTTGTGCATGCACTATGAGTACGTGATCATCGAGATGCCTAAGAGGGGAAGTGATGCGTCCTAAGGACCCTGTACGACCTGGTGAGTATAAGGACAGATAGTTGTTCCAGGTGTCTGTGCAAAATTTGGAGTAGCACCAAGCACATGAGACCGGGGTGGGGACAGGATGAGGTCTCTGTCCTCATATGAACACGAAGAAGCAATTTTGGGATTGAGGGTCGGATGTCGCATACATCCACTCATTTCCAGGGTAGAAGTGGTCGTGCTTCTATCTAGGTGGCTGGTAAAGTCTCTTTGAAGCCACTAGTGGGTTCAGTAGTCATACTGACCTGCGAATGTGTGTAACCTTCATGATGAAGGATGTGTGTTGGGTGATAACACACCGTGGTAACTAAGAAATGATGGAAAAACTTGAATTTTTAAATGAAGAGATTTTTGAAAAGAGAGGAGTATGGCACACTCCATATAAATGCTTTTCTTAAAAATTAAAAGTAGAACTTTGAAAACCCATTCACTGAGTAGTCGTACTCAACCCCGCCCTTATATCCCTTTCAGGAAATCCCGGAAAGCCTACCCTTAAAGACCATCAACTAAGATGCCTGTAAGACAGGTATGTAAAGTTTAAAATTTCATGTAGTTTTGATTATGCTATTCTAGGAAATGGTGCAGGTTTAAAGGACGCCTTACTCTTTACGGTTTATAATGAGGGGAAACCCTTTAATAAACCGAGAGAGTGGCGGGTTGATCACGGGGATCCGACCAAACCAGGTCGGGGCGTGACACTAAAAAAGAAACCAGGTAGGTTTTTAAGTAGGTTTTCCCTTAGTTACCTGAAAAGGGGTAAAGGGAGGGGGTGAGTTCGACAACTCACTGAATGCATGTTGGGAGAGAGTATTCATAACATATTTAATCAGATTGTGTCAGACTCCTTATTTGTTTCAAAAATATTATTTTCTTAAATTCGCAGTTCTTCAATACCATCTTTCCTCATTTCCATATCAGGTGTATTTAACAATCGACACACGCCCTTCATCAGGAAGGGAATCACACATTTATAGGGTAGCCCGTCCACTGCACCCACTTGTGGCGTCAGAGCGACTTTACCGACCACCTAAATAGAAGTCCATACACTTCTACCCTAGGAATGAGTGGATGTTCACGACATCTGACCCTCAAACCCAAAATCAACTCCGTCTCCATATGAGGACAAAGACCTCATCCCGAATCCACCTCGGCCTCATGCGCATGAAGCTATGTCGAGCTTCCCTGACTGCTAGCACAACAAACTGCCCTTATCTCCACCATGTCGTCTAGTAGCCCCTAAGATGCATCACTACCCCTCTTTGGTATCTTGATGGTCCAAAACCTCAAGTGCATGCACAAACAATAAGTTTTTCCACAATGCTATTTATCTTTTGGTGCCACTAGTCCAACCCTCAACTCGACATGCGGCTGTTTGTTTAGGCCAGTCCGTCGACTTGGCCTTGATGCACTACCGCCACTCCATCGAGTATGTCGGTCCTATCTTGATATCATAGCAAAATCAAACATTCCATTCATTTAGAATTTTTATAACATAAATATCACATGTTTGTTTACGAGCTCCTCCTGCTCGTGCCAACTGGCATTGGGCCCACTATATGTGATTTTCCAAAATCGGACATTTTTCCCTCAAGTTCCAAAATCGACATAGACAACCCTCTCTATGTGGGTCAAATATTGGTTGTCGTGTAGCACATGGGCTTAGTTTTCTTAATTCTTCCCACTTGACCTTTGACCTTTTTTTGTTACTCTATGCATTTGGTTTGTAATATTGAAAATTTTAAAAATTGGTTATACCCAAATTGGACCGAAAAATCAATAATTAACTGAGAATAAAAAAAACTAAATCGAGTCTACAAATCAAACCGTATTAGTAATCAATTTAGACTTTGAATTTAGATGATGGGTAAGTTCCTATAACTACCCAAAAAAATCTCACTTTATTAGAAATTAAGTATTGAGAAAGTTATCTGTGAAAACCAGTTTAAATTAGAATTAAATTGTCTGGAGGTGAAAAGCACATGATCTTTAAGAAAAAGTGGATCAATCGAGAAAAGTTAGTCCTTGAGCATAATTAATATGATATTATAATATGAAATTTTAGAGAAAGAAATTGGGCAAATAATAGGTCAAATCAAAGATGAATCGACCAAAATAAAAACAAAATCGAACGAACCACTTTGCAGCGATAAAACCCCCTAATTTTTAGAAAGGTGGTAACAATTAGAAAATGATCATTCTTGGGTATAAATTGTAGATAATTTGAATGGAATATTTTTAGAAAAATAAATTGGGTAAAGAACTGACCATTTTTGGTGAATCAGCTAAAAAATTGCCGAACCACCTAATTTATTTGCAAAAAATTGATTCTCTAGAGTGTGAATTAAGCAGCGGGTTATGCCATACATACACATGCGGGGGACGCACACATGCTCACATGTGCATGATCATCTTACTCGCTCGACTTAAACTCATTTAACTGATCCTAACAAAGAAATAAGCTGTCATGCCCTACCCGGTTTGGTCGGATCCCCATGAGCAACCCGCCACTCTCTTCAGTTCATGAAGGGTTTTGCCTTTTTTTAAATCGCAAGCAGTAAGACGGCATAAGAGCATTCATTCCTCACGTATGAATGACTAAACTCAAAACTTGCACTTAAGTCCCTAAAGTTCATTTTCCTTGACTTTAGGTCCCTAATGCAAACTTTTCCCCAAATTGAGTCTTGAAACTTCCAAAATTCACTTTGGGTCCTCAATTTACTCAAAATCACTTAAGGGGATCAAATTTCCCAAATTTTCAAAAATTATCATTTTGCCCCTACTTTACAAAATGGCAATTTGACCCCATTATTTTTAAAAATTGACCAATTGGTCCTACAACATCCTTTTCATGGCTAATTGACACTCAATTTTGGAAAATTGCACTTTGGTCCCTCAATTTCACGAAATTCCCAAAATTTCCCCTTTCAAACTGGCCGAATTTGATTTAATCAAATTGACCATTCAATCAGGGTTAATTGCTCCAATTGAAGGTATGGATCGGTTCCTACACTTTCATACTATTCAATTGAGCTTTGAACCACGTCATTTAGGTCCGAATTGAGCTCAAACGGAGCTTCATTGGAAAATTGAATTTAGAGAGAGAAAGCTTCGAAAGCTTACCGTTGGAGGTGCAGCAATCTGATCTCTCTATCGGGGAAGATAACTCTCTTTCTAAGGTATCTTCTAGGATCAAGAATTCCTACAATTGACATCGAATTGAGGGAGAATTCGTTAGTGAAATTTGGTAGTTTCTCTCTCTAACTCTAATGTGCAACGACTCATAAGGGTTGAATTGGCTTACCTTTCAGCTCAGTTGAGGTCACCTAAGGGCTAAGGGGACATTGGGAGAGTTTGGTTTGGCCTAAGCAGGGCTGGATTCGGCCGATTTCAACTATGCCGAAATAGGACAACTTTAATACGATGAAGCTGTTTCATTATTTGATTACGCAGGCGCTTCTCTAGCGGTCCTTAGATCAAATGGAGACTATCTCGGGTAGCTGACTTCTCCCTGAATCTAAGGAACCCGACTTCACCTTCTAAGGCTAAAAAAAACCTCAATGTCGGAGCTCTGGTTCGAGCTTTGCCGGAAAATTGAGTTGTTGAGAGAGAGTGGAGTTTTCAGGTGTAAGGAGAAGGAATAGAGAGCAGCTCTTTATATAGGGAGCTCAGGGACTCTCTAGCCGTTCGATTGGCACCTTTAGGCACTCATTCATGGCCTGAAAGGCCCTAAACAGAGACTTTTCACCTTCACGGATGCTATTCATTTTTCCGGGCAATGAACAGTGCAGTCATCTAAAGGAAGAAGACGACACTATTCCGAATCGGACCAAACCGGTCCGATCCGGGTTCAATGCTTAAACTGGTCAGTTCAAGCCCGATTCAACCGAGTTTTTCAAAAAAAATTCTAAATTTATCTAAATTCATTCTCTATCCAATGGTGGCTTCAATTTCTCAATTTAAATATTTTAAGCCACCTACAAAATTGAATTTAGAAATCGGTTCAATGGTGGTTCAAACCGGTTCAATCTGGTTCACCTGAACCGGTTTGGTTTTCTCTTCCAATTCATCCCAAAGTCCCTTTACATGACTTTTATGACTCTTTGAGTCACTCAGGATTTGTAAATTTCCCAAAATGCTCTTTTCCTATCAGTTAAGGTTTATGAACCGACTCGGTTTTCTCTTTGGAAATGACTGGTTCTTTTCCCAGTTTTCTCATTATAAAAGGACGGGGTTTACATAAGCAGACTATTAACATGATTTCTGACTTCCTGCCAGTGAGGGAAATTAAATGCAAAGTGAGATCTATTGGGTTCCATCTAACTAACTATGGACATGATGTGATATATCGTTGATCCCTAACCTATCCATATAAAGCTTGACCCCGCTTTTGCTAGTCGGTGGCCAAAATTCTCTCTAAAACCAAACTCTCTCAGTTTTCTGGTGACATCACTACTAGGCCTTTCAACATCCATTTGCAACCACCAAACTCGATCATATCAGTGGCATAGGAATTGTGTCGATTTTGGCTTTCAAACCCCATCTCTCTCTGACATCGACGTGCCTCCTACCAGCATCGGGATAATCAAATAGTGACACTACTAACACAGTCTAAAATAGAGCATTACATTTTCAACATCCCTAACACTCAAACATGACTCAAAATAATTCTCAGAGTTACTCTCTACTCCATCTAGCCAACACAACTGACCATCTAAGTTGTAGGTAAGACTTGTGACCGTGAAAACTCTTAAAAGCTCAGTAGTACCTTATTGTTCATTGAACTCTACAAATGATATGTTACAAGCGACTTTCACCACCTCAGGGGGTGATTTAGGTATTAAAAGAATCATGGGGAAGTCAACTCCCCAGCCCCACTAGTGTTGGCCACCACTAATCTCTCTCCGATGAGTAATCGACCAAAACAAGACTCTGTAGCAATTTTTCGACGAAGGCTCGATTGATGCCAAAATGATACGGTTTCGATCGAGGCTAGCCAGAAAGTGATAGTGGGGAGCTAGAGAATAAGATGAGGGGATTAAAAATGATTTTTGGATGGTTTATAGAGGTGTTTTCAAAGAGAAGAAAGTTTGGAGACTAAAATGTAATTTTTAAATATTTTTGTAGTCAAACTGTGATTTCAAGATAATGGGACCTAAAAGAAAGTTGGAGAAAACTAAGGTATTCAGAATGGTAGCTTAAAAGAGGCTAAGTACCTAAGAGAATTCTTTGAAAAAGTTTAAGGACCAAATGGTAATTTTTGAAAAGTTAAAGGACCAAAAAGGGAATTTACAAGAAATTAAGGACTAAATTGAACTCAGGAAAGGTCAAAGGACTTGAAATAAAAATGAGTAAGGGTTTAGGGTTTCAAAAATGGGTAAGTGGAAAGTATATGGACCATAGTGTAATTTTGGAAAGTTTAAGGACTAATGTGCAATAAGTAGAAAGTTAAGGGTTAAACGAAAGATTAAAATAGAGTAATAATAGCCAAGAAAATGGGGAGATATTGAGAATTAGAGGATGTGTAAAAGAGTCGTATAAATGGTTTGTCAATGCACAAATTGAGTGAACTCGACTCAAGGAGCAAAACCGTAATTTTGAGAAATTATGGGATGGTACTATAATATGTCGTTTAGAACCAAGCCTAACCTATGTTATACTTTCTGATTGGTGTAGTTAAATTGTTTCAAATATCACTTGTGGATTCCATCGATCAAAGATGCTTGAAAAAAATACCGCAATGAACAAGTTTTGGATATAACGGTGAGTTCTATTGGAATGACCATAGTTTTTTAACAAGTTTTAATGAATTTTATGAAAGTAGAGAGAATGGTAAGCCTTAATTTAATAAATAATGGAAAATGTGAGCATGTGTAAATGAGAAATGGACTAAGAACCCATCGATAGAAAAATAGGGTTATGGCTCGTGTGAGATTTTTCAAAGAAGGTTGTTGCCTAAATGAGGAATAACGGTACAACTAAAAGTCAACACTAATGGTTTGAAAATGGAGCTAGGCTCTCGTATGCTTTGATTAAGCTAAACTTTAATAAATGAATAATGAGGGGTTGATTGGTTAGAGAACCGAATCTCATTGATTCTTGACTTTATGCACCTAGTTACTTGAAAAAGTGTTTTAAGAACACAAATAGTGGGGTTAGACATGTAGTATATTGAGCCTAAAAAATTAATGATAATGATGTATGTGCTACTTTATTATGTATGTTTAAGAACTTGAGTAGCATAGTCAATAAGATAGCATACCATATACTTGAATAAGAACAACCATTTATATTGTTGTATGATCATAATTTGATCTAATTTGATTGGGATGATGAGGATTATGCTGGCACAAAACCTAGTTCTAGATGTGATGTCGACATATATGGGAGATTGAAAGTGGAGTTATTAGGAGGAGAGTCATGGCTTCTAGATCTTCCCACGGACTCAGAGGGAGGTATATCAAGGAAAACCGAACCATTTAAGGAATTGAGAATGATAAGAGGGGTTAAAATGGGAATTGAAAAATCCTAAGTGACCAAAAAATCATGAAAATCATGGGGAAGAACCATGAAGTAAATTGGATGGGAAAATTAGACCAGTTCAGGGTGAACCGGACATGAACCGGTTTGAACTATACATGAACCGACCTTTAAATTTATTTTTCTTGGTGGCTTAAAATGATCAAATTGGGAAGTTGAGGCTATCATTGGATAGTAAATGAATTAAGACGAATTTAGAAATTTTTAGATTTGAGAAAACCGGCCGAATCGGGCATGAACCAACCGATTTTTTCCATTGAACTCGGTCGGACCGGACCGGTTCAATCAGGAACAGTGTCGTCTTCTTCCTTGGGATGACAACACTGTTCATCGATTCAAAAACTTTCCATTCCCAACGAAGGAATATTCACTCCGATCAGGGCATTTTCGGGCTAGGATAAGTTCAACCAGAATGGAAACTGGTCGGGTAAAGGGTCCCCGAGCTCCCTATATAAAGAGCTCCCCTTCATTCATCCTCCACACACCTCAAATCGTCCTCCTCTCCTAAGTGATCTATTTTTCGGCAAATCTCAAACTAGATCTCCAACTTGGGCACTTTTCTCGGCCTCAAAAGGAAAAGTCGAGTCCTACAGACTCTGGAGGAAGTCAGCTAGCTGACAGCAACCTCCATTCGACCTAAGGATTGCCAGAGAAGCACCGACGGGATTAAAAAGTGAAGAACTTCTGTCAGTTCGAAACTGCCTTGTTTTCAGCCGAGCTGAATTCGGCCAATTCTAACCTCCTCTCGCCAAACCAAACCTCTCCAAAGTTCCCACGGCCATCACATGACCTCCACAGAGGTGAAAGGTAAGCCAATTCGACCCTCCTTCGTTGTTGCATATTGGTGCTAGAGAGAGAAAGTGTCAAACTTCACTAACAAAATTCCCATTGATATGGACATCAATTGTAGTGATTCTTGGTCCTAGAAGGACCCTAAGTACGAGATCTACCTCCCTAGATCAAGAGCTTAGACCACTGCACCTCTGACAGTAAACTTTCGAAACTTTCTCTCTCTACGAACAGTTTTTTGGTTAAGTTCTATTTGAGCTCGTTTCGTACCCAAATGTTGGGATTCAAAGCTCAATTGAATCGTATGAAAGTGTAGGAACTGATCCATAACATCAATTTGAGCAATTAACCCCATTTGAATGGCCAATTTGGAAAAATCAAATTCAGTTAGTGTAAAGGGGTGAAATTGCAAGAAGAAATTGAGGAAATTTGGGGATTTCAAAAAATTGAGCAACCTTCATGTAATTTCTCAAAATTGAAGGTCAATTTGCAATGAGAAAGATGTTGGGGCACCAATTGGCTAATTTTTGAAAGAATTGGGGTTAATTGGCTATTTTTAGAAAGTAGAGGCAAAATGGTAATATTAAGAAAATTTGGGGACCGAATTGGAAATTTGGAAAACTTGAGCCCACTCACAATTTTAGTAAATTAAAGATCCATGAAGGATATTGGAAGCCTTGAGACTTTATTTGGGAAAAAATTAACACTAGGGACCTAAAGTCAAGAAGTATGAACATTAGAGACCTAAGTGCAATAAACCAAAGATTTAGAGTATAGCCGCTCATACGTGAAAAAAAGAAGGATGTCATGTCGAACCCTTCCTGATAATGATACCCAAACTGTGTAGGGACACTTGGGAGTGGAACGCAAGCAAGAGAGCTAGCATGGACTTGGAAACTGACTGAGAACAAACATGTCACAATTATCGGGTGAGTGAGACATTTTAAACGTCATACCCGGTTGAGGTGATAAACACGTTTTTAGAATGAAAAACCATTGTGAGTGGGCTTATTAACGTCATACCCGGTTGGGGGTGATGAGCACTATTTTAGAAATGAAAAACCACTGTGAGTGGGAACTTTATACTTTATACCTGATTGGGATGATAAGTGTCACGCCCCGACCCGGTTTGGTCGGATCCCTGTGATCAACCCGCCACTCTCCCAGTTTATTAAAGGGTTTCCCCTTATCGTAAACTGTAAAGAGTAAGGCGTCCTTTAACTTGCACCTTTTTCCTGGAATAGCATAATCAAAACGGTATGAAATTTAAAACTTTACATACCTGTCTTACAGGCATCTTAGTTGACGGTCTTTAAGGGGAGGCTTTCCGAGATTTCCTAAAAGGGATATAAGGGAGGGGGTGAGTACGACTACTCAGTGAATGGGTTTTTAAAAGCTTTTGACTTTTAAGAAAAATATTTATATGGAATGTGCCAGACTCCTTTGTTTTCAAAAATCCCATCATTTAAAAATTTAGATTTTTCTATTATTTCTTAGTTACCACGGTGTGTCATCACCCAACACACATCCTTCATCATGAAGGTTACACACATTCGCAAGTCAGTATCACTACTGAACCCGCTAGTGGCTTCGGAGCGACTTTTCCTACCACCCGAATAGAAATACGACCACTTCTACCCTGGGAATGAGTGGATGTACGTGACATCCTACCCACAATCCTGAAATCACTTCATCATGTCCGTATGAGGACAGAGACCTCATCCTGTCCCCACCCCGGTCTCATGCGCTTCGTGCTACTCCAGATTTCGCACAGACACCTAGAACAACGAATTGCCCTTATAGCCACCAGGTCGTCCAGTGCCCTTAGGACGCATCACTACCCCTCATGGGCGTCTTGATGATCCCGTACTCATAGTGCATGCACAAATAATGTTTTCTTATATTGCCATGTAATCTGTGGTGCCACTAGTCCAACGACCCCGACTCTCAACTCAACCCGTAGCTGTTTGTCTTGACTAGCCCGTCGACCTATCATGTCGCACTGCCGCTAGTTGACTGAGCATGTCGGTCCTATCTTGGTACCATGGCCAAATAATTCACTTATTAAGTTTTATGGCACATATATCATGTTCGTTTACGAGCTCTTCCTCGTGCCAACTGGCCTTGGGCCCACTGTACAAGATTTTCAAAATCGGGCATTTAGCCCCCAAGTTCCAAAACCGAGCTCCCATCAAGAAGGTCTCCCAAATAGTTTAAGCACTGGCACACAGTCAGGGGAGAAAACTTCCGACAAAATAGGTTTTCACTGTCCATTATACCAACTGGTATAAGGACATCTCCGTTCATAACCGATGAACGGGTTTTCAACTTCCTTCGAGGAAGTCTCATCATACCAACCAGGTATGATCTACTTACAACCGGTAAGTAGTTTTTTTTGCATAATTTTCACATCACTTTATCTAAGTGGTGATGATTAAAATACCACTAAATAGTGGGTTTTTATACCGAGGTACTTATCATCCCCTACCGGGTATGATATAAAATTTTCACTCACAACAGGTAAGTGATTTTTATCTTTAAGTTGTGCTCATCATCCCAACCGGGAATGATGTTAGTAAACCCACTCACAACCGGTAAGTGGTTTTTAACTTTAAGTTATGCTCATTATCCCAACCGGGTATGATGTTAGTAAACCCACTCACCCGTTAATGTCGTGAATTCCACTAAACTAGTTCTTTGTATTCACGTGAGCTTGTCCTTGCTGGCGTTCCTGGTATTTAACGTTCCTACACGATATGAATAACCTTGTTCATTATTACTCAGTATAACAGCCTTCATTCATTAATGAATGAGAAAATCCAAACTTTTAGTTATTTGCAATTAGGTCCCTAAAGTTATTTCTCTTTAACTTTAAGTCCCTAATGTCAGTTTTTCCTCAAATTGAGTCCCGTAACTTTTAAAATTCATCTTGGAACCTCAATTTATTCAATTTCACCAAAAAGGGATTTAATTTTCCAAATTTCCAATTTGGTTCCCCAATTTTTCCAAAATTACCATTTTGCCCTTCTTTCACAAAAATGGTAAGTTTTTCCCCAAAATTTCCAAAATTCCTCAATTGGTCCTCCAACATTATTTTCATGCCCAATTGACCCTCAATTTCATGAAATTGTATTTTGGCCCCTTTGAATTTCAAAAATCCCCAAATTTTCCCCCAATTTCAACTATTCAACACTACCGAATTTGATTTCATCAAATTAACCGATCAAACACTTCTAATTATTGAAATTGGAGTTGAAATTGAGTTCTTGTATGTTCATACGATTCTAAGAAACTTTGAATCGTAGATTTTAACGTCGGAACGAGCTCAAATGGAGCTTTGCCGGAAAACAGACTGTAGAGAGAGAAAGCTTCGATTACTCACCGGTGAAGGCACGACAGTCCGAGTTTTCGATCTGGGCAGATAGGTCTCGTCTTGAGGTTCATCCTAAAATCAAGTATTGTATCAATTGATGAGGAATTGGATTAGAATTTCGTCATTGAAATTCGGTCGACTCTCTCTCTAGCACCGATCGAAAATTATAAAGGGGAGCCGAATTGGCTTACCTTTCGGTCCTAATTCGGCCGTAGAAAGGCTGAGGAAGTGTTGGGAGGGCTTGGTTGGGCCTGAGGAGGGCTTGAAATGGCCGATTTCAGCTTGGCCAAAATAGGGCAGCTTCAGTCCGTCGGAGTTGCTTCACTATTCCATCATGTCGGTGCTTCTCCAACGATTTTCGGATTGACTGGAGTTTGCTATCAGATAGCTATCTTCTCCCCGGTTCTAAAGAGCCTGACCTTTGTTCAAGTCGAAGCTCTGGTTCGAGCTTTACCGGGAAATGGAGCAGTAGAGAGAGAGAGAGAGAGAGAAGTGTTCAGGTGTGAGGAGAATGAAATGGGGATGACCTCTTTATATAGTTGTAAAACTCGTGTATTAAATGGGTGAGATTTATTACTAGTATTAATATTGCCATAAATTATTGGTATTAATTCCAATAATTTAATTTCGGTATTAAATTATTTGTATTAATTCTAATAATTTAATTTAGGTATTAAATTATTGGTATTAATTTCAATAATTAAATAATATTAATTGATGGCTATTTATGATAAGCCGTACGTAACTTTGAAGTTCTTATGGAATATAGTTCACCTAAACCAATTTGATTTTTATTTTTTAGTTTGTCTTAAGTTTTTTTTCCAATTTTTAATAAATCCTTTGGATCAACCGAAAGTTGTAAATTTTCATATTGCTTATTCCCAAATGTAAACCAGTTTGGTTTTCTTATTCGGTTTGACCGGTTCTTTTCCCGGTTTTCCTTAACTCAAATGTGCAGGGTTTACAATAAGTACGTTTTAAAATCTAAAAAGCTACTTGTCGGATGTGAGTATGATTAAATAAACATCATACCCGGTTGGTATGATGAGCTTATTTAAGGAAAGGAAAAACCTGCATACCGGTTGTAAGCAAATCTATCATCACACCTAGTTGGTGTGATGAATTAAAAAAGATTTTTTCAGAAGTGTTCTCCCCTGACTATGTGATAACTACTTAAATAATTTGGGAGAACTTTTTAATGGGAGCTAAAACAGCTCCAATAGGCCATGAGCCTCGGTTTTGAACTCATAGGGCTCAAGGCCCAGTTTTGGAAAAACACGTGTAGTGGGCCTAAAGCTAGTGGACACGGGTTAAAGCCTGTAAATAAACATGATTAGGAATAGCCATAAAAACTCCTATTTCAAATGGAAAATCATTGTGTGATTCGCCATGATATCGAGTCAAGATCGACAATGCTCGATAGGTTGGCGACAGTGTGTCAGTTCCAGGTCGATGAACCAACCTAGACAAACAGCTGCATGTTGGGTTGAGTGTTGGAGTCGTACCAAAGAAAATGACTTAATCATGAAAAATTCTTGTTTTTTGCATGCATTCATGGATTCACGACTATCAAAACACCATTTCTTCTTAGGTCAAGTCTATCTTATGGATTATAATGACCTGCACCATATCTTAAGATCGAGAATATTAACCTAGTGTACTTTTGATATAACTGTTTCATCATAGTCCCATAATACAAATCATCTTTTGTACTTTATTTTATTCCAAATTCGTTAAAATACTTACATACCTTCTCTCATAACATTTTCCCGTGACTCTCAAGTATTATACACCACGAGGTCCTTCTCATGTATTGTCTCACTGGTATCCTCATCTACAAGTTCTCAATATCGAAACCAATATTATTTTATTAATGGTACTCCATTTGGGTGGAGCCTTCCAATCCACCTACCACTTGTTGCTATCCATTTTCCATAAGGTCATTTAAAACTTTTAAGGTCTAATTCTAGAACCTCTCTCCTTATCATGCCCCATCCATGTTCCATATTATTTCCTCATTTAATGACTCTTGTACCTTAACTTGTTTATTTATAGAGTTTTTCATACCACTTGAGGTATCAACTCCTTTTTCACCCTTTTTCAAGGATTTAAGAAATTATCCTCCTTACATGTACACAAAATTTTGTCTAGGATTTTCTTAGTAGGATACCGATTTCTAAGATGATACCTTACATCCCTTTATAAAAATTTGATTCATGGTACATCCTAGTTACCAAAGTCTCATCTAGTTTATTGTAGATTTATGGAGTGCTTTACAACTCTTTTTACTCATACGCCTCTTGGGTATACCTCATTACCATAACTTAGTTATCTATAGTACATAAGTGTTATTTACTCTCACTTGGTACCCAATTTATTGTATCTCATGTCATGTCCTTCATGTCTAAAGTAAGATTCTTTAACGCCTTCATGTCCTTATCCAAATTAGGCACTTGTTTTAATAGTCTCACTTATATGTTTACATATATTTCATATCTGAAGTTGCTCATTATACCTTATTCATTATACTTGAGCCTTAATACTTGAATTCTTATGAGACTTGTTTATTATCTCATTATCCTTAGAACATCTTTCATCCACATCTCTGTTTATCTTTTAGAGGAACTATCCTCACTTCTTAACAATTTATTATTGTGGTATCTTATAAATTTATTTAATTACTAGTGATGTCAATATCATGTGATCCTAAGTGTTATGTTCACATTATTTACTTATTTCTTAGTCACATCTAGCAATATTGAGCAATTTATCCTGAATTGCCTAATTTGCCAATTTACCTTTTAAAAATTTACTCGTTATAAATTATTATAAAAATATTTTTTATTATTTTCATACCATTACTTGGTACAATAAATATCCAAATTATTATATAGGATTAATTATTTTTTCTCATACCTATTTAATAAACTCAACCAATTCTCAATTCTCATTATTTCAAAATGTATTATTCTATATTTTTTATAATTGTTTAAAAATAAGTTTGTTCAACTTATACTTTCATAATTCTTTAAAAATATCATTTTACTTGTATTAGTATTATATATACATATAAATGATGTGAATGTTATTTACAATTTAGGACATTTTTTTATATACCTTACTTGCTTTCGTTAGTTTGTTTCATTCATTCTCTCGTTATATATATATATATATATATATATATATATATATATATATATATATATAGTTAGTGTATGAAAGATACGTCTTCACCTATATACCTATATATAATGCAGTAAACTTCCCGCAAATTCCATGAGGGCCATGTTGTACCCACGTGTGAGCCTCAGTACTCGTGGGGTCCGCCTGGGCTTCAGTCTCTCAACGCGATACCACTACCCGTTCTCAATAAGTTTTCACTGTTGCCACTTTTTCTTTTTTTTTTTATTTGCTAAAATTACAAAATAAATTTAAATTAAATCGTAAATATTTTATTTAAATAATTTTTATTAATAATTCTATTATAAAAATAATAAAATATTAATATATACATATATAAATTTAGTTACCTATATATTATTTATTTATAAATTAATTTAAACTTATATATAAGTACCATTTATATCAGCGACAACATTCAACATTTTTGTGAAAGCATATCATTCTACTTTATTTTTCATGCCTATGAGTATTTATTTATTTAAATAATAAATAATAATGAATTTATTTCTTAATATTAAAAATAAAGGTATAACGTTTTCTTTTTTTTGTTTAAAATAAATAAAAGCAATCTTTTTAATGGATGAAAAAAAAACTCAATTTTAGAGAGTTTTATTTTTTATTTCAAAATTTAATTTGTTAGTATAAAAATATTTAAACTTTAATTTTATATTAATTTTGATTATAATTATAATATAATATTTAAAATATTTTATTATTTTATACAAGAAAAACAAAACGTTAAAAAAGAGAAAATATCGTGTAACTAGAGAAGTATCTACCCGTTCCATATTTTTTCTTCCTTTTTATTTTTTATAGGAATAAAAAATTACTTTAAAATTAATAAAAAAAACAATATAAAAACTATGGCTGATGAAAAGAGTGCACATTTTTTTGGGCTAGAGTAGCAAGTAGTACATATTTTGGAAATCTAGAAGTTGGCACATTGGGAAATTATGAGTTTTCCGTTCCAAGTGTACACTTTAATAGACACAAAACCCTTTTCTGAGTTGTCCAATTTTCGAGGAGAAAAAGGGACAAACTACTCTACAAGCATCCACAACACAAATTCCCCAAATATCTCTTTTCTGTCTGTTAGAATATTATCATGCATAAAATAGTAAATAGTGTATTTATACAATATTATAATTATTTCAATATATTTAATTTTTAATTATATATAAGTTTAATTTTTATCATTTTATAATATTTTCTAAAATAATATAAAGATAAGGAAAATTAAAAAAAAATGGTAAACACAACTTATAACATATAAGGTTATAAATATGGAGATAATTATATTCAATTTATACATAGTAAGTACAATTTTAAAAAAAAATGGATGTATATGTTGATAATATAATAATAAATTAAATAAAATATAGAAATATTATTTATTTATAAAATTAAAAAAAATTATATCATGAAATAATATTATAAATCAATAAAATATTAGGTATATATATACTTAAAATTAATTATGATAATTAGTACAAAATTTTTTAAATTATATATACATAATAATTTTATATTTTATATAAATTTAGATAATATTTTTAACTTAGTATACAATTACATAATATTAATACATTTTACGTATGATTACATAATATGTATTATAAGTAATATTAATACATGAGATAATTGTGTGTAATCTGGTTACAGTGCCAAACCCGGACATATGAATTCATTGGGTTAATAACTGTTAAGTTGAAGTTCGGTTATTGAACTCTTTGGGCTAGTAGTTACGAAGTCGAAGTCGGGTTGTCAGGTCCGTTGGGCATATAACACTAAAGACGATGGCTATAACTAATGAAAACTGTTGATTGTGCATGCATGAGATGTGGAGCCATCGAGACGTCCGATATATGGTAGTGGTGGTTCTGAGGGCAGCTGGACAACCCAAGGAGAATAAGGGCAGTTTGTCGTCTAGTATGTTAAGCTTCGGGAGCTTTATGCACACTAAGACCGAGGTCGGAGAGGGAAGAGATCTCGTCCTACATTATGGACACAAAGTATGGCTTGGGTCTGATGGTCGGACGATTAACGTCCACTCAGACTTAGGGAAGAAGTTATGAACTTCTATCGGGGTGGACGATAAAGGCACTCCGGTCCACAAGTAGAATCGCCGGGGACAGGACTACGAATGTGTGATCCATTTTTATAATAAAAAGGGTGTGTGATTGTATGTCAACCCGAGGGTAGAAGTTATGAACTTCTATCGGGTGGACGGTAAAGGCACTTCGGTCCACAAGTAAAATCGTCGGGGATAGGACTACGAACGTGTGATCCATTTTTACGATAAAAAGGGTGTGTGATTGTATGCCAACCCGAGGATGGATAAATAATGGAACACTACAGATTAATGGTAAGCCTAAACAAATCTATCTTTAAGATTCTCCATTCGCTGAGTTGTAAGACTCATCCACTCCCCTTAACATTTTTTTTTCAGGAAAGAGACGGTCATCCAAGGACTTCCCTCGTGAAGCCTCGAAACCCTAGTATGATTTATCTTATCAGTTTTGTATAATGTCATTCCAGGGAACCACGACAGATAATACGCCTGACTTTTCACGATTTGGGGGAGGAGCAATTCCTCGAGGTTAAGAAGAGTGGCAGGTTGATCATAGGATTCCGACCAAACCGGGTCGGGTGTGATAGTGGTGCTTTGTGATTGGCTGACTCTCCTAACGCGGGTTCCTACTCAGTAGCCTGGTTAGCCTTTGACTCGCTAACCAGACACATGGCGGCCTTCTATTGGTCGCTCGTTCCAACGTGGTTGCTGACCGTGTTCGGTCAGCTGTTGATCGTGATACGTGGTGTTCTCTGATTGACTTAATTAAATGCGTCAAATTTCCCTCATGATGCACAATGGCACTGCCACGTGTCAACCTCTGATTGGTTGAGGTCATCCAACGTGGCAGTGCCACATGTCGACCTTTGATTGGTCGGTCGTTTCTCTAACATCCTTGTCGGATGCTAATGTAGCACCCTTACCACATGCCAACTCCTCATTGGTCGGTCTTTGCTGACGAGGCTTTTCTGACATTGACCATTGACCGGGACACGTGTCGCTCTCCTATTGGTTGGTCATTGGTGATGTGAAATTTTCTCGTTTGACCGTTGAACAAGGACACGTATCATGCTCTGATTAACCAATGTTTCTAAGCGCTAACTGGGCACATTTCACCACGTGTCACGTGTTGATTGGTCGCGCTTACTGATTGGGCGATGACCTGCCAGCGGTCCGTTGACCAGCTGGACTGTTGACTGGTCCGGTCTAACCGGGTTCGGTGACCCGAAAATGTAAATGGGCCGGTTCAGGCCCGATTCGACCGGTTTTTCAAAAATTAAAATTTTCTAAATTCATTTTCTATCTGATGGTGGCTTCAATTTTTCAATTTAATATTTTAAGTCACCTAGAAAAAATGAATCTTTGAACTGGTTTTTCACGATTCAATCCGATTCATCCTAAATCGGTCTGATTTTCACATTCAATTTACTTCATGGTTCTTCTTCGTAACTTTTGTGATTTATTGGTTACTTGTAATTTTCTAAATTCTCGTTTCGACCCTTCTTCACCCCTG
This sequence comes from Trapa bicornis, assembly GCA_030064425.1. NCBI lineage: Eukaryota > Viridiplantae > Streptophyta > Magnoliopsida > Myrtales > Lythraceae > Trapa > Trapa bicornis. The sequence goes on from CM057754.1 coordinate 18,361,085, forward strand.
CTGTTTCATTTAGATTCTCGACCTTTCCCTCAAAGATTTTCGGTTTTCGTGGTTCGAGAAGATGGGATTTATACCGAGCGTCTCCTTGGTTATGAAAGATTACAATCATATACATAAGTATTTTGATTTAAAACCTCCAACCCAACTCTAGATCAATAGCTTCAGCAAAAATTATCTATTTTTGATAATTTTATTAAACTTCTTAAATCATAACTTATTTACGGGTTTGACCCGTTTACATTGGCCTTGTGCTCACTCATACAAGTTTTCAAAACATAGCCTTAGGCCCGCTTCACTTTTCAAAAACCGTGGTCTTGGGCCCACTTTCAAATATTTAGATCTAGTCAATCTTTTGTCGACCATAGGCCTCACCCATTTCGTGCATCGACGGTCGAAACTAGACCATTATTATTAAAGTGTATCCATACATCGTTTAAGGGTAATCCTATTATCATACTTCATGCTTTACTACTCTCCTTCTTGGTCATTCTTGGTTCCAACTATCGGATTTTTCGATCACTTTCACAACTTGCCTAATTTTCATGATATATCTCTACTTGTCTGGGAGATATCCTTACTCAAGTGTTTTTATTCCTCAATTTACTTGTACTTGTTCACGACCATTTCATTATTCTCTTGGTTACTTATAAGGGGTCTCTTATAGTAAGTATTTATCTTATTGGGTTCTCCCTTAAAAATTCCATTTATTTGTTACATTCTCTATTCTTATTACTTCGAAGTAGAAACTTACATCTTTGAAACTATGCGTCCAAACTTCTTAACATCCTTGAAAACTTCCTTCCTTCCTTCGTACCCTTACAATCCTTTGCGTTAGTACATTTGTCCATATTTAATCTTTTGTTGTATTTGAATTGTTCAACTAAAATTTATTTTCTATCCAATAAATCTTTATTGTCGGGTCTTGTTTCGTGTTTTCTATCCTATGCCCCGTTGGGCTATTTGCAAATAATTTCTATAATTTTGTGAAAGTTTACTAATATTTATTTTATACTATGTGTTTTATGTTTACAAGAAACATGATTAACAAATGTTAGACAGGATAGGTGAAAGGGAGAATGCATGTAAGAATTGTTTTTTAGGGTTTGGGTAATTTGAAAAAAAAAATGAAATTGAGGGATATTCAAAGAAATTACTCCCTAAAGTGATGCAATGATTGGAAGTGTTGCAAGGGCATTAGTGAATTTTGAAGATGCAGTAAACACAAAGCCTAAAGTGTTAAAGGGATGAGGGAAGGGGGATTCTAGCGAAGTGCATGCTATGGTACATCAAGTCCCATTAGCACAACAATTTAATTAGAAGGGAATTCAAATAGAGAGAAGCACAAAAACAATTCATGAAGGTTTGAGTAAAGGAGTGGTAGAATTCAATTTGTTTTTATAGGAATTGCTTAGGAGGTAAGTCAATTTTATAGAATTCATGTGAGCGTGTTAACTCAATTAATTATTTTACTATTATTGATAATCATGTTAGTCATTTAATTATGTTGGATAAGTGAAAATTAGAAAGAAAAAATCCAGGAAACATTGTTATGATCTTGGCTAATTCAATAAAATGTATGTTTTTTTGTAAAAAAATCTAATTTATATGTTATTATTAATTTTATTTATTATTTTTTTAGCAATTAAGTACTTCAATTTATTTTTTTGACTAATAGTTTGACCCATCCATTCAATTGGATAACCCTATAAGTTATGTCACCATAGATAGATGAACCATAATGTTAGGTAAATAAAATTGAATGGCTAAATATTGAAAAATGAAAGAGGGGTCAAAATATTAAATGAATGTAAAAGTGAAATTAATAAATTAAATTATTATTATTATTATTAGATAATAATTAGAGAACTAATTTGACAAGTCACTCAAATAATTAATTACGCGAGGAGCCAGAAGTCTTTCTGGCGCTTAGTGGTGATCAAGTAGCCGCCCAGCCTCTTGCTCTTCCTCCTCACGGCAATGGTCATGCAGCCAGCGTTCTGTATGCAGTACTCCACCACCCCTCCGCCGCTTCCAGTGGGTGCCGCCCGTCTGCCTACCCTGGTGGTCCATATCAGCAGCAACCGCCAAGTCACATGCTGCTTCTTCTGGCCTAGCACCAGCAGCGCTGCCCCTTGCCTCCTCGCCTCTTCCACTATAATCGGGCCCTTGTCCTTCCCCTGTACCACCAACGTCTCGATCTTCGCCTTTCGTAGATGGAGCCGCAATGGAGTCATTCGTTCATTGTATATTATGAACATGTATATTTAAAATTTATTTATATTACAAGAAATTATAAACATTGTCACCTTAAATCTATATTAGTATAATCCAATGATTTTTTTAACGGGAAAAATGAAGATGATACTCGAAAGGAATGTTACCTGGGGTTTCCGTAGTTGGCACATATTCTTCATAGTCTGAACCAACTCATACGCCCTCGGGGCCCTCTCCTTGCTGCATTCATCACAAGTTGCTGCTGCATTAAAACTACATTTGATCAGTCTCATTAACAATCATAACTTAAACACTACGGTGAAAAACGACAATGAAAGGGACCTTCGTGTGTCGGTCTCATCACATGGAGCAGAACAACCGTATCATGGGTCTGCACTGTATGGGACAGAGCCCAGTGTAGGGCTCCCCTGGCCTCGACGCTCGAATCAACCACAATCATAACCTTCCTCGCTACGGCATTCGCTGCTTCAATAGGTTTTTCTTCAGCCGGGTCATTCTCAGGTTCCTGATTTTTAAGATGCACCGTACTGTCTTTAGGCTTGGCCTGAAGAGGAGGAGGTGGCGGTGAGCGGACCCTGCCGTGTGGCCGGATTCTGTTCAGGCAGAACCCAGGTAACCTCACGCCAGACCTTCCCATCCTTTGACTGATACGGAGTCCTAAGGATTGGAGGAGAGGAACAATTAGTTTTATGGATGGTGTCCGGCGAGGATGGGAGGGGAGTCTGTGGATGTTAATCGGTCATGGCCTTTGATGTCTTTACTGCTTTTCTTTTTCGCTTTATCTATTTATTTGCTTATAATCATGATGTTTGTTCATCCTGCTGCCTTTTGATTTCCACGTCAGTGAATGTCTATGTGGGGGTGGTTAAGCTTCAACGTGCCTGTCATCAAAATGGTAGGGTAGGGACATGCTCTCAGGGCATGTCTGGTACAGTAGTGAGTCCTCTTTTCTTCCATAATCATACTTGCACATGTTCTTACTTTTTAAAAGTAGGCCATGAGTACATCAACCATCAAACATAAATTCTAATGGGGTTGATGTGAAGTTCTTGATTGTGCACCCATAAGATCTAATTATGATCCCCGGGACCGTTAATAAGATGTCTCCTTTAGATTGCTGAGACTTGGTGCTTGGCTAAAGAAACTTTGGATACTCTTGAAGAACCAGTCTGCTTGGTTTAGTTCTGACAGTAAAGTAGGGCACTCCCACATGGGTATGCCACTGGAATCAACCATCAAATATTGGAATAGATTTACGTAGAAAATTGATCGTGTCATATATGTAGTTTCAGTGGCCATAAAATAAATAGATTCTTATTGATGATCATATTCAAATATAAGTAGGAGCTTGAAGCTATAGTGATCTGGGTCGGCTGGGAAACTTGAGTGTAACAATAGTACTGAGGCAATAGATGACACCGTGAAGTTGCATAATCATGAAAGTGAATAAATCAGAGGGGGTTGCATTAAAAGGAGAGTGCATGATGTCCCATTCTGTGATGGTAAACAAAAGGAAAAAAAAAGGCACCAGTATTTGGAAAAGACGAGAAAAATAGCGAAATAATAATAACAAAGAAAAAATTGGAGTATTTCTCTATTTATATGAAAAAAGGCTTCATTGTAAACTTCTGTCATAATTTAACTAAAATCACAGATAAGATAATAAGTTTTATGAAATTACTTAATTTAAGTAGACAATTTTATTTGACTGAGACAAAAATTTAGCCAACATTTGCTAGTATGTATGTAACATAAGTCATTATACTTGATGACATTACATTTTAAAGGGATATAAATTAGTTAATTAGTTTATCAAATCGATTAAAATTTTATCGAATACTTTTCATTTAAGTAACGTTTTAATATATATATATATATATATATGAGTAGTCAAGTTGTATATGTGACATAAATGGTCATATGTGCTGAATTGATCGGCCATAAAAATGTTGTATATGTTCCTAAATAATAGTTATTCATGAGTTTTTTTTTACTTGAAACATGATATTCTTTCACGTTATCTCACTTTGGCTACTGTTATACTAATCTACTAGTTCTTAAGAGGGCAACGGTATTTTCTTATGGGTTTTTCCATCTTTTATTAGCATTTTTACTACTCATTTTTTAATAAATTCATTTAAAATTTTGAAATTTAATTCGATTAGCACTCTACTTATCTTATCTCACTCATTGTACTATCTTATTTTCTTTTTCAATTACTCTTATACCTTATTTTTTATCATTTTTTTGTAAATTTAAGAAATTATTCTTTTTTCTTATACACAAAATTATGTATAATATTTCTTTATTATGATATAAAATTCTATAATAATACCTTAAGTCACTTTATAAAAATCTGAATCATAATACATAATGTTACCATATTTCAATCTAATTTATTTTAGATCTACATAGTGGTATATTTCATTACCATAACATGGTCATCTATGATATATGGGTGTCATTTGCTCTCACTTTACACTCAATTAATCGTATCTCATTTTCTGGTATGTTATATCCAAACGTCGTTCAAACTCTTAATATTATTCGAATACTCATCTAATTTAGTTTCACTTATATTATTATATATATCTCCTTATTGTAGTTGCTTATCATACCCCACTCATTATACTGGAGCCTTAATACTTGAACTCTCATAAAACTTGCTTGTTACCTTGTTTTTCTTACAATATTATCAATCCATATTTTTCTTGGAATTTAGAGGAACTATACTCACATTGTATATTACCTTGTTTTTCTTACAATATTATCAATCCATATTTTTCTTGGAATTTAGAGGAACTATACTCACATTGTATACTTCTTTCTTTACTCATACCTATCAACCTTGGACAATTTATTATTAATTGGTAATTTCCTAGCTTTAGATCATCCTAAGGACATTTCTCACCATGATTATACCATTCCTTGGTACATTAGCAAGTTTTCAAACTATTCACGGAGTCACTTGTTGTTTCTCATACTTATCTACTCAAACTCAATCAATTATCATTATTTTCCAATGGGTTGGTCTTTATTTCTCTAAAATTACCTTATTTCGTTCAATTTATACTTTCAAAGTTCTCTTAAGAAAATGTTTCGCTTTTTATATTGGTATGGTACATACCTACTATTAGTGAAAATTCAATATTAATTCTATTTGTTACACTTTTATTAGGACTTATAACAAAGATTAATTAAGTGGTATCAATAGGGTTTAAATCCCGATTTCAAAATTTCTGGTATTACATGAGGTTTCCCACTCGTTGACATGTTCCTATATCACATGTCACTATAGGATTGGTTACGTTCTCTATTGAACCGGAAACAATTTGAATCACACATCCTTTAGTTTACCTTTGACTGTCATGTGTCACTTGGCATTAGTGAGTTTCTCTCAAACATCACAATTATCTATTGACACCGATGGGTAGTTGACTTAACTTACTGAGGAAGATTCATTTCCAATAGTAGTAAACAATTATCACATGTTGTATAGTGATTTATAAGCCTATCAATTTACCTTATTTGGTTGTTGACTAGTTACATTATCCATTTTGCGCTCGTTGGTTGGTTGTGCTTGCTGGAGTGGCTTACTAACTTCGAAATCAATTCTCTAACTAGTTTTACTCATATTGGATTAGACTAAATTCTATTTATCCAAAATTATTTTCTCATTTATTCTTAATTTTATTAATTCTTTAATTTAAAAAAAATAAATTATTTTAAATTTATTTTCTAAATAGTAGTATTTCAATTTATCATTTTGTTATTATTGAATTACCCAAAAAATGAATATTCAGTTCAACTCTTGTTCATATCGATTTAATCTGATTCTCATTCCCAATTTTTTTAAAAAAATATTTACCATTTAAGTTAATCAAATTTTATTTCACTTTAAACCACATCCAACCCAATTTGACTAATTACCGTAAATTCGATTAAAAGTAATACCTAATTTTCTTTAAAATTTTTTATACACATTTCTCGATTTATTCCTTTTATTAACATCGTGAGTATTGACATAACAAGTAATAATTTTCAATTTGCTTTATTGGAATCAAATTATATAATATAAATATTATACATAAAAATTATACTCTAAAATATATTTAATATAATTTAATTGTATATAATAATTAATAAATTATTTAATTTAATTAAAATAGTAAATTTATTTTTTTATTTTTTTCATTAATAATATTTATCACATATTATTAAAAAAAATTTACAAGTGCAAATCTATCACTTAACTTTACCTCCAAAATCACTATAAGCCTATCAATCCAATCTAAATTATAATTATACAAATTATTAAATTTATATTTGAGTGAATCAAATTTGTTATACCACTACTATGACATTTTCTTCCTACCAAAAAATTTATTTTTAAGTTAATAAATAACATACCACACACAAAGAGAATATTATTGAAATCCGTCACTTTCCATTGCATCATTTTACAATGATCCAAGTATTATATCTTAGTCTAGAGCACTCAAATAATTTTATATACCTATTTATTCTTCAAGACTCTGTCTCCCCTTTAACAGCTCCACTAGATTGTAAGTATGATTTTCATTAAGAGGCTACATTTACTCGTAAATTCTTCTGTAAGATATCAAGTGAAAATTCTTCTCTCCAGTCCTCTCTCCAAATGAAACAATAGCATGGCTTGATTAGGCAATGTCAAAGCAATCACTATTATCTATTTGATAGCTCTCTTAATCTCTCTAAATCTCAAATGGGAAATTTTTTATGAAGCCATCTATTTTACTGGAAATGTAATCTAGAATGAAATACATTTATCAACATTTATTATATCTATCAAGACAACTATTTTGCTTCTCAATACTTGGTTTTTACTCTTGCAATCTAGAATGTTCCATCCTTAAGAGGTGCCCAATAATTTTCCTGATGAGCCTAAAAAATAATTACATGATGCCAAAAGGAGATTATTATCATCTTTTTCTTTGAAAGGATAAAAATCATCAAATTAGTGGTTAAATAAACCATTTCACTTCATCACCCAATTCCAATCCGTCTAGTGAAAGTTATGACACTCTAGACTTGCTTACGCCTTCACTCAAAAAAAAAAAAAAACACTGAGCTCTCTTACCAGCAGAGCTATGAAACAAGGAAAAGCACATAAGCTTCAACATTGAAGTGCCCCCGTACCTCCAAATCCAACGTTCTTGTGTTGTCAATGCCATTGTAAGCAAAAGAACATCAAGTCACTGGCACCTCCGAGAATCTCAAGATCAGAAGTGGCATGGCCGTTGATTCTGATCTGGTTCAATTTCATCCTTGCAAAATGCACAGCAAGAAATGAAAGAGCTGCAAAAGCTCATCCTCCTGGATGTTACGAAGTCTTGCAACTGAAGTCTTATCTCGCTCTCTGGTGCAAGTGTTACGAAGAGGAATGCCTTGCAAGACTTGTCGCCCCTATAACATAACTAGAAAATATTGTTGACGTTTGGTAAGTATTTTTCAAAAGAAAAGGACCTACAAGCGGAGGATAGTGCGTAGGGTGTCAGAGAGATTCTGAATGGTCTGTTGGGCTTGCACAGCATGCAGTTCCTGCAATGGCATCTCTTCGTAACACCTGAGATTAATTATAGCGCACGTAGTAGTATAAGGTCGTGCAGCATATCAAAATATGACAGATGAATGCAGGAAAGTCTAGAAGAGAAACGTACATTCTGTGGTGAGCTAGGGCTTGTGCCAAGTTCAACAGAGTGGAACTCGAGGTGAGTCTTTGGTAAACACTGGGTGGAAGAGGCATCTAAAGAAAAGCGCATGTAGTTATATAACTCAAATTATATCAGCAAAGATGCAGGGGGAATAGAGAAGAAGAGTGTGACCTCATTTAACCTCATCCGGCCCTTTTTAGCCTGTGCATCACTGGTAAAGAGCTCCTGCAGCGCCTCTACGGTCACAGATCCACTGTTGCTGTCCTTCTGGGCACCTCCAAGCACATTGTCTGAAAGGAGCGCAATGGGAGATATGTCTGTTGCCCGTAGGAAAGGGATGGGGACCGTGTTCCCTGCTGCATATATTGACCAAAGCTGCCCAAATAATAAAACATGACCTTAGACCAGGCACTCAAGTTTCATTGGATTTTTCAAGTTGCTCATAATTCTTGTCAGTTGGCAACTCGAGTTTAGGACCTTAGGTTGGGACTTGAGTAATTTTTAGTGAGAATCATCTGCCTATCTAATAAGTGTATTATCATTACTACAATAAAAAAATCATGGGATTTTGCTGTGTAGTACCTTGATCTAATAATGATTATTTGGCATGATTCAAAATGAATAGTGTATAGGTCCATTTACACCTCATCCCTAATGAATGTTGACGAGGAAGAGAAAGGTGGAGACTGGCCTACATGTTTAGGTAAGGAGATCCACCTAGATAGATTATGATCCAATAAATTCCAGTTTCTGGGAATCTAATGCAAGCCTCAACTTTCAAAAGATTGAAGGTCAAAATGTATGAAAGGTAGCAGCTAACAGTCTCCACATGCCACTGCTAGCAGATTATTATTGGTGACAAGTGAGTGAACAATGTCCTTCAAGTCTCAATATAATGTAGAGTTATCAGCTTCAATGATTTAGCACAGAATACTTTCTTTCATTGCAAGAAGTATTTAACTATTTAGCTTCATATCTAAGCTTATGAATTTAAAAGTTAGCAAGTCCCCATCAATGTGAGATAATTACATGCAATGTTTATTTCACTTCATTTTTATGCCTATGTCTGACCCAATTTGGATTTTCCTCACACCAATCCAAATCTAGACAGGCTTGAGAAGTAGTGTTGCAGCTAACTTATCTTAAAAGTTAGCAGAACCTTGACCAATGCAATCATTACAGGCCATTTTTATTTCACTACATGTTTATACCAGGCATCCAAATTTTCTTATCCAATTTCAATTTTCCTCATATCAGTCCAAATCCAGACTAGGCTTGTGAAGTTGGGTTGCAGTTGATACAACCTGACAAAATCTAGAATGTGTTTAGGCAAGCAGGCAGTAGCTCATCATGTTTACCTTATCTTGCATAGAGAAACCTTTTTTGCCAAGGGTCTCCCTTTTAAGAGTGCTACTGCCACATCCTATCTGCGATTGAGCCTCTGTTATCTGCTCAGTAGAACCAAATATTGATGATGTTGCTTTCACTGTCCCTGTGACCTGATGAGAATCTTCCGCACCAATAGCCACCTTGTTTTCAACCCTTAACAAAATTTACTGATCAGTCCCTATATTTAAGAAAATGAGACAAAACAGTTTCTTACTGTAATCCAATAAAAAGGATAAGTTTTAAACCAAAAGGAAAGTTTACAGAATTACAGGACCAGTGACCATGAACTGGAAATAGTTGAAATTTAGAAAAGATAGATAAAAGATGTAAAAAGGCCATGGGGAGTGACAAGCTTTTACCATCGAGAAGAGAAAGGAAAACAGATGATACCGTTGTTTGCTGCCTTCACCAATAAATGAAGTTCTTTTGATATGTGAAAGAGATTCGCCTTCTTCTGTGACAGAAGTTTGAGTAGATAGAGATGCCTCAGCTCTCTCATCTCCAGTATGAACTATAAATGTACCGAAGTCACCTATTAAAAGATAAAAAATTAATCACATAAGGATAGAGAAAAGCCAAATTGTCCAACTATTGAGATTGCTTATTCTCCAAAAAAGCAGATTATCTAAAAAAAACATACATAAACACCAAGCCTCCAAGAAAGGGCTAAATAGTTTACTGTATTTTCTATCACATAGTATGAATTTGAGACCGTTGTAGATACAGATGATGTAAGCACTTTGTGTTTACCTCCTCCATCATCTTCAAGAGGGTGCTTCCTAATGGAATCAGTTGCAATCAATTCATTGGTTACTTTAACCGCCACATTTTGAGGCATTGATGGAACAGTATCTCCAAAATCTTCATGCACTCTTGGACCAACAACTGCCTGCTTGATGTCCAAAACAAGCATTTGTGTGAGATGCAGCTATATGAGAATAATAAATGCAGTGGAAGTTTGATATTTAATCATACACCATCTACTGGTCCTGTTGGATAAAGTTGTTCCTGTTCCATTGAAGCCCTGATCTTTCTTGCTTCATCAATCTTTGGCAACATTGCAGAAGCTCCACATTGGCATTTCTCGATGAATTTATGCTATTTTCACACGAAAACTAGTCTTGCATTAGATGTCAAAAATTCTGTCAACCTATTAATTATTCTGTATATCTGGATTAAAGAATACTCTTTTACAGCATACCTTCAGCATCTCAGAAGCAGCAGGTCGTAATCGTGGTTCCTTTGTAAGGCACTTGGCTACAAAATCATGGAATACAAGGGACCTACATAGAATAAACATAGGTCAGACTCCATGATACCCAAGAATGTACATTTAAAACTGAATATTGAAGGACATTAAAGACTGAATATTGAAGAAAAACATATATATGTATCTCCATATGATGCTAAAGCTTCCAAAACATATTCCTTCACAACAGAAATTAGAATTGTAGGAGTTTTACAGAAGAACTCCAAGGCAGGACCAAGTTATATGGCACATGAGTGATAACAGGCATGAAGAATGATCCTGATTGAATAGTTAGAATGGAAACAACTAAACATAACATGGAATGGTTACAAAAATCATAAAGTGATCAGCTCAAGTTGAATGTGTAGCTAGCTCTCCTTGGTATCAAACATTAATATTCAAACTCATTGTTTATCCCTCCATAATTCTTTAAAAGTTTCATGATGAGATCACGAATGCAAAAGAAAGACAACTTAGTGAACGAACCATTTTTCTTTATCCTCAAGCATTGGAGCTGGCTCAATAGAGATCATAAATAGCACCTACACAAAGCATAATTTTGTTAAACCAACTATTATGCCTAGAAGTATAATAAGTTCAATTTTACCAACCCGCATAGGATGCACAGAAGCCCGAGGAGGGAGTCCCTGAAAATTACAGCAGGTATGAAAGATGTATTCAATCATAGAGAGATATTATAATGAACTTGAACCACATAAATACACAAAAAAATACACACCCACATGAACATAGATACAGAGAATTAAGAATGTATGCTCACAGATTAAAGTAAAAGGAAGATAAAACTGTTTTAGAAGCTTTACATCATATAAAGCTCTTTGGAGTCAGGGACCAGTTGTTTAATTTGACTTGAACATTACCAACGGCAATATTCAGTAGTAGCGATTTCTGCCCAAGAACAGGACAAATTTCATATGGCAAACCAATCAGAAACGAAAAGCTATTCTAAGAGAGCAGCAATCAATTAAAGCAAAGATTCAAGGTAGACATGCACTTAGTACAGTGAAAAGACAACTGCTCTCTATCTGTATAAAACTGGGGTGGTCTAGGCTTATGTTGAGTAATGAACTCTGTAACACTCAACACTGGGAGAAACAAGGCCAATTCCATCTATTATTTGTGGGCTGACAAATAATACCTCTGCCATTTCAATTGCAGACACGCCAAGAGCCCACACGTCCACCTGGTTAAGTAATACAAAAATGCAACAGGATATTAGCAAGTGCATGATAATACTACAAAAGTGAAAAGGATTCAGAAAATTATCGTTTATCATTAAGTTTATTCAAATCCAATAGATATAAAATGAGAGAACATAAAATACAAGAAGTCTAAGTACCTTCCCATCATAGCGATTCTCCTGAATAACTTCAGGGGCCATCCAGTGTGGAGTTCCAATAAACTGCACATAGATATAGAGTAAAAATATACCCCTAAACATCATATTTAAATCAAAGTGACTACCATACCTATTTCCAAGTGCAAATTCAATAATATATCATGAACAGGATCATCAACAAAAGCAAAATCATGTCAATCAGTAAGAGCATGACATACAGTGTTCCGCTTTGACATGGTTCTTGTGAGTTGTGCAGCAACACCAAAATCACCTATTCAAATTGTCAATTGATGTGATGTTTGGAAAGAAGTAGCAAAAGGTATTTATCAGAAAGATCAATTAATTTTCATGTTCAATGATATATTTGTCTAATGCCTGGCAGCAGCACCCCCCCCCCCCCCCCCCAGATAGATTTCATTTGTATAAAATACTCACCCAGCTTGACTTCTCCTTGTTCAGTCAATAAGATATTACCACCTTTAATGTCTCTATGGACCTTGAAAATTGAATGCAGATAAGAGAGGCCCTAAATGAATATAAAATGCAGAATACATTTAGAAATCTGAGGCATGCCAAAGTTCAACAATTAGCAGTTCATTACTCAGTTACTCAAAAAATACACAAGAGAAACGGATTTGACAATAAGCATTATCACAAAAAGATTCTAATGAAAAAGAGTAACATTCTCTGAGCTGAAAAACATGCCTATACTTTCCTCTCATCTCTTTGCTGAAGATAACATGCCTATACTCTCTCATTGTATTTGAACATGTCAATGACAGCTTGTACCTTAATAGCTTCCCTACAAATGTATGCAATTTGATACTCTTCCAAAGGCTTTTCAGTGGCATTCATCAGATCAGCTACGCTTCCACCTCCACAGTATTCCATCACTATCTGCCCAGTTATCAAAAGGTATCATGCTTTATGATGAAATAACAAGAAATATTATCTACAAACAACAGTAAGCAGTCCTCCATAACTTACCCAGAGATATTCTTCTCCCTGATAGCTTCCAAGATAACGTACAACATTAGGGTGATTGCATTGCTGCAACATCTCAATCTCACCTCTTATTTCCTCATATCCTTCCTCCTGGATGCATATAATAAGAAAGTTCCTTCAAACAAGTTCGTACTTTTCAAGCAACTGTTAATCTATAGTTCTCATACCCCTTCACACAAAGATATGACTTTGATGGCCACAAGCTCTGAGGTTCTTCTGTCTCTAGCCTTGTAAACAGCACCATAAGATCCCTTACCTGCCAATATCAAATGAAGTCATCACACATATAGAAAGTAAAATAGAGATACGGATGATCATGACTTGAAACTGAAACTAAGGCTCTCTATTCTCTTTCCAATACAAAGTATGATTCTTAACGTTGGGACTCGAATAGCCTAATCCACAACCACCATCAAAGATAGTCTACACGGAGTGCAGAATTGAGAAACAGAAGCATACCTAGCTCACTGAGCAATTCGTACTTTATAGTGGGATCCTCCCGGGTAACGCTATCAGGGATCGAACTTGATGAGATTTTAGTGGGCTGATGTTTTCCTGCTTCTTCTCCCAGCTGAGACGAGGGCGACTCTGTCCTCTTCTGATGTTTGGCTCCAAAACCTACCTCCCCCACAGCCTGCATGCTCGCCACGGCCCTCCCCATGGTCGAATCCTCAAATCCGCTCTTCCTCACTACAGTCCCGCTGACGGACTCCTTATCGCTAGATTTTACCACGAATGTAGAGAACCCGCCTCGGCCGTCCTCATCATCATCATCTTCGAATGTTTCGATTCTCTTCTTCAGGGTGCTGTTGTTGAAATCAGTGGAGTGGATGGGGGGCTTACGCGAGGAGAAGGGCGAAGAGGAGGAGGCCGGCCTGCTACTGCTGCCCCGGCCTCCTGTCTTGATAATCATGGTGCCAAAATCTCCGGAATCATCGTTATCATAGTCGAAAGAGGAGCCGCCGCCGAAGTCCTTCGGAAGGCGCTTGAGAAGCGGAGGAAGGGTGGGATCGTCCTCGTCGTTCTTGTACACCATTGTGGCGTAAATGTCATCCTCATGCTTCCCCTCGTCGGATTCGTCGGAGTTGCCATGGATAACGACCGTGGAATAGAGATCAAGCTTCGCTGGAGGCTTGCCGTAACGGCGAGAAGCAGAAACTCGATCCATAGAGCTAATGAGATTCGGCTATAGCTTACATGAAGATCTCATATTCACCGGTTGGAATTGATCAAACTGCTGCGGGGAGGAGGGATAACCACAGAGCATATCACAGAACCGAGAGGGAGGGATGGACAGTCTGACGATCAAATCTGTAAGTTGTCGATCTTTCAATACATTTTAATTTTTCTTTTAAGTACTATTTATGAAATCACTAGGAGATAATAATACATGGTGGTTAGGGATTTGGAGGAGAGGGATTTGAAGGGCAGTAACTCATTTAGTAAAATAGAGTAGTTTAGAGTGTGCTATTTACTCTATATTATTATTATTATTATTATTATTATTTTATATAAAATTATATAATAAAAATATTGTATCATATATATATATATATAATTTATTATATATATTTATAATATTTTTATTATAATTATAATATATATTTAATTAATATTAATTATTTATTATAATAGTAAGTTAATTATTTTATATAATATATTATCTTAATATATAATATATTCAATATTATTTAATTATATATATTATTTAATTTAATTAAAATAAAACAATAAATTTATTTTTCTAATTTTTTATTAATAATATTTTATGTTACTTCTAAACCCATCACTTATTAAAAAAATTTAATACCTACAAACAATGGTTTCAATTTCCTTCAAAATACCTCCTTGTTCACCTGAGTCAAAATCCCCTCAATCCAAACGTACCTTTAATAATGGACTAGTGTCCCCTACCCATCACCCATAGTTTGAGACATTGGGTATCCCATTCATGATTCATAGGTCAGAAGGGAACAATCTCTCGATTACAAATACAAAATCATTTTAGAAAACTAATAGGTCATGAGAAAGAAGATATACCGAGTGTTCTCAACCAAGAAACACCTATCCAGCCATGTGTAGGGTCTATGGAAGATTGATCTTATTTAGCAATTGCAGGAGCTGGAACAATCCCCCATCTCCTTCTGACCTCCTCAAGATCCTCATGAAAGTGCCGCTCATAGTACACACACATGAGATCAGTGCACTGACGCCCTGATTGAACTGCCCAGGGGAAGTAGTGCCGAAAGAAAACTGCCCTCTGCTTCTCACTGAACCGAGTAGTGCCTCCAACCACAGATAGAAAACACATAGGGAGGTACATCTGCTCAAACTCAATGATCTTGAGGGCCGATTCGCCTAGCAAGTTGGTGGGGAGGCCAAAGAGGGTGTGCCAGAAGTCATGGACCTCACGGGCCCTCATGGCCACATAGGCTAGTTCATCTGTGTCCATGAATCGGACCGGTGGCCTGTCATCAGGGGAGAAGTTCCGGGATCCCATGAACCGAGCATAGGCAGCACCAAATGTGTTATCCGGTAGGTCCCATGCATGGCTCACCTGAGAAGACACTACACGGGGCCTTTCTAGAAGAACTTCCTGCAAAATGCAACCCAGATAAATAAGGAGTTTGGACAATAATAGCTAGATAAGATAACTGGTACACATCTCAAGGTAGAGAAGCTAAAGACGATAGAATAAGCTTCTTGTTTCAGCTTTCAGCATACTGAAAACAATATCATAACCCTGAGGAATGTTGGCATCTGCTGCTGAAGACTACTAGAAAGAAGCATATCTACCAATAAAATATAATAAGGCGAGCAACACAAACTATGACAAACTGATAGAAGCATTGAGCATCTGGTAAATTGCATAAAGAGACTGGTGCAGAAGTTGGGAATAGCTTCAGAAATCATAAATAAGCCACCCATTTTGCTGATCTATCAACAGATGTGGAAGTAAAAAGAACAGCAACTGCACAAACTATGGAAGATCAATAGATGCTCTGAATACTCAACACATTAATCTGTCAACAGATGCAAGGTGCAAAAAGAGTAGCAGCAGCCAAAATGAGCCCCACCTTGCCTTCAGGACTCCTTTTCATCCTCTCAAGAACTCTCTCAAAAGCAGGTTTGCCAGTTGTCTCCCCCAGAGCCGCTATGAGATCTGCCCTCCGTGGGTCAAGCAAGGCGCCCACAGCTGACCCAACAGCTACGGCAGCCTGTTGCCACCGGTTCAGGTAGATCCTAGCACCTCCTATCATCGGGATTGTCTGAGTGGATGAAAATGTATCTAAGTCTTTTTCACATAGATTCATTAGAACATATGCATGGTGGTATAAACTAACTAGCACACAGATCAAGGAAACTTATAATAGAACTCTTATGATCCACATCTGAACCCGGATGAAAAAGAACTCTAGTCCTATCATTAGATAGAATCATTTCTCATATGACCCTATATGATTGGTTCAATTCTAGGGAGATCACAGAAGTCATTGGAATTGTTAATCTATCTGCTGAATGGTCCTGCTACCAACAGAGACTGAAAATTTTCTTCTCTTGCACTACATAGCTATCAACGTGACAATTATTTGGAAGCCAATTCCTTGAGCAGTAATCCCAAGAAAAACCAACGAATTCACAAAAACTCTAGATGAAAAACCGGCGCCCCTTTCACTTCAGCTGGTTAACTACATGGAGAGGGAGCTACTGCAGCTCATGGAGGAAATCACAATCTATATTATCAAACGTCACAGAAGCTGACTTATATCTCGAGAAAGAAAATCGCACTCCCCCATGAATGCCGCATTTGGAAACTCATTGATCCAAATCATTTTTTCATAAGGTCAATAAATAACGTGATGGAGATGTATACCCATAAAACGAGAACGCTAGAGAAGAATTCAAATGATAGTTGAAATTTACAGATAGAGCGAACCTACTCAATCAACCCGCAGAGGTAGCAATCGCGAAGGGATGAGATCCAAACAGGATTCGTATGGAAACGCCGGAATCCTGGCCAAACAGGCGCAAAGGGCATAGCCAGGAAGATGAGGTCTATTACGGTCTCGAGGACCTGGCGGCGAGTTCGGCGGCAGAGGTGTCCTGTCGTGAGGAAGGTAATCGAGGGAAGGGATGAGCAATGGACCCGGCTCCGGGTTCACCTGTACAGTACCCGCCACGGGCAACCGATAAGATTAAGGTGGGCAGAATTTTATTATTTATTTTAAATATAAATATTATTAAATTAATGTGAGCTCAATTAATATATCAAATTAATAAATATTATTACATTAATTAAATTCAATTAATAACGCCAAAAACGAGTTTTTTTAAGTCGGAAATCAAACTTTTATATTATAAATTTTGCATTTTAAATAAATAACAAATAATTATTAGTTCTAAATTAGTATTACTGCTCTTATTATATTTTTTTGCACAATTGGTCTCAAATGTGACTTACCCTTGAAAAAAGGTGTGGGATGGTGGTATCACATTTACATCTCTATTTTGAATTAAATGAAAAGTTACAAAAATTATTATGTTATTTTTTACTTAATTTAATATTTTTATTAAATAATTAAATATTAATTAATACATGTATAATTAAATTATATTATTATTATGTATACAATAAAAATATTATTTAATTATATTATATATTTAATATTTTAAAATATAATTAATTTGTTATTATAATTAAAAAATAAGCTAATATTAATTATATAATTGTAATGAAAATTAAGTTTGAATCAAGAATAAAAATTTAAATTGTGAAATAAAATTTGAATAAAAATTTAAAATTAAATCAAGCTAAACATTGAGATTAAAAAAGTAGTAAGAAAACTATTCGAAAATATAAATATAATCAGATTAAATATAAATTTCTTAAATAATAAATTAAAATTTTTAATTTTAATTCTTAATATCAAAATTTTAGATTAAATTATTAAATGTAATTAAAAATATAAAAAATAAATAAATAAAAAGAAGGTAGGTTGTGAATCTCAATTCCATTTACATAACCATTTGTGTCCCTCGTGATTATACTCGTATTCCTAAATTGGGAACATGCTAATTGAGTTTTTTTTATCAATTTATACGCAATAAAATAAGACATAAGATTATAACTTAAATATATATTTTTATTTGAATGAAAATACAATAATTAATACATTTATCCACTCTTCTCATTCATATTATATCAGTATTCACAAAAATAATAAAATAACTTATGGTGGTAAATGTGACACTTATTATCACTCTCGGTACTTTAGGCATCTTGTATCTTGTTACTAGGAGGTCACACAAATAATAATTAATTAAATAAAAATGTTAAACATAGAGATATTAATTAAATGCCCTAACAATTAAACTTTTTCATTTCTTTTATTTCGGTCCCTCAAGTTTTCTTTAATCTCATTCTGGTTAAGGGATATTGGAAACAATCCAAGTCATATTTCTTATAATTACCAAAAATCTAATAAGTTTTAACAAAATTACCATTTTTCCCTTTTTCTTATAATTTATGTCTCGGGGTTCATTAAACCCTCAAATTTCTCATTTAGGTCCCTAAACATCTTTAAACACATGGCATTAGCACCATGTGTCAAGTGAGAAAATTGACAAATTTAAATTAGTCAATCAAAGGACGCCACGTATCATGGTCAATGAAGGCATTGATTTGGTCAGGTGTCATGTCAATGCATGCGACTAATGAGAGCTTGTCACGTGTATGGTGATCAAGTCAACGTGTAACTTAGACGCTGAGTGAGAAGTTGTGTCAGCGATGCCAGCCAATCATAGTATGACACAAGGTAAACTGCACGTGCGAATCTCGCACGCAAGCGCACAGTGTCATATTCAACCTTCATATGATAGCATTGTTCATCAAACGGGAAATTGGAATAATTCCTTTCCATTTTTGGCGAGAGAATATTCGCCCTGACAATGGAAATTCTAGAGGAAATAGGCTCAGCCAATTTGGAAATTGGTAGAGCTAAGGGTCCCCGAGTACCTTATATAAAGAGCTCCCCTCCATTTATTATTCTCATCATTCGAAAGCTTGAAGAAGAAGAAGAACTCCATTTTTTTACTATCTCTGAACCAAAACTCTAACATCGACCATTTTCTCCACCTCCGACCGCGCAATTTAGTTCCCTAGAATCCTGAGGAAGTCATCCACCTTCCTACAGACTTCATTCAGCTCAAAGGTCGTCGGAGAAGTATCGACGAGTTCACATAGTACCTTCGGTCCCTCAGCAGTCTGCGACCAGAGTTAATCAAGCTCAATTCAAGCCACCATCAAGCTAGCCATGACCAAAACAAGCTCTCCAAACCTTCCCTAGAGGAGTTCACACCTTCTCTGAACCGTCGTGGTAAAACCCCTCCGATGCCCTTCACCATAATTTACTGTTCACACTACGTTTTTACCCAAAAATTAAGTTAAGAAATTCTCGTTGTTCAGACACGGTTTGATACAGGAAGGATCCCCCAGAAAAGAGCAACCCAGTGAGAATAAAAACTATGATCGTCGGACCCCCACCGGTGAGTAATCAAAGATTTTTCTCTCTAGAATGATTTTATGGCGAAACTCCGTTTAAGCTCATTTCTAAGCTAATTTTAGTGATTAAAAGCTTGAAATAATTTTTGGGACATAGGTAAGATGATTAGAATCATGTTAGGACTCAATTAGGAAGGATTAAGGTCGAATTAATAAAATTCAAGTTGGAGGACTAAATTATAATATTTGAAAGTTTGGGTACTTAATTGCAATTTTTGAAAAAATGGGGATTTTTTTTATAATTTTCGAGTAATATTATATCTAATTGAAAATTTGAGAAATTAGGGATACAAATGGAAAATTTGACAATATTAGTGATATAATTGGAATTAAGGTATATCTTAAGGGTCAAATCGTAATTATTGGAAAGTTATAGGTACTGAGTGTAATTACTTTATTACTTGAGACTTAATTGCCCAATATATTGTAGGAACGAATCTGTCACATCGTGTTTTTAGTAACCCAAAATTTCGGTCGAAAATTTTTTTAGAATTGTATTATAAGTTTAAAATTTAATTGAAATAAATTTGATTTAAAATAAAATAAAATTTGTTGTTTTAACCGAAATAAATAACTCGATAGAATGGATAGGGTAAATATCTAGTAAATTTATTTAGATGAAAATAATGAGATAATTATGTAAATTTGGTTTAGTACGAAACTATTAGCACTTTGTATTCCCCTACCATAAATAATCATAAATTAATATATACATTCGATTATTGGAATTAATACCCATTAATTTCTCAATTTAATGAGATTATCTTACAACAGTAATATCCAAAAATACTTATAATATAGTAATAAATATTTCCCATTTAACAAAAAATTTTACAGCTATATAAAGAGTTTAGAACAATTTATCATAGCAACACCAACTAAGCTAAGAGAGTAATTCGAGTAGAAGAGAGCTACCTGGTCCACTAGTTCTTGTTCACACATCAAACATCATCTTTGTCATGATTACATTAGATCTACCAGATTAATACTCCCTACCTATGAAATTTTCAATCTCGACATCCACCACACAACAACCAAATTTAAGAAAAATGGGGAAGTATTGGAGTAGAGAAACACCAATAAGACCAATGAAGGACGGGTACTTGGAAATCCCTCTAGGATGAACATATCTCTAGATAAAAGGTGAGTGGGCTAATTTACACTTCATACCCGGTTGGGATGATAAGCACCTTTTCTAAATTGGAAACTATCGTGAGTGGGCTAATTTACATTTCATAATCGGTTGGGATGATGAGCACCTTTTCTAAATTGGAAGCCACCATGAGTGGGCTTATTTACATCATACCTGGTTGGGATTATGAGCACTTTAGAAATGAAAAACCACTTATATGTGGGATTTTAACATCACACCAGGTTGGAGTGACGTGCGAATTAAGCTAAAAACCTACTTACCGGTTGTAAGTAGAGGAAACCATACCCGATTGGTATGATGGACTTCCTTGAAGGAAGTAGAAACCCGCTTGCCAGTTGTAAGCGGAAATATCATCACACCCGATTGGTGTGATGAAGTGAAAAGATGTTTTTGTCAGAAATGTTCTCCCCTAATTGTGTGCCAATGCTTAAACTTTTTGGAAGACATTGACAAGAGCTAGAACAGCTCAGATAGGCTAGAGGCCTCAGTTTTTGAACTTGTGGGGCTAAACGCCCGATTTTAAAAAATCACGTATAGTGGGTCCAAGGCTAGTTGGCACGAACAAGAGCTCGTAAACAATCATGATATGTTAAAGCCATGAAAATTCTTAATGAATGGATTATGTGATTTCACCATGGTACCAAGTTAGAACCGACATACTCAATGGACTGGCGGTCGTGCGTTAGGGCAAAGTCGACGGACCGGCCTAGACAAATAGCTGCAAGTCGAGTTGAGGGTCGGGGCCATTAGACTAGTGGAACCAAAGATAAATGGATTTGTGGAAAATTATTGTTTGTACATGCACTTGTGGTTCATAACCATTAAGACGCCCAAGAGTGATAGTGATGCATCCTAAGGGCTACTAGATGACATGGTAGAGATACGGGCGGTTTGTTGTGCCAGTAGTTAAGGAAGCTCGACGTAGCTTCATGCACATGAGACCGAGGTGGGGTCGAGAAGAGGTCTTTATCCTCACACGGACACGGAGTAGATTTCAGTTTGAGGGTCGGATGTCACAAACATCCACTTAGACCTAGGGTAGAAGTGGACATGCTTCTATTTAGGTGGCCGATAAAGTTGCTCCGACGCCACAATTGGGTGCAGTGGGCGGACTGCCCTACGAATGTGTGATTCCCTTCCTGAGGAAGGGCGTGTGTTGTTTGATAAACATATTTAATGGGGAAATGAG
Source organism: Trapa bicornis (assembly GCA_030064425.1). Taxonomy (NCBI): domain Eukaryota; kingdom Viridiplantae; phylum Streptophyta; class Magnoliopsida; order Myrtales; family Lythraceae; genus Trapa; species Trapa bicornis. The sequence continues at coordinate 18,382,920 of CM057754.1, forward strand.
AAAAAGGTTAAGAAAAACCTTGGAAAGTATTTGAGAATCCTTGGAAAAAGAAATGGTAAAACCTTTGAATAATATTTGGAAGGAAGGAAGGGTAATGACATCATTTAACCTTGAAAAGAAAATGAGTTAAATAGAGTCTTTAGATGAACCTAGCAGAAGGAAACAACTAGTAATAATGGGATGGTCAAGGAGAATAAACAATGCCCTAAGAAGGACTAGTAAGTAATAAGGACTACACCCTAAAGGGCAATAGGATGGACATTAAGAACAAGTAGACTCGAGAGACAACTATATCAAGATAATTAGACAAGGAGAATATTAGGGACAAGGCAGTTAACGACCTGACCCTCGGAAAGGTCATAAATTTAAACTCCAGCAAATAAGGGAGAGGTGAAAAGGCCAAACATTTGGTAAATAAGGATGAAGGAAATCCTTAAAGAGACCAATGGTCAAGATCGGATTAACAACCAAACTCAAGCCATGAGAAGGTTAAGTAAGCCTCTTGCAGGATGATCAAGAGATCTTGAAACAATGAGAAATTGAGCTCTCCCTAAAAGAAATAGACGTGTACTGGGGTACAAGTGGGAATGAGGATGGGGTACAAAAGACGTGCCCACAAGGCTTCAAGAGTAAAGGTAAGTAGGAGAGGATGGCATCAAAGGATGTCATTTAAGGTTAGATGTCCTCAAGGGAAAATGAAAAGAGATGTCGGAAAACCTACAGTGGGAAAACATCCATAAGAGTAACATGAGTGTTATTAAGAATGTGATATGTGGGTTTTAGGGAGAAATCGAAAAATATTCTTATAAAGGACTCATCAAAAGTTTGGAAAGCTGAAAAGATATTTAAGAAACCTTATGAATGATACTCGACAAAGGAGCCGAAGGAAATAAAAAAAATACGCAATTTACTTACCTTAAACCTTTACATATGAAATGCCATAAATATTTCATTTGAAATACCAAAATTTTGTACTAAATGAAACCCATGAAGGGAAATTTTATTGCAAGTAATAAGAAACTTGTTTGACTACCAATGATAGCCGCAGGGATGTTGTGGAAAAACTTATAAGAGCCTAACCCAGTTGATGAGATGTAACGGATCTGGAGCATGAGTCTAAAATAAGAGGTTATAGGAAATGTGAGACAAAGGTTTAATAAACCAAACACTCATACAATATGCATATAGTACCTTGATTTGGATTAATGGATGCAACCAATGACAAATTCGAACGAGACTGAAATTCTCAAATACCAATGAAATTAGTTTCTAAAGTGGAAAACTCCTCGAAGGGGCATTAAAGGAAAGGCAGACACATATGACCGAGATAAAAAAATTTAAAGCAATAAACTCAAATGTAAAAAAGAAGTCCAATGAGATGAAAATCTTTAAAAAATGACTTATAAAGTAATAAGTCGTAATAGAGAACAATGAAATGGTTATATACAAATATCTCAATACCAAAGTATGTGAAAAATGGAAAATCTTGAGAATGATATAACAACATGTCATGACATGAGGAAGGGCATGATGATGGACGATGAAGTAAATAAAAATGTACATGGTATTGTAGACCCAATAAGTTGGTACAATTTTTGTGGAAAAAGGACCCTGAAATGGGAGGATATAGTCCAATGATGGATACATGAACTGGTGGAGGAAATTTTGTTAAAGATTTTCAGAACCTTCATTGGATTAGAAGGTGTCAGATCAACCTCCTAAAGGAAATGAACAACTAGTAAATATAAATACCATGTGATCATAGAATATCAAATCTTTAATGAGAGATAGGTATTTGAAAATACTCTAAAAGTGATATTTCCTTTTGAATGGTATATAAACAATGCTCGCTTAAGAGGGCAAAAGTTTTATGTAAACAATAAGTGATCGATTAAGATCTAAAGATACCATTAACTTGGTGTGCAATTCAACCTTATAAGGAAGCCCAAATCAGAAATTTTAACTGATAAGAATGTATGGTTGAATACCTAATTTACTTTGAATGAATTAGATAAGACAACCTGAGTAAAATTTTTCACTGATAAAATAAATAGTCTTGAAAAAAGATAACACTATCTTGAGAAGTTGTTGTGGTAAAGTAAACAAATCTCTCTATAAAAAGTAATTGAAAATAAAACCAAATAAGCGCACAAAAAGGGTAAGAAGTAAAGACTAATGTTGCATGAGTTTTGGGGACAAAACTCCTAAAAAGGTGGTGAGTAGTTATTACACCGTGTTTTTAGTAACCTAAAATTTCGGTCGAAAATTTTTCTAGAATTATATTATAAGTTTAAAATTTAATTGATATAATTAGAATAAATTTGATTTAAAATAAAATAAAAGGTGTTGTTTTGACCAAAATAAATAACTTAACGGAATGGATAGGGTAAATATATATTAAATTTCTTTAGGTGAAAATAATGAGATAATTATATGAATTTAGTTTAGTACAAAACTATTAACACTTTGTAATATTAGTCCTACGCCCCTACCATAAATACTCATAAATTAATATATACATTCAATTATTAGAATTAATACTCATAAATACCCACAAATTAATAAATACATTCAATTATTAGAATTAATACCCATAAATACCCATAAATTTCCTAATTTAATGAGAATAATTGACAACATTAATACCCATAATACCTATAATATAGTAATAAATCTTCCCCATTTAACAAACAATTTTACAGCTATATAAAGAGTTTAGAACAATTTATCAGATCCACACCAACTGAGCTAATAGAGTAATTCAAGTAGAAGAGTGCTACTTGGTCCACTAGTACTTGTTCACACCTCAAACATCATCTTTGTCATGATCATATTAGATCTACCAGATTAATACTCCCTATCTATAAAATTCTCAATCTTGACACCCACCATGCAACAACCAAATTTAAGGAAAATGAGTAAGTATCGGAGTAGAGAAACACCAATAAGACCAATTAGGGACAGGTACCTGGGAATCCCTCCAGGATGAACATATATTTGGATAAAAGGTGAGTGGGATAATTTACACTTCATACCCAGTTAGGATGATGAGCACCTTTTCTAAATTGGAAGCCATCATGAGTGGGCTAATTTACATTTCATATCCAGTTGGGATAATGAGCACATTTTCTACATTGGAAGTCACCGTGAGTGGGCTTATTTACATCATATCCGATTAGGATGATGAGCACTTTAGAAATGAAAAAACACTTATATGTGGGATTTTAATATCCCATCATGTTGGAGTGATGTGCAAATTAAGCTAAAAACCTACTTACCGGTTGTATGTAGAGGAAATCATATCCAGTTGGTATGATGGACTTCCTTGAAGGAAGTAGAAACCCGCTTGTCGGTTGTAAGTGAAGATATCATCACACCCCATTGGTAAGATAAAGTGAAAATATATTTTTCAAAAGTGTTTTCCCCTAACTGTGTATCAATGCTTAAACTTTTTGAGAGACCTTCTAAAGGGAGCTAGAACAACCCAAATAGGCTAGATGCCTCAGTTTTGGAATTTATGGAGCTAAATGCTCGATTTTGGAAAATCACATGCAGTGGGCCCAAGGCCAGTTGGCACAAGCAGGAGCTCATAAATAATCATGATATGTTAAAGCCATGAAAATTCTTAATACATGGATTATGTGATTTCGCCATGGTACCAAGTTAGGACCGACATACTCGATGGATTGGCGGTAGTGCGTTAGGGTCAGGTCGATGGATCGGCTTAGACAAACAGCTGCAGGTCGAGTTGAGGGTCGGGGCTGTTGGACTAGTGCCACCAAAGATAAATGGAATTGTGGAAAACTTTTGTTTGTGCATGCACTTGAGGTTCGAGAGCATTAAGACACCCAAGAGAGGTAGTGATGCTTCCTAAGGGCTAATGGATGACATGGTGGAAATAAGGGCAGATTGTCGTGTCAGTAGACAAGGAAGCTCGACGTAGCTTCATGCGCATGAGACTGGGATGGGGTCGGGATGAGGTCTCTGTCCTCATACAGACATGGAGTTGATTTTGGGTTTGAGGGTCGGATGTCATCAACATCCACTCAGACCCAGGGTAGAAGTGAACGGGTTTCTATCTAGGCGGCCGGTAAAGTCACTCTGACGCCACAAGTGGGTGCAATGGATGGGCTGCCCTACGAATGTGTGATTCCCTTCCTGAGTAAGGGCGTGTATTGTTTACTAAACATACCTAATAGGGAAATGAGAAAAAGGTTAAGAAAAAACTTGGAAAAGATTTGAGAATCCTTGAAAAAGGAAATGGTAAAACCTTGGAATAAGGTTTGGAAAAGAAATTAAAATTCTTTTGAAAGGAAATGACACCCTTGGGAGGGTAAAAGTTTTAAAAACCAAAATTTGAGGAAAAACTTTCTTCTTAAAGAAATGATAACTTTGGTGTGGCTATTTTTAAAACTAACTCCCAACACTCGCTTAGTGAGTTATAGAACTCACCCCCTTCCTTTTTACCCCTTTCAGGTAATCAAGGGAAAAAATCAAACTTAAAGACCTCCCTGTATGGAAACTGTAAAGACAGTTATGTCTGTTTAAAAGATTTTCAATTTTGTATAATGTTATTCCAGGAAATATGGGGAAAAGAACATCTTACTACTCACGATTTAGAAAAGGGCAAAACCATTCATGAGCTAAAAGGAGTGGAAGGTTGCTCACGGGGATCCGACCAAACCGGCTCGGGGCGTGACAGAATCACCTACAAGTTCGTGCAAAGGAAATGCACGCCAAACTCGAAAATCCCCGGGACGAACAAGTATTAGAATATGGGTGGGTGAGATTTCTAACATCGAGACCGATTATAAGTATACTTAAGCTCATGCATTGTTTTGAAATCAAATTTCTAAAAATATAATCCCCTTACTATGTGAAAATGCTTAAACTCTTTGGAATTATATTCTTAAAGAAAGAATGAAGTATGTTATTAGGACAACCAATGAACGGTGTATGGATACACCTCAAGGGGTGTGATCTAGTCTGACCGTCGATATTGGATATGGGTGAGCCCGTGGTCAACAAAGTTAGGCTAGATCTAGTTATGTGCAAGTGGGCCTAAGGCCATAGTTTTTGGAAAGTGATATGGGTTCATGGCTAATGGAAACGGGTCCAGTTCGATAAATAAGTTTGATTTAAGAGTTTGTCAAAAATTATCATTTTGGATAATGCTTGCTAAAGCTACTATGCCAAAGTTAGGTTGTAACTTGTTGGGCTAGTAGCACAATGATAAAGGCCTTAAATCAAAAGACACTTGTATGTGATTGCAATCCTACATGACCAAAGTGATGCATGGTATAGGGTAGTGTTGGTTCTAAGGACTGCTCGACAGCAACGTTGGCATAAGGGCAAAAATGTTGTTCTAGTATGTCGTGGAGCTCTAGAAGCTCCATGCGCATTATGATCGAGGAAGAAGGGGGTAGAGGTCTCGTCCCTCTAAGGACAATGGTGGCTCTCTCCCTTTGTGATATTTTGCGTGATTTTATGCCTTTCCTCTGAGTCAACTGTTGCCTAGACTCTAACAGTTCCTAGTACCCAAAATTTGCTTCTTCTCGTTGTAACGCAGCTTTACTCTGGAAGAATGACAATGGCCATGGGCAATAAACAATGGAGGTATGGATCTAAACATCCACTAGTGGCCTAGGCGCTCTAGGCCACTAGTGGAACAAATTGAGGTTGTTGCCTCTAAGGGTATGTTCTACGACTATTTGAACCCCTTATGGATAAAAGGTGCTTATGTGTTTGTGTGAAACAAAGCTTGGTAGGTTTATTAAATTAAATCCCTCCAACTAGGAAGGAACCTACCCAAATCTTAATGAAATAAGCTAATAACTTTATGATAAACATTTTTATAAAAGATAAGACAAGTAACGGCTTGTTTATCACATTATTTCCAAGGGAAATTTTGATTAAGTGCATATTGAATCATGGACAGGAAGTCATGATGTCCTATAAAACCTACTCATTGAGTTATCAAACTCACACTCTCTCCCTTACCCCTTTCAAGTCCTATCCAAAATGGTGCAAAGAATGATAGAGAACAATTTACCAACCTCGTATGTAATTAGTTCTTTTAAAAATATTTGTGTACTATAATATATACTCCGGTATGTTTTATGCAATCATATTTTCTTAAATTTATTTTGAAATATTTTCAGGTTACACCTCACTCCCATTGGTACCAAAGTGGTGGTTACCCTTTTTAAATATCGGAAGGAATGGCGGGTTGTTCACAGGGTTCCGCCCAAACCGTATCGGGGCATGATAGTGCAAATACTCTTATTTGCTCTTTAGTCCCTAACTTTACTTTTATTGCAATTAGGTTCCTAGACGTTCCATAATAGGCAAACCAAGTCCACTGTTCTCACCAAAATTTCCAATCAACCCCAAAATACCCTTTAGCCTCTTAGGAAGACCCCATAAAAAACTCATTCCTATTTGGGTCCCCTAAGTTTCACTTATTTGCATTCTAATCCCCGACCTTTGACCCCTAACCAAAGTATCTCCAAAAATTATGAAATTATGTGGGGAGGTCCCCCTGACCTCCCTCTATCCCATCATAACCTTTGTTTGACTGGAGTTGATCAAAATCACTTTGATCGGGCTTGATTGGAAACTTAAAAGAAAATGGGAAAAAATTGGATCAAAGCCAGAAACTCACCGAAGATGACACGTCGGCTAATGAGGTTGGTGAGGTTGGAAAGCTGACTTTTCAAGGAGTATGTGGCCACTTGAATTACCTTAAATGGTGGTAGGTAGCTCTTGAAATGTCCATTTAGTCGGCTCGCCCATTTAACCCACAAACTAGAAGTTGAATGATGTAATTCTCCTTTCATACTCAAATTGAGGTTTGTGGCTATGGTGGTCTGAAATTTCTGCTAAATTTTTCTCAATGGTCGAGGTCGTTGAGGTCGCTAGAATTAGCCCTCAAAGCAACCACTTTATTTATGTCCGTCAGAGCTCTAACATTTTGCAATCACACGCCAACATCGATAGAGTGAGAGTTGAGGGTTAAGAGAGATGGTATTGGAAAGCTGACTTCCTCAGCTTTCTAGGGACACCAAGATCGCCTTCTGAGATGGTCGGATGACAGAGCTAGGCTATCTGCAAGTCAAGTCACTAGAGTTGAGAGCTGTTTGTGTTCCAAATAGAATTTTGGTTGAATTTAGATGAGGGAACACATGATATTTATATGGTTGGATTCTAGACTGGCAATCCAACCATAGCTCTCTTTCATTAATCCATAGCCCCTAGCCCTAGGAATTAATTAATTTCCCCATGTAGTGGCCACTGGTTTGTCTGCCAATGTTTATCGATTTTTTGGGCAAAATTCGAGTTGGGTGTCGGGTGAAAAAGATGATATGCGTGCGTGTGGGTGCGCTTGTATATGCCTCGCGCTTTGTGCGTGCAATGCTTGTGTGCGCCCGACGTGGCATGCCGACCGATCTACACTATAGCGAACCGGTTTTCGATGAATTTCTCGACTCGTTCAACTGTTTTGGCCTTGTTCACCCCTTTTCAAGTTAGTTCTTGAGAAAATAAAAATATTGGAAAAATTTTACATTCAATTTCCTATTGAACTCAAGAACCGTATCATTTGGATTTATTTAGTCACCTCTAAAATTTATGGGGTTTTGTTGCTCTAAGTTGATTCGATTGGTTTCGGTCCTTCCGGGGCGGTTCACTTTCGATTCGACTGGTTCTTGGCCCAATCCATTTTTCTAAAAATTCATGTTCTTATTCTCTATTATTGGGCTTAAAATCCTCCCTTTTTGAAGTGTTTAAATCCCCTTAAAAATCGAGGATATTTTTCAATAAATTAGTTTGACTCCGATTTGGGCCGATTTTTCCACTCGGCCTTTTCCACCCATCGATTCATGGTTTATAAGGATCATTTGAGGCAATTTATAGTGGTCTTACCCACTTCCTCATATCCTTGGGTTTGAACTGGTTTACAAGTCGGATTCACCTTGACCTTCTATTATCAGTTTTTCGGTCTAAACGGATTTAACCCTATACCTAAAACTCCCGGTGTTACAATATAATTTTAGATTCCAGATTAATTGGGATCATCAAAAAATGTACAGTAAGGTTTGTGTATACCTATGACCCGGTGGTGGTAGAACTCTATTATAATATGCAAATGTTCGATGATATGGCATTAAACATCGCTATAAGAGAGATTATTTTTATGCAAAGTATTGTGTGTATCCCACGCATATCTTTGAAAGATCCCGATGGAGAGGATCATTATTGTGTAGAGATTTGTGAGTGCGTGTGACCATCACACATACTACCCATCAACATGAAATAGTCAATTTAGCAACTTAGGGAACATTAATTAGCCAGGGTGATTGCTTAGTTATATAAGTGATTTAAATTAGGGTTTCATAAGTAAACTCAATGATACTAAACACTTAACAAATTATATTTCTTTTGATAAAATGAACGTGAATTATCGTTTTAAAAGCACCCATAGAAGGGGTATTATCGAGTTTTAAAACTAGTCTTAAAAAATATAAAGAAATAATTATGATTTTGTATTAAATATATTGATATTAGACTAAAGTGAGAACATTAATGACGCGATAATTAGTTTTCATTCTCACTCGAAAATGCTCATCTATTTCCAACATATTTAAAAAAAATAAGAAATAAAGAAGAAAAAAAGAATTACAAGATTATATATACAATTAAACATGATATCCATGTAGAAATTCACAAATATATTATACTAGCGCTATATTTATATTTAGTGTTTTAAATGTATTTAAAGTGTAGGTGTTTAGAGTGAAATTAGATTATAGATTTAGAAATATTAAAAAATTTTAATAATTTATTGTTTAAATATAGATATAGTGATAAATGATTATTAATAAAAGATTTAAAAAATAAATTTATTATTTTAATTAAATTAAATAATTTATTATGTATTATATATAATTAAATTATATTAAATATATTATATTCTAAGATACTCTATTATATAAAATAATTAACATATTATTATAATAAATAATTAATATTAATTATATAATAATTAATATATTTTTATAATTATAATATAAATATATATTATAAATGTTATTTTTATTATATATTAATATTATATAATTTTATATAAAATATTATTAATATATAAATTTATTTAAATTATATAAGAATAAAAAAAATTAAAATAAATAAATAATAATATAAACATTAAAATAATTTAAATAATAAATAAAATAATATATACAATAAAAACTAAAAAATAATGAAGTATTTGGATGATAGCGTAAATGAAAGGGTTTTGTAAATATATTTAAATCAATCCAAATTATTATATTTTATTTTACTAAAAAAGCTATTTATCCAACCTAAAAATTACTGTACATCAAAATCTCCAACGCTCTAAATTATTTGAAACTATTCAATTCAAATAAAGTGTAATTTTATCAATTCAATACTATATGTTTTACCATTGTTTTATATATTTTATAAATTTATATATTATATTTATAAAAATTTTAAATTTTTACTAAAATTATAATATATATTTTATTTTGAATTTTATATTTTGCCGATAATATAATGGTTAAAGATCTTGTTATAGTATTAGAATTAATATAATAGGCATTCCACTATATCTCCTATTTTGTATGCGAACCTGAAAATATTAATATTTATATATAAATATTATATAATAATAATATAAAAATTAATATATGCGTATTTAATAAATTATATTTGATATTTTTAATTTATAATATGTTTTTATATAATTTTATAAAATATTTTTAATATATAAATTTATTTAATATATATAATAACAAAAATAATAAATAAAATAAATATATAAAAAAAGAAGTAGTAAAGTGACCCTCTTCAAAATCTCTCAAATTGTAATAATTGTTTTTTTTTTGCACTTAATAATTGTTTTATAGTTCAAATGAATGAAAATTCTTACAAATTCCTTCCTTCGACCCGGTCTTTCCACAGTATAAAAGATTAATCTTATTTTGCGTTTCTTTCTTTTTTTTCCTTCGTTTTCCCTTTTATACCTGACAGTGTTTAATATAGGCTGCGCCTCCAACATGAGTTACATGACTATGGTAAGCAGAACCTTACGCTTTCTTCACCGCCCCTGCAATTCCAGCCGCCGCTGCCTCCGTAGCAGCTCGTTTCACTCGGACTCCCCCTCCGCTCCGCTTTTCTTAAGAACCATCTCCCCGAGGCTTGCTTTTTCTTCAGATCTGTTCCACTCTGTTGGCGTCCTTTCGCATTCTTACTCTCTCTCTTCTCCCTTCACCACCACTGGTCGGTCGCTGAATACCAAGTCCGGCTTCTCCGATGGTGCCGATGACTTTGAAGATGAACCCTTTTCAGGTAAAATGGTTACTGGCAAAGCGCTTCAATGATCGTTTTGAACTGAGTCATTGTTGTTTTATATCTGCAATAGCCTAGTTATATGTTAGTAGCAACTGATATAAAGTCCAGTATGTTTTAATTGCTATATCAGGGAAGAAGGAAGAGAGGGGATTGGTAGGCGGCTAATGAATAGGTAGTGTAAATTGAACGACCTCCAAGCCTCTTGTGTCACAAATAATAACTCTTTTCTTGAATGAATTTCTCTTCTTGTTGCATGGTTCCTCTTTAAGAAGCTGAAATTTACATACTGCAATAGACTTTTCTTTTTATATTGAAGTGTTCTTTTTGCAAAAAGCCAAAATTGCAGTGCCCCCTTTATCCAATAGAAACAAAATCAAAAGTCCCGGGTTAATATTTCTGCATGGAGTTCTCTGTAGTCTATGATAACAATTTCAGTTTTTTAGATGAAGTGGATGGAGAGGAACATACTGCTGATGAGTGGGAGGAAGAGGAGGAAGAAGCTCAGCCCAAGGTTCTATTTCTGCTCGGTTAAGCTTTTTTTTTTAATGAGAGGTTCCTATGACTTTAATTTGATCTTGTGTATTGTTATAGCTTGGTGATGGAGGGGATGGAGGAGGAATTGTCTTGAATGATGTCCCTTGGGGTGAGCAAGCTCTTGAGATTGCCCGGGAAGTGTTGTCACATTGTGGGGATGATGTTGAGATCTTCGCATTCAAGACTACTCCTCGAGGATACATTTATGTGAGGATTGACAAGCTATCAAATAAGTGAGAAACTCTGATTTGGTTGTCTGTATCAAGTTTTTTTCTAGAAGATTGTGGAGTAGGTTTTGAATGTAAAAATGATTGCAGTATAAAAGGGCCACTTTGATTTTTTACCAGGTATGGTTGCCCCAGTTTTGAGGAAATCGAAAGCTACAGTCAGGAGTACAAGAAAGTATTAGATGAAGCTGGAGACCTAGGAAAACTACCCAAGAACTTAGCTCTTGAGGTGATCATTTTATTCATGTTCTGTTCAGGAAAACTCAGCTACCTTCTCCATATGCAATAGAAATTCCAAATGATAGTTGCAGGCTATCAATAAACAGAAAACTATAGCATTTTAAGAATACTTCAATGTCCTTTCAGGTTTGCATGCCTGTACCAAACCATGAGTGCAAAACCTTTTGTATACTCACTTTTTTTTCAAGATTTTGTGCAAGTCCAAAATTTGACTGCAAATCCTTTGGGCTATTTCAATGTATCCATTGAATTAATTTCCTTATGTTTTTTTTTATTGTTTTTTTTTCCGAATATGTCACTTCCTCATCAGAGAAGCTTAGTCTTCTCCATTGTTTATATCTCTCACTAATATTCCTTTTGTCTCTAAGGTATCATCACCCGGTGCTGAAAGATTGTTAAAAGTACCAGATGACCTGCCCCGGTTTCAGGATATGCCTATGAGGGTGAGCTACATGGATGATGGAACGCCCGCCAATTATCCAGAGAAAACAGGAGTTTTCTTTCTGGAATCTATTGAACCTGACTCGGGACTATGTGTATGGAAGTTAGCTGATGTTAAGGAGAACAGGGACCCTCAGAGCAAGGGTCGAGGTTTAAGCCGAAAGCAGAAGGACTGGAGGCTAGAGATTCCTTGCGGTAATTGCAAAATGGTCACTCTTTACCTTGACTACTAACGATCAGCTTATCCACTAGAACCATGTAAATTATTTCATTAGAACCCAAAAAAGGTATCATGAGAAAAGCGTTTCATTGAGGCCAGAGATTCTTTCATTTGAGCTCAATGTTCAAAAGTTGAGAATTTTGTGGGACTATATTAGAGGTGATTGTATGAGGTTATTTTTCTTCCAAGTAAGCTCCAATGTCCTTCCCCTTGTTTTCTTTTTTGCCCTATAAGCTCCTACTATACTTATGGACTTAAGTTGCAAGTTAAATGCTAGACTTTTTTTCTTTTGGATCAATCCTTTGGTTCACTTGACACCCTTCTCAATGTCAAGGTTGAGTATATTTCTTTTGTGAGGATTATGAAGCAAAAGAGAGGCTGAATATTCATATAGTGAAAATAAACTCTTTTAGTACAAGTGTACAAGTATAAACTGATCTCTTCCTTCTTCCTGGCCAAAAAAATGATTAAATGAACACTTAAGGTTAAGGTAAAGGTGTGAGAGTTCATGACTGTGGTTCCCAGATGCAATGAAGATTCAGCCTTGTTTTGCAGGAATCTTGGATATCTCCACGAGGATACGGTGCAGTGCCTGAGGCTTGGAGAAGAACGGAGCATGATCGGACCCTTTGAGGCGGTAAACCTTCTCTGGAAGATTACCGTCGACCATGTACTCTTGGAAGGAGACAGGGACAGCACGATCATCTTGAGTCTCGACGTAGAACCGACGAACAGATCCGTATTTTGCTTCAGAGAGTGCTAATTTTTCCAGAAGCGGCCCGAATGGGATCGGCCTCATGGACACCGAGGCCAGAGCAAAATCCTGAAAACATTAAAGGGCATCAGAAAACCATCAGAAAACCATGATAGACTCAAATCTTTTCTCTGTAATGCGGATTGACGATTACCTTTGCTGGGCTCTGATTGAAGAGCAAGTCTTTCAGCAGTGCCCTGTTGTGGTCGATGGCGGTCGGGGCTCGATCTTTCCCGTTTCCGTACAGAAACACCTGAGCCTTCCTCAGGTCACCGGGGCCACCCTGTTGGCGACCATCAACAATGTTAAGAAGAAATTAGTAATGGCTAAAATATCAAATATTGCATGTGTCAAGAGTTCTTGGAATACTGAAGATGAATGATTACATTATGGGAAAAGATGTCGAGAACGCTCTGGCCGTTCTTGGGCATGGGAGCTGCGACGAACACAGCTTTTGCGATCTTCGATGGGTAAAGCTCCATGGCGTAGGAGATGCAAGCGCCCCCAAAGTCATGTCCTACTAGAATCACCTGACATTCATTCATTCATTAACGAACCCTCTTTGAGTCCATCTGATACAATTTCCCGAAGAATAGCCCAGAGAGGTAAAGCACGGTACCTTTTCATCGTCTTCAAGCATATCAAGAATGTCGACCAGCGGCGCCACGTACTGGGCCATAGTCTGCACGGCGTTCGTGTCGGAGGGATGGACTCCCGACCCGGCCAAGTCCACAGGGTCAACTCTGAAGCCAGCATCGATCAGCAGGGTCATGGTCTTGTACCAGCACCATGCTCCGAACCCGCCTCCGTGTACCAGAACGATGTGGGTAGTCTCGACCCCGTCGGTGTTGGCAGCCTGATGTTGCGACCAAGCACATTCACGTCAGACATTGCCAGAAATTTCTGGGGCGTTGACTTGTCGTAGTCAACCTTTTGGCATGATATTCACTCTATAATCTAACGATACGAAGATTTCGGGATTAAATTTAGCGTAATAAAAGGAATAAAATTGGAGACATTGAATATAAGGTTAGAAAATTGCTCGTTCTGATGGTCAATTTGCAGATGCAGCACTCGGTCAAAGATGCCGCCCATTAAGAAAAAGGAAGAAGCAAAAAATGCAAAAAGAAAAAGGTCAATCAAAGCCGGCAGACCCAAACCTGCAGCTTAACGAGCGGATCAGGATGGCTCCCCGTCACGGCGGGGGCAGATTTGTCGGAGCTCGAGGCTTGCCTGGTCGTGGAGCTTCTCGTCAAGCCCTGCTTCCTGGTCCCATTCCTTGCAATGGAAGAAGGATACCCCACGCTCACGGAGGTTGACCGGTTCAGAGGGACATGACCGCCGTTACTGCTCTCGTTGTACTGTTTCTTCAGGAGCATGACCGCTGCCAGTGCCTGCTCTCTGATTACGGCGTCTTGTTCATCGTTGAAGCTCTTCCTGACTGCCTTTGTCTTCTTCGATGCAGAACGGGAGAACAGGTTCTGGCTGCCGCCGCTGCCTCCCGAGCTGGCCGTCTGTGATCTCGGCATGCTTCTGATCTCCTTGGGAACGAAGCACGTTATGGTATTTCCCATCGGTTGGTGGGGAAGAAGAAACGGGCCGCGTGGCTTGGCGGTGAAGGTGGAGAGGGAGCCAAGGAAAGGGTGGAAGAATTCCTCTATCTATATACACGGATGAATTGAATGCATGGCACGGTCCCAGCAAATTTAATTAAATAATATTTTTCCTATAATTAATAATCCATAAATTATAATTGTGATTTTAATGGCCGAATTTGTTTATTCTTCATTTTCTTTTTGTATATTAATTTCTAGAGCCACCCTACCTATGGTTTTTAATGATAGAATTATTTATAAAAATTAAATATATCAAATTATCTAAATATGATTTTGGATATCCGGGTCTCAATCTTTAGCCATTTACCAGCCTTTCAATTGATCTTTCATTTTAGTGCGAAAAAGATGAAGAAGATGCCTAATCGGTAGATACCATATCTACCGAAACGCATCTTTGAGAGGCTCCGCAGTCCGCACGACAAAGACGACTCTTTAAACAGTTTTTCTTCTAATGGCCGCATTTATTTCTTCAATTCAACAACATATTATTATAATGATGACGGCAACTTGGACAAAGAGAGAAGGGCTCTGACCTTCTTGTCCAAATTTATCCAACAAGGATTTAGCCTAGACACATTAGTGTCATAAACTTTACCATACATCACCTTTAACTTATGTAATATTGATTCGAAATTCAATATGGTATGTATGAGGTTCAAAATATATTAGTAAAGTTTGTTAATTATTTATTTATCGTAATATTTAATCATAAGGTAGAACTAGAACTAGAACGTGAGAAGTCAGTTGAGCATCCTGAAAATGGAAGTGGAAACCAATACGTTCGACTGTATAAAATAATATGAAGCAATTAATATACAAATACCAAGACTTGGGCTGTATGTATTTGAGTTAACTTCCCTTTGCAAATAATTTGCCTAACAATCTCAGAATCTGCTCTCACAATATAGCAATGTTCATACGTGCATCTTTCCAATTCACACAATCACCCTAATCAAGTGAATAACTCAAATAAAATAGTAAGTAGAGAATATTTTTTAATTGTGTAGTGACCTCACCACTATTCCCTAACTTTTTTTTTTAATTTTACATAAGAATAAAAATGATTAATAATTTAAACTTCTAATACCAAAACGGTACACCAAAGTTTGAATTTACTATATAATTTTAGAAAATTTTGATTATCCTAAAATTTGTATATTTTATTTTGAATTTTAAGTTAGGGAGAATTTGGCAGTTTACTAATATAATTACTATAATAATAATTATCATTAATATAATTACTGTAATATTAATATTAATAATTCTCATTTATAAAATATCTACACGTCAAAATATGCACCAAATAAATTCATATCCAAACTCAAATGCCTAATGTACTAATTCTAACATGAATCATCACTATATAATTTGTTAACATATATAAAATATATATATTTATAAATTAATTTATATAAATTAATAAATTTACACATGCACAAATTTATTATTTAAGTTTATAAATTTATATGACATAAATTTATAAATTATTTTTTATATAAATTTATGAATTTTTATAAAATCATAATTTATGTAAATATATGAAATTTTAAACATAGTATATCAGGCATTCCATTTCTAATTCACCATTTTACAATTGAGCTATTTATTTTCACTTTCACTTAATACTTTAATCTCTTCACTTAAATTTGATAATTATGTGGATGAATAAAACATTAGTAAAATTGAAATTAGATAACTAAATTATTGAAAAAAAATTGAGAAACCAAATTGTTAATTGAAAGTAAAATATAATAAATAAATTATTGATAATTCATCGCACTAGCTACACCTCAATGAAAAAGGAATTTTAATTCCAAAATCATTTATCTATGACATTATTTTAGGCATTGAATGGTGATTTATAGTATGATAGCCACTAGATGAAACTCAAGACATTACCCTGCATATGGGTTTGCACTAGGCTAAAGTTTAAAAGATTGAATATAGATTTATCTAAAATTACAAGGCAGAATGTGCATCAGCAAAATATTATTGATCTTAAACCACTGAACTTTTTTTGCTTCTCCAAGGATTAAAATCCCTTAATTTAGTTAGAGAGCAAAATCTAGCCCACAAACTACAAGAACCAATAGAAGAATCTCAAGCAAAAGATTGAAAGAGATGTTCTTGAAATGCCTTGAAAAAAACAAGGTAAGGGTTGACAGACAATCCCAGTCTCATCAAAAGGGAAAATCAAGCCATAGATTTCTTCTCTTCCTCGAGCCGCTGCAGTTCTGCTAATCGCTGAGCCCATGCTCTTTCCCTTGCCACTGCAGCCATTTTTCTTTCAACCCTCTCATTATTCTTCCTCCTCTTGGCCGCCTGAATCAGGACTTTCCTCTTCTTTGCTTCCGACTGAGCAATAGCAAAACTTAGTTGGTTCATGCTATAGGATAAGTAATTGATGTTACAAATGATGCATTACAAACCATTTTGACACAACATCATCTTGTAATGACAACCCAGAATGTGAAGCTTTACAAATATACTTACCAAGTCCTACTCTCTAATATCATCATATATTCAGAATTCATTTACTTCACTCACAGCATCACCCTAACTCTCCAAACAAGATGAAAGGGTATCAGGGAATCCTTCCAAGCATAGTAAATCTCATTTACTGAGCCTTCATGCATCATTTAGGAAGAATAGAACGTACCAGTATAAATGCTCTGCGCAGCCTCATTCGCTTTTTCTCATTCCTTCTCTTGGTACTGCCTTCATTAGGTTGATTGGGAAGGATCGGTTCTCCAGGAACATACTTAACCCATGCATAAGGCCCTATATAACCATAAAATACATATTTTCAAAACCCAGCACAAATTCACAAATTATTTGTGAATAATCCGGAACAGATAACCCACTAAGCTAAAAAAATTCCATATATTTATAGCTTTATGGCCATTAAAAAGATAGCTCATAGTGCCAAAAACACAGCATTATGCAATCTCGCCAAATAGCTATATCCAGTTTAACAGCGATAACTCATAAAGAAAGCTATCCATTATCAAATCGCAGAAAAAATGATCGACCTGGGGGTTTCAAGCTCGCCCTCTTCCGACGAGGTTTGTCCATCGGCCTTCTCTTTGGGTACCGCGTATCCGTCAAGCTGTGAAATTGGGCCGATGCCTGTGTCCAAGGAGACAGACTCTTAAGAGAGCCACCACTACTGTTGAAACATGACCCGTAGTGGAATTTTGAAGGGCCAGATATGAGCGGCGCCGATTTGGGGATAGCAGAGCACGAGTGAGACTTGAGAGTCCTTGAAAGTGGCTGAATGATACTTCTTAGGGCTCCAAACCTCATCTCTCTGCAATTTCTTGATTGACCCTGATCCCAAATGGGGTTTCTGTTGCGTACCAAAATAGAAGTGACCGCTACCGATAGGAATCCTGACTGGTTCAGAAAACCGAAGGAGAAAGGATATGAAATAGATTATCGGAGCAGGTAATATAGCAATAAGGATAGAAGAGAGAAAAATAGACAGTGAAGAGGAGCGCCCGTATTCACATTCAGCACCCACATAAACTTGACCGTGACAGAGGAGAGCTTTCAACCCTAAGCAAGATATCATTATTTACTGATTCGTACAGTTTGTTTTTACCATACTAATTCATACCCTTAACTTTGATATTTATTGCAACTTCCATCCAAATATAACAAATTCCATAAAACATTTCAATTTAATATTATTTTTGCATTAAAACTTTCCAATAGTACATTCTAACATCAATTTTTTTTATAAAAAAAGCATTTTAGTAATAACTTTAACTTATATTAAATTAAAATGATATTAATTCATTATTTATCATTTTAACTATCGATTTATACTTTTTATTGAACTATTAAGTATTAGAGTTATATTTAAATATAAAATAAAATAATAATAGTAAAATAAAAATATTATGTAAAAAATTGAGTTTTCTAAATAAAATAGTAAAATTATAAGTGTAGTAATTTATTTAAAATTTTTAATTAATTTTCATTCATAATTTAACCGTTTTCCCTATACATAAAAATTATAGTAAAAAATTTATGATATTTTATTTTACTTAAATAATGTATATATTTAAAATAAATATATATTTTTACTTAATAAAATTATAATTAAAAATATATATAATTAATATTTTAATTAATTTAAAATAATAAATTAAATATATTACATAAATATATCTTTTATTATAACTAAAATATTAAATTTAATTTATGTATTTGCATAATATTATAATTTATATATAAATATTTTATTTTATTTAAATTACATATATTTATTAGTAGTAACTTAATATATGTCATTTTAATTATTTTATTAAATATAAATTATATAATAAAATATCTATATATAAAGTACGATATTCTACAAATATAATTTAAAATTAACATTTTGGTAATAATAAAATTATATAATTTGATATCAAAATTTTATTATTATAAAAAATAAAAAATATATATTTTTTGTATAATACATTTAATTTATTATTTTAAATTAATTAAATAAAATATTAGTTATATATTTTTTTACTTTTATTAACTAAAAATATATTTAATTTATATTTGTTTAATATATATTTTATATTTAAATAAAATATATTATAAATTTAACAAAACTAATTTATTTTTATTATAATTTTTGTTGATAATAAAAATGATTAGATTATAATTCAAAATTAATTAAAATTTTTAATTACATTTATTATGTGTTACACTAGTGAACTTATCCAAATTTAATTATCTATATAATTATTTTTATTTTATATTAAAATTAAAATTGTTATTGAAATGAACATTATAAATTTTGATGTGAAGTGTAACATTTGAAAACCATTAAAAAATCTTAATATTTAAAAACTTTTAATATAAGAGTAAAATTAAGTAACAAATATCATACTAAGAGTGATCATGCAAAATATGCTCTTCGAATGTTCAGCTGGGGCTTTTTTGTTCTACCCTGGAATGATCAAGTTTAGGATTCGTTGGGGGATGAGAAATAGGCGATGAAAATATAGTATTTAGAAATATTCTTAAAATTTATCCATTTTTTTGCATTCACGTCACGTGACACAATCCATATTATTACAAATTTTGGTTAAGTCCATTTTGGCATTGATATATCCCTCTTAATTGTGTTAATGTATCTATAAATCATAATCCAAGGGGACCGAAATTTACACCAATATCAAATATACAATCTTTGTATGTGAAGGTTAAATTTTATAATACACCAAATATGGGCAATTTGTAGCTTACTAACCCTACTTCATGTATATAATATATTGAGCATATAGGTTAAGAGAATCAAGAGCACACCTGACTCGAAGTTGCTATGCTTTTCAAGATCGTCAAGAAAACCTCGAAGTTGCTTCGCACAAAGGTTCTTTTGTTGAATGTAAAAGGGCCAAATATACTATAACTCATGAAGCTCAATGGTGGTAAATATACAATTCACCATATTGCGAATATGAAATATGGAGTTCTTGACATTCTTTCTCTATAATCTAATAATATCAGAACTATGCATTATAAAATCAAGAAATCTCACTTTTACCTTCCAAAGACGAGGCAGCTAGAGTCCTGTGAAGGCATGTCCGAACGTTATGTCCTCTCTGTCTACAAAACCCACAAGCATACATTTTCCTAGGAGGAATCTGGTCTGACTTTGAGCGTGCCTGTAGCCTTTCCCCAATTTTCTCTGGACAAGTCCTCTGGTTGTGGCCCTTCCGGCCACATATTGTACAACAGTGGAGCCTGGTAACTCTCTCCTTTGTGCTAATCAGACCTAAACTCCGACAGGTCCTCCTGTTATGACCTTTCTCTCCACAGATCCTGCATCGGAACCGTCGGTCTATCAGGCTGTCCTTCAGCTCAGGACAGTAGTGCCTTCTGTGGCCCTCCCTCCCACAGTATGAGCAGTAAAATTTGGCTCCTGCATCATTAGGAAATATATATTATCACAATCTAGAGTTAAGAGATATTTTTCTTTGTTCTCTCACATCCTATGATACAATCTCAAGTATCATTTGATTGAATGCATAATGATTTGCCCTTGGAAAAAAGGAGACCTGAACCACCTCAGCCATGGGCAAAAGAAATACTGCAATTGAACCCATTGAATTGGCTGAGCAGAATCCAGATAAATTCCCGGGTTCATTCTTGAACCAGTAGTCCTTTTTTTATTTATGTTTTCAAACATTATAGGCTCACTTTAAGAAATCCATCTTGGAGTAATAGAATACTTTCAACTGGTTCAGCACCCAAGCCCAATTCTGAAAACTATCAATGGTTGGCAGCAACAAACTCAAAGTTGGGATAGCCACACTGTACCTAGTGACTGGCACCCATACTGAAAAGTATCAGTTGTTATGGTAATCGCAATAGATTGTTAAAAATTAATTTACTTGGACAAAAGAGTTACCACTACAGAGTAAACACGATCTATTTCAATCTTCCATACCAAGTCTAATTCTGGACTGTCATTTTTGTCTTATCATTTTTTAATAGTGTGTCATATTTAATGGATTAAACATAAAAACACTTTTTTAAGGTTTAGAATTGATTGGTCACATTTGGTGCCAGTTTTATGGTCCATATTAACTTAACATACTGAGTGAATGGTTTTAAGTACATATTTCCTTTTATGGTTTTTGTCTAAACCAACTCAAAACAGAAAACTGGAACCTAAACTGGAAGGCAATGAATCTAAACCAGAAAAGAGGAACCAAATAAGATCTAAAGTTTTTTTGCAGCATCATATTTTATTCAACCTGAAAAATGTTTTGATAAACGATAGACTGATTCTCTAAAACAGAAAATGGAACCTAAACTGAAAGGCAATGAATCTAAACCTTTCATAGCAGTGCTCCTCTTGCGACGATTTTCAGGATCGCTGAAAAAAGCTTTCTGAACCTCCGAAGCACGTTTTCTGGCTGCAGGAGTCCCTTTTGTCCTCTGTATTTGCATACTCAAGCATGTAATTTGATACCAAAATAACTCTTGAGATAAGATAGATATTCAGAAATCTTATGATAACTTAACCTCAGACGTGTTCTCTGAAAACCTGAGTAATGAAGAATCATTTTAAAACAGACTGAATGAACTGATAGGAATGGAATAAAATATTTGAATTTAAGAAGCTCCAATTCTCAACCCAAACACAGAATGGGCTGGGAGAGATGAAAAAACCATCACAGAGAATTCTAATTGAAATACTAGACATTCAGTCTCTTTTATATCATATAACTGGATATTTCATCATATTTGAAACTCAAACCTTAATTGCAGAAACCCTCTGGGCATGAAGAGTAGGATTCTGATGGATAAACTTCATTCTGTTAGTAAATAGTCCAGTCTTGGCATTGAGGCTCTGCAACAACACGATCACATGGAACATTCATATCATGTGTATAGAAATCAGGAGGAATAGAAGAACTTCTGCTGTAGATGGGGTAAAACTGAGGTGTCACTTGCAGTAGTCAGAAATGGTGTATTGATCTTTCTATACATGCAGAAGGTACAAAAAATGAATCTAAATACATCAAAGTGCTAAATGCATAGTTACATGGTAATGAGTATGGAAAAAAATGTATGTTCATGTGACCCCACCAGTACAGATTTGTGCATGTCAGCTTTGTCACCTTGTGCATATAAATAGATTTCAATTGAACTAGATAATTCAGCCAAACCCCATCAGACTGACTGTTCAATAATGATTTTAACCAATTAAATTTCCTTTGTATGTGGTCAGACTCTAACTCAAGTCAAATATTTGTGAGAGAATGCTATTGAAATATAGAATGCTCTATTAATTAAGAGTGCTCATTTAATAATAATGGTCTGAAGTATGAATTTTTCAGAATGGAAAATAAATTTATGGAAGTAATATTTCAAGCAAATATATATCATACTTTTATTCACTAAATATAAATCATATATTAGAACTGGAAGACAACTAACTTTCAGTGATCTGCTAATCTTCAAACTGACTTCAGGTGAATATCGATACACCCGCTTTGACTTCTTCTTCACATCCAGCTTTATGTCCAAGTTATCAACTTCATCATCTTCCTTCATTTTGAAGGGAGAACTGAAGAGAATTAGGGAGTGGCACAAAAATCAACAACCACAGCCAAAATCAAGTTAATTATCACAAGAAAATTGTGCATAGTTCCTTATTTATATATATACTAAAGCTTAGACCCATTTTACATTATAAGCAGTTGACAGCCTTCTTTATCACTATTTTGATTTTCATATAGGAGCACTTCATTTATGGGTATGACTAAAGGGCCATTTGGCAACAACCTAGAATGGGAAATGGAATCAGAACTATGATGTAAAGGGGCAACAAGTCAACAAATTTTGGTAGATGTGATTTGATTTAGAATCAGAATTCGATTCCCTCTAGTATAACACATACATCATGAAAATCTCTTCCAATCTTATTATAGTGTGCACAGTTATAGTTAGAGCTGCTGCGTGCAAACTTAAGTGATATGATATTAGCAAATTTTAAAGAGATAATCCAGGACAAAACAATGAAGGATTTAATATTATTTAAAAGACTGTTAAAAGTTGATTTGATACAATCTTTCTCATTGAGTTTTATCCTTTAAGATCTTTAGGCAGGAAATGTTATCTTATATTAAGTAAGCACTTCATATCTTGAAAAACTTGTAATGAAAAATGATTTAACAAAATCTACAAACATAATCAAAATAATGTTAGATTCCCAAACTCACATGGATCGGGCCTTTTCCCAAGGCCTTTCATCAATTGATTCCTCCCATATGACACATTCTCCCAAGCAGCGTTGGCAGGTGATTATACCCTGTGACATTGAGATAAAAATATCAGCAATTAATCAGAATCTCAACAGACATCCAGCTAATATAGAGCTGTGTGAATTGCACCATGATAGAAGATGACATCCATTATAAGGGAATGTATTCAAATGATGAGATAGAAAATTTGCACCTAATTACCAATAAACTGAAATTCAGATGCACTGATTACTACTTCTATGAGAATGCCAAGGCTTAGGTTGAGAATTAAGGCCACAATTAGCATGATTGAATGGATCGTCCCAGAGCAAGTGTTGAATATAAATTTTTGCCACTTAAAAGGCCACAACATTTCTATTCCATTCCCTTTCCATGCATTTGTTCCAGACATAACCAAATAAAACATCATGAGAAAACAAATAGAACAGATATTCATGTAATTTTAGTTTTTTTTCCTTCTCAGATGGAAGCCCTTTTTTATTTGATATTTCTGAAAATAATGTAGGATCCTGTCTAGATTGAGTGTCACCAAGACCAAATTCCAACTAGTAGAGTAAATCCCAGAAAGGAGTTTTGTTAATCATATTTTTGTCATGGCAAGTGAGATTGAGAGGTCTATAATATAAACCTTCTCAAAATAAAACAGCACATTACCTTTCCACTACACTGTGAACAATCCATCCTAGATCTTTCTATCCCACACTCTGTACAAGGTGTATAGCCTCTACCCCGGCAGCTTGGGCAAGGCAGCTCCCGGATGTACTGACCGTTAGGACCGAACCAAGACCTTGGTCTGGGTGCACCAGAAATAGCATTCCTGAAATGAATACCTAAGCATTTGATAACTTCTCTAGTTGGATATTGCAAAGTCACTAAAATTAAAGGAAGCATCCCAGTTCTCAATAATGGGGAAAGTGTCTCATTTCCGGAGCAATCGGGGATGGAACAAGCAATTAATAAAATACTCAAAGGGACAGGTGAATCTCCACATTGAGTTTGACTCCAGCAAACATACACAAGGATAAGCTACTGAGAATTGTTTCCCAATCAAAAGAGGCGAAGAGAGCTACACTGAAATTAAGAAGGGAAATTAGAAAATTTTCACTGCCGCCACTCTAAAAGAACTCCTTTTACTCAGGGGCCAATCTTAAAACAAAGCTTAAGGTTTCTGAAAGATCGAATGATTTTTAACATCTACACGCACCCTGGATATCATTGACAAAGCAACGAGAACAGAAATGTCCAAAATTAGCATACAAGGTGAGACTGGAAAAATATTCTATCGAAGAGGAATTAAAAACCTTGAGGGAAGGTCGACGTCCAGCCCCAGTAACTCTTCTGATGGATCGTAACCCATCTGCAGGAACAAAAAATGAGTCAATTAAATAAATATACTGGAGAAATTAGACACTCTTGCGCACAGAGAGAGATGGTGCCTGGCTACGGTAAGGCTTCGAACTGGTGTCATCGCCCGCCGGGGAAGAAATGGAACGCGAAATGAGGCCGCCGAGGAATCTCTTCCTGGAGGGGAAGAATATTAAGAGACCAGAGAAGCTGTTAGCATGGCTCCATGGAGGAAGCAGAGGCATGTGAAGCCGTATCTTGGGGCTCAGCTCCATCACAGCGTCACGTGTAGAAGAGCAACAATAAGACGAACTTAAAATGCCTCTACCGGCGACCCAATTTCGGCGGGCTGCTCTCGTGAGTTCTCATATTACCGGTGGTGCTTACCAACGAAAGATAAATTGCATCTCGTATACAAAACTTTTAATTTGGTACTTTCAAATATAATATCGAGACACAATTGGATTTTAGGAGTGATTTAGATTTATAAGTGTTAAATTTTTTTTAATAATTTATCTAATTAATGATAGATAAAGTGAGATTAAAAATTATTAATAAAAATTTTAAAAATAAAAATTTATATGTATAATTAAATTAAATAATTTATTAGATATTATATATAATTAAATTATATTAAAAATATTTTATAAAATAAATTTTTATTTATATATTTATATTATATAATGTAATATAAAATATTATTAATATATAAATATATTTAAATTATATGATAATAAAAATAAATAAATAATAATATTAAAGTAATTTAATTAATAAATAACATAATTATTAAAAAATTTATATTTCTTTAATAATTGTATGGTAAATAAAGAATTGGGAGGGATCTCAAAGTTATTTTCTTCTTTTTAAACCTCTCTATTTTTTTACTAAATTAGTACCCTTCACAAACTACTACCTCCAAATTCTTACATCCTCTTAGTATAAAAAGCTTCTATAAAAATAACGAAAAATGTATTTATAATTAACTTATATTCGAGGTAAATTTTGCTAAAAAAATAAAATTTATCTTTTTTTATCAACAATCAAAAGTGAGGTTAAAATTAAAATTATCACTAAAGTTCATACTTTAGCTAATAGTACTTTTATTTTTGAATTTTTTATATTAATAATGTGTGACATTCAAATAATTGTGATAATACATCATATATCATAAATTCATAGGTAAGAGGTTATTTGAGATTATTAAATCCATCTACATTCATTATTTAGATAAAAAAAAGTGGGCGTTTGTATACCGTTGTGTCTTCTTGTTTCCCAGCTCTTCCTTTCCTCTCACCACTCTAATTTATTATTGCACAATATGTTTACTATTTCCTTCTTCGGTAGGACAACAGACTTAATTCTAATTCTTACACTCAATTCGAGTAAATTTGTGGTATAGTGATCTATAGTGTAAGCAAAGTGAATTTACGGGCTAGTGATCTATAGTGCACTGTTGTGTTAGGGACTTCATGTAGTGAAACCGAGTATAGGATTGTTGTACAGTTGTTTGCACAGAAAAGTTGTCTAAAGATAAACTCACAGTATTTATGAATAGATCATTGAATGGAGAGACGACTCAGGTCCAAATCTCCCGATTTTATCCATGTCTTAGCATATTAATTGTTGTGTGAATTCTTGTGTATATAACAATAGAAAAAATCGAACACGTATATATCGAGCTCGTGGTATATGTAGTATCATTACGAGAAATAAAAATGAGTGCAATAGTTATAACTAAAAGTTTTATGTTTTTTTATTGTTGTAATGGTATATATACCCGTAATTATAAAAATAAGTGTGTTAACGTGCATCAATGAGAAATAATAACAAATAAGGTAAGAATGGAAGTGGAGTAAGGAGGTGTATGTGATATTTTTAGGGTTTTTTAGGGTTTTTTAGGATATTTTCGTATTATCTTTGATCTATGTATATAGATACTTGGTGCCTATACCATATTAGCCTATTATTTCTTCCAATACTATAATAGTAATAATTTTATCTTTGTATTATTGTCGAAGTAAAACTAAAAATTAAAAGAAAAATTGTGTATCATATAAGTTTTCTAAAAATATGTCAAGATATGTATTTAAAATAATTTATCATATAACGGGTAGGTAAATCGTTCTCTCATATTATTTACGTTATTTTTAGGAACTGAAAGGGGTAAGGAAATATGTCAAGATATGTATTTAAAATAATTTATCATATAACGAGTAGATAAATCGTTCTCTAATATTATTTACGTTATTTTTAGAAACTGAAAGGGGTAAGGGAGGGATGAGTATGATCTACTAACATAATAACCTATTGTTCACAATTTATTCCGTAGTAAAATAAGTTACAACTTGTTCTATCATTTTGAAAATATTTTTTCTCAAATAAATCTACCACTTATCTCACAAAAACTTTAAAATAAGTTCATTATCAATTAGAAAATTTTCTCATATTTCATATTTAGTGGGTTTATATTAGTTTGTATCATACAAATACACAAACACCATTTTCCAATAAGGGATCATACAATCGATAGACCCTCGGAGGTTATGAACTCAATCTATCCACTAGTGGCTCATGGCCCATGGCGTCTTTACCGTACATACTGTTGGAATGTCACAACCTTCACTACATTGTATGTGTGAGCACCATTGTCCAACCCCCTGTTGGAATGTCACAACCTTCACTACATTGTATGTGTGAGCACCATTGTCCAACCCCCATAAATTATCGATTCTTTTGTTTGCTATTAAGGAACAAAACCTCTTCTACTTTTTCTTCAGGCTCAATTCGCACGAAGTTATACAACTTCAAGACATAATAGAATATTATAATTGCCCTTGTGTCGACCTTACTGTACAACTGCCCTTAGATCCAACACTACTTGTAGCAAGGTTTCTTTAGTTTCGCACGATTACAATCATATACAATAGTTCACTTTTAATTGAAATCGGTTCTTTCCTTAATTTATTTGTCTATAAATTATTCGTCAAATTTCATATTAATCATTCTTAAGAATAACTATTTTTAATTTATATAATAATTTCTAAAAATAGAAGATTTTGTTATCTCAGGTTCAATGGTGATTCAAGTTATTTTTCAATCAAAATTTTTTCAATTTTGAATTTCCAAGGAGGAAAATTCATAAATTTATCCATTCGCTAAATTTTGAATTTAAATTAATTTTGAATCAAGTTCGATTTTTAATTTTAATTTTTAAGTTTTTAGTTCAATTCTATTCAATTCAATTTTAGTATTATAATATAAAAATCAAGAAAATTTTATATATATATATATATTTTGGATGGAGTGTAGGGTAAAATTCATATAGTGGCCAACATAATAACTTAATTTATTAAGATATGAGCTTATTACACTCCCCAAAAGAATTTTAGTTAAAAGTTGAGGTACGTGTAAGAATAGTCTTCACCTACCTCATTTATTAGTACGTGGAAGAGTTTAATCACCTATATTATTTATTAGTATTTAAGATATATATATTTGTATGAAAGTTTATTTTATATATTTATTATTTATTATATTTACGTGAATTTTTGTATAAAATTTAAATTACTCTTTATAAAAGAAATTTTAAAATTTCACTGTAATGGGAGAAGTATTAATATTGTTAGCTTTAGTTTTAGCGATATTATTTTAGTGAAATTAACAATTATTGTAATTTTGAGAGTATATTAGATATTATTATTAGACCCTACCTTAAAATTATTATGAGGCATAATAAACTTCCGTAGACATTTTAAAATAATATGATAATTAATTTGGGATTTGATTATTAAAATTCTAATATCAACCTTGTATAATCAATATAGAGTGGGGCACCACAATTCTAGTGTCGAGATAGGGTGACATATTGTCATGCATAATTGGACCTCGAGTTGGGTGCGCGACACTTTAAATTTTATAGTGAAAAAGATTTTTAATCCGAAAGAGAATATTAGTTTGAGTTTTTTTAATAAAATACTATAAAATATTTTATATTTTAATCATCAATAAGGTTGATGTAATATGAATATTACACTTCCAATTGAATGAAAACAGAAATTCTGTATAAATTAGTTGAAAAGGTGGGATAACATTATGAGTAGGTGAAAAGAAAAATTGGAAGATTTTATTAATAAAAGGTGAGAAACAAAATCAAAGAGAAGTGTTTTTCTAATGGAAAGGACATGGACAAGATAGAATAAAAAGACCTGTATGGTGCAAAAGATCCGTATCATAAGTTGCTAAAATTAGATAAGATAGTATCGATCGGAAAAATAATAATATATTATTTTAAGAACCATTCTACAAGTAATAAAGGGATTCGAGAAGTTATTAAATCTCTTCAAAAATGTCAATGAAAAGTTAAAAAAAAAAATATATTATTTTAATTAATTTAAATAATTTATTAATTTCTCTCAAATCAATTCATATATGTATAATTAAATTATATTACTCATAATATAATATCAAATAAAATATATAATTATATTATATATGATAAATTATATAATAACTAAATCATATAATATAATTAAATTATTGTTACACTTATAAAATAAATAAATTTTAATTGTATAATAATATTTATATATATTGTATAAGTAAATTATATATTTTGTATCTATCATATTTTTTATTATATAACCCAAATATATTATTGTGACAATCTATCATATCCATATTAATTATATATAAATATATATAATATAATAGCAATATATATATATGATAATCTATAATATATATTTATTTATATAACACATAGTATCATATTTTGATTATATAATTATATCATATAATAAAAATGAGTAAGTGTCATAATTATAAAATATATTAATATTAATTATATAATAATATTTATATATAAATATTATATAATAATAACATGAAAAATAATATATATTTGAAAAATTATATTTTATATGAATTATATATATCTATATATATAATATTTTATTATATAATTATATAAAACTATATTTAGTACATAAATTTATCTAAAATATATAAATATAAAAAAACGCATTAAAATTGTTGCAGTTGAAGGCTACTGGGGAACAGAGCAGGTGTGAGGAAATGACCCGTCTATGGAGAAATGAGGGCTGGAGATGTGGTCTGTGAATGTGAAGAAAATTGTTGCAGGTGAAGGCTACTGAGGAGCAGAGCAGGATCGTGGAGACAGGGGTAGTAGCACGGGAGAGCAGCGAAGGAAGGAAAGCAAGTGCATGGAAATAGGGAATCAACAGTCAATTTTCTTGTTCTATTTACTAATAGGGAAGATACAAAATCCATGCAGCTCCATGGAATGGAATGAGAGAGGGAGAGGGAGAGAGAGAGAGATTGGTGTCGGTTCTCAGCTGTAGGGAAACCGAAAGATGCCGAAGGAGTAGGATTACCTTCCATCGTCAACCAGGTCCCAAATCTCCAATTCTGCTCTCTAATTCTCCCTTTCCTCCATCCTCATTCTTCCCTTCTTCCCTCCAAAAACTAAACAAACAAAAAAAAAACAACGTATTTCGCGTCATTACTTGAAGATTTACATTAATGAGCGTTTGAGTTTCACGTCCTTCTGGAAATTTCCGTTTTGGGGGTGTCTCCTTCTGGAAATTCAGGTCCAGGAAAGTATTGATTTTCCCGTTTGGGTTGGGGGTGTCTCCTTTCCCTCTGAAGGCCCTTCCGGGGTGGATGATTTATCTCCAAAGATTTGGTGGGTGAGATTACCACCGTTATTATGGAGCAGTGATTGTCGACGTTCATGTGACCACGGATGGATTAAATGGTTTTAGGTGAGAATTTTAATGCCTGGTTATGCTTTATCTATGATTTCTCACCAATTTAAGTTGTATGGATTTTCTGTTTCGATGTTCCCCATTTTACTTACCTTGATGATGCGAATAAGAAGGGCTAAAAAATTGAGATCTGAAACAGAATTGATCCATGAAAAATGTGTGTCTTCACGTGTGTAATGCATGCCTAATAATCGATTGGAAGATCTTGCTTTTCTTAAAAGATCCCTTGCTTTTCAACTGGGATTGCTAACAGCATTGATCTTTGAAAATTTTTTTGCAGTCATGGATTCGGTATGGAATAACGAATGCAGCAGCAGGCCACAGAAACTGCATCTTGAAGGTACTCTTGGCAGTAGTGAAAGCAGCAATGACTTTAACCCGCGCTTTGAACCAGAGATCAACACTGGTGAAAGTTTTTCGAGTGATCGCTCATCAAAAAACTCTGAATTCGACATATTCGCCCCTTACAAGAGCTTCAGAGCACCCCAATCTTCGGTTTCATCTTCTTCAGCCGCATCATCTGATGATCTATTCGAAGTAATACCAATATCAGGAATCAAGCCACATACCATTGTCCATTCTACTGGCGTACTCGATATTCAGAGTCAAACATCGTCGAATAATCAAGTTTCCAGTGATAGCTCAGCTAAATCAGATGATACAGAGATTGGCTCTTCATCAGAACCTGCACCGGCCTCCACAGCCTCCAACATCGTGTACGAGCCAAGATTGCACACGCTTTCTCCGACTCAATCCCCTCCTGTCCAAAATATGGATCGGTCGGGGGAATTTGAGCCTTACAGAATCCCATCTTCAGTGTTCGCAAGGAACAAATCTTTGTCTCCGGCTGATTGGAGCATAGCATCCAATGATTCCTTATTCAGCATACAATTAGGGGACAACAGCTTCTCTAGAGACCATGTCATCACGTGGGGTGATGATCTGCCCAGGTCCAGTGAGCGACTGAAGTCCTCTGAGTTTATTCAATTTGGTCCACAGCCTTCTGAAGCAGCAGCATTGCCACAGGTGACCGACGATGATAGAAATGATGTGGAAAAGACATTCAAGGCCAAACAACAACATGTCCAATTCGTGCAGGAAAATGATGTTGGTCAAATCATGGAAATGGCTGCAAAAAACACCGCTAGGCCAGTCAATTCCTCTCGGAATTCTGATGGGAGTGGAACTAGCGGGCATTCGTTTTCTTTCCCAGTGTTAGTCCTACTGCCATTGTTTGTCCGCTTAGAGTTCTCATTGTGTTTCACTAACAATCTGACTGGCCAGAATGTGTTTTCTGCAGATTGACTGGAATGGATAGAGGCAACCCAGTAAAAATAGACTCTGAGAAGTCTAGGCACCAATTGCAGAATGAGAAACAGAGTGTGCAAACGACGCCTCTGTCTCCTACTTCCAAACCACCATCAAAATCATGTTGCAGTTCATGTGGCAGCAGTTGCTGCTGCTGCTCATGCTGTTCTTGCGGGTCATGCTGTTCTTGGCAGTTTTGCTGCTCATGGTTGTCCTGCTGCTCATGTAGATTCTGTTGCTCCTGCCGTGGTTGCTATTATTCCTTGTTTTCGTGTCATCGTCAGCATTGTTGCTGCAGATGCTGTTGAGAATGTGAGGATTAGAACACTCTCAGACCCTCCTTCTCGCGCAGAGGCTCACTTGATGTAGGAGAATCGTACCAATTGGTCGTAAATTTAGTGTCACTTTCTCTTATCCCACCATTTTTTCTGCTATCTTCATGTATTTCAATTCTACTTTATTTCATGGCGATAGATATATAGACAAGGAGAACGATACACAGAAGACCCTTTACGGGGCTATTCCATAGATACCTTGCTCCCAAAGAAATCTCTTTATTCTTGGTTGCGGCAAGTGCTAGATAAGTAACATTTGTAACAAAATAGGAGTAAAGGGATAACAAACTAAGGAGAAGATAAGGAGAAGAGAATCTTTCATGGCTTACCTTCATTCTCTTATATTCCATTTTTCTCATATTTGAACTCCCTTCCATTTAAGGGTACACCCTATACACTCTCCGCTTATATTATCAAAATCATATAAATTTTAAAATATTAAATGCTACATTTTTATAATTTTTTAAGGATTTTTTAATATGTTAATTCTATTGATACTAAAAATAATGTGAGTTTTTATCCTGAAAAAATCCTTAATATTTAAGATTTATTAATATTTAAAAATCATAATATAAAATTACATTATAATATTTTTAAAATTTTTAACTATATAAAATATGAAAATAAATTAAACAATAATAATTAAAAATATTTGTATTGAATCTTTATAATAAAAAAATGAATATCTTTTTTACTCAATTTAACTTCTCAAAAAACTTATTTATAAAGATATTGAAAGGTTTTAACTTTGAAACTAAATAAGTAATAGTAATTAATACTGATATATGGAGTATTGTCTGCCTTTCAAACCATTTTAACAAAGTAAACTTAAAAACTCATAACTTTCATTCATGGTTGTGTAATTAACTTTTAAGATTTAAAAATCTTATAAAGATTTTCATAAGATTCAAGATATTAGCCGGAGATATGTTATCATTCACCCATGTATCAAATGTACGCTACCAACCACATTTGGTTAATAGTTACATTACCTATTACATTTCTATATTAAATTATAACTCATCACAAATATACGTATTCACTCGTTAAAATATATTATATTTATTATCATTATCCATAACAAACATATAAATTTACTTATAAAAATATATCACATAATAGAGTTATATCGGATTAGGTGAATATGAGTCAGAACTTGTGCGAGTAATAGCACGTGTACATATGTGGTCGCACGTTTGGCGCATGCATTCACCTCAATTCGTTTGATTTGCATTATTGTAAACTGATTTTTAGCAAAATTTTTCAAATTCACTCCTTTTTTTGAATGATTCTTAGAAAAATAAAAATATATAAAAATTTTATATTAAATTTTCTATTTAATTGAACTAATAACCAATTTCGACTTTTTAACATCACTAAAAATTTGATCTCTAGCCCGAAACTCGTTCAGCCGATTCCTTCCCATTTTTCTCAAAATCTTTGACTTTTTACTGCGTCATCCTTCTCAAGTCCCTTGTACCCCTTTTTCACCCTTATTAATACCTCCACTGATTATTTCTCTTATTTCCAATTCGATTTTCATTTTCTAGTTTAGTTCTAGTTATCTTGGTCAATCCCTTCTCTCAATTCATCCAACTCCGTGTATTATCCTCATCCTTTTTTTGGAATTTGAAGTACTGCCCCTTAAGATCAATTGTTTCCCTCGTATGCTGAAGGGATTGATTGAATTACTATCTCTCGACTTGCACCTGGAGTATAATCATCATGATTGAGGGGATTATATAAAATAAGTTCATGGCCACGTGCCTGCCTACTACAAGGGAGAAGCATTAATTGTATAAGGGGCACCCAATCATATTCAACTAACTTTTCATTTTGACCATCCAAACCTCATCAAATATTTCCTTTATTTTGATAACTTAACAAAACCGGAAATCTATACAACCCATTTAGGCCCAATTTGGTTCTTCTTCTGTTTTGGTTTGATTTCGAATTACCCCTTACTAATCGCGAGGGTCGAACTGAACCCAAGGCTCCTTTCTGTATAAGGGCATCGCTTGACAACAAGAACCCCGTGCGAGGAGCACTTGTTCCTGTGCCCAACTGCCACTGTGTCAACCTAAAGAAGTTTAAGTCCAACCCCTTTTCTTTTCGCAATCGGTCTCTTCCATTTCTTCTTCCACGTGTGTCTCCCCGTTGAGTTCGCGTTTACTTACATCGGTCAATCCTTGGTCTCTTTTGGGTACTGTCCGTTTTGGTTGATTACTGTCGGGGATGGGAAAGCTTCGATTTTTCAGTTGATTGATTGACTGACCGGCGGCTCTGCTGTCAGTTCCTCTGGCTTTGTGGGTTCTTGGTCTCCTCTTCAGTTCAGATCTGGTAATAAAGCTTACACATTTGAGGAACCTCTAGGGTTCGCCACCTCCCCCTAGTGCGGATCTCTGTCGTTCAATTTGCTTACCCTGATTACAGTCCTGATTAGCTTTTACATTTAATAGTTAATCTTCGTTTATGCGATCCTGGTGCAAAAGAAGCGTGGGGAAAGGGAGCCGCTTTAGTGTTGAGTGTGTGTTGAAGAAACTTCTATATTCTCTTCCAATATGAAAGACTTAAAAGAGCTACGAGTAAGAGTTTTAATGGTTAAAACGGGAGAATCCTCTGCCTGTCCTGATGAGGGTTCTCATTCTTGCGCTCTATTGGATGATATAACGATGTATTCTCTGTCATTGTGCCCCACCTTATTCATTTGATTGGACATGAAATATCTATAACCTTGATGACTGTTACCGAGTCTAGTTTATTCTAGTTATGAAGTAGCTTATTGATTTGAATCTTAATCCCTTCGTGTGAGTTGGCCCGATAAATATGTTGCTAAAGTCTCTTGTTTGCAGGTATGGCGGCACAGACCAATGGCCACCCTGCTGAGCTTGATCCCAAGGAGGTGGGCAATGCATTCGTCAAGCAATATTACCCCATGCTCATTAGTTCCCCGGATCTCATTCATAAATTCTACCATGAAGGTAGTGAAGTTAGCAGGCCTGGCCCTGATGGTGGAATGGCATCCGTCACCACCATACAGGTAAAGCAACTTGTTGCAACTGAGGAATTAGCACCAAATCTGTTAATTTGCGGATATTGATATGAGTAGGTTACCATTTGGGCCTGGCTGATAAGGGATGATTGATATCCATTTTGTTGTAATAGGTTGATGGCACTACTATTTGTATATGTTTCAGATAAACTAGTAATATAAAGTGTGTCATTTCACTTTATTGTTTCATGGAGAGTTGACTCCAAAAGTAAATATTTGATTTGATTTAATTAAATTACACTCATGACATGATAAACCAATTAAAATGGATCATAATTGTTGTTACAGTTGATATTTCCTATTAGAAGCCAAATAGACAAATGCATGATTAAAGAGTTATAGGCATTGACTGGTCTAGATCATGTCTTCTGCAGGACATCAATGAAAAGATCATGTCCCTGAATTATGACAAGTACAAAGTCCAGATCATAACTGCAGATTCTCAGGCCTCCTATATGGGTGGGGTGTCCCTTCTAGTAACTGGTGTCTTAACAGGAGAGGATGGCACCCGAAAGATGTACACCCAGTCATTCTTTCTGGCCCGACAAGAATCAGGCTATTATGTCCTCAATGACATTTTTAGGTACCTGGACGAAACATCTGCTGCACCTGTTTCTATGGTAACAACTATTGAAATTGCTGAAGCTCCAGATGCTCCGAATAGCCCTGAACCAGGTAAAGTTATCTGCAAACCTCCTTGAATCAAACGTTTGTTTGTCTTCTTTTTTATCTCCCCCTATGGTAATTCTTTAAATGTTTGCCTTGCAGAGGTTTGTGAAAAGCACGAGGTGGAAAACGTGCCTGTGAAGGAAGTATCCTATAATGGGGATGATGATTCTTCATCTATGGAAGACGGAAAAGCTCCAGTTGTGGAGGAAACTCTTGTTGAGTTCCCTGCTGATTCTAGTACAAATGATGCTTCTTACCCTACTGCTGCTGCTCCTGTCATCCAAGGAGATGTTTCTAAGAGGTCATTTGCATCAATTGTAAGTACAGATGGCAGGTCTCCCTAGTGTCATAAATTGATTCGCATGTTTAATTCTCTCAAATATTTTATATTACCTCCTTTACCATACCTTTCTTACAGGTTAGTGCTCTCAAAAACAACTCCGCTCCATTTCAATTGAGGGCCTCACCTGTCAAGGTCGTGGAGAAGCCCCGTGGTCCTGCTGTTGCACCCGAGGTTCCTGTCCTGTCTGCCCCTACTGACATCAATATGGCAGAAAAGATTAGTAGTCAAGCAGGTGGATTTGGACCCCTCTTCTGTTTCATTTGAAGAATGAATCATCCCTCCATCTCTTATTTTTTTACCCTGATGTTAGATGTTTTCTTCTCAGTGAAGCGACATTCAATCTTTGTTGGCAACTTGCCTCTAGATGCTACTGAGGCAATGCTTGAAGCGGCCTTCAAGAGGTTTGGCTCAATCAAATGTAATGGTATTCAAGTGAGAAGCAGTAAGGTTGGTTATCTTTTGCCATCTTTTGTATGGATGAAGTCTGCTGTTCTCGACTGTTTTGCTCTTTCTTGTTTATGGGTTAACTTCTGTCCTCCCAGGGCTCATGCTATGGCTTTGTTGAGTTTGAGTCTGAGAGCTCTGTGCATGCTGCTCTTGAGGTAATTAACTGAGTACTGTGCTTTATTTGCTAAATGAATGGTGGGTGAACAGAATGAATATTCTGTTGACAGAAAATAAACCTAGAATGGGTTAACTTTTTACCCTATTAACCCCTGTTATCATTCAACAACATAGTGGATTAACAGAATGAGTATCTTTACTGTTGACAGGAAATAGACTTTGAATGAAAATTCTTTTTTTCCTAATTATTCCCGTCACCTTTCTGCAACAACATATACTGCTATTTCTTCGTGTGTTCACTCTTTACCATTTATACTTGATATACTATCTCAGGAGACTTCAATCCTGATTGGAAATCGGACAGCTCATATTGAAGAACAGAAAAATGGTAAGTTGCTGGTAGTTAAATTAATTGGTCAGGACTTGTTGAATATCATATTCGACTGAGATTTATTCTATTCTAGGGACTGATATTTCTCTCTAACTCGACTGCCTTATTCTTCATTAACATATGACCTTGTTTTGTTTGGAATATGCTAAAAAAGTTGCCTCACTTGACTTATTTTGGAGCATGTTAACATCCTGAAACACTATCTTAGCTTTGATCTCAGAGATTAATGACCCAGTGATCCTCTTTTTCCTTTCCCCCTTTATCCTCCCCATTCCCCATTCATAGATGGTGATAAGAGAAGAATCCCACAAGGCAGGGGTGGGTTCCGCAGTGATAACTTCAGGGGTCGTGGTGGGAGCTTCAGCAGGGGCCGTGGCTATGGCTATGGGAGGAGTGACTTTGACAGGAGGTCGGAATTCTCTCCTCGGAATGCCCACAATGGAGCTCTCAGCAGCAGAGAAAGGACCACACCCCGCCATGTAGTTCAGGACTGAGGAGGAGGATGCTGTAGAATTTCTCTCAACTTGGGAGAAGAAACTCGGGTTGCCCTATGGCACTCTTGCGGGTTCTCCATCTCGTTCTTTTCCATGCAAGTAAAACTAATAAAATTCTTCTAGCATTTGCATCTAATATTAGGTCCCAGCTCTCAGCTCCATCCAATGTCATCTTCATTTCCATGAATTTGACTGGCTGAGGGCTGATATACAATTGATATTAGTAAAAGATTATATAAATGCTGCAAGTACTTTTTGAAAATATATTGAAATGTTTAATGTGTTTTTGCCACTTTTTATAATTATAATTTATTTAGTAAAATATTTCGAAGGTTATAAACAAAATAATTTTATATCAACAGTGTAATTTGCTCTCTTAAAATATTTAGGCAAAATCCCACTTTATAGTATATTGATGTGTAAATTGTTTATATATCTCAATGCGCATGTAACTATATAATTTATTACAATTCTCTACCGATAAATATTTAATTGATAACTTAATTTTTAAAAATAAGTTATATTTAAATTAAATTATTATCTATGATTGAAATTAAATAAAATATTCATACAACTTAACTCAAATATTTAAAACTTAAACTACAATTTCGTACATACAGGTCATCCAGAGGCGATCAGCGTTCCAGGTATCCGCACATGGATGATGGATATCCATTAAAGTTGGTCGGACGCGTGGTCGACATTGGCCAACATCCCAATGGGAATCTTACACATCAACGGTCACAATGGTCTAACAAATCTTCTCGCAAGATCCTCTCTCGAATTATCTTTCATCGGATTTTTCACGGATTTACTACTACGAAGAAGAAACCAAAATTTAACTAATTACCTTTATAATACATATTTTAATTAAAAAATTGACCTTATGTGATATTAATAATGCTTATATGACATAATTTTCATTAATTATATTACAAAATATATTTAATAAATACTCTATACTTTTCTTCAAAATACAGTGAAGCATGAACCAAAAAGTTAGTTTGACTTTTCATCGTTTAATTGTGTAATGGGTTTTCCTTTTCAGTTATCTATTTCACGTAGTATTTCTTACAAATGGAAATTCATTAAATAATTTATTAGATAATCCAATATACGTTTCCCTAATTTACTTCGGACTAAAATTTTAATTAAGTTAAAACTTGTATGATAAATCTTAAATAAAATAATCAATTTTATTATTCAATTCTTTTATTTATAATTAAAATAATAATCTATTATTTACATAATTAGTTCAAATAAAATTATTCATGTTTGATTTAAATTTATATATTAAATAATTATACCCGACAAAAGAGCCTACAACTAGTGCAGGACAAAATTGAAAATTTCGCTGAATTTACATTGAAACGACGTTGGCGTGGCCGCTTGTGTCCCGCACCTTTTCAAGGGGCCACGTGCTCCATGTTCCACTGTCCTCTGATTTGTTCGCCGATTAACAAACCCGCTCCATTCAATCGTTGACCCTGCGGCCTTTTTGTTGACGCCAGGTCAGTGTTTCTTTTTATCTTTTTTTTTCTATGCTCTTTTTTTTATTATTATTTATATATACATAAAATTTTAAGTTGAAATAATAGAATTTTCAAAAATTATAACTTGTTCATAGAAATCTCAAAAAGATGAAATTAAAAGACATCCAATATTCTATAGTTTCGATCACACAGTATTATCATATAATTTTAATTATTTTCTTTTTTTGCATTAATTATTTTATCTGATCTACTAATCAATATTTTAAATAAAATTATAATATTTTATCTCAAATTTAAATAATATTTTAAAATTAATTAACTGGCAGTATTTTTACATCTTTTGAGTGAATGCACACTTATTATTTTTGGAAAAGTAATGAAAAGTCTATATGTCATTATCATGTATTGGAGCTCTATCATTTTCTTCTGGGTGGGTGGCTGTCTTTCACTGGTTGGTTTCTGTTGTAAGTTGCACTAAATCCACTTTCTTTGAATGATGTGAGTATTTTTGCTAGATTTTTCTTATATTATTGGTCATGATGAATAAAGAAGATAATTGTACAAGGCACCCAGGAACCTTTGTAAATTAGGCTCCACATATTCTAATATATATATATATATATTAAAGCGAATATACTTAATTTTTTACCATTTAATCATATGGGCCACTATGTATCTGACAAGGAGCTGCAAAATCTAAAATTTCAATTAAGCTAAAATTAAATGTTCGAGTTTAAATGGGAATTGAATTTTATTTATTTATTTCTACCATATATATATATATAAATTCTGAGGTAGACAGCAAAATACAGACAAGCTAGAAAAGGCAGTTGAAGCAACTAAACAACAAACCATTTTAGACACGTGTCATATGCTGATTTCCATCTTAGGTGGAAACACGTGTCCGGTCGACCTTCATGATTGGCTCCTCGACACAAGTTCCCCTGCATTCACAAGTTGTCGTTGTCGTCCTACTAGAGAGAGAAGAGAGACTCGGAGGTAAAGGGAGAAGGAGAGAAAATGGAGCCTTGGTTAGATCACCACGTGTCATCCTTCCACCCCTCATGATTGCCACTTGTCTGTCTCCCTAATCATCTCCCCTCCTGGATCGGACCCCCATAGTCCCACTCGTTATTCAACGAAAATCTCTCTCTCTCTCAAACTAGAGACAGAGGGGTACCGAATCAGTACTTTCCTCCTCCTCCCCACCTATCAAGAGAAGAAAATTTGGAGGTTCCTCTCTGGGTATTCTTGTTCTAACAATCTAGCAGGAGCTCCTCCTCTGATATTTAGCAGAAGCTAAATTCGTTAAGGCAAGATGAGAAAGGGTTGTTAGATTGAACGAATTCTTGTATGTTTGCTTCTGCCAGCAGTTCTTCGCTTTCGTTGATTGAGAATCATGGGTCTGTTTTCTAGGACATTGCTGAATTACTCCGAAGAAGAGGCTACTCGCTGAGCTTCTGGTCAAGTAGTTGCCAGAGCCTCCTGAGCCTTTTTTGCTTGTTCATGTTATGTGCGGTTTTGGGACTTGGAAGAGTCACATGGGCGAAGATGGCGAAGGAAGTGTTAGTAGCAGTAGCATGACTATGAACTTGTCCCTGCAATCAGACAAGTATCCGAAGGACCTCCTGCAGAGATTCGTGTCGAGCTTTAACCGGTCTGACGACACGACGGTCGATAAAGAGACCGAGGAGCTCGAGCTTACTCTTGGGTTGTCGCTGGCTGGCCAGTTTGGGTCAAACAAGAACCACAAAAGAAAGCTTGCTAGATCATCCTCGATTTCAGGGTTGATGTTGCCCCTTGGAGAGGACTCTCCATCACTGGCGCCGTCACAGGGCTCCTTCCCGATGCTCACGAGGGCGACCTCCCTTCCGACAGAGACGGAGGAGGAGTGGAGAAAGAAGAAGGAGTTGCAGACGTTGAGGAGGATGGCCGCCAAGAAGCGGCGGCTGGAGAAGCAGAGGAGCTTGAATTCCAAGGCCGAGAAGGACGGCGGCTTCGGAGGCGGGGTGGCGGAAGTGGGGCCGTCGAGGAAGGACTGTGGCACGGTGGCGCCGCCTTTCAGACTGTGGAGCTGGGTGGATACGGTTTTTGACGGCGGGGCCGATAAAGGTGGGAGTGAGGAGAAAGGTGTCCGAGGAAGTGATGGAGTTGTAGGGTTTGTACCGCAAAATTCTCAAGGGTCTGGTAGTGAGTCCCAAGGAGGGAGCGTGGAGGGTTTATTGGAATCAGATAGCAGACCCAGACCCAGACCCAGACCCAGGCAAGGTAAATAATGTATCCCCCTTCATCCTTCTTTGATTGAATGAATCTTCTCTCTTCTGTTTGGGTGATAAAAAGGGTTGGACTTGGATGCTGGGTTCCTTGTTTTCCCTTTTGGCTTGTGATGTGATCATAAATGTTGGGCAATATTCTTGCTTTCTTTGTTGCATTAGTTTTAGTAAAACTGTCATTTTGTTCTGTTTGTTGGGTTGCCACTTTGTGGTCCTTGATCTAGTACAACTACAAATGAACATGACAGTGTTATATTCACATGGGAGAGAGTTCTGCATGGTCTCTTGTCTTGAATAAAAAATTATAAATACAATCACAAAAGGGTATTTTTATGTGATATGATTTAATGGT
Source organism: Trapa bicornis (assembly GCA_030064425.1). Classification (NCBI taxonomy): domain Eukaryota; kingdom Viridiplantae; phylum Streptophyta; class Magnoliopsida; order Myrtales; family Lythraceae; genus Trapa; species Trapa bicornis. The sequence continues at coordinate 18,424,513 of CM057754.1, forward strand.
TTTATTTGGTTTGGCTCTATGGAGCTTAAAATTGGTTTTGCTTTTAATTGAGTACTCTTAAGATTGTTGTGCTTACTTTTTACTATCTATCCCGACCACTTGAGATTCCTATTGTTGATAAATTGCTCTTTCATTAAAGAGCATGAGCTGACGCATTAGCTGAGTGCAGTGCTCCACTCCAGTGGAATATGATTATCTTTGAGGATGCTGAACCCATTATGCACTCACTAATGAACAGTATTTCTGTTATCAACTGCTGCCTCAAATCTCATTGAAGATGCAAAGCATATTTGATCCTCTGTTTTTCGGGTGGCTAAGGCTGGCCTCAACCCTAAGGACACTTTATTTCTTCATGATTGGTTTATTCTCCTATGGATTGGGAAGCCTTATACAAGGCATATTCCATATTAGCTGGACTTTTCTACAAAGCATGCTATTATTGCATTATTGCAAGTGATCGCACATTAATGAATAATATTATGGTTATGGTCCTTGTGACCCAGACCAGAATAAGCTGATTGATACTTGAAGACTTGGTTTCTTTGGGTAGAACTTATGTCTGATACCTACTATGTAGGCTGCTGCTCACCTGTGCATGTAAAACTGAAGGGTTCAGGGTTCATATACTACATATCTACAAGGAGCTTTCTATTTTTGTTATGGATTTATGCATTACTCATATATAATATAAGATCTCAAATTTCTGCAGAGTAGGCTGGCTCCCTTTGATACACTTGAATATTCAGTGCTAGATATTGATCAACTTGCTTTCACTTCTACCAGCTCCAGAATTGGGCAGTTGCAGCAGAGCAAGAAACTATGTTAACGGCCAGCTCCTGCAGGATCCGAAAAACAACACATCTGGTGTCAGGAAGAAGGAGAGCATAGCTTGGACTTCCAAGCCAGAAGTGGAAATTCCATCCAGCAAACCAGCAGATACTGTGGGGAATCGGGGAAAGGAGATTGGAATAAATTCCATGGAAGACATGCCATGTGTTTTCACAAAAGGGGATGGGCCTAAAGGGAAGAGGATTGAAGGCATACTATACAAGTATGGGAAGGGAGAAGAGGTCAGGATAATGTGTGTGTGCCATGGGAGCTTCCTCTCACCTGCCGAGTTTGTTAAGCATGCAGGCGGTGGAGATGTCTTGCACCCTCTTAGGCATATAGTTATTAACCCAAACCCATCTTTTATGAGGTAGGGAAGTCGGGACACTGCAAAAGGAGAATGACAGCAGCGGTCAGGTGTGGACTTCCCTACGGAGAAAGAAGAACAAACAAGAAAACTCAATGGAAGGTGAAGTTTGCAAATGTTCACTTGGACTATTACAAGTAACAACTGCGTTATTCCTGATATTGGTTTTCTTGGTAACTCTTTGCTTCATTTTTCTCCATCAGAGTTTGAAATGGGAAATCTTTGGCTAAATTCTCGCCCTCATTCATGGTGTTGTGTGAATCTGATCATATTTATAGTACATGGTGGGCCTCGATGGAATTGATAATTCAGATCATTCTTGTTTTTGCAAAGTTTCATGTTAGGGAAGAATGTAGTTTTGGGGAATGCTCATATGGGGATTACATGGTCGACAAACACGCTTGCCTAGTCACATACCAAACTTTTGTTGTGACTTAACTTATTTGGGAAGTTATTTCAAGAAGTCGGTACATGTCGTTTTTAGTGACAAAATTAATCTTCTCTAGGAAGATCTTCCTATTTCTATAACATTTCCTTCCGCCAATGGTAACATTGTCTATGTACATTATTGGGAGCAGAGCTCTCTATGCATGTCTATGCTTCCGGGTTGGGTCCAATGGATGGAAGTCTACACGACGGGACCCGTATTCAAAGATCGGGTCCGTACGAGTGACCTCGAACCTAAACTCGTGTTCGTGTCCTAGCTACGGGATTCAGACTCGTGTTCGTGTCCTATCCCCGAAACCTGTATCCATGTTCGGATTCTAGTCCCGAGACCCAAACCCGGGTCGTGGACCTGGAGGTCCCCGTCCCATACTCATTTTTGGGTTCGGGCAAGGCCTAAGACATAAATTAGAATTAGATTCTCAAATTCAGGTCATGGTTCGACTTTAATCGAGTTGTGGTCAACTCAACCCAACTCAAACAAGTTGGTTAAAACTCAAACCAATTGATCAAAAGTTATCCAATTGATCAAAAGTTATCCAATTGTTCCAAACTCGATCCCATTTTTCTAAACTCAATTCAATTGTCCAAAATCTAACTCAGTTGACCCAAATAGACTCAATTGATCTAAACTCAATCCAATTACTACAAATATGACCCAATTAGCTAAAATCCCGACTTGATTGACTCAAACCGACTCAATTGGCCAAATTCGAAACTAGTGTCATAAACCTGCCCTAAATGGTTCAAAACCATACTTGATTAGGCTAAATATGAATCGATTTGTCTAAACCGAATCGATTGGTATTTTTAATAAATATATTTTTAAAAATTTTTGACATAAGATTTATATTTACACTACATTTGTTATCACCTTTTAAAATATACATAGTAAAATTAACTCAACAAACAACTTATAATTTTAAATTATTACAAAATTCAATCAAATTGTACAAAATATAAACTAACATCATAAACAATAATACAAAATATATTTGACAATTATACACCATTTTATCTAACTTTATCATCAACATTCATCAATTGAACTAAAAAGTTATCATCGTAATCATAATTGAACTTATTAATATTAGCGTTCTTTGCAAAAATTAATATTTTAAAATAATTATAATAATACAATATCGATATATAAATGATTATAATATTAAATAAATAACTTACCAGAAGATTTTATTTGTGCCCAGTTTTGTGTACAAATAAGGGTGTCGACTTAATCATTGACAAGTCTATTACGAGATGTACTGATAATGCGTATGCTAATAATAAAAGTTGATTTCGAAGCAACAGTTATAATCAAAATAGTAAATACATACTTATTTATTCTTGATAATATTGAATATCGAACAAAATTTATTTTCCATCATTGTAATATATTGAATCCTTCTACATATTATATTACGTTATTATCTAAATATAAGTCTATCTCAAATTTTAATGCACTTTGGCTTGTTCTTATTATCTGGTTCAAACTTGATAAAATAATAAAAAATAATTTTTATATTCAAGTTACTTCAACTACTAGTGCGAATATCATATTCACTAGTTTCAATAATGTACTTGTCACGTCTAGACCCGTTTTGGTAGGAACCTTGTGAACAACCTGCCACTCTCTTTGGTCTAAGAAAAGTTACCACAAGCAAAATTTATGTCCTTGTTCCATTGAAATAACATTATACAAAACTCAAAAACTTAAAAACTTTACATACTTGACAAGATTATGCTTCGATAATTTTTTATTATTTTGTCTCCTTTCCTTAAAAAGGGTTAAATGGAGTGGGTGAGTTTCTATAACTCAGTGACTGGGTGTTGAAGAGTGAATTTTCAAAAAAAAAAAGTTTATCAAATCTATCTTTCTTCACAAAATTTTGGGGTTTTTCTTTATTTTAGAAAATATTTCATCCTTTTAAATTTCAAAGTTCAACTCGTTTAACACTTCCACTTGCTCGGGAAGTGTTTGACGTACAATTGTACGTGCCCGTTTATTAAAAAGGGTTCACACATTTTCCCTTGCTCGGGAGTTGGTTTAACAAACATTCACATGTCCTTTATCATAAATGGTACAAACATTCGTAGGTGCAGTCCCCGACTGTACCCACTTGGGGATCAGCATGCCTTTGTCATCCACCCTAATAGAAGTTCGACCACTTCTACATTGAGTCTGAGAGGACGTTCACATGTCCAACCCTCATACCCGCAAGTACTTCATGTTCGATATGAGAACGGAGACCTCATCCTGACCCCACCCCAGTCTCGGTGTGCAAGAAGCTACTCTGAGCTTCATGACTTACTAGCACGACGAACTTCCCTTATGCTTCGTGTGTCATCCGGCAACCCTTGGAACCCATCACCACCCCTTCTTGGGCATTTCGATGGTCCCGAATCAAAGTGCATGCACAATCAATAGTCTTAGCAACATTAGCCATTATCTTTGGTGCCAATAGTCCAACAGCCCCGACACTCAACTTGGGTCTGTAGTTGTTTGCCTGACTGGTCCGTTAACTTGGTCTCGGCGCACTGCCACTAGCCCATCGAACATTGTCATTCCTGATTTGGTACTGTGGTGAGTCACACATAAAGTTGCCAGTTATAAAAGTTTTCATGGCTTTTCATTGTTATGCTTGTCTACGGGTTCCAACCTGTACCCACTGGCCTTGGACCCACTTCACGATTTTTTTCAAAAGCTAGGCTTTACCTCTATAAGTTCAAAATCGAAGCTTCCGACCTGTTGGAGCTGTCATAGCTCTCATTAGAAAAGTCTCCCAAATATTTTAAGCATTTGCACACAGTAAGTGGAGAATATTTCTTGAAAAATGGTTTTGAACTTGAAATATACTCATAATCCCAACTGGACATGATGATGAAAAATCTCATTCTTGAGGGTTTTTCATTTAAGCAAAAGTGCCCATCACACCAACCGGGTGTAATGTTCAAAATGTCTCACTCACAACCGGGTAAATGGTTATTCATTTCAAAATGGTGCTCACCACCCCAACTGAGTATGGTGTATAAATATAGCCACTCGCAAGTGGTTTTTCATTTCAAAATAGTGCTCACCACCCCAATTGGGTATGATGTATAAATATGCCCACTCACCCAATAAACGTGACTTTTTTGTCCTAGTAAGACTTCCCATCCTTGTTGTGCTCTCTTGCACATGTTCTTGTCTAATATGTCCATACAAGGTCCGAACATGTTTATGAGGAAGGGTTTGACATGAAAGGCTGTCTATTTTCATGTATTTGCAAATTGGGCCCCAACTTTTGCCTTATTTAGATCTCTAAAGTTCATAATCTTTAACTTTAGGTCCCTAATGATCAATTAATTTCAATTAAGTTACTAGGATTTCCAATATCACTCTCGGGTCCTTAATACTAAAAAATTACTAATTGGGACTCAACTTTTTCAAAATTTCAATTTGGTCCCTTAACTTTCTAAAATTATCGATTGGGCCCAATTCTCCAAAAATGACCAATTGGCCCTCCAAGTTCCTCTACTTTGTCAATTAACCTTCAATTTTAGTAAATACTATCACAAACTTGTCCAAGTGTGGTTGGAACACTCGGTTCATTAAATCTATGAAGGCTGCAGGGGCATTTGTCAAGCCAAATGGCATCACCCTAAACTCATAATGTTCATATCGGGACCGAAATGAGATCTTAGAAATATCTTCCTCTTGAATTCTAAGTTGGTGATAGCCTAACCTGTAAACCCCACCCTTTTGAGCTAAGGAAAACTGGGAAGGGAACCAGTCAAACCAAGTGAGAAAATTGAACCGGTTCACAAACCCAATCAATTTTGAATGGGCAATTTAAGAATTTACAACTCCCGGGTGATCCAAAGAGTTCATAATACCATGGAAAAGAACCTTAGGATGAATCAGAACAGAAATACCAGATCGATTTAGATGAACCGAATCCAACTAGATTGAACCGGTTTATGAACCGAGTCGGTTCATGAACCATAACCGATAGAGAACGGGCAAATCAGAGAAATTCATCTCCCTTGTGCCCCAAAAAAATTTATAAACCTCGGGAAGGAAACTTAGAACAAAGTGGGACAGAAAAACCAGATCGGTTCGGGTGAACCGGACCTAAACCGGATTGAACCAATTTAAGGACCAAGTCGATTTATGAACCTGAATCAATAAAGAGATGGTAAACCGGGAATTTTATGGACCCTACATGACTCAAGGAGTAAAAAATGACATGGAAATGGACTCGTGAAGGAATTGGGGATAAAAACCAAATCGGTTCAGGTGAATCGGATCCGAACCGGTTCGGACTGATTTGAACTACTATTGAACCAAATCCTAAATTCATTTTTCTAGGTGCCCTAAATAATTCAAATTAGAAATTTGAGGTCACCATTGGATAAAAAATGAATTTAGAAATTTTTAGATTTGAAAAACTTAGTCGAATGGGGGGTGAACCGGTCGGTTTAAGCTTTGAACCCGGTTCGGACCAGTCCGGTCCGGTTCGGAACAGTGTCATCTTCTTCCTCAGGATGACAGCACTGTTCACTCGCCGGGAAACTGAAGAAATGCCGGGGAAGAAGAAATGCTTCTGTTAAGGGTATTTCAAGTCTTCAATGTCAGCAATAATAGTGCCAAACAGATGACCAATGGGTCTCCAAGCTCCCTATATAAAGAGCCCCTCCCCATTCATTCTCTTTACACCTCAAAACTCCATTCTCTCTCAACTGCTCCATTTTCTGGTGAAGCTCGAATCAGAGCTCTAACATGGGGTCTTTTTTTAGCCAAACAAGGCAAGGTCGGGTTCTTTAGAACTCAGGAGAAGTCAGCTACACATCTGTAGTCTCCGTTCACTCCGAGGGTCGTCAGCGTGATGAAATAGTGAAGCAACTCCGACGGACCGAAGTTGCCCTATTTCAGCCAAGTTGAAATCGGCCATTTCAAGCCCTCCTCAGGCCAAACCAAGCCTTCCCAACACTTCCTGAGCCCTCCCATGGCCGAATTAGGACAGAAAGGTAAGCCAATTCGGCTCCCCTCTGTAATTTCCGGCCGGTGCTAGAGAGAGAACTGACATAATTTCAATGATGAAATTCTAACTTAATTTGGCATCAATTGATGCAATTCTTGATTTTAGAATGAACCTCAGGATGAGAGCTATCTACCCAGATCGAAAGCTCGGACCGCCATGCCCTCACCGATGAGTAATCGAAGCTTTCTCTCTCTACAGTCCATTTTTTTGGTGAAGCTCCGTTTGAGCTCGTTTTGGCGTCAAAACTTGCGATTCAAAGTGTTATTGAATCATAAGAAGATGGAGGAACTCAATTTTAATTTTAATTTCAACAATTAGAGGTGTTTGATTGGTCAATTTGATGAAATCAAATTTGGTTGTGCTAAGGAGTTGAAATTGGGGGAAAATTTGGGGATTTTTGAAATTCAAAGGACCAAAATACAATTTTATGAAATTGAGGGTCAATTGGGCATGAAAATAATGTTAGAGGACCAATTGAGGAATTCTGGAATTTTTGGGGCAAAACTTACCATTTTTGTAAAGGAAGGGCAAAATGGTAATTTTGGAAAAGTTGGAGGACCAAATTGGAAATTTGGGAAATTATCCCCGTTTTGTGAAATGGAATAAATTGAGGTCCTATGATAAATTTTAGAATTTTTGGGACTCAATTTGAGGAAAAACTGGCATTAGGGACTTAAAGGTAAAGAGAAATAACTTTAGGGACCTAATTGCAAATAAATGAAAGTTTGACTTTCTTATTCATTTGGAATGAATAAAGGTGATTAGGCCGAAGAATAATGAAACGAGATGTTCATATCGTGTAGGAATACAAAGTATCGGGAACGCCAGCAAGGATAAGTTTGCGTGAATACAAAGAATCGGTCTAGTGGAATTTACGCCATTAACGGGTGAGTGGGTTTACTAACATCATACCCGGTTGGGATGACGAGCACAACTTAAAGATAAAAACCACTGATCGGTTGTGAGTGGGATTATATATCATACCCGGTTGGGGATGATAAGTACCTCGGTATAAAAATCCACTGTTTAGTGGTATTTTAATCATCACCACTTAGAGAAAGTGATGTGAAAACTATGCAGAAAAACTATTTACCGGTCGTAAGTAGATCATACCTGATTGGTATGATGAGACTTCCTCGAAGGAAGTTGAAAACCCGTTCTTCGGTTATGAACGGAGATGTCCTTATACCGGTCGGTATAATGGACAGTGAAAACCTATTTTGTCGGAAGTGTTGTCCCCTGACTGTGTGTCAATACTTAAACTATTTGGGAGATCTTCTTGACGGGAGCTCGAATAGCTCTGATAGGCCGGGGGGCCTCGGTTTTGGAACTTGGGGGCTAAATGCCCGATTTTGAAAATCTCGTACAATGGGCCCAAGGCCAGTTGGCACGAGTAGGAGTTCGTAAACGAACATGATATATGTGCCATAAAACTTAATAAGTGAATTGTTTGGCCATGGTACCAAGATAGGACCGACATGCTCAGTTAACTAGCGGTAGTGCGACATGACAGGTCGATGGACTAGCCAAGACAAACAGCTGCGGGTTGAGTTGAGAGTCGGGGCCGTTGGACCAGTGGCACCACAAATTACATGGCTTGATAAGAAAACATTGTTTGTGCATGCACTATGAGTACGAGATCATCAAGATGTCCATGAGGGATAGTGATATGTCCTAAGGGCCCTGGACGACCCGGTGAGTATAAGGGCATATCGTCGTTCTAGGTGTCTGTGAGAAATTTAGATTAGCACCAAGGGCATGAGACCGAGGTTGGGATGGGATGAGGTCTCTGTCCTCATATGGACATGAAGAAGCGATTTCGGGATTGAGGGTCGGATGTCACGTATATCCACTCATTCCGAGGGTAGAAGTGATCGTGCTTCTATCCGAGTGGCCGGTAAAGTCGCTCAAAAGCCACTAGTGGGTTCAGTAGTCGGACTGACTTGCGAATGTGTGTAACCTACATGATGAAGGATGTATGTTGGGTGATGACACACCATGGTAAATAAGAAATGATGGAAAAATCCAAATTTTTTTAAATGAAGGGATTTTGAAAGAAACGAGTCTCGCACACTCCAATAATAATTATTTTCTTGAAAGTCAAAACTTTTGAAAACCCATTCACTGAGTAGTCGTACTCACCCCCTCCCTTATATCCCTTTCCGGAAATCCCGAAAAGCCTACCCTTAAAGACCATCAACTAAGAAGCCTGTGAGACAGGTATGATGAATTTAAAATGTTATGCAGTTTTGATTATGTTATTCTAGGAAAAAAGTGCAGGTTTAAAGGACGTCTTACTCTTTACGATTTATAATAAGGGAAACCCTTTAATAAACCGGGAGAGTGGCGGGTTGATCATAGGGATCCGACCAAACCAGGTCGGGGCGTGACATGACCGAAGGTATATCTTAGAAAAGTAGGCTGCTCATTTTAGTTGATCAAACAAATCATCAATATGTGGAAGTGGATACTTGTTCTTGATGGTGACCTGGTTCAAGTTCCTATAATCTATGCACAGTCTCATGCTCCTATCCTTTTTCTTTACGAATAGGACTGGTGCACCCCATAGAGACTGAATAGGACGTATGAAGTCCTTCTCCAACAGCTCATCTAGCTGCTTCTTCAATTCTTTTAACTCTGCTAGAGCCATGCAATAAGGGGCTTGGGATATAGGATGTGTTCATGGGATATCTTCTATGGTGAACTCCAACTATTGACTTGGGGGTAATCCAGGTAATTCTTCTGGGAATACTTCTGGATAGTGTATAACTACCGGAATGTCTTCGGGTCCTTTCTCTTTATACTTCTCGTTGATGATTGTCGCCAGAAAGGCCTTACAACCTTTATGTATCATCTTTTGGGCTTTTATATGGGACACTATCTGTACTTCACTCTTCCTCCGATAAACTTGAAATTTCAGTCTGATTGTCTTGGGAGTGTGGAAGGTTACTATCTTCCTTCCACAGTCCATCCTAGCTTGATGGGTACTTAACCAATCAATTCCAAAGATTATTTCTACCTCCCTTAGAGGTAATGAAATCAAATCTGTTTCTAGTTTGATTCCTCCAATCTTTATCTCACATCCCTTCAACTGTTTTTCCTTGTTTAACCCTTCTCCTAAGAGTGTGAGGATGTTGAGACTTTGTCCTAGAGAGGCGAGTTCTAGGGATAGACTTGGGATTAGGTCCTCTTTGATGAAAGATCTTTCTGCTCCCGAGTCGAAGAGGGTGTAGACCTTTCGTCCCCACAAATGTACGTACCTAATTGAAGAAACACATGTTTTTATAAGAAAAAAATTCCTTTATTCAATGAAATTTCAAATTACAGGTTTTTCTTAATCTAGTTGGGAGGGTTTTGGGAAGTACCCGCTACGGTACTAGGGTCTTTCCTAGCCTCTTCCTAGGTGAGGTTGTATACCCTAGCTAGTACTCTGGTTGTAGTATTCTGTCGGGGAGTCCTTGGGTTCCCTTGTGGTGGTCCGAGCATATTTCATTGCTTATTATCCCTAAGAGTGGGACATTCCTTTGCAAAGTGCCCCACTTGTCCACATGCAAAATAAGACAACCAAGCTCCCTCGTGGTACCTTTGGCACCTAGGACAGCGAGAGTTTCCTTGTGGTAGGGTGGGGATCACTCTTAGTAGTGGTACGTCCTTTCTCTTTTGGAAACCCACCTAGTTTCCCCATCTTAGGCCATTTTGCTCCTTCCATCCTTCATGACGGCTTTGGCCCTTGTCCTCCTTTTGGGTTGTTTGCTCCATTCGGCGACGTCAGGCCTGTACTAGTCGCTCACATTCGTGAGTCATATTGATCACTACTGCTAGATCTGTGGGGCATCCTAATACTCCCATCCAGTCTCGTATGTCCATGTTGAAACCGTCCATGAATCTTTAGCATATATTTGCCGGTCCAGCCAAGTCAGGGGCAAAGGGTCTTAACTCATTAAATTTAGTTTCATACTCCGCTATAGAGTTAAGCCCTTGTTAGAGTCAGAGGAAATTCTACTTCTTCTCATTAATTAGTTGAGGAGCCAGGTACTTCTATGCATACCTCTCCTCAAACTGTTCCCAGGTGGGTGTGGAGGTATGCAGGCTCCAGACATTATCCCATCATCTTTTGGCGCTACCTTCTAGGAAAAATTCTGTTAGGATCACCATGTCCTCTGGTAATATCCTAACTATCCCCATCAGCTTCTTGATGTTGGCCAGCCAGTCCATGGCGACTCCAGCATCCTTCTCTCCAATGAAAGGCTTACACCCAAATGACGGAGAGTTTTGAGATATTTGGGGATATCAAGTGAAGGTGGATGGTTAACAGGAGGAGGATGAGATTGTACTTCCTTCGATTTAGCTCGAGAGTTGGTGCTCGCCTTAGGGACGAGGTTAGGTCATCCAAATACTGGAGTGAACTCCTCGTACAATCTCTGGTGTTCCGAGCTTAGTCCAGGTGGGATTGTCTCGGCTCCTCAGGGATTTTTCACAGGAAGGGGTGGTTGGGCAGTGTGAGAGATTGCTCCTCTTGTTCTCTTGGTTCATCTCTTGGGAGCCATCTGAAATTTTAAAATCTATTCCCATTAGTTACTATGTTATATAGTCTTGATAATGCATTTGAGGAAAAATGCTCTGATACCACTCAAGTTGTCATGCCCCGACCCGATTTGGTCGGATACCCATGAGCAACCTACCACTCTCACTGTTTATTAAGAGTTTCCCCTTTTCTAAATAGCGAGGAGTAATGCATTATTTTCACTTGTATCTTTCCTAGAATAACATCAATTAAAACTAAATAAATTAAACCTTACATACCTCTCTTGTAGGTTCAGCTACAGGAAGTTATTTAGGTTTATTTTCTCTTAGTTGCCTAAAAAGGGGTAAAGGGAGGGGGTGAGTTCGACAACTCAGTGAATGGGGTGTTAGGAGAGAGTTTCCAAAATAATATATTTTTATTCGGAGTGTGTCAAACTGCCTTTTTCCTTTAAAAATATTATTTCCTCAAGTTTCGATTTTTAAAACCCTTTTCCCTCAATTTACACATTAGGTGTGTTTAACAATCAACACACATCCTTCATCAGGAAGGGATCACACATTCGCAGGGTAGCCTGTCTATCCACTGCACCCACTTGTGATATCGGAGCGACTTTATCGGCCACCTAGATAGAAACCCGTCCACTTCTACCATGGGTCTATGTAAACCCCACCATTTTAAGCTAAGGAAAACCGAGAAGAGAACCAGTCAAACCGAGTGAAAAAATTGAATCGGTTCACAAACTCGATCAATTGTGAATGGGCAATTTAGGAATTTACAACTCCCAGGTGATCTAAAGGGTTCAAAATACTATTGAAAAGAACCTTAGGATGAATTGGAAGAGGAAAATTAGACCGGTTTGGATGAACCAGGTCCAATAGGATTGAACCGGTTTATGAACCGAGTCAGTTCATGAACTGGAACCGATAGAGATTGGGCAAAACAAAGGAATTCAACTCCATTGTACTCCAAAAAAATTCATAAACCTTGGGAAGGAACCTTAGAATAAAATGGGAGAGAAAAACCAGACCGGTTCGGGTGAACCGGACCTGAACCGGATTGAACCGGTTTAAGTACTGAGTCGGTTTATGAACCAGAATCGATAAAGAGATGGTAAACCAGGAATTTTATGGACCTTAAATGAACCAAAAAGTCACAAAAGACATGGAAATGGACTTGTGAAGGAATTGGGAATGAAAACCAAACCAGTTTAGGTGAACCGGATCAGACCGGTTTGAACCACTATTGAAATGAATCCTAAATTTATTTTTCTATGTGGCTTAAATAATTTAAATTGGAGATTTGAGGCCACCATTGGATAGAGAATGAATTTAGAAATTTTTAGATTTGAAAAACTCGATCGAATGGAGGGTGAACCGGCCGGTTTAAGCTTTGAACCTGGTTCGGACTGGTCCGGTCCAGTTCGGAATAGTATCATCTTCTTCATCAGGATGACAACACTGTTCACTCGTTGGGAAACTAAAGAAACTTCGACGAAGAAGAAATGCTTCTGTTCGGGGCGTTTCAGGTCTTCAATGTCAGTAATAACAGTGCCAAACAGGCGGCCAACGGGTCCCCGAGCTCCCTATATAAAGAGCCCCTCCCCATTCATCCTCTACACAGTCAAAAACTCCATTATCTCTCAATTGCTCCATTTTTTTGGTGAAGCTCGAACCAGAGCTCTAACATGGGGTCTTTTATGAGCCAAACAAGGCGAGGTCATGTTCTTTAGACCTGGGTAGAAGTTAGTTACACGTCTGTAGTCTCCGTTCACTCCGAGGGTCGCCGGCGAGACGCTGGCGTGATGAAATAGTGAAGCAGTTCTGGCGGACCGAAGCTGCCCTATTTTGACTGAGTTGAAATTGGCCATTTCAAGCACTCCTCAGGCCAAACCAAGCCTTCCCAACACTTTATCAGCCCTCCCACATCCGAATTAGGACTGAAAGGTAAGCCAATTCGGCTCCCCTTTGCAATTTCCGGTCGGTGCTAGAGAGAGAACCGGCGGAATTTGAATGATGAAATTCTAACTCAATTCAGCATCAATTGATGTGATTCTTGATTTTAGGATAAACCTCAGGATGAAAGCTATCTGCCTAGATCGAAAGCTCAGACCGCCGTGCCCTCACCGGTGAGTAATCGAAGCTTTCTCTCTCTACAGTTCGTTTTTCGGTAAAGCTCCATTTGAGCTCGTTCTGACATCAAAACTTGTGATTTAAAGTGCTATTGAATCGCAAGAAGATGGATGAACTCAATTTTAACTTCAATTTCAACAATTAGAGGTGTTTGATCGGCCAATTTGATGAAATCAAATTTGGCTATGCTAAGGAGTTGAAATTGGGGATTTTCGAAATTCAAAGGACCAAAATGCAATTTTATGAAATTGAGGGTTAATTGGGCATGAAAATAATGTTGGAGGACCAATTGAGGAGTTTTGGAATTTTTGGGGAAAAACTTACCATTTTTGTAAAGGAAGAGTAAAATGGTAATTTTGGAAATTTTCCATATTGCGTGTTCTCAAATGTAAACCGTTTCGGTTTTCTTACTTGGTTTGACCGGTTATTTTCCCGATTTTTCTTAACTCAAAAGTGCGGGGTTTATAGAGTGTGCCAGACTCCTTTCTTTTCAAAAATCCCTTCATTTAAAAATTCGGGTTTTTCCATCATTTCTTATTTACCACGGCGTGTTATCACCCAACACACATCCTTCATCATGAAGGTTACGCACATTCGCAGGTCAGTACGACTACTGAACCCACTAGTGGCTTCGGAGTGACTTTATTGGCCACCCGGATAGAAACACGACCACTTCTACCCTGGGAATGAGTGGATGTACGCAACATCCGACCCTCAATCCCGAAATCGCTTCTTTGTGTCCATATGAGAACACAGACCTCATCCTGTCCCCACCCCGATCTCATGTGCTTGGTGCTACTCCAAATTTTGCACAGACACCTGGAATGACGATCTGCCATTATACTCATGGGGTTGTCCAAGGCCCTTAGGACACATCACTACCCCTCATGGGCGTCTTGATGATCCCGTACTCATAGTAAATGCACAAGCAAAGTTTTCTTAAATTGTCATGTAATATGTGGTGTAATTCGTCCCAACGGTTCCGACCTTCAACTCAACATGTAGTTATTTGTTTCGATTGGTCCGGAGACCCGTCATGTTGCACTACTACTAGATGGCTAAGTATGTCGGACCTGCCTTGGTACCATAACCAAACAATTCACTTATTAAGTTTTATGGCACATATATAATGTTCGTTTACGAGCTCCTACTCGTGTCCATTGGCATATGGCCGATTGTTTGAGTTTTTCAAAAACAAGGCATATTAACCCGCAAGTTCCCGTCAATAAGGTCTCCCAAATAGTTTAAGCATTGGCACATAGTCAGAGGAGAACACTTCCGACAAAAATAGGTTTTCATTGTCTATTATATCGACCGGTATAAGGACATCTCCGTTCATGACCGATGAACAGGTTTTCAACTTCCTTCAAGAAATTCTTATCATACCGACCGTGTATGATCTACTTACAACCGATAAGTAGTTTTTCCGCATGGTTTCCACATCACTTTCTATAAGTTGTGATGATTAAAATTCCACTAAACAGTGGGTTTTTATACCGAGGTGCTTATCATCCCCAATGGGGTATGATATATATATAATCCCACTTACAACCGGTAAGTGATTTTTAACTTTAAGTTGTGCTCATCATCCCAACCGGGTATGATGTTAGCAAACCCACACACCCGTTAATGTAGTGAATTCCATTAGACCAATTCTTTGTATTCTTTGTGTTTTCTCATTCATTTGAAATGAATGAAGGCTGCTATGTCGAGTAATAATGAACAAGGATGTTGATATCGTGTAGGAACGTGAATACCAAAAACCGGTCTAGTGGAATTCACGGCATTAACGGGTGAGTGGGTTTACTAACATCATACCCGGTTGGGATGATGAGCACAACTTAAATATAAAACCTAGTTACCGGTTCTAAGTGGAAATTTTATATCATCCCCTACCGTATGATAAGTATCTCGGTATAAAAACCCACTGTTTAGTAGTATTTTAGTCATCACTACTTAGAGAAAGTGATGTGAAAATTTTACGGAGAAAACTACTTACCAGTTGTAAGTAGATCATACCCGGTTGGTATGATGAGACTTCCTCGAAGGAAGTTGAAAACCTGTTCATCGGTTATGAATGGAGATGTCCTTATACCGGTTGGTATAATGGACAGTGAAAACCTATTTTGTCGGATGTGTTCTCCCCTGACTGTGTGCCAATGCTTAAACTATTTGGGAGACCTTTTCGACGGGAGCTCGAATAGCTCTGATAGGCCAAGGGCCTCAATTTTGGAACTTGGGGGCTAAATGCCTGATTTTGAAAATCTCGTACAGTGGGCCCAAGGCCAGTTGGCACGAGTAGGAGTTCGTAAACGAACATGATATATGTGCCATAAAACTTAATAAGTGAATTGTTTGGCCATGGTACCAAGATAGGACCGACATGCTCAGTCAACTAGCGGTAGTGCGACATGACAGGTCGATGGACTAGTCAAGACAAACAGCTGCGGGTTGAGTTGAGAGTCGGGGCCGTTGGACTAGTGGCACCACAGATTACATGGCAATATTAGAAAACATTGTTTGTGCATGCACTATGAGTACGAGATCATCAAGACGCCCATGAGGGGTAGTGATGTGTCCTAAGGGCACTGGACGACCTAGTGGCTATAAGGGCAGTTCGTCGTTCTAGGCGTCTGTGCGAAATCTGGAGTAGCACCAAACGCATGAAACTGGGGTGGAGACAGGATGAGGTCTCTGTCCTCATACGGACTCGAAGAAGTGATTTCGGGATTGTGGGTCGGATGTCGCGTACATCCACTCATTCCCAGGGTAGAAGTGGTCCTACTTCTATCCGGGTGGCAGGAAAAGTCGCTTCGAAGCCACTAGCGGGTTCAGTAGTGATACTAACTTACGAATGTGTGTAACCTTCATGATGAAGGATGTGTGTTGGGTGATGACACACCGGTAACTAAGAAATAATGGAAAAACCCAAATTTTTAAATGAAGGGATTTTTTAAAAGAAAGGAGTCTTGGCACACTCCATATAAATGTTTTTCTTAAAAGTTAAAAGTAGACCTTTGAAAACCCATTAACTGAGTAGTCGTACTCACCCCTTCCTTATATCCCTTTCAGGAAATCCCGGAAAGCCTACCTTGAAAGACCATCAACTAAGATGCCTGTAAGACAGGTATGTAAAGTTTAAAATTTCATGCAGTTTTGATTATGCTTTTCCAGGAAATGGTGCAAGTTTAAAGGATGTCTTACTCTTTATGGATTATAATAAGGGGAAACCCTTTAATACACTGGGAGAGTGGCGGGTTGTTCACGGGGATCCGACCAAACCAGGTCGGGGCGTGACACACTCCATATAAGTATTTTTTTTAAAAGTTAAAAATAGACCTGTGAAAACCCATTCACCGAGTAGTCGTACTCACCCCCTCCCTTATATCCCTTTCAAGAAATCTTGGAAAGCCTACTCTTAAAGACCATCGACTAAGATGCCTGTAAGACAGGTATGTAAAGTTTAAAATTTCATGCAGCTTTTATTATGCTATTCCATGAAATGATACAGGTTTAAAGGATGCCTTACTTTTTACGGTTTATAATAAGGGGAAACCCTTTAATAAATCGGGAGAGTGGCGGGTTGATCATGGGGATCCGACCAAATCGGGTTGGGGTGTGATAGTCTGAGTGGATGTTCACGACATCTGACCCTGAAACCCAAAATCAACTCGGTGTCCATATGAGGATAGAGACCTCATCCCGTCCCCACCTTGGTCTCATTCGCATGAATCTACGTCAAGCTTCCCTAACTGCTAGCACGACAAACTGCCCTTATCTCCACCATGTCGTCTAGTAGCCCTTAGGACACATCACTACCCCTCTTAGTCATCTTAATGGTTTTGAACCTCAAGTGCATTCACAAACAATAGTTTTCCAAAAATCCATTTATCTTTGGTGCCACTAGTCCAACGGCCCCGACCCTTAACTCGACATGCACCTGTTTATCTAGACCGATTCGTCGACCTAGCCCTGTCGCACTGCCGCCAGTCCATCGAGTATGTCAGTCCTCTCTTGGTACCATGGTGAAATCACATAATTCATTCATTAAGGATTTTCATGGCTTAAATATCATGTTTGTTTACGAGCTCATTCTCGTGCCAACTGACCTTGGGCCCACTGTACATGATTTTTCAAAATCAGGCATTTTAGCCCCACAAGTTCCAAAACTGAGGCCTCTCGCCTATCTGAATTGTTCTAGCTCTTGTCAAGGTCTCCCAAAACTTTTAAGCATTGACACATAGTTAGGGGAGAACACTTCTGACAAAATGATCTTTCCATTCATCACACCAACCGAGTGTGATGACATCTTCGCTTACAACCTGACAAGCAGGTTTTCTCCTTCCTTCTAGGAAGTCCATCATACCAACTGGGTATGATCTCTCTACTTACAACCAATAATTAGTTTTTCTGCTTAGTTCTCCCATCACTCCAATCGGGTGTGTTGTTAAAATCCCACATATAAGTGGTTTTTCATTTACGAGGTGCTTATCATCCCAACTAGGTATAATGTGAACAAACCCACTCACCCAATAACTGAAGTGTACTGTTCTCCAGTCGGTTTCCTCTTCCACGCTAGCTTGTCCTTTTTGGTATTCCGGTCCCTCGTGTTCCTACACGATTTGTACATCCTTATATATTAATATTTGACATAACAACCTTCGTTTTTTCACGTATGAACACTAGGCTCACAATTTCCAATTAATTATACTTAGGTCCTTAAAGTTCATTTCCCTTGACTTTAGGTCCTTAATGCTAAATTTTCTTCAAATTGAGTCCTAAAACTTCTAAAAATTCACTTGGGGTCCTCAATTTACTCAAAATTATTTAGGGGGCTCGAGTTTTCCAAATTTCCAATTTGGTCCCAAACTTTTCAAAAATTACCATTTTGCCCCTACTTTACAAAAATGTCAATTTTACTCCAATTATTTTAAAAAATTGACCAATTAGTCCTCTAACATCTTTTTCATGGTCAATTGGCCCTTAATTTTGGAAAATTTCAACTTGGTCCCTCAATTTTACAAAATCCCCAAATTTCTCCACTTTCCCCCTTTCAAATTGACTGAATTTGATTGTATCAAATTGACCATTCAATCAGGGTTAATTGCTCCAATTGAAGGTATGGATCAGATCCTACACTTACATATGATTCAAATGAGTTTTGAACTGCATTATTTGGGTTCAAATTGAACTTAAACGGAGCTTCGACGAAAAACTAAGAATAGATAGAGAAAGCTTCAAAAGTTTACTATTGGAGGTGCGACGTCTGATCTCTCTATTGAGGAAGATAGCTATCTTCCTGAAGTATCTTCTAAGATCAAGAATTTCTACAATTGACCTCGAATCGAGTGAGAATTTTGTTAGCGAAATTCTGTAGTTTCTCTCTCTAACTTTGACCTGCAACGACTGAGTAGGGCTGAATTGGCTTAACTTTCAGCTTAGTTGAGGTCGTCTAAGGGCTGTGGGGATGTTGGGAGAGCTTGGTTTCGCCTGAGAAGGGTTGAATTCGACTAATTTCAGCTTGACCGAAAGAAGGCAACTTCGGTCTGCTAGAGTTGCTTCACTATTTAATTACGTCGGCACTTCTCCGGCGGTACTCAGATCGAACGGAGGTTGCTATAAGATAGCTAACTTCTCCTAGAGTCTAAAGAACCCGACCTCGCCTTCTGAGGTTAAGAAAATTGCCCAAGTTGGAGCAATTGAGAGAGAATGGAGTTTTCATGTGTAAGGAGAATGAATGGAGAGGGCTCTTTATATAGGGAGCTAGGTGACTCTCTGCCCGTTCATTTAGCACATTTATGGCGCTCATTCATGGCCTGAATCGTCCTGAATGGAGGCGATTCATCTTCAACGGCGCTGTCCATTCTTTTGGCAAATGAACAGTGTCATCATTTGAAGGAAGAAGACGACACTGTTCCGAACTAGGCTAAATGCTTAAACCGGTTGGTTCAGACCCAATTTGATCGAGTTTTTTAAAATTAAAAAATTCTAAATTAATTCTCTATCAAATGGTGGCTTCAATTCTATAATTTGAATATTTTAAGCTAATTAGAAAAATAATTTTAGAAACTAGTTCAATGATAGTTCAAACCGGTTCAGGTCCGGTTCACCTGAACCGATTTAGTTTTTTTTTCCAATGGATAATGAATGGTAATGGAGGAGGCAGTCAACCATATATAGACTGCACAGTTGAAGCAAATGAGTCATATTATTCTTCCACTAGTATTATATAGCTTAATCGATTGGGCAAGTAGAGAGGTCGATAGTTGGATAATGAGTAAGCTTGATGGCATTATTGCATGAACAATTGAAGCATGGGCTAAATATAATTGTGATTTTCAAAGAGACATGTAGATGATTATGAAGCCAATAATATGAAAAGGAAAGGAAGAGGACATATTGACATGTAACTCATCACTTGCCTCAATTGTGTATTTTGATGTATATTTATACTATAGGACAAAATTATAATAAGACAAAATATGCATGTACGAGGTGGTCATTCAAGTACTCGAGCCGGTATGTCATAGTCGGAAGAGGTTGAGCCGGTTGTGGTCCTAAAATGGTGCTGACGCTCATAGGGAATCAACTAATAATACCATACGTCTTTTTGATGCATTTCTATCGGCAATATCCTTTGTTCATGTTATAATCTATTAACAATTGTTTTCACTATTTTTTTGGACTTTGACATTTAGTTTATTTTTTTGTAATGTCATTTTTATTTTTGTATATTTTAAATAAGTTTATTTACGATAATATTTTATATAAAATTATATAATATAATTATAAATAAAAATATATCATGTATATATATTATAATTTATTATGTATGTTTTTATTGCTATTATAAAATATATATTATTATATAATTAATATTAATTTATTTTCTAATTATAACAATGCAATATTTTTTATTTTATGATAAAAATATAATATAAAAATATATGTATATATATTATAGTTTTTCATATATTTATTATATATAATATATAAATTATTATGCCATTAATATAATTATATAATAATAATTTATTTGAGTTATATAATAAAAGAATATGATACATAAAAGTATATAATACAGTTTATTATATATATTTTATTACTATTATATAATATATATACAATATATATATATATAATTAACATTAACAATACTCACTAATTCAAATATATGATAAAATGATATATATAATTTATTATATATAACATAATTAAATAAAATTGTATATGGTTTATTATTTTATTTTAAAATAATACTTTATTTTGTATAAATTTTAATAATATAATATAATTATTATTGATATAAATTTATTTAATAAATTGATTAATTTAATTAAAAATAGCACATTAATATTTTAAAATTTTTATTTTCTTCCACTCCCATTTTATCTTGATTATTAAATCTTTTCAAATCACACATTTTCTCTTTCTCTAAATCATATTCAACTAAACATTTTCATAACATACTTCTGTTGTATTATTTAGGTTATTTTTGTATTGAGCGCTTAAGGGTGATTTTCAGTTTAAATGCTTGTAAGTGTTTTATGGGAAGTGAAGTAATATATTTGAATTGGTTAAATTTTTTTAATAATATCGTTATTTGAGTTGAACTATTATTAATAAAAAAATTAGAAATATAAATTTATTATTTAATTAAATTATATTAAATGTATTTTATACAATATTTTTTTATATATAATATTTATATTATATAATTTTATATAAAATATTATTGATATATAAATTTATTTAAATTATATAATAATATAAATAAATAAATAATAATATAAACAATAAATACAAATATTAAAATAATTTATCAAATAAATTACTTAATATTTTTAAATACCTTACTTATTTATTATTGCACTATAGTATAAATAAATTAGTTTGTAGGTGATTCACCACTAATACAAACCACTTTATTTTTTATCAAATAATTTATTATTACACTACTATAAACCACTAAATACGTTCTAAAAAAATTTCATCTTATTAGTGGAGTTTGTCACACATTTCTTAGACAGTCTATAATTCTGATTTATTGATTCCTTTCAAATTACACATATTCTTGAGCTTTTGAACTAATCTAATCGCACTGGAACTTGAACGTTTTTTTTTCCACAAATTACACGTGTTCTTGAACTTGAACGTTAGGTCGTTTGTTTGTTTTGCTTTTTTTTTTCTACACGGTTTTGTATTGAAAGTTTCCCTTAATTTGTCTCTCTCTCCTACTCTTGCTCCCTTCGTTTTCCCCTTCTCCACTCTCTCTTTCTCTCTCGTCAACGCATCACATCCTCTCCCTCTGCTCGCATCGCCGAGCCTGAGAAGCATGACCAGCTCTTCCGCTGCCTCTGGCAAGGTCTCCTATCTTCGATCTCCCTCCATCCATCTCTCTTTATCTCTTTTGATTGTAATTAATGATTTCATGAGTAAGGTACTGTGTGAAGGGTTTCTCCTGAATCTCTTATAATTTCCCTAAATTTCATCTAAGATCATTTGATTTTTATGGCAGGTTCTCAGTAAGATTGCTTCCAATCGGCTCCAGAAGGAGCTCGTGGAGTGGCAGGTCAATCCGCCCACGGGCTTCAAACACAAGGTCACCGACAATCTCCAGAGGTCAGGCCCCCCAAAAGCTACTTTTTATCCACTTCTAGGGTTTCTCTTTAATCAAATCCAACTTTCCAAACATCATCTGATAACTGACATGATTGTGAATGAGTTATAAACACAGCAGAGCAATCGATGGAAGTGGTTCTGGTTTTTGTACTTTCCATGCAAAGATATCATGTAATTGCTCATGGTGAGTACTTGGGTTTACGAAGGACGGATTGCAGTATATATAATCACGTCAAAATTGTCAGCAATGGAAATAATGCCGCTATTTTTGAAATTGAATTGTGAGGGATAAGGATACATGTTTCATATTATTTAATAATTTCATAGTGAGTACCATCTGCATTTGTATTCTAAAGGTGTCCGAGCCTTTGAATTACCTATTTTTATTCCTCTGTAATTCTCTGCTGTGTACCATGTGCATTTGCATCTATTCAGGTGTTGAGTTTTTTTTTTTTTACTTTTATTTCTTCATTCTTGTGATTCATATTATATGTATCATGGGATTGTGGATTTTGTGAACATCTATGATTAGTTTTCTTGTTGATACAATCATTTATGCTTGATTTGATCGAAAAGATGGGTTATCGAAGTGAATGGAGCTCAAGGGACTCTCTATGCCAATGAAACCTATCAACTTCAGGTTGACTTCCCTGAGCATTATCCCATGGAAGCCCCTCAGGTTTACATTCCAATCATGCATTTTGCATTTTGTAGACTAGGCTATTTAAATTCAAGTTTTGAAGTTGAAGCTTCTCCTTACATAAGAAAGGATTCTCAATGGGTGGTCTTGTGTAAATAACAGGTTATATTTCTACATCCAGCTCCGATGCATCCTCATATTTATAGTAATGGGCATATTTGTTTAGGTAAGTGTCTTTGTTTCTCTTCAATAATCTGTATTTGGCATTTCACTAACTGCATTTATTTGTTTTGGACTTCCTTGGATATATATATATAATATTATATGTGAGTTGTCATCCACCTCTAAAGATAAGTTTAGGAGTGATGGTTTTGGAAGGATTTGGAGGGGAGTAGAGAGATTCAGTGGGATATCATTATTGCTACTGTGTGAATCCCTCATTTGGATAGTAACGGAGGGAGAGTGATAGAAAGATAATAATTTATTGAATAATCTCATATTAATTCAACTATATATATAGTTTATTATTTTTCTTATATGAATCTAATCTCTTTCATGGTTTATATAAGCCTAAAAGTTGACAAAAATAAAATGTATTTGTCATAATTCTTTGTTCTATACAATGTACTTTTATATCTATCATATTTTTATTGTATATTTTTTGTCATATTTCTCATATATGACAAATCTTATATAATTATTACAAAATAAAACTGTTTATTTTTTATGATATAATTAATTTTATTTATGGAAAAATTATATATTGTTAGTTAATTATATTGCATAATCTTCTATTTTAATCTTTTGACATGTTTATGAGATAATTTTTTGTAATATAATTTAATTCAATTATATATACATGAATAAATATGATATTACTTAACAAATTATGTCAATTAAAAAGGGCACATGTTTTATATTATATTTAATATACTTTTATTGTTTTCCCCTTACTCATCCACACAAGTGATTTGAAATGGTTTCTGTTATGAATCTTAGGAATGTCATTCTTTTTTTGCCCAAATATGAATATCATTCTTGAAATAAATAGTCCATTCACTTTCTTATCTAGAGCTAACATGGGTTTTATCATCCCTGTGGATGCTAGCTGATCTTTTATCACACCTGTGGATTCAGAGTTAGCTGATCTTTTGTCCACTGAAGCAAAATGTTATATTTCTCTGCAACTTTTATGTTAAATTTATTCATATACTATCTCAAGATCATGTGACAGAAAGCTAGCAATAGGGTACTTGACTCTGTTTTTTGAAGAAGGCCATTCGACATCACTTGATTGGGATTTTCCTTTTCACTTTCTGATGTCACATATGCCAGGGAGATCCTTAACTACATCTAAATAGGATAATGGGATTTAAGCTTATCATCAGCTTGTTTTGGTGAATTTTGAAATGGGGATAGTTGCCATGACATGCCTTTTTTATTTTTTTCAACGACCCATTACTCATTTAAATTGCAACATGATATGAATATCTTCCATTTTACTTTTCAAATCATTTTCTGGGTGTATCTGCTTTTTCATAGCTCTACAGATTGTTGGTTATTTAGTAATGATAATATTAATTTCATATGGACATTTCTAGGAACTCTCTAGACTCATCATTTGTACATTGCTACATTGTGAAATTATTCACCCCCCCTCGTAGTGGCCTGTCATCTTCTGTACATCATGACAGATTTAAGCTAACATATCTTTGTTCTGCGCCTAATCTTTTCATTTGGCACTTTGTCTTCGCAGATATATTGTATGATTCTTGGTCGCCTGCTATGACTGTCAGTTCTATCTGTATCAGCATTCTTTCTATGCTCTCAAGTTCCACGGTTAAAGTTCGTCTTGTTTCTTTCTTCTGTAGTCAGTTTTAGTGGAGCACATATGTATATCACCTGTTGCTATTCTGATTTTGGTTCTGGGCATATGAACTTTGGACCAGTGTTTTAAGTTTAAAATTCATTTGTTCCTGACTTTCATCATCACTTACTGTCAAGGAAGGTCATGCTGAGAAGCTCTGCATCAGTATATAGATTTCAAATGGCTATGAAGTTAGGGGTAGCTGTGGATTCCCTTCTGTATAAGCCCAAGTATTAAAGTAATTAACTTGAAACTAGCCTGATCAGCAGTTAGTTCATGGAGTGATGTGTGAGTTAGCCTTAGCCACAAAATAGAGGTATCTTGACCATTTCGGACTTAATAAGAAATTTAGAGTATGCATGCTTCCCACTACCAATGAGTTATCTGTTGGAAACTTTATTGTGGAATTCCATGTAGATGGAATTATTGATTTGAAACATTTTGAGTAATACTGTTTCTAACTTCTAATTGCAGCAACGCCCAGAAGACAACGATCGCTATGTGAAGAACTGTAGGAATGGCAGGTCCCCCAAGGAGACGAGGTGGTGGTTTCATGATGACAAAGTGTGATCACACAGGTCTTTTCCCCTCCTTTTCATGATTATTGTTGCTCCAGTATATTAGATTCAGGGGCTTCCCCAATGGAAGGGAGATCAGCCATCTTGAAACTGAAACAAAACTGAAGTGGGAGGGACAACCCTCTCGAATAACCTGTAAAGTGGCAGTTACATGCCATTTGTAAAGTAAAGAGAACGCTTGGGTGGTGACAATGGTGGCCAAGGCCGTGGTGGTGTTATCTTCTCTTACACCACAAGAGATATGTGTATGTCAGGTTAGTCAGATTGGAACAAACTGCTGGGATTCATATCTAATATCATCTCTTCATGGGTGCAAAAAAATTATCATCTCTTCATTATGTGCTTCATATATTATCTATGGACTATATGCATGCATATTTATCTCTGTATGCTGTCAGTTTTCCTGCACCGGAGAGAGAATCAAAGTCTTGCCAAAACTCAGTTTTGGACACGATCCTAAACTCTCCATAACTGTGTTGTCTTAATGTTGTCTATCAAAAAAGAAAACCAAC
Source organism: Trapa bicornis (assembly GCA_030064425.1). Classification (NCBI taxonomy): domain Eukaryota; kingdom Viridiplantae; phylum Streptophyta; class Magnoliopsida; order Myrtales; family Lythraceae; genus Trapa; species Trapa bicornis. The sequence continues at coordinate 18,450,046 of CM057754.1, forward strand.
GTGCGTAGTAAATGCTATCTTTTGCCTGTGGAAAATCCATACTTTCCCTTTGGTTTCTTGAGATCGAGTAATAGCTACTCTTTTTTGTTAAGCTACTCTTTTCTTAAAATAAATGAACATCCATACTATCCCTTTAAATGATCGATTAAGCTCGAAGAAGGCAAAGATAACATCGGAATCAGAGACTGAGTAAAGACCGATGGTGCAGAGATTCTGATCATAAACCCTAGAAAGGGGACGAGATGAAACGGCTGAGGGTTTACATGTTTTATGAATTTCAGTTCGGTTCCTCAAAGTATTTCCCGTGTCTCAACACAGTCCGTATAAGTAATGCATAACTGCTTCATTGAACGGAAAAATTACATTAGTAGTGTAAAATGTTTTATGAACAATATTTTCTGCTAATTATATAAAATATTTTATAATAGTACATTATCTTTCCTTTAAAATAGATAACCGTTTAATTATATAATTTATTTATTTTTAACAATTTAATTATCTAATTTTACTTGTATATAATAATTTGGCTACTCATTTTTTTAATAATTCAATCCTCAATTTCACTTGCGCCTAACACATTGGTCTCTCCATCAAATTGTCCCCTGCTCATTTGTTTGCTAAATTTAATTAGATGAACCAAAGTGTTGAAAATAAAATTAAAGGATTAAATTATTTAAAATAAAATTGATAGATAAATTTTTTAAAAATGAAACTGATATATATTAATAAATCATAAATTATATTTCTATATGTTAAGCTACTCTTTTTTGGTGCAAAAAAGCTACTCTTTCATTTATTTTAAAATGATACAATATTTTTCTTAAATATTTTAACAATCCGTAATATTAGTTAAAATTAAATAATTCATATTAAAATATTTTTTAAAAAATATATCATAAATAACATTTTACAAATGATTGAAAAATATAATTTAAATAAAATATTTGTATTTAATCATTTGTCCATAATTCTCCCCCAAAAAAGACGTCACTAGAAAATGAATCCGGCCATTACCAAACCTTGCAAGTGTTTCTTCTTACAAAGGCAGATACGCACAAGGGTTCTTGAGGGGAAAAAAAGATGTTCAGAAGGGGCATCAGCCCCAAATCCCAGCTCCTGATGACAGCGAAATGCTGCTTCCACTGCCATTCCTCCGCCACATAGTGGACCTCTGCGCTCTTTTCCCCTCCCATTAACGATCCCTCATGAGGGCCATAGCGAGGCAGCACTCCTCCGCCGCGTGGCCGCTCCTCCAGAGGCGGTGGTTGCTCGCCATTATCGTTATGATTTCCCTCTCCACCCTCATCGCCTTCTTCTTTAGATCTGGCATCGATCCCTGCGATCGGACAGTGGACCAGCTCCATCAAAAGCTGGCTCGTGTAAGTTCTCCAACTCCGCCTGTGGTCGTCGTGAAGGCTGCCCCGAGCCCACTCAGTTTCATGAAGTCCAAGCGCGTGCTTCTGATCTCTCACGAGCTCTCTCTCTCCGGTGTGATACTAGGATCCTCTCGCTTTCACTATTCTGCTCTATTAATCATTTTAAAGTCAGTAGCTGTTCTAAGTTTTCATTTTAGACACAATTTACCTTTTATATTTGGTTCCGTACCGATTAGACTAGCATCCCGACCGGTGATTGAGCTTTTATCTCAGTAATAAAGGAAGGAATATAGCTCAACTATGAATTGTTGGTAGGAAGTATGGTTTTCGAAGAAGGAATTTTTAGTTGCATTGTGGTCTCATAAGGTAGGCACATATCCACTTAAAATAATTAGGGATGGAATGAAACCATTCCATCCCTTCCCTTGTGGGATTATATCCTCGACCACTTATTTTCTGTAATTGGTAAAACATACTTATGAAGATGTGTATTTTCATCCTTTCAGTGTTCGGAATAGTTTCTCTTTTAATGTAAGTTGGCTCCCCTTCTAGGCTGAGTATTAAAAGACCGTGAAGTTGGGGATATGATTCGGGGTTTCTGCAGTATTCAGATTGTGGGCCATAGAGGGTTAAGTATTTTTTTGAGATTAAATATGGGGTTTTGACTATAACTGCTACAACAGTTAAAACTCATGAAAGTTTTGTTGTATTCATTTTCCTTTCATTTTACCATTGTCTTAGGTGGGCCATTGTTGCTGATGGAGCTGGCATTTTTATTGAGAGGTGTTGGTACTGGAGTCTACTGGATGACTATTCAAAAGCCAGCAGAAGAAGATGATGTGATATACAGTCTGGAGCAAAAAATGATGGATCGAGGGGTTCAGGTAATACTGAAACTAATACAAAAACTTACTGCAGCTCTTTCTATAGATGAAAACAGAAAATTACCTGAACTAATACTAAAAATTAAGTAATATGGAAACTCCATCAATTGTTTGGTCTAGGACATGACATATGCATATTGAATCCTGACACTTAAGAGTTAGGACTCGTAGCATGGTCAACATTCTACATGTGAGTGGCTTTTACATCTACTAGTTTGTGCTCTAGATGTTAATGATATAGCATACAAAAGGGTTTAATTCAATATGAAATGCGTTCACTTAGAATGTATAAATCTCCATTTACTAGCAGTTGAGAGGACCTTATTTCTTGTAACAAATCCTGCAAGAGAAGATTTCTGTTTCTGAAATTTAATAAACTAATTATGTTGAATGTAATATGACCAGGTGCTTCCATCTAAGGGTCAAGGAGCTGTAGATGCTGCTCTAAAATCTAATCTGGTTGTTTTGAACACTGCGGTTGCTGGAAAGTGGCTGGATGCTGTTCTGAAGGAAAATGTTCCCCATGTTCTTCCAAAGGTTCTGTGGTGGATTCACGAAATGAGGGGGCACTATTTTAAATTAGATTTTGTAAAGCACCTTCCATTTGTTGCTGGAGCTATGATTGATTCACACGTGACAGCTGAGTATTGGAAGAATAGAACACATGAACGTTTGGGGTAGGATTTACAACATCTGATTCATGTTTTTCTTTGATGTACAACATGTAGTTCTCTCTATTACACTTTGAAACACTTCTATCATCTTCTATGAACCTCTTGAATATGGATATCTATATTGTTGCAAAACTTTCTTCTATAAGAAAAATTGATGGCTAATTACTAAATAATTAAAATAATACTTATTGTGCTCATTAAAAACTTGTATTATTCATTGAGTAGTTAATAATTTTGTACAAAAAATTAGTATAATAAAAATAAATTTGCTTGGGGTTTATGTTTTTCTTCTCATGGGACTCAATTGGTGATGTGGCTATTGCAAAACTTGTGCTACATAAACCAGTATTGTGAATGAGTACCTATATTTTGCTGATGTTTCCTTGGAGCTCAATTGGTAGTGTGGCTATTGCAAAATTTTCCTGAGTATTGGAATGCGCTGGCATATATTCCTCCCAAAAAGTTTTTTTTACTAAATTTTTACCCAGTTTGCATTATAAAATTGTAATCCAAACTTTACATCCATTGGCAGGATAAAGATGCCCGAGACATATGTTGTTCATCTTGGAAATAGTAAGGAACTTATGGAGGTTGCTGAAGACACCATTGCAAAGAGGGTTTTGCGTGAGCATATCCGGGAGTCCCTAGGAGTGCGGAATGAAGATCTATTGTTTGGCATCATAAACAGTAAGGAAATTTATTGCTTAAGAAGTGCATGCTGAATGTTCTAGTAACGATTTCCTGGTTAAACAACTTACAGAGAACAGAGCATTAAAATGATGTTAGCTGAGGTTTAGAATAATGATAGCTTGCTCTGGAAAGTGGTCTTCCCACTTCACATCTTGTAGTTTTAGCTACAATCTTATTAATGTGAAGCTTGAAACATCAGGTGTTTCGCGAGGGAAAGGGCAAGATCTATTTCTACATGCTTTCTATGAGAGCTTGCAGCTTATTCAAGAGAAGAAGTTGCAACTACCTCCTATACATGCAATAGTTGTAGGAAGTGACATGTCTGCACAAACCAAGTTTGAGACAGAGTTGCGTGAATTTGTCACGTTGGAGAAGATTCAGGATCGTGTCCACTTTGTAAACAAAACTCTCACTGTAGCCCCTTACCTTGCTGCCATTGATGTACTTGTTCAGAACTCTCAGGTTATTCTTGCAACATCCCTGTACAGCTTGCATTGAATTTATCTTCACACTTATGAAAGTCTTGGTTTATGTCAATTTTAGGGACGCGGAGAATGCTTTGGGAGGATAACCATTGAAGCTATGGCATTTCAGTTGCCAGTCCTGGTAAACAAAACTATTACGCCCTTCAATTATAGCATGTTGAAACTGCCGGATCTATTATCGTTACTTTGGATGGTGCTCATTCTGATCAAATGGTAAGTTACCGAAATGGGCAAACCGATATGTTCATCGCTCAGGTGGTTCCTGTAGGTCCAAAGTGGTACTTAGCTAACATTAAACGCTAGAGTTGATGAACTTTTTGTACTATCCAAGTTTTAGAAGTGCGCTTTAATTTTTTTTCAAATGTTTTGACACTATATTTTACACGTGGCAGGACCCATGGACTTGGGAAGCTTTTGTTTGGCTATTTTGATGTTAGATTTATTTATGAAGACTCTAACTCGTATATTAGTTATATCTAAGACAAATTTATTTACAATTACTTGGAGGGTAAAACTACAAAATGCAGTTCAAATAAGGGTTTCAGAATGATTCATAAATTTTGATCTGTTTCCTCAAATAGTTGCTATATGACATTTCATATTTGACATTTGGATCAATTGGCTAGTGGGGTGACTTTATACTTTATTTAGTGTTCTTCCTGTCATCTACCTTGTCAGGGAACTGCAGCTGGAGGCACAACTGAGATCATTGTAAATGAGACAACCGGCCTCCTACACCCGGTCGGGAAAGAAGGCGTTACTCCTCTTGCAAATAATATTGTGAAGTTAGCGACTCATGTTGAGAGGAGACTCACAATGGGCAAGAGAGGCTATCATCGGGTGAAGGAAAGGTTCCTCGAAGACCACATGGCACGCAGGATCTCAACTGTCCTAAAGGAAGTCCTAGCACAGTCCAAGTCCTAGGCTCAAAGCAGTTCCATTTAGGAGAAGCTGAAAGAAGATGAAGAAAAAGACACAAGCCAAGATGTGGTTTTTAATACGAGTTCTTGATTTTGTTATTCTGTGAAGTATGGAGAATGATACGGTCTTGGAGTTGAAGCAGGTGAACAGTATGGGAATCTTAGGTTGACTGTAGTAGTACTCTCATTGTCAGCTATGTAGATGACAGATATGTTTGTTACAGGGAGCCGTAGGAGGAAAAATAGAGTTTATGGAATACGCGGATTATGTTAATACATATGTGGTTAGAAATGCTATGACACAGGTCTTTGGAGCATCTCTTCTTGTCTTAATGTAATCGGTTTGTGTTGGTATGATGAGTTTATGCACAACGACCAAGAACTCGCAATGGGCTTCATACCCTCCATAAGCTGCCTTGCTTCCCTATTATTTCTAGAATTTGCAATGAGTTTACGCAAAGACCAAGAACTCGCAATGGGCTTCCCACTTTATTGTTTTTCTATCGTCTATTCCTTATTTTAAATTATATAATAAAGATTTAATTCGAAATTATTATTTTTCTATCGTCTATTTCTTATTTTAAATTATATAATTAAGATTTAATTCGATAAATATCAATAAACTCTTCAATTTTTACTCCATACGTTACAAATCACATTAATATATTACATACATATTTAACTAGTAAATAATATATGATTTTTACTTCACCCTAAATAGAATATGTATTATAATATATGAATTTAAAAATAAGTTATTATAAACAGGTAAAGCATTCGAAATTACTATATAGAGAAAGTTTATAATCTTTGGAATGTAATCAATATGTCAAATTGTTGTCCATATTTTTTTTCTTATAACTAAAGAGGAAATAACTGATATGTACTCACTTTCCGATCTAACATTTAAGTATAGATACACCTTACTTTAACCTTACCGGGTAAGAGAAATGAGAGTTATAGTTATAATTGTTTCCTTACCGGGTAAGAGAAATGAGAGTTCTAATTATGATTGTTTTATTTTCCCCTTCGATAAAGTATCTTCTATTAATGAGGGTACTTACTCGAGTTTGGTTGGCTTTCTCATCATTTGTTTGATATCCTTTGGTCACTAGAATTACTCCACCAAAATACACTTTGTTCTCTATAAATTATTTTATCCATAAGAGGCTTTAGTTTGTTAACTAGAATTTTTGAAATTATCTTATTAGAAGGTATTGTGAATAAATAAGGGGTCTAGCTCATGTTTACTTAAAAATCATGATTTATAAGTAGTGAAACTCTTACAACCTTATAAATCTACAACACTTCTCTATTTTATCCCATTTGGGATATTATTCTCAACATCTGCCCTTACGTGTAACGTGGATACACTTGTCACGTGCAATTCTCAATACAACATAGATACACCTGCTCTTTCCACTTACTCTCTTTTGATTGGGCTATTGTCATTTTCAGAGATAGCTCCCTCCACAACACTTAGGTTATGTTCAATTCTATCACATTGTCCATATGTAAACATATTCTTATATTAGTCATGAAAGCCCTTTATAATTTGGTCCTGTTCTATGAACTAACTATCGTCTGTGCCCCACACTACACGAATGGCATTACGATTTTTTTGGATCATGGTGCTTTGATGAAAGAAATTTGTGTTTTTATCTCCCTCACGTAGCTATTTAATTCTCGACCTTTGGCTCCGGTATAGTTCCTTCTCCTTTCAAGCTTGATCAAGCCTAAATATCAGCATAGATCTTATGTCAGCAAGTTACTCATTTAGACGGTTGATCTCCTTTCTTGCATGATTACAATTGTCTCGACTCAAATTTCGGAAGTGTTTGACAGTGTGAACCTGGTTGAAACCTTATCAACTATGAAAAAAAGAACTCAAAGACTTTCACAACCAAATTATTTAATAAAAACTTAAAAAATTATACTGATAATTTTGATTACTTGAACACGAGTAATATAATTTTAAAAGTTCTCTAAAAAAATAAAACATAAATTTGACAAATATATTTAATAAAAAGACATTACAAAACTATAAAATAAATATTTGTCAACCCATTAGTTAAATTTTATTATTAATTATGTAATTTATAGGTTGTATGATACAACACTTCTCTCAAATAAATTCAATTTCAGCTCTTATTATATATATATATATATTAAAAAATATCTAATAATAATTTAATCTCACTTATTAAATTTAGTTTGTCTATATTTTGCTACCACTACTTAGTTAGACTTTACTTAATTTATCTAATAACTAAATTGGAGTTGTTTAATTTTAAATTTAACTATTACTTGAATCAACTTGATTTTAAAAAAATAATAATACCTACTATTTAATTTTTAATTAAAAATTTTGAGTTTCTAAAATTACGGTGAGGCACCCTCATTAGTCACCATTATCCAATATGTCATAAATATAGTTCATAATATCCATTCAACATGAGACACTCTCATTGGTCAGGTTTGATGATGTGACTCCACATCCACTTACCAGATAGTGTCGCCATGAGGGATGCGATGATTTGTCTCTTGGCTATGTAGTGTGTTGTGATTACCTATGAATTCTAATGTGGTGATATAGTCCACGGTCGCCGACTACATTGTTTAGACTAGTTTCCGGCAAATTTTCAAATCGTTCAGATAATTTTGACCATTTTTTGACCGGTTCACCCTCAATTTGGTCTATTCATGGCCTAATTTACTTTTCTAAAAATACTTTGACTCATTTTCTTTATTATAGGGCCAAAAATTATATTTTTACCCCACATGATTTTTGTTAAAAATTTTTTGATGATCAATGATTACTTTGAATAGTTCCAATTTCATGTCGATTTTTCTTCCTATCATTCCACATCTAACATTTTAGGTTTCCCTCCATTCTAAACCCTCCATTCACACGTAATCCCTTCAACTTCATTCTTTCCACTTAATGTTTTGGTTTCAAAATCTAATTTCACATAAATTTCATATTAAATCTAATTTTATCCTCAGTTTCATCTAGTTCTCGGTTTTCAAGTCTTATGCATAGTATTCAAATTTGGGTGTTACATCTGTAATCTAGATCGCTAAACTTCCACCATTTTAGGTCCTGTCAACTCTTACATCTACTTACCACCATCTCTAGGGTGGTAGTTCATTGAAAGCTCCTACTACTTAGATTACCCCATCATCCAACGAGCTCCCTCAATTCACACCAATGGTTCTATTTTACTACCCTACCCCCACTAGTGTTTTGAAGTTTGGTCTTTCTACCAACATTGCTTTACAAACCATATTGTAACTGTAACTACAATACTTGCGTATCTTCACAATATAACAATGATTCATGCATTGTTTAAATATTGTTTACAAACCATATTTAAAGTATTTCTCATTTAAATATTGTTTGGTTATTCTTAGTAATACTTCTAAAGAGAATGAGTTCCCAATTACATAAGTATACATCACACCATACAAATGACTCATGCATTGCTTTACCAACAATATTATAGTCGTATCCACAATCCTCGTGTATTAGGGTCATAACCTAGTAGTAGATTCACTCTCGTCTTTGCTGGTACCTTGTGGAATGTCAAGCAACTCTACACTAGTATTTACCGAACTATGTCAAGAAGATTGCCGTATTCACTCTCGTATGGTTGGTAGCCCCAAATTTCAAAATATTGGTCATATCTTGGGGTTCATAAAAATGTAGTCAAATGCCTCCATGCTAACTTTAGTTCAAACAAGTAGATATAAAAATGCACCACAAGTAATTAAAAAGCACTTACCAAGGTATTCGATATCCAAAATATATGTATAATCAAATCATTGTCGGGTTATTGAGGACTACAACTTCTATGTTTTATCCTTTTCTTGTCCATTTTCATCTAGCCTTTTCCAATAGTATTATACCAATTGTGTATCTTGTTCCATCTCAAAGTACATCTTTATCTCTCATAAATAAGGAAATCTCATCCTTATTTATGGTCTTGAGTTGTACAAGGGGCTTCCTTCTTGTACACGAACTTCTATCTAGGTTATGTTGTACAACTCTCTCTCCAATATTTCAATCAGACCTAACACTAGAATCAAAATCACACTCACTTGGATTGCATCCCAATTCCTAGGTGAGCCTTACTTCAATCTTTGTACCGTATGTGCATTTGTTAACATTGGTACATCTAATCAATATTCAAAGAAAATTATTTCCAATTACGTTATATCATTCCTTAATATGTTTTCCAATTTGCTTCTTTCTTGCCTTCCAGTCCGTAAGTTTCCTTAGCATTTCATTTAGGTCCCTAACATGATTATTTCTATTCTTAGTATCTTTAATCCTTCTAAAAGCTTCATTGGTTCCCCAAATTTTAAACTAATTATGTAAACCCCGCACATTTGAGTTAAAGAAAACCGGGAAAAGAACCGGTCAAACCAAATAAGAAAACAAAACCAGTTTACATTTGGGAATAAGCAATATGAAAATTTACAACTTTCGGTTGATCCAAAGGATTTATTAAACATTGGAAAAGAAACTTAAGACAAACTAGAAAATAAAAACTAAATTGGTTCAGGTAAACTAGATTCCATAAGAACTTCAAAGTTAAGCGTGCTTACCTGGGAGTAGACAACTATCTGATAGCAAATTTCAGTCAATCCGAGAATCGTTGGAGAAGCGCCGACATTTCGGTCAAAAATTTTTATGCGAACGTACGGCTTACCATCAATTAATATATATTTAATTATTGAAATTAATACAAATAATTTAATACCGAAATTAAATTATTGGAATTAATACCAATAATTTATGGCAATATTAATACTATTAATAAATATCGCCCATTTAATACACGGGTTTTACGACTATATAAAGAGGTCATCCCCATTTCATTCTCCTCACACCTGAACACTTCTCTCTCTCTCTACTGCTCCATTTCCCGGTAAAGCTCGAACCAGAGCTTTGACTTGAAAAAAGGTCAGGCTCTTTAGAACCGGGGAAAAGATAACTATTTGATAGCAAACTCCAGTCAATCCGAGAATCATTGGAGAAGCGCCGACATGATGGAATAGTGAAGCAACTCCGGCGGACTGAAGCTGCCCTATTTCGGCCAAGCTGAAATCAGCCATTTCAAGCCCTTCTCAGGCCAAATCAAGCCCTCCCAACACTTCCTCAGCCTTTCCACGGCCGAATTAGGACCGAAAGGTAAGCCAATTCGGCTCCCCTTTATAATTTTCGATCGGTGCTAGAGAGAGAGTCGACCGAATTTCAATGATGAAATTCCAATCCAATTCCGCATCAATTGATACAATACTTGATTTTAGGATGAACCTCAGGACGAGACCTATCTGCCCAGATCGAAAGCTTGGACTGTCGTGCCTTCACCGGTGAGTAATCGAAGCTTTCTCTCTCTACAGTCTATTTTCCGGCAAAGCTCCGTTTGAGCTCGTTCCGACGTTAAAATCTGCGATTCAAAGTTTCTTAGAATCGTATGAACATATAGGAACTCAATTTCAACTCCAATTTCAATAATTAGAAGTGTTTGATTGGTTAATTTGATGAGATCAAATTCGGTAGTGTTGAAGAGTTGAAATTGGGGGGAAATTTGGGGATTTTCGAAATTCAAAGGGGCCAAAATACAATTTTATGAAATTGAGGGTCAATTGGGCATGAAAATAATGTTGGAGGACCAATTGAGGAATTTTGGAAATTTTGGGAAAAAAACTTACCATTTTTGTGAAAGAAGGGCAAAATGGTAATTTTGGAAAAATTGGGGAACCAAATTGGAAATTTGGAAAATTAAACCCCTTTTTGGTGAAATTGAATAAATTGAGGTCCCACGATAAATTTTAAAAGTTGCGGGACTCAATTTGAGGAAAAATCAACATTTGAGACTTAAAGTTAAAGAGAAATAACTTTAGGGACCTAATTGCAAATAACTAAAAGTTGGGGTTTTCTCATTCATTAATGAATGAAGGCTGTTATGCCGAGTAATAATGAACAAGGTTGTTCATATTGTGTAGGAACGTTAAATACCGGGAACGCCAGCAAGGACAAGCTCGCGTGAATACAAAGAACCAGTCCAGTGGAATTCACAGCATTAACGAGTGAGTGGGTTTACTAACATCATACCCAGTTGGGGATGATAAGTGCCTCGATATAAAAACCCACTGTTTAGTGGTATTTTAATCATCACTACTTAGAGAAAGTGATGTGAAAGTTATGCGAAAAAAAAAAAAAACTACTTACGGGTTGTAAGTAGATCATACCTGGTTGGTATGATGAGACTTCCTCGAAGGAAGTTGAAAACCCGTTCATCAGTTATGAACGGAGATGTCCTTATACCGGTCGGTATGATGGACAGTAAAAACCTATTTTTGTTGGAAGTGCTCTCCCGTAACTGTGTGCCAATGCTTAAACAATTTGGGAGACCTTCTCGACGGGAGCTCGAATAGCTCTAATAGGCCGGGGGCCTCGATTTTGGAACTTGGGGGCTAAATGCCTGATTTTGAAAATCTCGTACAGTGGGCCAAAGGCCAGTTGGCACGAGCAGGAGCTCGTAAATGAACATGATATATGTGCCATAAAACTTAATAAGTGAATTGTTTGGCCATGGTACCAAGATAGGACCGACATGCTCAGTCAACTAGCGACAGTGCGACATGATAGGTCGACGGACTAGTCAAGACAAACAGCTGCGGGTTGAGTTGAGAGTCGAGGCCGTTGGACTAGTGGTACCATAGATTACATGGCAATATAAGAAAACATTGTTTGTGCATGCACTGTGAGTACGGGATCATCAAGACGCCCATGAGGGGTAGTGATGCATCCTAAGGGCACTGGACGACTTGGTGGCTATAAGGGCAGTTCGTCGTTCTAGGTGTCTGTGCGAAATCTGGAGTAGCACCAAGCGCATGAGACCGGGGTGGGGACAGGATGAGGTCTCTGTCCTCATACGGACACGAAGAAGTGATTTCGGGATTGTGGGTCGGATGTCACGTACATCCACTCATTCCCAGGGTAGAAGTGGTCCTACTTCTATCCGGGTGGTAGGAAAAGTCGCTTCGAAGCCACTAGCGGGTTCAGTAGTGATACTGACTTGCGAATGTGTGTAACCTTCATGATGAAGGATGTGTGTTGGGTGATGACACACCGTGGTAACTAAGAAATAATGGAAAAACTCAAATTTTTAAATGAAGGGATTTTTGAAAACAAAGGAGTCTGGCACACTCCATATAAATATTTTTCTTAAAAGTCAAAAGCTTTTAAAAACCATTCACTGAGTAGTCGTACTCACCCCCTCCCTTATATCCCTTTCAGGAAATCCTGGAAAGCCTCCCCTTAAAGACCGTCAACTAAGATGCCTGTAAGACAGGTATGTACAGTTTTAAATTTCATGCAGTTTTGATTATGCTATTCCAGGAAAAAGGTGCAGGTTAAAGGACGCCTTACTCTTTACGGTTTACAATAAGGGGAAACCCTTTAATAAACCGGTAGAGTGGCGGGTTGATCACGGGGATCCGACCAAACCGGGTCGGGGCGTGACAAATTACATTTGGGTTCCCCAAATTATTACTCATTTACACACATATCCCTCATTTGTATTTCATCAATTCTAATCCTAGTCCTTCGAATTGCCCCCTACAACTTCTTATATAATCTACCAAGGACCATTCAAAGCTTTGAATGTATCGATTTATTTTCATTTAGCCCATGATCAGAGCTTCACTGAAAAATTGCACAGTTTACGCAATTTACTGTCCCTCCCAAGTGACGTCCCTAGAATTGGCCCGACCCTAATCAACCACTAGAGTTGTCTAAAACTTTAGTGGAACTACCAACCATAAAACTGAATAGAAAATGCCAAAGAAAAGAATGAAAACTAAGGCTAAGGCTTACCTCACATATTGCTCGACTGAGAATGATTAAGAAGAAGTTGCTAGAAACTTGGGGACCTTCCATGATTGATTAGCCATTGAAGAATGACAGAATTAACTAACAAAATTGGTTCTTTATTTTCTTCACCGGGAGCATGGCTACTATTTGACCATGCTAACGATGCCTTTGTCACCTGTAGACTTCAACGAGGGTTCCTCCTTGTATGCAAGTCTCTTAGGAATAATTTAAACTATTGTAAGACTTCCCTCGTGCCTTGATTATCTCTGGGTCAAGTTGGAAAGTCTGCTTGTCAGAAAACTGAGCAGTCAAATTTCAAAATAGAATTTAGATGAACATAGGAGAGGGGGACAATTGAATTTAAAGATGAAGCTCACTTAGGTCTCTATGAAATTGTTAGTTTGGAATGGGGGCATTTGGTGGTGATTTTCCATGGTGTCAGAGTAGAACGGTGTCATTTTTCAAGAGAATGAGGCTCATGATCCTCTATTTCCAGTGTGCTCATCATAGAAGATGACATTATGCACACGTGTGTGTACACCCGCCACGTCACCACATGGCGCACAATTATTGGTTATCATTGTTGATTTGTTCGAATAACTAGATAAATTAATTTGACTGTATATATGGAGACATGTCATAGTCTATGATTGGATGTCCTTATCCAATGTGTTTCAACTATCATATAAAGTTTTTGTTGGACACATATCATTCCCTTATTGCTTGCCCTCATCTAAAGTGTTTAACTGTATATTATAGTGTCCATTTGACATGTAGCACACTCTGATTAGTAACTCTTGTCCAACGAGTCCTAATAGTCCATAATATCTATTCAACACGTGGTGCACTCTCATTGGTCGTGCTTGATGACTTGACTCCATATCCACTGACCGGATATTGTCGTCATGAGGTGTGAAGTGATTTGTCTCATGTCTATGTCGTGTATTGTGATTGGTTGCGGCCTCTGATGTGGCACTTTAGTCTACGACCATCGATTGACAATGTTTAGACCAATTTCTGCAAATTTTCTAATCGGTTCATCCAATTTTAACCGTGTTTTGCCCGATTCACAATTCATTTGGTCGATTCATGGCCTAAATTATATTTCTAAAACTAATTTGACTCTTTTTCTTTATTATAGAGTGAAAAATTACATTTTTACCACACTTGAATTTTGTTGAAAATTTCCCAATGATCTAAGATTGATCCAAATCATTCCAATTTCAAATAGATTTTTATTTTGATCATTCCACATCTAACATTCTAGGTTCCCCCATTCTAAACCCTCCATTCATAGGTAACCCCTTCAAATTTATTCTTTTTGTTTCATGTTTCAGTCTCAAAATTCGATTTTGAATAAATTTATTATTAAAACCATTATTATCCCTAATTTCATTTAGTTCTTGGTTTCTAAGTCTTATCCATATTATTCGAGTTTGGGTGTCACATCTAAAATCCAAATCTCTGAATTTCCACTGTCACATCCACTTACCAACACCACTAGGGTGATAGTTCATCGGACGCTCCTTTGACTTCGATTACCCCCATCGACCAATGAGCTCCCTTAGTTCATACCAATAGTTTTATTCGGCTACCCTACCACCAATAGAGTTTTGAAGCTGGTTACACTACATTAGTCTTTCTACTAGCATTGCTTTACAAACCATATTGTAACTGTAGCCATAATACTTGCATATTATCACAACATAGCAATGACTCATGCATTGCTTTACAAACCATATTTGAAGTCTTTTTCATTTAAATATTGTATAGTTTTTATCGGTAATACTTCTCATTAGAATGAGTTCCTAACTACTTAAGCATACATCACATCATAGCAATGACTCATTCATTACTTTATAAACCATAATGTGACTGTATCCACAATACTCATGTATTAGTGTCATAACCTAGCAGTGGGTTCATTCTCCTCTCTGTTGGTGCCTAGTGGCGTGTCAAGCAGCTCTCCACTGGCCTTCACTGAACTACGTCAGGAAGAGTGTCCTCTACTATAATCTAAGGTCCGGACCAGCGGTGTCTTAGGGATACTATGAGAACGAGTCCCTAACTACTTAAACATACATCGCAGCATAGCAATGACTCATGCATTAATTTATAAACCATATTGTGACTGTATCCACAATACTCGTGTATTAGGGTAATAACCTAGCAATGGGTTTACTCTTGTCTCTGTTGGTGCCTAGTGACGTGTCAAGCAGCTCTTCACTGGCCTTCACTGAACTACGTTAGGAAGAGTGCCATCTACTATAATCTAATGTCCGAACTAGTGGTGTCTTAGGGATATTATGACCATCTACAACCATTACATGATCAATATCTAGATACTGCCATATGACTCCCATATTGTGGATATCTAGGATAAAAACATCTTCCCCATATTACTTCACATCCAAGATACCCCTTAGTACTCGACTCTACCACTCACATCTATCACAAATATAAGTAATAAAAAATACCACAATATAGTTGCCTCAAATGTTGACATGCTATCTGGCCAACCACTCTACAAATAACATATATATATATATATATATATATATATACTGGAATAGGGATTAGCATGCTATCTTTCAAACCCTTCCACGACCACATTTTTTATCAAGTGGTTAGGTCATAGAAGGCAACCTAAATTCATATAGAAATCATGGATCGATCTTTCCAAGTTCTAGTTCAAGAACTCATTTCCAAAAATGTGGGGAATGGCCTTTATTTCAAAAAACATGGATCATCATCCCTCTTATGAAAAAACAACTGAATCCTTTCCCTCATTTACAGAACATAGGCCGTAACCCTACTTTTAAAAAAAATGAGTCACACCTATATCTAGAAAAATGTGCCCATAGTCCCATTTCCAAAAATAGGAGTCAAATCTCTTGTTGATCAAAATATGTGCCATCATCCCAAGTTCCAAAATATGAGTGGTAACATCAAGTTCCAAAATATATGGGTCATTGCCCTAAGTTCCAAAATATGGGTCAAAACCTGGGGTTTATAAAGATGTAGTTGCATGCCTCTATGCTAACTTTAGTTCAAGCAAGTAGATATGAAAATACACCATAAGTAATTAAAAAGCAAGTAGCAAGTATAATTTTTGTCCAATGAGACCTAACTCCAAAATCCAAATCACACTCACTTGGCTTGTGCCCTAATCCCTTGGTGAGATTTACTTCAATATCATGTGTACCATACGTGCAACTGTTAACATTGTAATATATAACTAATATTCAAGCAAATCAGTTCCAAATATGTTATATCAGTATTCCTTGATACCGTTTCCCAATTCCCTTCTTTCGTACCTTTTAGTTCCTAAGTGTCTTAAGTGTTTCATTTAGATCCCTAACATGATGGCTTCTACTCTTAGTACCTCTAATCCTTTTAATATTTCCATTGGGTCCCCATATTTTCACTAATTTCATTTGTGTCCCCCAACTTACTACTCATTTACACACATAACTATCATTTAGGTTTCATCAATTCTAATCCTAATCCTTCTAATTTGCCCCTACAACTTCCCATATCATCTCCCAATAATCATTTTAAGCTTTGAATGGACCAATTTGTCCTCATTTAGCCCTTGATTGGATTTTTGCTGGATAATTACACAGTTTGCACAATTTACCATAATCTTGTTGGCGACTGTGTGTTGGCTAGGGCCACCGATTGGAAAAGCTAAAGGACCTCCCAAGTGACCTCCCTAGAATAGGCCCCACCCTAATCATCCACCAGAGTTGTAAAACTTACTAGAAAACACCAAATAAAATAATGGAAATTAAGGCTAAGGCTTACCTCACATCTTGCTCGACTAAGATTGATGAAGAAGAAGTTCCTAGGAAACTCGAGGCAACTTCCTCGATCGATTAGCCATTGAAGAATGTAGGAATTCACTAATAGGACTAATGCTTTGTTTTCTATGTAGGGAGCATGACTACTATTTGACCACACTGATGATGCCTTTATCACTTGTAGACTCTAGTGAGGGTTCCTCCGTGTAGACAAGGCTCCTAGGAATAATTTAAATTATTATGACACTTCCCTAATGCCTTGGTTGTCTCAAGGTCAAGATAGAAAGTCTACTTGTCGGAAAACTGAGCAGTCGACTTTCAAAAGGGAATTTAGATGAACAAAGGAGAGGATGATAATTGAATTTATAGATGAAGCTCCCCAAGGTCTTTATGAAATCGTCGGTTTGGGATGGGGACATTTGGTGGTGATTTAACATGGTGTGAGAGCACATAGGTGTCATCGAACATTTTTTGAGAGAATGAGGTTCATGTTCCTTTGTTTCCACTTTGTACTCATTATAGAAGATGACATTATGCACAAATGTGTGTGCATGCCTAGCACGATGCCAAGTGGCACAAAAGAATGGTGGTTATTGCTGATATGTTAGACTAACTAGATAAATTAATTTGAATGTGTATGTGGAGACATGTCGTGGTCTATGATTGGATGTCCTTATCCAATATATTTCAACTATCGTCTAAAGTGTCTATTGGACACGTGTGATGTAAACCTCGCACTTTTGAGTTAAGGAAAACTGGGAAAAGAACCGGTCAAACCGAGTAAGAAAACCGAGTCGGTTTACATTTGGGAACAAGAAATATAGAAATTTACAACTTCCGAGTGATCCAAAGGGTTCATTAAACCTTGGAAAAGAAATTTAAGAAAAATTAGAAGATAAAAACCAAATTGGTTTAGGTGAACAAGATTTCATAAGAACTTTGAAGTTAAGCGTGCTTGCCCGAGAGTAGTGTGAGGATGGGTGACCTCTTGGGAAGTATGCCTTATCATAAATAACCATAAATTAATATATATTTAATTATTGGAATTAATATCAATAATTTATGGCAATATTAATACTAGTAATAAATCTATCCCATTTAATACACAGTTTTTACACATATATAAAGAGGTCATCCTCATTCATTCTCCTCACGCCCTAACACTTCTCTCTCTCTCTCTATACTGCTCCATTTCCCGGTGAAGCTTAAACCAGAATTTTGACTTCAACATTTTTCTTAACCTCGAAAGGAGAGGTCGAGCTCTTTAGAATCGGGGAGAAGTCAGCTATCTGATAGAAAACTCTAGTCAATCCAAGAATCACTAGAGAAGCGCTGACATGATGAAACAGTGAAGCAGCTCCGATGGACCGAAGCTGCCCTATTTTGGCCGAGCTGAAATTGGCCATTTTGAGCCATCCTCAGGTCAAACCAAGCCTTCTCAACACTTTTTCAGCCTTTTCATGACAGAATTAGGACCGAAAGGTAAGCCAATTCGGCTCCCCTTTACAATTTTCGATCGGTGCTAGAGAGAGAGTCAACCGAATTTCAATGAAGAAATTCTAATCCAATTCCGCATCAATTGATGCAATTCTTGATTCTAGGATGAACCTTAGGACGAGAGCTATCTGCCCAGATCGAAAGCTCGAACTACCGTGCCTTCACCGGTGAGTAATCGAAGCTTTCTCTCTCTATAGTTCATTTTCCGGCGAAGCTTTGTTTGAGCTTGTCCTGACATTAAAACTTACGATTTACATTTCTGAAGAATCGTATGAACATGTAGAAACTCAATTTCAACTTCAATTTCAACAATTGGAAACGTTTGATAGGCCAATTTGATAAAATCAAATTCGGTTGTGTTAAGAAGTTGGAATTGGGGATTTTTGAAATTCAAAGGACCAAAATGAAATTTTATGAAATTGAGGGTCAATTGGGCATGAAAATAATGTTGGAGGACCAATTGAGGAATTTTGAAAATTTTGGGGGAAAATTTACCATTTTTGTAAATGAAGGGAAAAATGGTAATTTTGGAAAAGTTGGGGGACCAAATTGGAAATTTGGGAGATTAAACCCCTTTTTGTGAAATGGAATAAATTGAGATCCTATGATAAATTTTAGAAGTTTCGGGACTCAATTTGAGGAAAAACCGGCATTTGAGACTTAAAGTTAAAGAGAAATAACTTTAGGTACCTAATTACAAATAAATGAAAGTTTGACTTTCTTATTCATTTGGAATGAATGAAGGCAATTAGGCCGAAGGATAATGAACCAAGATGTTCATATCGTGTAGGAACACAAAGTACCGGGAATGCTAGTAAGGACAAGCTCGCGTGAATACCAAGAACCAGTCTAGTGGAATTCACGGCATTAACAGGTGAGTGGGTTTACTAACATCATACCCGGTTGGGATGATGAGCACAACTTAAAATTTTAAAACCACTTATCGGGTGTAAGTGAAAATTTTATATTATACCCGATTGAGAATGATAATTACCTCGGTATGAAAAGCCACTATTTAGTGGTATTTTAAACATCACTACTTAGAGGAAGTGATGTGAAAATCACGAGGAAAAACTACTTACCGATTGTAAGTAGATCATACCCGATTGGTATGATGAGACTTCCTCGAAGGAAGTTGAAAACCCGTTCATCGGTTATGAACGGAGGTATCCTTATACCGGGCGGTATAATGGATAGAGAAAACATATGTTTTGTCAGAACTACTCTCCCCTGACTATGTGCCAATACTTAAACAATTTGGGAGACCTTCTCGACGGGAGCTCGAATAGCTTTGATAGGCCAGGGGCCTCGGTTTTGGAACTTGGGGGCTAAATGCCCGATCTTAAAAATCTCGTATAGTGGGCCTAGGGCCAATTGGCAGGAGCAGGAGCTCGTAAACGAACATGATATATGTGCCATAAAACTTAATAAGTGAATTGTTTGGCCATGGTACCAAGATAGGACCGACATGCTTAGTCAACTAGCGGCAGTACGACATGACAGGTCGACGGACCAATCAAGACAAAAAACTACGAGTTGAGTTGAGAGTCGGGGCCGTTGTTCTAGTGGCACTCATGAGGGGTAGTGATGCATTGTTTGTGCATGCACTGTGAGTACGGGATCATCAAGACACCCATGAGGGGTAGTGATGCATCCTAAGGGCACTGGACGACCTGATGGCTATAAGGGCAGTTCGTCGTTCCAACTATCTATGCGAAATCTGGAGTAGCACTAAGCACATGAGACTGGGGTGGGGACAGGATGGGGTCTCTGTCCTCATACAGACACGAAGAAGTGATTTCGAGATTGTGGGTCAGATGTCGCGTACATCCACTCATTCCCAGGGTAGAAGTGGTCGTACTTCTATCCGGGTGGCAGGAAAAGTTGCTCCGAAGCCACTAGCGGGTTCAGTAGTGATACTGACCTGCGAATGTGTGTAACCTTCATGATGAAGGATGTGTGTTGGGTGATGACACACCAGTAACTAAGAACTAATGGAAAAACCCAAATTTTTAAATGAAGGGATTTTTTAAAAGAAAGGAGTCAGACACACTCCATATAAATGTTTTTCTTAAAAGTTAAAAGTAGATCTTTAAAAACCCATTCACTAAGTAGTCGTATTCACCCACTCCCTTATATCCCTTTCAGGAAATCCCAGAAAGCCTACCCTGAAAGACAATCAACGAAGATGCCTATAAGACAGGTATGTAAAGTTTTAAATTTCATGCAGTTTTGATTATGCTATTCCAAGAAATGGTGCAGGTTTAAAGGATGCCTTACTCTTCACAGATTATAATAAGGGAAAACCCTTTAATAAATCGGGAGAGTGGCGGGTTGTTCACGGGGATCCGACCAAACCGGGTTGGGGCATGACATGTGATTCCCTGATTGCTTTCCCTCGTCTAAAGTATTTAACTGTAGACCGTAGTGTTCATTTGACATGTGGAACACATTGATTAGTCACACTTGTCCAACATGTCCTAACTGTAGTCCATAGTGTCCATTCGACATGTGGCACTCTCATTGGTCAGTGCTGATAACGTGTCTCCGCATCCGCTGACTGGATATTGTCACCATGAGGCGTGCGATGATTTTTCATATTTCTATTTGGTGTGTTATGATTTGTTACAGCCTTTGATGTGGTGGTCTAGTCCACGGTCGTTGACTGACATTGTTTAGACCAGTTTCCTTGGAATTTTCCAAACTATTTTGACCGTTTTTTACCCGGTTCACCCTCAATTTGGCTCGCTCATTGGCTAAATTATATTTCTAGAAATATTTTGACTCTTTTTATTTATTATAGAGCAGAAAGTTACATTTTTACTCCACTTGAATTTTGTTGAAAATTTCCCAGTGATCTAACATTGGTCTGAATCGTTCCAATTTCAAGACAATTTTTATTTCAATCATTCCACAGCTAAGATTCTACGTGTCACGCCCCGACCCGGTTTGGTCGGATCCCCGTGATCAACCCGTCACTCTCCCGGTTTATTAAAGGGTTTCCCCTTATTGTAAACCGTAAAGAGTAAGGCATCCTTTAACCTGCACCTTTTTCCTGGAATAGCATAATCAAAACTTCATGAAATTTAAAACTTTACATACCTGTCTTATAGGCATCTTAGTTGACAATTTTTAAGAGTAGGCTTTCCGGAATTTCCTGAAAGGGATATAAGGGAGGGGGTGAGTATGACTACTCAGTGAATGGGTTTTAAAGGTCTACTTTTAATTTTTAAGAAAAATATTTATATGGAGTGTGCCAGACTCCTTTCTTTTCAAAAATCCATTCATTTAAAAATTTGGATTTTTCCATTATTTCTTAGTTACCGGTGTGTCATCACCCAACACACATCCTTCATCATGAAGGTTACACACATTCACAAGTCAGTATCACTACTAAACCTGCTAGTGGCTTTGGAGCGACTTTTCCTGCCACCCGGATAGAAGTACGACCACTTCTACCCTGGGAATGAGTGGATTTACGTGACATCCAACCCACAATCCCGAAATCACTTCTTCGTGTCCGTATGAGGACAGGGACCTCATCCTTTACCCACCCCGGTCTCATGCGCTTGGTGCTACTCCAAATTTCGCATAGACACTTGGAACGATGAACTACCCTTATAGCCACCAGGTCGTCCAATGCCCTTAGGACACATCACTACCCCTCATGGGCGTCTTGATGATCCCGTACTCATAGTGCATGCACAAACAATGTTTTCTTATATTGCCATGTAATCTGTGGTGCCACTGGTCCAACGGCCCCGACTCTCAACTCAACCCGCAGCTGTTTGTCATGACTAGTCCGTCGACCTGTCATGTCGCACTGTTGCTAGTTGACTGAGCATGCCGGTCCTATCTTGGTACCATGGCCAAACAATTCACTTATTAAATTTTATGGCACATATATCATATTCGTTTACGAGCTCCTGCTTGTGCCAATTGGCTTTGGGCCCATTGTATGATATTTTCAAAAAAAAAAACTAGGCATTCTAGCCCTCAAGTTCCAAAATCGAGGCCCCCGGCCTATAAGAGCTATTCGAGCTCCCGTCAAAAAGGTCTCCCAAATAGTTTAAGCATTGGCACACAGTCAGGGGTGAACACTTATGACAAAATAGGTTTTCACTGTCCATTATACCAACCAGTATAAGGACATCTCCGTTCATAACCGATGAACGGGTTTTCAACTTCCTTCGAGAAAGTCTTATCATACCAACCGAGTATGATCTACTTACAACCGGTAAGTAGTTTTTTTTCGCATAATTTTCACATCACTTTCTCTAAGTGGTGATGATTAAAATACCACTAAACAGTGGGTTTTTATACCGAGGTACTTATCATCCCCTACCGGCTATGATATAAAATTTCCACTAACAACCGGTATGTGGTTTTTATCTTTAAGTTGTGCTTATCATCCCAACCGGGTATGATGTTAGTAAACCCACTCACCCGTTAATGCCGTGAATTCCATTAGACTGGTTCTTTGTATTCACGCGAGCTTGTTCTTGCTGGCGTTCCCGGTATTTCGCGTTCCTACATGATATAAACAACCTTGTTCATTATTATTCGGCATAACAGCCTTCATTCATTTCCAATTAATGAGAAAACCCAAACTTTTAGTTATTTGTAATTAGGTCCCTAAAGTTATTTCTCTTTAACTTTAAGTCCCTAATGTAAGTTTTTCCCAAAAATTGAGTCTCGTAACTTTTAAAATTTATCCTGGGACCTCAATTTATTCAATTTCACCAAAAGGGGTTTAATTTCCCAAATTTCCAATTTGGTTCCCCAATTTTTCCAAAATTACCATTTTGCCTTTCTTTTACAAAAATGGTAAGTTTTCCCCCAAAAATTTCAAAATTCCTCAATTGGTCCTCCAACATTATTTTCATGCCCAATTGACCCTCAATTTCATAAAATTGTATTTTGGCCCTTTGAATTTCGAAAATCCCCAATTTTCCCCCAATTCCAACTTCTTAACATAGCCGAATTTGATTTTATCAAATTGACCCATCAAATGTTTCCAATTGTTAAAATTGAAGTTGAATTTGAGTTTCTACATGTTCATACGATTCTTTAGAAATGTGAATCGCAAGTTTTAACGCCGGGACGAGCTCAAACGGAGCTTCGCTAGAAAATGAACTATAGAGAGAGAAAGCTTCGATTACTCACCGGTGAAGGCACAACGGTCCGAGCTTTCGATCTGGGCAGATAGGTCTCATTCTGAGGTTTATCCTAGAATCAAGAATCGTATCAATTGATGCGGAATTGGATTAGAATTTCGTCATTGATATTCGGTCGACCCTCTCTCTAGCACCGATCGAAAATTGCAAAGGGGAGCCTAATTGGCTTACCTTTCGGTCCTAATTCAACCGTGGAATGGCTGAGGAAGTGTTGGGTGGGCTTGGTTTGGCCTGAGGAGGGCTTGAAATGGCCAATTTCAGCTTGGCCGAAATAGGGCAGCTACGGTCTGCCATGGCTGCTTCACTATTCCATCATGCCGGCGCTTCTCCAACGATTCTCGGATTGACTAGAGTTTGCTATCAGATAGCTGTCTTCTTCCTGGTTGTTAAGAGCCCGACCTCTGCTTTCGGGGTTAAGAAAAATGTTGAAGTCGAAGCTCTGGTTTAAGCTTCACCGGGAAATGGAGCAGTAGAGAGAGAGAGAGAAATGTTCAGGTGTGAGGAGAATGAAATGGGGATGACCTCTTTATATAGGCGTAAAACCCGTGTATTAAATGAGCGAGATTTATTACTAGTATTAATATTGCCATAAAATATTGGTATTAATTCCAATAATTTAATTTCGGTATTAAATTATTGATATTAATTACAATTATTAAATATATATTAATTTATGGCTATTTATGATAAGTTAGGTTACAAAAAATCATGAAGGTCACCCATCCTCACACTACTCTATGGCAAGCACACTTAACTTTAAAGTTCTTATGGACTCTCATTCATCTGAACCAATTTAGTTTTTCTGTTCTAATTTGTGTTAAGTTTCTTTTCCAAGGTTTAATAAACCCTTTGGATCACTTGCAAGTTGTAAATTTCCAAATTACTTGTTCCCAAATGATCGAGTTTGTAAACCGTCTCGGTTTTCTTACTCGGTTTGACCGGTTTTTTTCCTGATTTTCCTTAACTCAAAAGTGCGGGGTTTACACTAAGTCACCCCATTCTAAGGAATGATAGCAATATTTGCATATTATCACAACATAGCAATGACTCATACATTACTTTACAAACCATATTTAAAGTCTTTCTCATTTAAACAATGTATGTTTTTTCTCAGTAACACTTCTCACGAGAACGAATCCCTAACCACATAAGCATACATCACATCATAACAGTAACTCATTTATTACTTTATAAACCATATTATGACTGTAGCCACAATACACATGTATTAGGGTCACAACCTAGTGGTGGGCTCACTCCTGTACTTGTTGGTATCTTGTAGTGTGTCAAGCAACACTCTACTAGCTTTCACTGAACAACGTCTGGAAGAGTGCCCTCTATTATACTCTAAGTTCTGGTCCACTGGTGGCTTAAGGATACTATGATCATCTCTAGCCATTACATAGTCAATATCTTGACACCGTCCATAACACCGGAACTTCTAGAACCTAGGTTAAGCCCAAGTGGACCGAAAATTGAGTATGAACCAGTAATAGAATTCCAAACTAGGAATAAGAGCCTAAGTGGGTAAATGAGATCCCAAAGTCAAAATAAGAAATAAAACTAGGAACGAAATTCTAGACTCGGGATGGGATAGGAAGTCGAGAATGGAAGTCTCGATTTAGAGACAAAAGCCAAAACTGAGAATAGAACCCTGAGTCGGGAATGGAACCCGAGTCGGGATTTGGATCATAACCCCATAATAGAAATGGGATAGGAAACCTGATGACGGACCTAGGGATTTGATGGGATTTGGGATAAGGTACCCATGCATGAAAATCGAGATTTTTAGGGAAAGATGGTTTTTGCCTAAACAATTATCACAATACGAAATATGAAGACAAGTGACCAACTAAGTCGTAAAGGAAATTTGACCTTACAACCCAAACTGATGATAAATATGCCCTCCTTAACCACCTAGAACGTGCAATTATGTAATTATATGTTAGACAAGAAGAGTTGAGTAGTGACAGTAAAAATCATAAATAAATCTTTCCATACAACATAAACAGTTCCCGTAGGAAGATGAAGCCTTAGTGCAAATTCTATAAGATGTGATTGCCAGTATTTCCATAAGTAATGCACCAATGAAAAGGAGAACTAGGGACACAACACTCAAGTGAAACAACAAAAATATTTAGGAAAATAAGAAAGGATATTATCTAATTAATACAATTTAAAAGAGATGGTGGAAGACCAATGTTAAGGAATACCAAAGAATGTAAATGATAAGTGAAACACCCAATAAATGATTTCATGAAGAAATTAAAGTCGCCTTTAAAGGTAATTAAAAAATAATTAGGATGAAAGAAATCCCTTATATTACATCTAAAGGATCAGATTAAGGGACTAAACCTAAGAGATAAGGTTGAATGTGATAAATATCGAATAAAAAAGTGCGACGGCACAAAAAAGGACTATTAGAGTACGCAGGGAAAAGCTAACCCAAAACAGAGAAGACACTTGGGTACGTGACAAGTAGAATTTGGGGTAAATAAGAAAAACACCCAAATTAATTTTAACAAGTAACAATAACAATTAATACATTTTTTAAGACAAAACTTCTAAAAAGGAGTGTAGTAGTTATAAACTATAATTTCTCTAAATAAGAAAACTAGATAAGAGATTTGAGAAGTTTTGAAGAAAATCGAGGTTCAAACTAAATCAAAACTAAGAGAGATATGTAACAAGAATTAAATTGAATCAAGTAGAACATAAATCATCACAAATTTCAAAGTAAATTAAACCAAATGAAAATTTGAAAGCGAGAACCCGATTGGATAATAATGAATCAGGATTGGACCAAATTAAATTGGAATGAGCCAAGAGAAATCGATTCAAAAATTTATTTTTTTTGTGACCCAAAAAGGTAAATTGATGAATTTAGAAAATTTTAACTTTTGGAAAATAGATCGAATCGGGCCTAAACTAACTGATTTTTTATTTCGGGTCATCGAACCTAGTCCAATTGAACTAGTTAATAATTTAGCTAGGTCAATGAATTGTCTAGTCAGTGTCCAATCAGCACGCATGACCAATCAGCGTGTGACACATGGCGAGCATGCTTCGATCAACAGATAGGTCAACATATGAAAATGCTGACCAATAAGAGTGCGACATGTGTTTGTCATCAACGGTCAACTATTGAAATACATAGGCTAGACAGACTAATATGACATGTGTCTATAGTAAATAGTCAATTGACAAAATTCCTCATCAATGGCATTGACAAACTAGAGCACGACACGCGGCAAGTAGGTTAGGTTAGTAGCTAACTCAGACATCGGAGAATTATTGACCAATCAACGAATGACACATGGCAGTGCCACATAAAAAACCCCAGCCAATCCTGAGAGCACACATAGTAGTGGCATAAGATGTCAAATAGAGAATCTAAATTATTTTAATTAGTAAATCAGAGGATACCATGTGGCAGAGTATAAACGGTTGTCTAATGGACATATTCGGTCAACTGCCAAGTAGTATTAAACGATCAATGAGAGATCATCACGTATCAGGTCAGATGGTCAACAAATGACATGGACACCCTGTCAGGCACCATATCAATAATTCTAACCAATCACGGTGAACCACGTGGTAGGTCGCACGTGAATTGGGTAAAATTATTATTTTCCCCTTACTCTTTAAAACTTATTATTCGAGAATCTTTGATTCTCCCATTCTTCCATTTAGGTCCATAGTAGTCTCATTTAGGTACTTGGACTTTCCAAAAATTACTTTTGGGTACACAAACTTCTTTATTTCCACTTTAGTTCCTAAACTTTCTTTTTCATTACATTTAATTACTTAAATCTTCTAAACATAAGAAACTAGTTTTAAAATTTCACCAATCTTTCCAAATGGTCCTAAAATTTCATTTAGACCCTTAAAAAGACCCGATAGAAAACTTATTCACAATTGAATCCTCTAACTTTTCTTATTTATATTTTAGTACTCGACCTTTATTCCCTAATAAAAATATCCCCAAAATTCTCAAACTTAGATATAGTGTCCCCTTAGCCTTCCTATAGGTCATCGTCAACTCTTTTTCGACCGAGGTTGACCAAAGTAATGAAAATTGGAATTAATTGTAAACCAATAGCTCAACGAATAGAAGTCGGGTCAAGATCGGGAACTCAAGAGACAATGCATTAGTTGATGACAGTGGTGCATTTCAAAAACCAACTCTTTAAGGAGTGTGTGGTAACTTGAAACACTTAAAATGGAGGTTTGAGCTATCTGTAATTTCCATTTTACTAAACTCCGTTATTATTGAATCAAATTTGAAATTCTCGGATTTAATTGACCTTAACACTTACCCAAATTATATTAGACTACTTTATTCGAAAGCTGATTCTTTTTAAATATATTTTTAAGTATTTGGGTTTGAAATTTAGATGGTTCACTTATTTTTTTTAAATATAAAAAAATATTATGAGCAATAAAATTTTATTTATATAAAAAAATTTATTACTTAAAATTACTAAGTATAAATATCAACAATCCAATCAAATTACTCACCTTGATTTGAGATTCCTTATCTAGGTGATGGCTAGTCTAGCATTTTAGCTCATATTAACTCAAATCTCTTTTAACTTATAAATATGTTTGTACTTCTTTAATTATGTTACATATCGTTTATCCATCAATTATATTAAATGATGTTTCCTAACTATTTTTTATTTACACCTTTGCACTTATATCTCCATTTATCATATATATATATATATATATAATATCCCTTAAGTTTCCATATTACTTTACAAAAAAGTTATTTCTGTCAATTTCATTTTTACTAATTCTATCAATTTTCTTAATTTACTCTTATATATTAAACTTCTATTATTTACAATTTAATACCTAATTTTTTATTAATTATAATCTAGTCTTAAACCAATTTATTCATTCCCATTAATTTCTTAATCCTTCATTAACTCAAGATTAGATGTATTAATAATATTTTATTTATTTTAATTCTATTAATTACCATTAAATAATAATTAAATTCTTAAACTTCTAATATTCATCCTTAAGTACCTAATTGACTATATAATTAAATTCTTAAATTTCTTTTAATTACCAATAATTCCCTAAATATTTTTAAACTCTTCTTTTTAATTCTTAAAATTTTCTTTTATTACATTTAAGTTATCATATTTCTTTTATTTTTAATTTATTATCTCAATTTTTTCAAATTTATATATTAGTATTTGTATATTTTTCAATACTCAAGTGAAACTTTTTAAATCAGTTCTAGCATCATTCTAACCAACTTTCATATATTCTTATAGTCTTTTTTAAGTATAAATTTAAACAATTTGATCGTAATTTGATTGGTTTAAACAATTGTCAAAAAATTGTAATAAAATAAAAAATTATCGAAAATTGACATGCTATTACTTAATGACATTTTGAAAACATTTAGTGAATTTACCTTAATTTGGTTGACTACGTGGTTGAAATTTGATCGAAAAATATTTTCTCAGTTTTTAGGGATTAGGTGACTGTAAAAGGATAGAGCAATATGAGATAAGTAATAGAGAGATTTGTAGGGATATTATTATAAATGGGAGGGAAATGAATAAAAATACTATTAGATCCTTAATAATATAAGATAAAGATTCTTCATCTTTAATATCTTTATGGACAAACCTCCCATGGCAAATACATAACCAACTCCAATTTGGCATTTAACGAGTCTATTTTTTTTTTTATATATATGTTGTCATTGAGATGGTGAGATCGGTCTTCTCCCCTTTGACACTGACTCGCGACACTCACAGAAGTCTACCAGGCATGAATAGTTTTCCTGCTTCAGTTCTACAAAAGTATGGGCAAAGAACAATGTGTGAATTCTTTGACCATCTACAAGGTTTAGCTTAATTGCTGGTGTGTGTATCTCCCTGCCAGGATCAGCCTTTAGACCACAGCATAAATTTAGGACACTTGAATCAATTCCTCATTTTCAACGGTTCTTTCCGCCCACAAACCTGAGACAAATATATGATAAAATTATTTTAAAAAATAAAATAATTATTAGATGTAAATTTTGTTAATTTAAACTGCTATAATTGTAATTTCATCGTCATAACCTGAGCATTGATTGGAATCTTCCGCAGTCTGGTGCCCTCATGGGATGGTTACTCTGTTCTGCCGTCGTGGCTTCCACTCCCTGCCGGCATCCTCCCTCAAGTACATCCCCTGGCAGCTGTCTCAGAATCTCTCTGAAGAGCGGGGCCGTCTCCTACCGACGTGCTCATCCCTATCCTTCCAGGAACTGGAGTCCCACTTCGTCTCCCTCCTGAATGACTCCACCACCCTCCCTCGCCTCCGGCAGCTCCACGGCTGTATCTACCGCTCCGGAATCCACCATTCCTGCTTCGTCCTCACCAAGCTCATCCGCTGCCTCACTTCCCTTGACGTGCCTGTGGAACCTTCCTACCCGAAGCTCATCTTCCTCCAAGCCCAGCGCCGCAACCCATTCCTCTATACAGCCCTCATCAGAGGTTATTCGCTTCGGGGGAATCTCGGAGATTGCGTTCGTTTATATGGGGATATGAGGAGAGATGGAATTTCCCCTGTTACATTCACGTTCACGGCCATGTTCAAGGCTTGCGGCGAACAGCTTGATTTGCGTTTAGGGACTCAGATACACTGTCAGATGGTTCTGATTGGTGGCTTCGGTCCCGACTTGTACGTGGGTAACACCCTGATCAGCATGTATGTTAGTTGTGGGGTAATGGGCTGCGCTCGTAAGGTGTTCGACCAAATGCCTGATAGAGACTTGATTTCTTGGACAACCCTGCTCGTGGCTTATTCAAAGAGCGGCGACATGGGCTCAGCGGGGTATCTCTTCAATCGCATGCCTGAGAAGGACAAGATTGCGTGGACTGCCATGATCACTGGCTTGGTCCAGAATTCCAGGCCAGGGGAGGCCCTGAAGTTATTTGACAGAATGCTGGCATCCCATGTAGGCCTTGATGAGTACACATTAGCTGGCGTCATCTCTGCCTGCGCTCAGTTAGGGGCATCGAAATATGCCAAATGGGTCAGTGACATTGCAGAGGATAGTAATCTCAGCCCGATCAATAGCGTTGTCGTGGGTTCTGCTCTCATCGATATGTACTCAAAATGTGGGCAAGTGGACGAGGCTTATAAAACCTTTCACGCTATGAAGGAGAGGAATGTGTACACCTACAGCTCAATGATCGTCGGTTTTGCTATTCATGGACAACCAAGAGCAGCAATAAACTTATTTAATGAGATGCTGAAGAATAGAAGCATCAGACCAAATGATGTAACATTTGTTGGAGTCCTTACAGCATGTAGCCATGGGGGAATGCTGGACCAGGGCCGAGATATTTTTTCAATGATGGAGAAAGTATATGGGGTCCCTCCTAATGCTGACCATTATGCCTGCATGATTGATCTCCTTGGCAGGGCAGGAAAACTAAGGGAAGCCCTGGAGCTCATTGAAAAAATGCCTGTGGAGCCCCACGGAGGTGTCTGGGGGGCCCTACTTGGTGCTTGTAAAGTGCACGAAGATCCAGACATTGCTGAAATTGCGGCGTCACACCTCTTTGCCATCGAGCCTGATGGGATCGGGAATTACATACTGCTGTCAAATATATATGCATCGTCCGGGAGGTGGGAGGACGTGTTACGAGTGAGAAAGCTCATGAGGGGGAGAAAGCTAAGGAAGAATCCTGGGTGTAGCTGGTTTGAAGCAAAGAAGGGGGAGATTCATGAGTTCTTTGCGGGTGATACGAAGCATCCTCAGTACAACGAAATAAAACGGATCTTAGAGAAGCTTGTGGAGAGGCTAGAGGGTGATGGGTATGAACCAATTTTGAGCTCGGTGGCTTATGATGTAAGTGATGAGGACAAGAGAAGGATCTTGATGGGCCACAGTGAGAAGCTGGCACTTGCGTTTGGGATATTTAGTTCCAGCTCAGGGTCTGTGATTAGGATAATGAAGAACTTGAGGATTTGCGAGGATTGCCACTCTTTCATGTGCGGTGCGTCTCGTGTTGCAGAGAGGGATATTGTCGTGAGGGACAACATGAGGTTCCACCATTTCCGGGACGGAGCATGCTCTTGTGGGAATTTCTGGTGAACAAGATATATTGGCCCCTCTTTCACGGAGACAGTTGAGTGTAAAAATAGATGGTCATTGGATCGTCGTATGATTTTCTCTACTTTCAACATTAGCCGAGGGATGATTTGATGCGTTTTGAAAATCATCTTGTGGTGGCCATTTGTTACAAAATGCCTTGACAAGTGGGGTTTGTTAGATGGGACGAAAGAAGTGTTATCTCTTGTTCAGTAGTTTAATAATGTAGTTTTAGGCTTTAATTTATTATTTTTATACTATTAGTTCTATAGACTGCCTTCTAAGTTTCTAAGCATTACTAATAATTCGAAATTTTTTATTTAATTTTTTTTAAATATAGTATTGAACCCATTTATTTTAAAAATATTAGACTTTTACCAATTTATCAATAATTATGAAT
Source organism: Trapa bicornis (assembly GCA_030064425.1). Classification (NCBI taxonomy): domain Eukaryota; kingdom Viridiplantae; phylum Streptophyta; class Magnoliopsida; order Myrtales; family Lythraceae; genus Trapa; species Trapa bicornis. Next base: position 18,481,953 of record CM057754.1, read on the forward strand.
ATAACTCACTTCCATGATCATGAGCTCGACCTATCTCCTAGATTGATAAATAAATTTAGACCTTACCATTGAAAAAAGGGTTTTAGGGATATCTATTAAAAATATTTTAAGCAGTATTAATGCCATCATGCTTAAGTACATGTTCCTTAAAAGAGAGATTTTCATGTTGTATTGTTCTTTTTCTATAACGTAGTATAATATGTTCCCACACATTATATATATCAGTATTAACATTTAATGTATTATACAATAATATTTTCAAAATTACTTTTTCCCTACCTATCTCACTTTTCAAATTAAATTGAAATTTTGTTAAATAAGGGAAATTTAAATAATTTTTAAATTTTGTACTTTAAAAAAATCTAAGATATGTTATTATGATTATTTAACTAAGCTTTTGATTTAGGGATATTTTTATAATTTTTGTCCCATCCTTTCCATTTAGTCAAATGCGGCTTTAGGGTATTTAATTTCATTCGTCCAAATGGGTCCTTAGGGCGAGGTGGTAATTTGCCCCAAAGTCCATGGTAGGATTGTGCTTTCACCTCTATGAGGCTTTTGAGTGTATTTGGGTGGAAACTCTTTCCCCCTTCAACCAATCTTTTGGCTTTTGGTATACCTCTCATTTCCATATTTAGTTTCGAAGGATTTCACATTCGTGTCATTTTAATTCCTAGATGATTTCATTATCATCTTCAATTGATCGAACCATCCCTATAGACGTGGTTCATAAGGGTGTTATGTCATTCGATCATGATCTCACCAATCAGATATGGTTCTTGAGTAGAGTCATTACTCTCACGTGAACTAGTTCATTAGCACATGTATATAAATTATAATATAAATTAATTAAAAGATAAAGTATAACACAAGTATTTTACTTTTATTTTCTCAGTCTTTAAGTACCATTCTTGTGTCCCGTCCTACACAAACAACAAACAATTTCCTCCTATTATTCTCTCGTTAAAAGGTATACTCACCTTTGTTTCACGGCCAGGTATGCAAACAACTCCCCCTATATCCACACTGATGTAAATGTTATGCATGAATGCAATATATTACAATTCAAATTACGGATAGCTCATTATCAACCCAATCTGTTTATCGATAATCATTTCATGGGAGTAGGCCTTCATGCCTTGCATCAATATCTCCGACACATCTGTCGTATTCATTCTCGGAGAATGGTTTTCACTCAACCGTCTTCATTTCATATTCATTAATATTTTTATCATTGTCGCACACAATGATTTCCTTGGGAGCCCGATCCTCATTGGACCATCTCCCTTATACGATACATCGTACATGGTCCAAGCCATTGGTTATTCATGGGGTCTGGCCCTTTACTAGTCGTCCTCACACACAATCCTTTTTGGGGATCATCTCGTGACTCTCCCTAGATCGCTATTTGGTCCCATCTCTAGACCTCTTTTTAGTTATCAATTTTAAGAATTTAACCTTTATATTATCTAGGACCTTCACTTGGTCCCCTAAATTCGTGATCTTTTAGATCCAATGAATATTACACTCCCTAGGTCGACTTGTGGACCCATGGTCCTTTCTCAAAATATGAGTCTAACTCATTTACTTAATACATACCTTATCTCTTTTTCTGAGACAAGTCCTTGTTTATCCATGGGGTTCGACCATTTACTAGCCGACCCTATATGCAACCCTCTCCAGTGATCAACTCGTGATTCCCCCTATATCACTGTTCGGTCCCATATCTAGACCTCTTTTTGGTTAGTGGTCTCAAGTATTAAACTTTTAGTTATTTGGGGCCTTCACTTGGACCCCCTTTGTTCATGGTCTTTTAGACCCGACGAGCATCATGCTTTCTTGGTTGACTTATAGATCTCTTTCCATTTTCAAAACATGAGCATGGGTTCATCTTATTGATGCGAACCTTGTCTCTTCTTTCGTGATAATTTTTAGTTCCCTTTATCATTAGGTCACCTTCTATAGTTGTGAAGGATCTAGATATCCTTTCTTATGAAAAGGGTCAGGATCCCGTCCCTCATTGACCCTTAGTTCCTACCCAACTGGACTTCACTATTGGTTCTTGGTTCATCTTTCCCGAACTGATCGGGCTATGCCTTCATTTCTTAGGAACATCTAGGTGTCGACATTTATGGATTTTCCAAAGATAATTCTCCCCAAAATATCACATCAGCATTTTATATAATTGAGTAAATGCAACATCGGTCCAATTGGATGTAAAGTCGAAAATCTCACTCACCGTTCTCATCAGAACTTGTTTGTTCCAACATATTTTCGTCCTATCTCTTATTCGATGATCCTCGCTCGGAAATTCTTGTATTTTCTCTAAAAGAGTTAGAGTAAAAGATTTGGGGTCAATTCAAATACTCCAATAACCTTATAAATCGAAAATTGGAATTTCTATAGGAAATTACAGTTTTACCCCTCAGGTTCAATTTACTCGACTCACTCGTCGAACAACCGTTCACTTGGGACTCTAGACTTTTCCAAGTCCTTTACTTGGGTCTTCATAATGCCTTATGACATTCCTAGGTCTCATTTCTCGTTATTTGCAAAATAGTCCCCCCAAGTTGGGCAAAATTACCATTTTGCCCTTATTCTTTAACACATGTCTTTCTAGAACCTTTAGACTTACCAAACCTTTCATTTGGATTCCTCAAGTTTCCTTGAGTCCTATTATGGTACTCAATAGGCCTTGGAACAATTCAAAACTCTATTTCTTACTAATTGTCGAATGGTCCCTAATTTTGGGCAAAATTACAATTTTGCCCTTCATGATTATAAATTAGGTTTCAAGACTCATTTGCCCCTCATTTTTCTCATTTGGGTCACTAAAATTTATCAAATTATGTTTAGTCCATTGGACTACCCAAAATTTACCTTTTATCTGTACAAATACCCATATTTGCATTTTAGTCCTTAACTTTATCTTTATTACAAATTTGTCCCTAAAATTTCCAAAGTATGCAAACCTAATCCTCCCACTTCACCAAACTTTCTCATTAACCCCAAAACTTTATTTAGTCCCTTAGGAAGACCCCTCATAAATCTCATTCACTTTTGGGTCCCCTAACTTCCACTTATTTGCATTTTAGTCCTCTAACTTTCACTAAAAATATTCTCAAACTAAGTGTCAAGGCCCCCCTGCTCCCTCTAGGCCATTAAAAACTTAGTTTGGCCAAAGTCGACCAGAATAGCATCGATCGAGCTTGATCGAAATCTTGAATGAAAATGAGTAACAATCAGGTCAAAGTCAGAAACTCACCAGAGATGACATGTCAGTCATCGAGGCCAATGTGGTTTGAAAGCTGACTCCACAAGGAGTTTTTGGCCACTTGAATCATGTTCATTAGTGGTTTGTAGCTTCTGCAATGCCCATTTTAGTTAGCTTGGTCCCTTAAACTAAGATCTAAAATTTAATATTTAATTCTCACTTAATACTCACTCAAATTGAGAAAGGTCGGTGGCTATGGAAAGGTGGTGGTGTGAGGATTCTACTAAATGTTTTTCAACCTTCGAGTGCCGTTGAGTTTGTCAAAATTTTCCTTAGAAGCAATTGCCCTATTTTTGGTCGTCGGAGCTCCAGTACTATGTAATCTCGTCAGAAACTATAGAGGAAGAGTTGAGAGTCGGGAGAGGTAGTGATCGAAAGAGTCGGCATGTTCCCTCATAGTTTCTCTAGCACTTGGGGCAGTAGGGACTCCTCCTTTGCAGGGAGGTGACCGCCTCCTTGTTGGCCTGGTAGCCCTCCCTTTTCCTAGGTAACCCCATCCTTGTCGCCCCCTTGGTCCACTTTGCTCCCTTCGGCCTCCCCAGCTGCTCTGGCCCCTTTCCTGGCTTTTCGGTCGACCTACTCCGCTTAGCGACACATCATTTGTACTAGGCGCTCGCATTTGTGGGCCATGCTGATGATGGCAGCCAGGTCTGTAGGGAGTCCCAGTACCCCCATCCGGTCTCATACGTCCATGTTGAGACCATCCATGAACCGTTGGTAGATGTCTGTCAGTTCAGCCAAGTCTGGAGCAAAGGACCTTAGTTCATTGAACCTAGTCTCGTACTTCGAGATGGTGCTAGATCCTTGTCGGAGCCAGAAGAATTCTTGCTTCTTCTCATTGATCAAGTGGGGGGCCAAGTATTCCTCTGAATACCTCTCTTCAAATTCCTTCCACGTGGGTATGATGGTGGATAGGCTTCTTACATTGTCCCACCACCTTTTAGCATTGGCCTCTAGGAAAAATTCGGCCAGGGTCACAATCACCTCCGAAGGTATCCTTATTATTCTCATGAACTTCTTGGTGCTTGCCAACCAGTCCATAGCTGCCCTAGTGTCCTTCTCTCCTTAGAAGGGACTTACACCCCACTTGATGGAGTGTTTTGAGGTACTTGGGAATGTTAACTAGGAGAGGTGTAGGGATGGAAGTGGAGTGGGACTGTACTTCCTCAAGCCTAACGTGGGAGTTGGTATTAGCTTTGGCAATGAGGTTGGGTCTCCTAAACACCCGTGTAAACTCCTCATACAACCTCTAGTGTTCCGAGCTTAGTCCTGGCAGGGTCGTCGGAGCCCCTCTAGATCCTTGATCGGGGACAATGTTCCTGGAAGTGTTGGTGACTACTGCCTTGGTTCTCTTGGTTCCTCGTTTGGGAACCATTTGTGAAGGGTTGGGTAGTTTCCATTTAGTTTTAAATTATATAGTCTTGATAATGAATTCGAAGGAATCTAGCTCTGATACTACTAAAGTTGTCACACCCCGACCCAGTTTGGTCGGAACCCCGTGAGAAACATGCCACTCTCTTTGGTCTAGAAGAGTCACTTCTCCCAAGGCCGCGAAGAGTCTAGCGTAATTTCTGCCATCATTCCCTGGAATAATATTATGCAAAACTAATAGCATTTAAGAAAAAAGGTACCTAGTTTTACAGGCTTGGCGGATGGACTGTTAATGACCTTCCCTTTCCTGAAAAATATTTAAAGGGAGTGGGTGAGTTTTTCAACTCAGTGGGCGGGTAACCTTAAAGGTAGGTTTGTTTGAACTTTCTCATTTAAATTAGCTCCTAGTGTGCTTCATCATTTCTTATTAACCTTGTGTGTTGTTTGTGAAATTGGATTGATGCACAATCATATGCCCTTATATCATCAAAAGGGATCACACGATCATAGAACAACCCTCGAATGTTCCACTTGTAGACCAGAGTGCCTTTATCGTCCACCATGGTAGAAACCCTACCATGGGTCTGAGTGGACATCAATTACCCGACCCCCAAATCCAAATAATACTCCGTGTTCGTAATGTGGGACGAGGCCTCTTCCCTTCTGACCTCAATCTTAGTATGCATGAAGCTCTCTCAACTTTTCGACATACTGAACGACAAACTCCCCTTATACTCCCTCGGTCGTCCAGCAGCCCTTGGGACCACCACTACCCCATATCGGGCGCCTCGATGGTTTAAAATTCATAGCATGCACAATAACTAGTTTTAGTAATTATGTTCATCCTCTTTGGTGCTATCGGCTAAACGAGCCTAACAACTTGGCTTCAGCTCCATAACCGCTGGCCCAACGTGTTCGATGACTTGACTTTGATTCACTGACTACTAACCCAATGAGTCTGATAGCCCAGCTTCAGTACAGTGGATGGTTTACACAATTAATTGTTTATGAGAATGTTTCTTATCACATAAGCTTATTTGTCTATGGGCTCAGTGTAAAATCTGTCTTTTGGGACCAAGGAGAACAGGAACAAGAACCGACCAATTTTTTATGCAAAATTTGAGACAATAAAAGAATGAAAAATAGTAAAGAAGGGTTAACATGGGAGATTGGAAAATCCCAAGTGACCAAAAATTCACAAAAATCATGGGGAAGAACCATGAAGTGAGTTGAATGATAGAACCAAACCGGTTCGAGGTGAACCAGATCGGTTCGGGATGAACCGAACCCTAACCGGATTGAACCAGATTGAACCATAGTGAACCGATTCAATGATTCATTTTTTTAGATGGCTTAAAAATATCAATTTGGGAAATTGATAGAATCGGGTTTGAACTGGCCGATTTTTAAATTCGAGTCACCGAGCCTGGTCGGATTGGACCAGTCAATGGTCTAGCTGGTCAATAGACTGAACCGGACAATTGTCAATGGCGCCTAGTCAACAGCCATGCAGACACGAGCAACAAATGAGAGGTTGTCACGTGTCCAGTAAAAGGTCAGTGGATGACCTGTCAGCTTGCCATGCAGACAAGAGTAGCCAATGGGAGACTACCACGTGTTCGGTCAATCGGTCAACGGCTGACATGGTGGTTGAGTTGGATCACCACGTTAGAAAAATTGGCCAATCACAATGCATCACATGGCATGCACTGCCATGTCATCATCTTCAACCTCAGTCCACTGACAAGAAAGGAGAGAGAGCGAGGGAAGAGGAGTCTCTAGTGACTTGAAAATTACTCCGGTCAGGTCGCCGGCGAGTGGGGCGAGGGCCGAGTCTCACACTGACTGGTAGTCTGAACAGTTGTCGAGCTCTCTATATAAAGAGCACCCCTCCATTCATTCTCAACATCCCACAATTGAGCGAAGAAGAAGAAATGTACTAGTTTCCGATGAGCAGCGAACGATTGCTCTGACGGCGGGACTTTTCTCGACCTCTGAAACCACATTCGGTGTCTTTGGAACTAATAGGAAGTCCTCTACCTAGCTACACCTTCCTTTCAGCCTAAGGACCATTGAGGAGGACCGAGGGATTTCAAACAATGCTGCCACTCCTCAGCCAGGACACAACCCAAACCTCTAAAGCTCCATTTGAGCCGTCCTCTAACCAATTTTGACCAAACCAGACCCCCTAAACTCTAACTAGAGGTGCCCCGACCTTCCCCCAAGCTAAGATAAGCCCCTCCACCGCTCCTCGCCGGAAAGCATTGTTCACGGAGTAATTTTGTAAAAACTTTAGCTAAGAAATTCAACTACTGAGGTCACCAATTGAAACATGGTTTGATCTAGGGAGGATCCCCACGAAGAGAGCAACCCAGTAAAGGCCAAAGCTCCTGTCACCGAAAAGATATTGAAGCTTTCTCTCTCTAGACTGCATTTTTCGATGAAGCTCCGTTTGAGCTCGTTTTTTAGTCAAATGAAGCAGTTCAGGGCTTGAAATGATGAGGAAAATGTAGGGAAGGTGATCCAAATCATGAATGGTGGCAAGTAACAAGGTTTAAAGATTAATTTAATGAAATTATGATTTGGTGACCAAATTGTAATTTTGAGAAAGTTAGTCAATTTGGGGATTTTTTAAAATTGGGGGCTGAATTGTAAATTGATGAAATTAAGGGCAATTTTGTGAAATTCACTACCAATAGAGGTCCAAGGATAAAATGGAAGATCAATCAGAAGTTTTTAAGAAATTAAAGGGCCAATTAGAAATTTTTAAAAAATTTGGGGCCAAATGGCAATTTTGGAAAAATTGAGGGCCCATTTGGTGGTTTTGGAAAAATTAAGGACCCAATAAGGATAATTGGAAATCCTAGGGGCTTAATTGAAATTAAGGGGCAAGTAAGGACTCAAATAAAAAAAGGACAAACTTTAGGGACCAAAACGTAATTAAGGCATAATGTGAAGGTCTATGCACAAACACTAAAAAATATGCATCCTCTTAGGCAAAGTATCCTGATATAGATATCCGTGTCGTGTAGGATTAGGCTGCTCAAGCGTCGACTCCAAGAAGCGCATCGCGAAGCAAGGTTCCGCCGGGACAACCCCGTCGATATTATCAAGTGAGTGGGAATTCTTTACTGTCAATTCCGGTTGGAATGACCACTTACCTTGAAATTAATTTTCTCGGAATTAGCCTCCCCTAATTGGGTGACTCTACTTAAAACATTTGGGAGCTAATTCCAAGGCTTAGGCTCAATAATGCAAGTGGGCCCAAGGCCAATGGACATGGGTATGGACCTGTCCAGAATCAACATGTGATAAATATTGCTAAAAGTTCTAATTAATGGGTAATTGTGTGTGATACCCACCGAGCCAAGTTTGGGATATTGGGCTTGTTGGGCCAAACCACTGCTAAGTTGAAGCCATGTTGTTGAACCTGTTGGGCTAGTATGCATGGGCCGAAGCCAAGCCAATAGACCCTTGAGTTGGAGAGTCGAAGATAATGGCTATAAGTGAAAAAGACTCTTGATTCTACATGCACTATGATGCGGGGCCATCATCGCACTTGGTATGAGGTAGTGATGGATCCCAAAGGTTGTTGGATGACCAAGGGTGCATAAGGGCAGTTTGGCGACCAGTATGTCGAGAAACCTAGGGAGATTCTTGACACTAAGACAGAGGCAATAGGGGAAATGAGGTCTTTCGACTCCGACAAGGAGTATGAGACCAGATTTAATGAGTTGAGGCCATTCGTCCCCGACTTGGTAGGCCCGATAGATATCGACCAAAAGTTTATCGACGGTCTCAATATGGACGTGAGAGACCGGATGGGGGTTTTGGGATGCCCCACCGACTTGGCTACCATCATCAGCATGGCCCACGAGTGTGAGTGCTTAGTCTAGACAAGGTTCCGCAGGATTGAGCAAAGAGGGCGAAGGGAGGAAAGGGGTCAAAGTAGTAGAAGAGGCCCGATGGAGCAAGGGAGGCCACGATGGGGGAACCGATGAAGGTTCCCATAAAGGGAGGGGAACGCAGCCCCTATGAGGAGAGGTCCCTACTGCCCCAGGTGCCGGAAAAACCATGAAGGGGCATGTGCAACGTGCTATGGGTGCGGGCAGCTCGAGCTGGGATAACCCTGTTTGGATTACCGGGTGAGTGGGAATTCTATAACGTCAATTACAGTTGGAATGATGGTTTGCCTTGAAAACAATTTTCTCAGAATTAGCCTCCCTTGACTGGGTGACTCTGCTTAAAACATTTGGGAGCTAATTTTAGGGCTTAGGCTCGATAATGCAAGTGGGCCCAAGGAAGATGGACACTGGTATGGACCCGTCCAAAATCAGCATGTGATAAATATTGCTAAAAGTTTTATTAATGGGTAATTATGTGTGATACCCATCGAGCCAAGTCTGGGATGTTGGGCTTGTTGGGCCAAACCACTGCTAAGCTGAAGTCAGGTCGTCGAACATGTTGGGCTAGTACACGTGGGCCGAAGCCAAACCATACCCTTGAGCTAGAGGGCCAAAGATAATGGCTATAAGTGAAAATGACTCTTGATTATGCATGCATTATGATGCGGGGCCATCATGACACCTGGTATGAAGTAGTGATGGATCCCAAGGGCTGCTAGATGACCCATGGTGCAAAAGGGCAGTTTAGCATCTAGTATGTAGAGAAGTTTAGAGAGCTTCCTACGCACTGAGACTGAGACAGTAGGAGAAATGAGGTATCGTCCCACAAAGTAGACACCATGAAGTGATTAGGGTTTGAGGTTCGGACGAGCAAGGTCCACTCAAACTCAAGGTAAAGGCAGTTAACCTCTATTAGGGTGGATGATAAAGGCGCTCCGATCCACAAGTGGAGCAGTCAGGGATAGTTCTACGAACGTATGATTCCTTCCTATTGTAGGAAGGGCGTATGATTGTGTGTGAACCCAAGAAGTGGTTAAATGTTAAAAAAAGCTATAATACACATGAATAAAAATATCCCTAAGATTTCTCCCACTCACTGAGTCATGAAACTCACTCTCTCCCTCTAAACATTTTTCAGGAAGGAACGAGAACTATGAAAAACTCTTCTTCACCAGAACCTGCACTAGGTACAAAAATTTTAATTTCAGTTTTGTTTAATGTTATCCCTGGAAAACATGATAGGTATTACACCTGACTCTCCTTGATCTCATGGGGGAAATCCTCTTTGAGGTCCATGAGAGTGGTAGGTTGATCACGGGACCTCGACCAAACCAGGTTGGGGCGTGACACTCAGGCGCGTGCCCATTAGCTTTGGGCCCACTTGAGCATTTCTAGCTCTATTATTTCATGGTTCATGCTCTCATGAGAACCGTCTCCCAAAATATTTAAGCTTGTGCAACCAATCAGGGGAGAATAGTCTTGGGAAATCATTTTCAATTTAGAAGACTAGTACCTATCAGTCCAACTGGACGTGATGCCAAACCCACTCAGCCGGGGTGACTTGATTCCGGCGGGATCTTGACTGGCCACTTGTTCTTGTGCATGATCCTTGGTGCTGCCCATTCTGCATGGTCTGAGAATTAATTTGGGCGGCTAGTAAGTTTGTAGAGAGAAAGATCGGTTTCCTTATCAGTAAGGGGGTGGTAGTTGGAGCTCTCAATTTGGGTGGCTAGTGCTCTCTTAAGGGGTCCTTCTTGGATCAACTTATTGGCCAAATGTCTACTTGAGCACCACGAATTTGATGAGAGAAGTTCAGGGAAGTTAACTTTTGTAACTTCAGAATTTCGATGATATAAGATGAAATTAGCTTACCTTAAAGGTTGTAGAGAGCCTGGTATGGGTTGAGGAAGGTTGGGGAGGGGTCGATTTAGCTGCTAGAGGTCGGGGGCAGCTGGGGTGCAGCTCGAAGAGTCTGGCTTCTTCTCAACCAAAGGAGTAGTGGTCCTATTTGAGTTCACCAGTGATTTGGTGGTGGTCCTTAGGCTGAGCTGAGGTTGCAGTTGGGTAGATGACTTTTTTCTGGTTCCAATGGCATCGAAGGGAGCTTTAAAGGTTGAGAAAAAGCTCGATGCCGGAGCTCTGGTTCAAGTTTCGCCAGAAAATCGACCTCTTCTCCTTATTTGCTCTCTGGTGGGATGAGGAATGCGAGGGGAGGAGTTCTCTTTATATAGGGAGCTCGGCAACTGTTCGGGCTACCCACTGGCATAGGACTCGACCCCCTCCCTTATCCCCTCCTAATTATCAGCCAGGTGAGGAAGATGACACTGTGTCGTGCGTGCGAGCTTCTCACGTGTCAGCTTTCCATGTGACGTGCCCTCATTGGTTGGCTTTGCTGATGCAATGTCCTACCCATCAACCTAGTCAGCTATGACTAGCTAATCGAACATGTGGTAGCCTCCCATTGGCTGCTCATTTTGACATGGCCACTTACCGTATTGCTGTTGACCGCTAACTGTGACATGTGGCATCCTCCGATTGATCCTTTTTAAATACATCAGATTTCCCTCCTCATGCACAGTGCCACTGCCACGTGTCAGCCTCTAATTGGTCGAGGCTATCCGGCATGGCTCCACCATGTGTCGACCTCTGATTGGCCGACCATTCCTCAGACATCCCTGTCGAACACTAACATGGCACGCTTGCACGTGTCTGCTCCCTATTGGTCGCTCATCACTGAGGTGGATTTCCTCCTTTGACCGTTGACCAATGACACGTGTCGTGCCCTGACTGGTCAACACATCCAGGCGCTAATTGTGCACTTACAGGGCGTGCTTTGCCATGCATCGTGCCTTCTGACGGGGCATTGAACTGGTAGTGGTCCGTTGACCGATTGGACCATTGACCAGTTTGGTCCGACTGGGTTTGGCGACCCAAATTCAAAAATTGACCGGTTCAGGCTCGATTCTATCGGTTTTCTAAAATTTAAAAATTTAAAAATTGTTCTAAAATCATTTCTGATCTAATGGTGACCTCAATATTTCAATTTGATATTGTTATGCTACCTAGAAAAATAAGTCTTTGAACTAGTCCTATATGGTTCAAATCCGGTTCGGTATGAACCGGTCTGGTTCTCACACCCATTTTCTCTCACTGTTCATTCTCATAATGTTTGGGTTCTTATCGGTCACTTGGGTTGCTTATTTCCTGTTTTTGAGTTGTACTCATCCATATTGGTTAGGTTGAAGCTTGTTTTTACACGAAATTCCGTGGTTCTCTAGCCTGGTTTTCTTATTATGTGAGTACGGGGTTTACAGCACGTACGCACATGGCCACATGTGCATACGTCCCACACTCCGTGCGTGCACCCGACGTGGTGCATCGATCGGTTTGCATTATAGTGAACCAGTTTCTAGCAAATTTCTTGGTTGGTTCAGTGGGTTTTAGTTCGGTTCACCCATTTTCTAGTAGGTTCTTGAGGTCAATTCACCTCTGATTCAGCTATTACGAGGTCGATTCACCTCTGATTCAACCATTTCTCGGCCTAATCTATTATTCTAAAAATTTATCTTCCCATTCTCTATTTATTGGGCTCAAGATCCACCATCTTTAGAATTTTTAGATCCTCTTAAAAAACGAGGGCATTTTCTCGTAAATCGGTTTGATTCCGATTTGGATCAATTTTCACTTAGCCCTTTTCCACCCCTCAATTCATGGTCCTTAACGATCTTTTGAGGGTATTTCTAGTGCTCTTCCCACTTCATCATATCTTTGGATTTGAACCAATTTACAACTCAGGTTTACTCCAACCTTTTATTCTCGAATTTCCATTGTTAGTCCAATAACGATTTTTCGGTGTAAGAGGGTTTAGCCCTAAATCTAGAACTCCTCATGTTACGAAACATTTTCACATCTATCCGTTTGTTGGGGTGCTTTGTTAAATCTTTGTAACTGATGGTCCTGAACTGAGAATAATTGTGGGGATTCCATGGAGATGAGGGAGGTTCACTACGTTCACTGTGTTGGTTAAGGAAGGCTATTGGTTTGACATTCCTCTCCTTGAATCGTCCATGTGAGTTACCTTTCATACCTTCTTGCTATCTACTTTTGCCTTAGGTTGATGATTTTATGTGTTTCTTGGTAGGCTTATTGGAAGTTCCATTTCTAGGCAATGGATGCTCATTTTATTTGGGGTAACTTTCCTTCCCTCTCTCCTTTCCTACTACCGCTAATCTTCTTTGGAATTCCTCAAGGATTTTACTCAATCCTTCTGTTTAAATTATGAATCAGTTACAGGGATGAGGTTTGTTATTTGATGGGAAATGGTGTTCCCGATATAATTTGGAAAAGTGTCCAAGTGAGTTGATTTAGAGGGATTATGATTAGGCTATGAACGCTAGGAATGAGGATGATCTCTTCTCAGCATTTTCTCATTCTAGCCCATGCCCAAACCCTTGATTAAAATGTAAGCCTTTTCATCCAGTTTTCGACTCTAGTGGTGGTCCAATTTTAATAAAATAATCATGCTTAGTTATTTGGTATAGAACCAATGGTTCCTTCCAATCATTTTAGAAAATATCTTCATAATCAAAGGAACAAAATGTTGCATTATTACTAGTATGTATCAGTTGTTCTATCCCTTTTTTTCATTTGTGTAGCTGATTTGTCTATTCTGGTTAATAAGATACTTGGTATTGATTGTGTTTCTTATATTTTTTCAAATGATACATCTACTCGTCTATGGTGGTACTTTTGTGCTTGGTGTTTCTTAGTTGGACACTCAGTCATTCTAGGGGTCACCAAGAATAAGGCTCGATCAAAATTGGAGTCTAATCCAAGATGTTTGTCTATGTCCCACCTCACCATCCTTTATCTCATAACGTTATTGGCAATAGGATAATTATGATGTCCCTCCTTAAAAGCCCCAAACTATTGATTAGGATCAGTCCAATATATTATTCGAGTCGATCAATCAATTAACTTGGTTTTTGCTACCTTCTAACATTGAACCTATTTGGATTGGAGAAATTTAGTTGCTTGGTGTTAGATTGCAAGAAGAGATTAATTATTGTTTGAAAGAGCATGGTATCTCCATGAAAGAGCTTTTAGCCTCTAGGAACGTTATTCCCTTAGCTACTAATGCAGGTGAGTAAAGAGAAGGGTTGACTTTGCTGCCTGTCTAGTTAATTAGTCCAATAGACAATTTGTCATGGTTTGTCCGACAGTTAGCCACTTGATTTCCTTTTCATTTGTTTGGGGTTGGTTGAATTGTGTGTATTTGGATTGTCTTTGCATGCATGTGGGTATTTGATTCTTTTTTAAGGGCAGGTCGTCCATGACACTAAAAAAATGGTCCATTCAACTAGTAGGAGTGGGCTTTTATAGTCCTCAATTATGAGAGCTACTGTGGTTGTTATCCGGCTTAAGTTCAAGTCAAGTCTTTGGATATGAAAATATCTCAAACTCAGTTACCTAGTCTTGGCCCAACTTTTACCCGTGGACTTCATATTATGATTGTTTTTGTTCTAGGAGTTTTAAAAATAATACCATGTCCAACTTCTTCCATTTTTACATAATGTAACATGTACATGTGTGTGTATATATATATATATATATATTCATTTATGTGTAATATGTCTAATTCATACTTCTTAGGATTAACTTGACTTTGTTTAATATCCTTGGTACTTATCCAATAACTAAATTAGAGTCAATTCAATAAATGCCTACATCTTATTCATTATCAAATTAATTTAATTTCTAAATTAAGGATACTTTCTTCCATCCCATCAATAATTGGGACATCATTTTAATTTCCACATTTAATGGTTTTTATTATCGATTTTTTCCTTTAGTTTAAATTCTCTATCAAAATTTTCATATTCCAAAAATACGGTGTTACATTGCCAATTAACACAACATGTGGTGACTCCCACATGTGAGGCATTCTTTTTTATTTTTTTGCTCAACACATGTGAGGCATTAACACGCACACACAATATCATCTTTTCCAATACGTCTACACAAAAATTCGGGTAGATGCACTTGTCATATTTTTAGAAATTTTCTAGGGATGCAAATCTACTCCAAAACCATGGTGATTTGCTACCAAATGACACAAATCACAAATTGTTGGACTCACTGTTGATCTAGGGAGCTTCTCACTATAAAAATAGTTTTCCTGAACTCTCAACTTATCAAAATTTTTCCTCCGTTTTTTTGACAACCTTCGATTTTCAGCTTTATTGAGTACCTTTCTAGGCATAAATAATTCCCCTTATAGCTCGAAAGTTTACTCTTGACCTCTTCTACATGGTGATACCCTTGTCGGGCATCATTGGTGATCGAAGCCTTACCAACAAGGTAAAACAGTAATGTTGTTTGAGGTGTAGAAAATATAGTTGATCATTTTCGAGGCTCTTTGACCTACCTTGTCAACCAAAAGCAAACAGGGAAGGCTCTTTAGGATCTCTTAAGTCATTTTCATCTTCTCTCATAGATTGGATTCATGAGAGGTAAGTCAAATCGCATCCAATTCTCCATTTTTCATTATTTTTCTATTCAGTTTTAGGTGTTTAAGTTGGGCATGAGTCTTAGGCAACTTTGGTGGCCAATTGAGATAGGGCTTTATCCAAGGAGGTCCCTAGAGAAGTCCTTAACCTTCTCATGCCCTTAGCCCCATCCAATTTGCTGAAGTCGCAAGATTCCAACAAATTGCTCCAACTGTGTAATTTTCCAACGAAGCTCTGATCAATGGCTAAAATGAGTTAAATTGATATGTTCAAAGCTTTGATAGATCCTATGAGGATGATGGGGTTGATTAGAGGCATGATAGAGTTTAATTTAAAGCTTTTGAGTAGAATTTTAATGAATATTGAAGTTGGCGAATTTTGTAAATTTAGATGAATTAGGGGAACTAATTGTAATAATTGAAGATTTAGGGACCCAAAAAGGATATTAGAATGTTTAGAAGGTTAATTTTGAATATTGGAACATGTAAGGACATAGATGTGAATAGTAAAAACTTAGGGATCTAAAGATAATAATGGGAAAGTTTGACATAGTATAAGAAAATACGAATAGAACCCATTTGAGATAAATTATTGTGTGTCAGTTAAACATACATCAACTTAAGGAGTGAAGTCAATACTCACTATGAGAACTAGACACTAGTTTAGGTGAATGGGTTTTTATAAATATGGGGTACGATTTGATTGATCACAACTTTTTATAACATTTAAAACTATAATGTTGTGTATGAAATATTGTGCATAAAAATAGAACATGATATGGATGTTATAACTATTTATGAAAATGAGCTTAGGTCCAATATTTATAAAAACACAAAGATCCAATATATATGAAATAGGTGTTAGCCTAATATTTATAAAAATGAGCTAAATCTCATTGATTATGAAAATGACCTAAAAGTCCATTCTTTATGTAACCAAGGCACAATATTTAAAAAAGAGTTGATACCCATTATATATGAAAATAAGTTTAGGCTCAATGTTCATAGAACAAGTTATGACTCATTATTTTGAAAATGAGCTATAACTCAATATTTATAAAACACAAAAAGCATGTGCTCATGTTAATGAAAGATTATAGGTGATCACACTATTCTAAAAGACGACCCGAACAATTTTCAAAAAAAATGATGAAATATCTGATGTTTTTTAAAGTAATAATGACCCCTACATATTATTAATGTCCATCATAGTCTAATGTTACTATTATGGAAATGTAAAAGAGGGATTAGTCATATAGCAAGTCAATCATTGACCTCTACATATATTAGAGGTTGAACTAATTACTCTAGGTTATTAAAAAGTGGAGTAATAAGAGGAATTGTGTTGACTTTCCATTAATCTAAATCAATGAGTTATAAGGTGTAGTCCAAATGATTGATCAAAAGTAGTATGAAAACAATCACCATTTCTACGAATGAACATTGTATTCCTTGTTAGACATTGACTCGATTTTCCGATCAATCCTACAAGTAATTTGCTAGTTGGCACTACAAATGTAAAATCGATAGGATGTAAAACTCAATATAAAATAACATTAAAATATTTTCTAAAATATCAATTTTCTAAAATATGAACAATAGATCATAAATAATACCAAAAAATATATGCACTAAATTTTCATAAATAAAAGTTTTGTACATTTAACTATTCCGTCTTTGGAGCTCATCTAGTAGATTCTAGTGACACTAATGTTCTCATATTAGCACATACTCAAAATATTTATACAAAATATTATTATTTTACTTTATAAAATAAGTTTATTAACTTTTCTCATTCTTTTACAAATTCTTAAATTTCATACTCTTTGACTTATAGTTAAGTTTTCAAAACTAATATTTAAAATTTTTTATCTATTATTCAAACTCATATTTTATAACTTTAAAGATACCATAACACACCAGTGTATAATAAAATTACTTATTATATATTCATGGTTCGGAATTACATTATCACCATACATCTGTTATTAATCATCACAAATATATATTACATTATGAAAAAATATCACATATGCTGAGAATGAAATTATGTTATCATCCACTAATGATTCTAAGTAATATTGTATTAAATGAATAATAAAATATAATGTAAAAAATTATACCCACTTATTATCCAAAACTTATTTATTTGGTAGAGATTTTTCGAATTGGTAATCTTTTATCACATGACGAATTATAAAACTTTTATTTGTAACCTCAATCTTATATATTTAAATAAACTCAACTTATTTGTAATATCCATTTTTTTTTAGTAAGAGTAAGAGGGCGAACACATATACATTTATAATTGTAACTCACAAATTAATGTATTCTTTGTGAAATTTTTATTGTCACTTGTTGGGTTGATTACAAAAGTAACCAACTTCCACCATTCAACATGATAATGAGATTTCACTTATTTGACTAGCGGGCACCTCCAAAGAGCTCAAGCGAAGTACTACAATGCTGAAAAAATCCCAATGTCAGCGATATGTTTTAGCTTTATTTTATTCCATAAGGGCCATAGCGGGGACTATACAACCCATCAGAGGTGATTGATTCTCTTGCATTGGAATCTCTTTGTTACCATTTTTCACATCAGTCATGACTGCAAAATTCTTCGGGTAGCCATCAGAGGTGATTTTTTGCACTACCTTATTAGTGGTAGTTCTGATGTAGACAAAGAAGCAGACAAAAAGTACAATGGTCTAAACAACCAAGAGTGATCCAGGTCCTGACAACCAGTTTGACCCAATAATGGTTATCCATGTCCCCAAGCAATATAAACAAAAGATTCTTCTTTCTCTAGGAAAATGGGACTAGAAGGGTTATACTAACCCAGCAAAATGTCATATCGCCAACAGAGAGAGATCTAACATCCAAACTAACATCACATATCAAATGTACCCGCAATAAACCTATGGAATCCCACCAAAGTCTCCCCTCTCATTGGAACTTGCTTCATTTTAATAGCATCACTAAAGCAGCAAAAGGCCTGAGAATGCGAGAAAGGTCAAGCTCAAGCCTCGGCAGAGACCCCCGGATGGACTGGAATCAGTGATACTGGTGGGGGCCTGAGAATTAGTGCTGCTTGTGGTGTTGGTCGATGTGGTGCTTGTTCCTGCAGAACTGTTCCAGAAAAGATTATGATGAAAAATTGTTCAACCTAGGAGATCTTTTCATGTCCGTGCCCCCTTATAAAAACAGGGGAAATCAATGCATGATAATTAATATAAAAAGAATTGTGCACAGAAGGCCCTATAAGCAACTAAGAATATCAAAAGAACTGTGGAGAATAAGTCAATTAGGAGAAATCAATGCATGATAATAAAAATCTGCACTGCCCTGCGCATTAGCAAGAACTATATATTTGACATTTTTTTGCCATTCTCCTCGCCCTGCCATAACTCTCCCCGCTGTTAAACCCCAGATGAAGAGTTTATTTCCCAAAAGGAACACCCCAAGAGCATGGAACGCCAATAATCGATAAACACGGCAGCGAAGGAGATCATGTTCTGAGGAGTTGTGTCATTTGGGTTTAAGGAGGAATAAAGACATACCTCGGACTTGTAGGGTAGACGCATCCAGAAGTTTGGGCTGCAAAGGGAAGGAAGAGAGGGAAAACATGAGAAAAAAATCAGGATATAACACAGAGAAGATAAACGCATAACAGCCCACAAAGCAGGCATAGAAGCAAGCTAATCGATCAGGAGAATACTGGGAATGGTGGCCGAGGTAGTGGCCGTTCCAGAGAAGTCACAGGTACCAGCAGCTTGCCCCTTCCTCTGGAAATAGCTGTTTACAGCATAATTGCAGTGGTCCTTCACCGTATTGGGTTGGTAACAGACGCCATTCTGAAGGATAGCCGAGCAGTCAGCTCCAGATCCACAAGCATAGTCTATCGTCTTCTGAAGGACTTGATTGCTGCCCTCATCTTTGCATATACAGTACGTAGCACCTGCAAAATTGAAACCCCATAAGAAAAAAAATGTACCATGTCAGAAGATGACGAGGTAAGAATATCCATTTTAGATAAAGGTTCAAAATTTTCCTTGGATCTTAAAAGAAAAATTCCCAGAATCTCTCCTCACATGAAGCTTAAGTCATTTATCATCCCATCGTTCTAAAAAAGCATTCAATTTTCTTTCTCAGGAATGAAGCAATGGGGAAACAAAAAACAAAGTTGCTTGAGGAGCTTACTTGAGTACCCAGTGAGGGCCAAGAGAAGCACAACCAAACAAACCCCAACAACCATGGATAGTGATCTCTCACGATTGCTTCAAGAGGGACTTGGTGTCTGCCTATGAGGCTTTTCTCAGCTTGAAATTCAAGAAGAGGGAAAATACTATATGAAGATATGAAGAGAGCGATATGTTCCCCGTGTGTAAAGAGAGCTGCAGATGCGTTTTCCAGGAGGAAGGTTGATGGAGAGTGGAAATATGTGAGTGAAATGTATTTATGTGCCAAGATTGAATTAGCAAGTTGACAAAATTATTGGAGACAGTGACATGATGTAGGAGCAGAGCACGGCTGAGGCTTTTTGTCATGTTTCATTTCCACTGTTCTCCCTATGTGCAGCATAGAGACATATCTCTCAAACGGTCTCAAACCCATGTCCTTGTTTCATCCTCACATTTTAACTCAACCCTCGGGTTGAGGTCCAGCTGTATGGACGGACGCATGGACAATTTCATGGGACCGTTGGTAAAATATTCAAATTTTTAATAAAATTACATTATTAAATATATAGATTTTTAAATTCAATAGTCTAACATTTTGATTTGTTATGAAAAATTAAGAGTTAATAGTAAAAAACGGTACTTAATTAATTTTTGTATTTATATTTTGACATTATTAATAATAACATAGATCACATAATTACTTTTAATACTCAATCATAAAAAAATATATATATGGAGGGAGGGTAGTGTAATAAAATATAATATTTGATATAAGTTTAATATTATATTATGGTAATATAAAATTATTTATTTATATTATTTTTAGTGATAATCTAATGTAATTATTTGATTCATTTATAAATAAATAGGCTTTTCAATATTAATCTTTTAACATTTCTCTTATTTACATAATTTTTTTAATATTATCACTAGTTCTTTCGATAAGAGATTAAATTTTATTGTGTAACTTGCTACTCGTAATAAATATTTTCAATTCTTATTATTAATTATATAAATAAAAATTTCTGAGTACATTACATCTATATTATATCTTCTAATATAACATTTTGAAATGTTTTATTTCCAAGTAATTATGTTGTTTATATGTATTATTATATAGTTAAATTATTATAATGATAGTCTAATTATATTAAAGAGAATCTCTCACTTGCTTAGTCTTTATATCCATTATTATGATTAAACTTACTAATTTTTTTGGTAATTTTTCTAATTCTATTCAAATAAAATAATACTATGTCGTTCTATTATATATATATATATGAAGTTCAATTTACCTATTCAACTCCCTATTTCAGGTGTGAACGAGCTATCATGGGCCTCTTATTGTCTTTTCCCATGTACTTAGGTCATATTTGTTCATATATATATATATATATATAAATAAAGCCTTACATATATTTGAATTAAGTGCATTTCAAATATTTGAATTGTTTGAGAGGTCTATGAGGTTTGTAAAATAATTATGTATAAGATTTGTGCTAGATGTACTTATGTTCATATTATATCATATTGCCTATTCATGTGATTAATTTTTCAGCCCATTGCACATTAAATGTTGAGTAGATTGGTTTAATTATATTTTATGTATATATATGTATATATTTATTCTGATGACTTCTAGGTATAAAATTTATGCACACATCTTGTTCCTTTATATGGTATATATAAATCCCACTCTTTGGAGTTAAGGAAAACCGGAAAAAGAACCGGTCAAACCAAGTGAGAAAACTAAATCGGTTCACAAATATGATCATTAGAGAATGGGCAAATAGAGAAATTTACAACTCTCAAATGACCCAAATAGTCATAAAAACCTTGGAAAAGGACTTTAGGACAATTTGGGAGAGAAAACTAGACCAGTTTAGGTGAACCAGATCCGAGCTGGATTGAACTAGTTTGAACCACTATTGAATCGAATGCTAAATTTATTTTTCTAGGTGGCTTAGAAAATTCAAATTGGAGAATTGAGGACACTATTGGATAGAGAATGAATTTAGAAAATTTTAATTTTGAAAAACTCGGTCAAATCGGGCCTGTACCGGCCGGTTTAAGCGTTGAACCCGGTTTTGTTTGGTAGGGAACATTATCGTCTTCTTCCTTCGGATGACAGCACTGTTCACTAACCGGAAAATCGAACTAGCGCCGGCGAAGAGGAAATGTTTCCGTTCAGTATGTTTCATGCCATCAATGACTGTCATTAAGGTGCCAAATGGACGACGACAAGTCTCTGAGCTCCCTATATAAAGAGCCCCTCTTCATTCATCCTTCATACACCTGAAAAACTCACTCTCTCTCACCTACTCAGTTTTCTGACGAAGCTCAAACCAGAGCTCTGATATAGGGTCTTTTCAGAGCCAAAGAAGGCACAATTGGGTTCCTTAGACTTGGGGAGAAGTCAGCTACAAGGTGGTAGTCTCCAATTGCTCCGAGGGTCGCTAGAGAAGCGTCGGCGTGATTGAACAGTGAAGCAGCTCCAGCGGACTGAAGCTGCCTTGTTTTTGTCAAGCTGAAATTAGCCAATTCGAACCCTCCTTAAGGCAAACCAAGCTCTCCCAACACCTCCTCAACCCTCCTACAACTGAATTAGAGCGTAAAGGTAAGCCAATTTGGTTTCCTTCTATGAATTCCGATTGGTGCTAGAGAGAGAACTAACAAATCTTTACTAACCAAATTCTCCCTCAATTCGACATGAATTGAGGTGATTCTTGATTATAGGAGAAACCTCAGGACGAGAGCTATCTACCCAAATCGAAAACTCGGACCGCCGCGCCCCCGACAGTAAGCTTTCTCTCTCTTTGTTTAGTTTTCCGTCGAAGCTCTGTTTAAGCTTGTTTTGGTGTCAAATCGTGCAATTGAATCGTATGGAGGTGTAGGAACTTAAATCTAATTTCAATTTCAACAATTAAACTCATTTGATCAGTCAATTTGATTAAATCAAATTCGGTTGAGTTGGAAGGTTGAAATTGGGGATTTCAAAAATTTGAGGGATGAAAGTGCAATTTCATAAAATTTAGGGCCAATTGGGCATGGAAAAGATGTTGTAGGACCAATTGGTCAATTTTGGGAATTTTTAGGGTGAAATTTACCATTTTTGTAAAGTAGGGAAAAATGGTAATTTTGGAAAAATTGGGGACCAAGGTGAATTTTAGAAAACTTGAACCCTTTTTGTGATTTTGAATAAATTGAGGTACCAAGGTGAATTTTAGAAGTTTCAGGACACAATTTGGGGGAAAATCGACATTAGGGACCTAAAGTTAAAGAAAAAGAACTTTAGGGACCTAATTGCAACTAATTGAAAAGTTTGAGTATTTTATCCATTCATGATGAATGAAGGCAATTAGGCCAAGGGATAATGAACAAGGATGTTCATACTATGTAGGAACACGAAGTACCGAGAACGTCAGCAAGGACAGGCTCGCGTGAAGACAAAGAAAAGGTTAAGAGGAAATTATTGCGTTATCATGTGAGTGGGATTTTTATATCATATCCAGTTGGGATGATAAACACCTCGAAAATGAAAACTCACTAATAAGTGAAATTTTAAATATCACACCTGAATGGAGTGATGTAGAAATTACACGAAAAAACTACTTAACGGTTGTAAGTAGATCATACCCAATTGGTATGATGAACTTCCTGAAAGGAAGTAAAAAACCTATTCATCGATTATAAGCAGAGATGTCCTCACACCTGGTTGGTGTGATGGATGACTAAAAGATTATTTTATTGGAAGTGCTCTCCCCTAAATGTGTGCCACTACTTAAACTTTTTGGGAGACCTTTACAGGATCTTGAATAGCTCAGATAGGCCGGAGGCCTCAGTTTTAGAACTTGTGGGCTAATATGCTCGATTTTGAAAATCTCGTACAATGGGCCCAAGGCTAGTTGGCACGAGGAAGAGCTCGTAAAAAAACATGAGTTTAAGCCATGAAAACTTTAAATGAATGATATGTTTGGCTATCGTACCAAGACAGGACCAACATACTCGATGGACTGGCGGCAGTGCGACATGACAGGTCGACGGACCAGTCGAGACAAAAAGCTGCAGGTCGAGTTGAGGGTTGGGGCCGTTGGACCAATGGCACCAAAGATTAAATGGATTATGAGGAAAAGTGTTGTTTTGTGCATGCACTGAGGTACGAGACCTTCAAGACACCCAAGAGGGGTAGTGATGCGTCGTAAGGGCTACTAGACGACCTAGTGGAGATAAAGGCAGTTTGTCATGCCAGCAATCAGGGAAGCTCGACGTAGCTTCATGTACATGAGGTGGGGTTGGGATGAGGTCTCTATTCTCATACAGACACAAAGTTTTCTTTACGGGTTTGAGGGTCGGATGTCACGTACATCCACTCATTCTCAAGGTAGAAGTGGATGTGCTTCTATCTAGGTGGCCGGTAAAGTCGCTCTAACACCACAAGTGGGTGCAATGGATGTACTGCCTTGTGAATGTATGTTCCCTTCATGATGAAGGGTGTGTGTTGGTTGATAAAAATACCGGTTATGATTAATGATGAGGAATGGCTATGAAAAATTGAGATTTGAGGATGAAATATTTTAAAAGAAAATAAGGAGTCTGGCACACTCCAATTTAAAAACTATTTTATTGAAACTTCATTATTTTTTTAAATACCCATTTACTGAGTTGTAGAAACTCACCCACCCTTTTTATCCATTTTCAAAAATTAGAAAAATGACTAGGGATAACACAAGCCTTACCCTCTGTCAAGTATGGTTAATTTTTGTTAAACTTGCATTTTATTTGATATATGTTATTCCACAGAACAAAGTTGAGATTACGCATGTCTCTTCTTGAATTAAAGAAGAGGGAAACCCCTTTTGAACCAAGAGAGCGGCGGGTTGTTCACGGGGATCCGACCAAACTGGGTCGGGGCGTGACAATATATATATATATATATAATATTCTTTATCCAAAAATATATAATAATAATTTAATATTACTTATTCAAATTAAATTAGTCAGTATGTTACTACTCGCTCAAGTTAATTTTTACTAATAAAATTTAATTTAGAGTTTGTCCAAATATCAATTTGATTCCTACTTTAATCAACTTGATTAAATATTTAAAAAAAGCACAGTGTTACATGTGTGGTTTTTGCCTAACTTCTACTGAGACTATAATGGTAGTTGCATTCATAGTACCGAGAGTAGTGGCGGGTTGTTCACAAGTTCTGACCATCCAAACCGGGTCGGGGCGTGATATTGTATACTCTTATAGGGACCCTTTGTGGTGTGGTTGCTCTCCCGCTTCTATTATTTTATTTTTGTGCTTCAATGGTCGGCGGGGTATTGTTCTTGGAAGGTATTGCAACGTTTCCTCGAGATGTTGGACAATTTTCACATAAAGTCCACACCCTAAACATGTTATCTCTTTACATGATCACTCGTGGTTCTTCGAGCACCTAAGATAATATGGGGCTTTTTTTTGCAAAATGTTATTACTCCCTACATTGCTTAGTTTGGAAGGTCTCGTCTTCTCATGGGACTTTGGATTTATTCCCCATTAAGGGACACTGCGAAACTTGAGGAAGTTTTTGGCCTCTTGAGGAATGGTACTTCTATCCTCATTCTTGTCTGAGTGTTCCATTCTCCTTCACCTCACTTAGACTAGGTGCTCACACTCGTGTGTCATACTAATAATGGCAGTTAGGTCGGTGGGTCTTTCAAGCACTCTCATTCAGTCTCATATGTCTAAGTTGAGACCATCCATAAACCTTTGACAGATGTTGGCTATACTAGCTAGGTCAAGAGCCAAAGGCCTTAACTCTTTAAAATGAGTTTCATACTCAGAGATAGTGTTGGAGCACTGTAAGAGTAAAAAAAACTGCTGCTTATTTTCATTAATTAAATGGGGGGAGGGGGCAAGTATTATTCTGAAAATCTTCCCTCAAATTCTTCCCATATTGGCACAATGGTTGTGAGGCTTCGTACATTTTTCCACCATTGTTTAGCACTCCCTTCCAAAAATAATTCCGCCATGGTGACCATTTCTTCTAGTGGTATTTTGATTAAGCCCATTAACTTCTTGCTATTAGCAATCTAATTCATAGCAGCTCATGCATCTTTCTCACCTTTGAAGGACTCGCACCCCAATTGACGGAGCGTCTTCAAGTACGTTGGGATATCAAAGAGAGATGTGGTCATGAGAGAGGTGTTTTGGGTTGGTACCTCCTTGATCTTAGGCTAAGGGCTTTCGACAGAATAAGGGGCCTCTTCTGGGTTAAGGTTTGGTTTCTCGAATATATTGACTAAGTCCTGATTAAGCTTATGATGTTTGGGGTTTATTTCGGGTGGAGTTATTACGGTCTGAGTCCTCCTTGGCTCTTATCCTTCGGTACTCATTCCTCTTTCAAGAGAGGGATTTCTCACTGATTCTATAGTGTGTCCAGTAGTGGCAGCACGAGTACGTTTGGTTCCTCTCTTAGGGGCATTTCTATAGGGTTAAGGAAAAACTTGTTAGAAATTTTTTAGTTCACGGAAGTTTTCTAAAAGTTTCAAAGTTTTGAATTTTATTTTTGGAAAACTAGGCTCTGATACCACTAAATTTATCATGCCTCGATCCAATTTGACTGGTCAGCGTCTATGAACAACCTGTCACTCCTCTCTATGCTAAAATGATATTGATTAGCTTAATAGACCAGACAAGAGAAAGGCTCAAATCATAACCCTATTAGTTTTTTTCCAAAACAATTTAGGATAATAATATTGGAAATCTTCTCTTAAGTTCCAGGTACGTTGGATATAAGGTTGGTTGGAATTTCCTTCTACTTGTGTTCCCAAAGTCCTAGAGGGATTTAGGAAGGGTGTGAATTCGACAACTCGGTAAGAAAAAATAATAAATAATTTTATTTAAACATGTTTTAAAATATGTAATAGTGGTCTTGGAATCATGTAAAACATACACCCTTAACCATCACGATATGGATCATACATTCACTAAGCAAATATCCTAACTGCCCCACTTGTAGCCTCTTATCAAGTGTCTTTACCGACCACCTTGATAAGAGGCTACAACCTCTAGCACACTCATATGAGGCTACGACCTCGATCATTTGTCTATGTGAGCACTATTGCCCAACCCCCAAACAAATCGATTTAATTTGTCCGCTATTGAGAGACTAGACCATTTATCTTCACCAAGTCTAATGCGCATAGGACTTCCAAAGCCCTGAGACATACTAGACCAGGGAAAGCTTCCTTTGTTCCATCTTGTTGACCAACAGTCCTTAGGACCATCACTACCCCATATTGAGCGTCTAACAGTCTTCTTTAGGATCAAACACAATCAATACTCTTAGTTTAAGACATTTCTCTTTATACTACAAGCCCAATGGGTTATGGCCCGACTCTGGCTTAGTAGTATTAAACAAGCATGACTCATTTCACACAACATTAGATTTTGGTATTTTACCATACTCTTTTATCAACAATCATTTATTGATGGGACTAGGGATCCCCATTAGCCTTGGACCCACTATATGAGTTTTCAAAACACATGATCTTGGGCCCACTTCTTATTTGAAAACAACGGCCTTGGGCCCACTTTAGCAACACGATTCATAATCAAACTACAAGTTGTATCGAAAGCTTTTGATATGTTTTTAGCCAATGGAGTAAGGTTATTGTTCCGTCGAATTGTTGCTGGGAGAGGGAATGTCAATGACCGAGAGTGGTGGGACTTGAAAGCTGACTCTCACTCGGTTCTAAGGACACCTAGTTCACTAAGCTTGGTGGTTGGAATAAAAAATCAGAATAACTAGTATGAAGGTCGTCAAAAATTGGAGGTGTATGGCTTTTAAAGAGAATTTTGGTGATACTACGGCAAGGGGATGGCTAACCTTTATATAAGGAGGTCGGGGACTAAGTTGTCTAGTCAGTCTTGTCCATAACTGAGTAGATGGGACATCATAGACCCTCCTTTATCCTTTTTATCTTATTGGGAGAAATGTCGGTTGATCTGCTATAACACCCAGGTTATATCCGGATCCAGGTCGAGGCAGTTGGGCGAAGAAGACGATACACACGTGTACATATGGGTAGTGTGTGCGTGCACCCGGTGTGGTGCATTGACCGATTTGCACTGTAAGAAACCAGCTTCGGGCGAATTTCTCGATCGATTTGGCAAATTTTAACATTTTCTTGGTCGATTCACCCTTAATTTAGCAAGTTCATGGCTCAAACTAAATTTCTAAAAAAAATTTATTAAATTTCCTATCATCTAAGCTTAAGAACAACCATTTTTTTATTTAAATTACCCCTTCTAAAAATTGGGGGTTTTACTACTCTAAGTTGGTTTGATCGGTTTTGGATCAATTTGACCAGTTCTTGGCCCAATTATTTTTCTTAAAATACTACATACTTATCCAAGTTGATTGGAATCAATAATTGTCATTTTTGGATTTTTAGCCCTTCATAAAAATCAGGGACATTTTTGCTAAATTCCCCATATACCACTTTTTGGCTTAATTCCTCTTTGAGCATCGTCCCTTAAAGATAAGGAAAATTGAGGAAAGAACCAGTCAACTCGAGTGAGAAAACCGAACCGGTTCACGAACCCCAACCATTAGAGGAAGGGAAATTGGTAAATTTGCAAATTATGTGTGACCTAAAGAGTTGTAAAAGGTCATAAAAAAGTACTTTTGGACAAATTGGAAAGAAAACAAAACTGCTTCAGGTGAACCAAACCTGAACTAGATTAAATCAGTTTGAACCATCATTGAACCAGTTATTAAATTCATTTTTCTATGTGGCTTAAAATATTCAAATTGGGAATTGAAGCCACCATTGGATAGAGAATAAATTTAGAAATTTTTAATTTTGAAAAACTCGGTCGAATCAGGCTTGGACTACCCAGTTTAAGCATTGAACTCGGTTCGGAGCGGTCCGGTCTGATTCAGAACAATGTCGTTTTCTTCCTCCAGATGACAGAACTGTTCATTCACCGAAAGAATGAACAACACTAACGAAGATGAAATATTTCCATTCAGGGTATTTCAGGCCATGAATGAGCACCATTAAGGTACCAAATGGTCAACCAGAGAGTTCCTGAGCTTCCTATATAAAGAGCTCATCTTCATTCATCCTCCTCACACTTGAAAACTCCATTCTCTCTCAACTACTCAGTTTTTTGACAAAGCTCAAACTAGAGATCAAACATAAGGGTTCTTTTAAGCATTAGAAGGTGAGGTCGAGTTCCTTAGATTTTGGAGAAGTTAGCTACCTGACGGTAGTCTCCATTTGATTTGAGGATCGTCGGAGAAGCGTCGGTGTAATTAAACAGTGAAACAGCTCTGGTGGACTAAAGCTGACCTGTTTTGGCCGAGCTGAAATCGGTTGAATTTAGCCCTCCTCAACTCAAACCAAGCTCTCCCAACACTCCCATAACCCTCACATGATCGAATTATAGCTGAAAGGTAAGCCAATCCAGCCCACTTTGTCATTTCCGATCGACGTTAGAGAGAGAAACTGTGAAAAATTCACTAACCAAATTCTCTCTCAATTTGATGTGAATTGTTGCGATTCTTGATCCTAGGAAGGACCTTAGGATGAGAGCTACTTACCCAGATAGAAAGCTCACACTGCTGCACCTCTGACAGTAAGCTTTCAATGCTTTCTCTCTCTATGCATAGTTTTCCAGCGAAGCTCTGTTTGAGCTCATTCCGGCCTCAATTCATGCGATTCAAAGCTCAATTGAATTGTATGGATGTGTAGCAACTGACTTATACCTCCAATTTTAACAATTAAACCAGATTGAATGGTCAATTTGATGAAATCAAATTCAACCAGTTTGAAAGGGGGAAATTGGAAGGGAAATTTAGGGATTTCGTAAAATTGAGGGACCAAATTGCAATTTCCCAAAATTGAGGGCCATTGGACATGAAAAGTGTAAACCCCGCCCTTTTGAGCTAAGGAAAAACCGGGAAAAGAACCTGTCAAACCAAGTGAGTAAACCGAACCGATTCACAAACCCGATTATCAGGAAATGGGCAATTTGGAAATTTACAACTCTCAGGTGAGTCAAAGGGTTCCTAAAACAATGGAAAAGAACCTTAGTACAAAATGGAAGAGAAAAACCAGACCGGTTTAGATGAACTGGATCCAACTGTATAGAATTGGTTTATGAACTGAGTTGATTCATGAACTGGAACCATTAGAGAATGGGTAAACCAAGAAATTTATGGATCCCTTGTGATCCAAAGAGATTATAAACCTTGGGAAGGAACATTAGACCAAAGTGGGAGAAAAAAATCAGATTAAACCAATTTAAGGAACAAGTCAGTTTATGAACTGAAATCCATAAAGAGATGGTAAACTGGGAATTTTATGGAAATGGACTTGTGAAGGAATTGGGGATGAAAACCAAATCGATTCAGGTGAACCGGATCCGAATCGGTTCGGAACGGTTTGAACCACTATTGAACCGGATCCTAAATTTATTTTTCTATGTAGCTTAAATAATTTAAATTCGAGATTTGAGGCCACCATTTGATAGAAAATAAATTTAGATGAATTTAGAAATTTTTAGATTTGAAAAACTCGGAAGAATGAGGGATGGACTTGTCGGTTTAAGCTTCAAAACCAGTTCGGACTGGTACGGTACAGTTCCTTCTTCCTCTAGATGACAGCACTGTTCGCTCACAGAAAAATTGAAGCAGCGTCGGCGAAGAGGAAACGTCTCCATTCAACACATTTCTGGCCATTAATGTCAGTCATAAAGGTGCCAATCAGACGGCCAAGAAGTCCCTGAGCTTCCCATATAAAGACCTCCTCTCCATTCATTCTCTCCATACCTAAAAAGCTCACTCTCTCTCAGTTGCTTAGTTTTTTGGTGAAGCTCGAACCAGAGCTCTGATATAAGGTCTTTTCTGAGCCAACGAATGTGAGGTCGGGTTCTTTAGAACCGAGGAGAAGTCAGCTACACGCTTGTAGTCTTCGTTCACTCCGAGGGTCACCGGAGAAGCGCCGGCGTGATGGAATAGTAAAGTAGCTCCGG
Organism: Trapa bicornis; assembly: GCA_030064425.1. Lineage (NCBI taxonomy): Eukaryota > Viridiplantae > Streptophyta > Magnoliopsida > Myrtales > Lythraceae > Trapa > Trapa bicornis. The sequence goes on from CM057754.1 coordinate 18,512,224, forward strand.
TGGACCGAAGCTACCCTATTTTGGCCGAGTTGAAATCAGCCATTTCGAGCCCTCCTCAGGCTAAACCTAGCCCTCCCAACACTTCCTCAGCCCTCCCACGGCCGAATTAGGACTAAAAGGTAAGCCAATTCGACTCCCCTCTACAATTTCTGACCAAACTGGGTCAGGGCGTGACAAAAAGGATGTTGAAGGACCAATTGGTCAATTTTTGAAAATAATTGGGGTCAAATTGCCATTTTTGTAAAGTAGGGGCAAAATGGTGATTTTTGAAAAGTTGGGAACCAAATTAGAAATTTAGAAAACTTGAACCCCTTGAATGATTCAGTAAATTGAGGAGCCAAAGTAAAATTTTGGAAGTTTTAGAACTCAATTTGGGGAAAAGTTAGCATTAGGGACCTAAAGTCAAGGAAAAAGAACTATAGGTACCTAAGTGCAATTAATTGAAAATTTTGAGTTAAGACGTTCATACGTGAGAAAACGAAGGCTGTTATGCAAAATATTAATAGTTAAGGATGTCCAAATCGTGTAGGAACCCGAGGGACTGGAACGCTAGCAAGAACAAACTAGCGTGGACGCGAAAACCGACTGGAGAAGAGTATACTTCAGTTATCGAGTGAGTGGGTTTATTCATACCATATCTGGTTTGGATGATGAGCACCTCGAAAATGAAAAACCACTTATATGTGGGATTTTAACATCATATCCAGTTGGAGTGATTTGAAAACTAAGTAAAAAAAACTATTTGCCGGTTGTAAGTAGATCATACTTGGTTTGTATGATGGACTTCCTTGAAGGAAGATGAAAACTCGCTTGCCGATTGTAAGTGAAGATGTCATCACACCCGGTTAGTGTGACGAATGAAAAGATTATTTTGTTAGAAGTGTTCTCCCTTTACTGTGTGCCAATGCTTAAAATTTTTGGAAGACCTTCTTGACAAGAGCTAGAACAGCTCAAATAGGTCAAAGGCCTCGGTTTTGGAACTTGTGGGGGTAAAATGCCCAATATTGAAAAATCACATACAATATGCCCAAGGCTAGTTGGCATGAGCAGGAGCTCGTAAACAAACATGATATGTTAAGCCATGAAAATTCTAAATGAATGGGTTATGTGATTTCGCCATGGTACCAAGATAGAACTAACATACTCGATGGACTAGCAGCAGTGCGTTAAGGCCAGGTCGACGGACCGGCCTAGACAAACAGCTGCAGGTTGAGTTGAGGGTCGGGGCCGTTGGACCAGGCACCAAAGATAAATGGCTTTGTGGAAAAACTATTTTTTTTGCATGCACTTGAGGTTCGGGACCATTAAGACTCCCAAGAGGGGTAGTGATGAGTCCTAAGGGTTACTGAACGACATGGTGGAGATAAGGGTAGTTTGTCATGCCAACATTCAGGGAAGCTCGATGTAGCTTCATGCGCATGAGACCGAGGTGGGGTCGGGATGAGGTCCAGTCCTCATACGACACAGAGTTGATTTCGGGTTTGAGAGTCGGATGTCGCGAACATCCACTCATACCCAAGGTAGAAGTGGACGGGCTTCTATCTAGGTGGTCAATAAAGTTGTTCTGACGCCACAAGTGGGTGCAGTGGACGGGCTGCCTTGTGAATGTGTGATCCCTTCCTGATGAAAGGTGTGTGTTGACTGTTAAACACACCTAATGTGAATAATGAGGAAAATAATTTTGAAAACTAGAATTTAAGGAATGTTCTTAAAAGGAATAAGTAGTCTGACACACTCTAATTAAAAACTATTTTTATGAAAACTCATTCCCAACACCCATTCATTGAGTTATAGAAACTCACCCCTCTTTCCTATCCCTTTTCAGGAGTAGAGAAAATGACCAAGGAAAACACCTAGACCTACTTATTGTCAAGTATGCTTAAAATATTTTGGAAGCTTTCATTTTTATTGATTTATGTTATTTAAGGGAACAAGGTTAAATTATGCATGGATCCTCTTGATTAAAGAAAGGGGGAAACCCCTTTTAAACTAAGGGAGCAGTGAGTTATTCACAGGGATCTGACCAAACCGGGTCGAGACGTGACATACTGCATATGCAAATATTTTTACCATTTATGATAAATGGCATGTGAATATTTCCTAAATGCCTCCCAAGCAAGGGGAGTGCTGGAAAGAGCTAAACTCACATAACAGTGAATGAAGTAAATGTTTTGATAAACCGTTTTTGAAAACTCACCTCAATACTCGCTCATTAAGTTATAGAAACTCACCCCTTCCCTTTAACCCTTTTTCAGGAAAGGAGAATAACTGTAAAGGTATTTTGAGAATAAGCCTTAAGTTAGGTATGTAAGTTTTAAGCTATTGAGTTTTGTATAATGCTATTCCACGAAACAAGGTCATAAGTTAGGCTTGACTCCTCGCAACCTTGAGAGAGAGTGATCCTTCTTAGACCAAAAGGAGTGGCGGGTTGTTCATGGGGATCCGACCAAACTAGGTTGGGGCGTGACACACTCGGTTAGCGCATGGAAGCACTAACCAATTAGAGCATGACACGTGTATTCGGTCAACGGTCAGACGAAAGAAAATCCATGTCACTGGATACGTGGCAATGGACAACTTAGGAGAAGCCTCTTTAGTTGGATGGGCCAATGAGGAGCTGGTACGTGGCAAAGGTGCCATGTCAGCATCCAACTAGGACATCACAGAATTGGTCGACCAATAATAAGTTGACACGTGACAAAGCCAAGTAGGATGGTCCCAAATAATTAGAGGCTGACATGCGGCAATGACACAATGTGTAAGAAGGAAAATCTAACTTATTTAAATAAGCCAATCAAAGGATGCCACGTGTCACAGTCAAATGGCTAGTCAAATCTCGTCAGAGGTTGGAATGAGTGACCAATGGGAGGTTGCCACGTTGTCGGTCAACGAGTCAAAGGATGACTCTGATGCTGAGTGGGAAGTCGTGTCAACGAAGCTAGCTAATCATAGTGCACCACATAGCCACTCGCACGCGCCACAAGGTTTTGTCTTCAACCTTGGAATATTGGTAGATAGGAATGACCGACTACTACTTGGTCTCTAGTGACAGAAAAACCCTCTCAAAATGATCGTGAATGGGAGAGATTGGGGCCAATGGATAGATGAACGGGTAGCTCTATCAGTTGCCAAGCTCCCTATATAAAGAGCTCCTCCCCATTCATCTTCTTCATCCCTAAAATGACTAAACAAGAAGTACTCCATTTCCCGGTGAAACACGAACCAGAGCTCCAACTTGGGCTTTTCCTACAACCTTCGAAGGTGAATTTGGGTTCCCTGGAACCGAGAAGAAGTCCCCTACCTTGTTGTAACTTCCTTTCGGCTCAAGGATGTCGGTGAAGCGTCAACGACCTCACACAGTAACCTTGCTCTCTTAGTTGTATATGACCAGAGTCGCTCAAGCTTAATTCAACCCACCCTCGGTCCAACCATGGGCAAACCAAGCTCTCCAGACCTTCCCTAGAGGCATCCCGACTTTCCTTGAACAATCTTGGTAAGTCCTCTTCGCCGCCCTTCGCTGGAATTCACTAATCATAGTGTATTTTGCCCGGAAATTAAATTAAGCAATTCACACTAATCATGCCACCAATTGAGGCACAATTTAATCCAGGAAGGAACCTCAAGAATATAGGAATTCAGTCGAAGCAAAACCTTTGATCGTTGAATCCTCACTAGTGATTAATCAAAGCTTTTTCTCTCTAGGACAGTTTTCCAGCAAAGCTCTATTTGAGCTCCTTTTTAAGCCAATTCGAGTCTTTCAAAGCTTGAAATGTGCCATGAGACATAGGGAAGATGATTAGGATCATGTTAGAGCTCAATTGGGAAGGATTAATGTAAACCTCGCACTTTTTAGCTAAGCAAAATCGGGAAAAGAACCAGTCAAACCAAGTAAGAAAACCAAATCGGTTCACAAACCTGATCATTTGTGAATGGGAAGTTTGGGAATTTACAATTCCCGGGTAATCTAAAGGGTTTATAATAACATGGAAAAGAACCTTAGGACAAATTGGAAGAAAAAAACTAGACCGGTTTAGATGAACCGAATCCAACTGGATTGAACCGGTTTATGAACCGAGTCAGTTCATAAAATGGAACCAATAGAGAACGAACAAATCATAGAAACTCAACTCCCTTGTGCCCCCAAAGAAATTTATAAACCTTGGGAAGGAACCTTAGGAAAAAGTGGGAGAGAAAAACCAAATCAGTTCGGGTGCACCGGACTCGAACTGATTTAAGGACCAAGCTAGTTTATGAACCGAAATCGATAAAAAGGTGGACGCTAAGTGACCCAAGGAGTCACAAAAGACATGGAAATGGACTTGTGAAGGAATTGGGGATGAAAACCAAACCGGTTCAAGTAAACCAGATCCAAATCGGTTTGGACCGGTTTGAACCACTTTTGAACTAAATCCTAAATTTATTTTTCTAGATGGTTTAAATCATTCAAATTGGAGATTTGAGGCCACCATTGGATAGAGAATTAATTTAGATGAATTTAGAAATTTTTAGATTTGAAAAACTTCGTCGAATGGGGGGTGAACCGATCGATTTAAGCTTTGAACCCAGTTCAGATCGGTCCAGTCCGGTCTGGTTCGGAACAGTGTCATCTTCTTCCTTAGGATGACAGCACTATTCTCTCACTGGGAAATTGAAGAAACATCATTGAAGAAGAAATGCTTCCATTTGGTACGTTTCAGGTCATCAATTCCTATTATAACGGTGCCAAACGGACGGCCAATGGGTCCCCGAGCTCCCTCTCCATTCGTCCTCTCCACACATGAAAAGCTCACTCTCTCTCAGTTGCTTATTTTTTGGTGAAGCTCGAACTAGAGCTCCAATATAGGGTCAATTCTGAGCCAAAGAAGGTGAGGTCAGGTTCATTAGAACCGAGGAGAAGTCAACTACACTGTGGTGACGTTCATTCATCCCGAGAGTCGCCGGAGAAGCACTGGCGTGATCAAATAGTGAAGCAGCTCCAGCAGGCCAAAGCTGTCCTATTTCGGCCGAGTTGAAATCGGCCAATTCGAGCCCTCCTTAGGCTAAACAAAGCTCTCCCGACACCTCCTCAGCCCTTCCAATGCCAAATTAGGACAAAAAGGTAAGCCAATTTGTCTCCCCTTTACAATTTCAGATCGTTGTTAGACAGAGAGTCGATCGAACTTCAATGAAGAAATTCTAATCCAATTTGACATCAATTGATGTCATTCTTGATCCTAGGATGAACCTCTGGAGGAGAGCTACCTGCCTAGATGAAAGCTTCGACCGCCGCGCTCTCATCGGTGACAATTCGAAGCTTTCTCTCTCTACAATTTATTTTCCGGCGAAGCTCCGTTTGAGCTCATTCCGGCGTTAAAATTAGAGATTCAAAGTTCCTTAGAATCGTATGAACATGTATAAACTCAATTTCAACTCCAATTTCAACAATTAGAGGTGTTTGATCAGTTGATTTGATAAAATCAAATTCGACAGTGTTGAAGAGTTGAAATTGGGGAAAATTGGAGATTTTCAAAAATTCGAAGGACCAAAATGTAATTTTCTAAAATTGAGGGTCGATTGGTCATGATAAGAATATTAGAGGGCCAATTGTGAAATTTTAGAATTTTTGGGGCAAAAATTTACCATTTTTCTGAAGAAGGGACAAAATGGTCATTTTGGAAAAATTGAGAGACCAAATTGGAAATTTAGGAAATTAAACCCCTTTTTGTAAAATTAAATAATTTGAGGCCCCAAGGTAAATTTTAAAAGTTTCGGGACTCAAATTTAGAAAAAAAAACCGACAATAGGGACTTAAAGTTAAAGAAAAATAACTTTAGTAACCTAATTGCAAATATATGTAAAGTTTGGTTTTCTCATTCATTTGGAACGAATGAGGGCTATTGGGCCAAAGAATAATGAACAACCATGTTCATTTTCATGTAGGAGAATGAGGCATCAGGAACTCTAGTCGAGGTCCAGCTTACTAAGGACGGAACTCGACTAAGTGGAATTTCACTACACTATCGGGTGAGTGGGATTATATATCATACCTGGTTGGGGATGATAAGTACCGGTATAAAAACTCACTGTTTAGTGGTATTTTAATCATCACAACTGAGAAAGTGATGTGAAAATTATGTAAAAAAAACTAATTACCGGTTGTAAGTAGATCATACCCGGTTGGTATGATAAGACTTTCTCGAAGGAAGTTCAAAACCCGTTCATCGGTTATGAACAGAGATGTCCTTATATTGGTTGGTATAATGGACAATGAAAACCTATTTTATCAGAAGTGTTCTCCCCTGACTATGTTCCAATGCTTAAACTATTTGGGAGACCTTCGTTTTTGAAGTTGAGGGCTAATTTGCCATGTTTTTTTTAAAAAAATCGAACAGTGGGCCATAGGCCAATGGACACGAGCAAGAGCTCATAAAAGAACATGATATATATATGTGCCACTAAACCTTAATAAGTGAATTGTTTGGTCATGGTACCAAGGCAAGTCCGACATACTCAGTCAACTAGTAGTAGTGCGACATGACCGATCTCCGAATCAGTCAAGATAAACGGCTACAGGTTGAGTTAAAGGTCGGGACCTTGGGACAAATGGCATGACATATTACATGGCAATTTAAGAAAACCTTGTTTGTGCATGCACTATGAGTACGGGATCATCAAGACGCCCATGAGGGGTAGTGATGTGTTCTAAGGGCCCTGGATGACCCACTGAGTATAAGGGCAGATCATCGTTACAGGTGTCTATGCGAAATTTGGAGTAGCACCCAGCACATGAGACCGGGGTGGGGACAGGATGAGGTCTCTGTCCTAATTCGGACACAAAGAATCGATTTTGGGATTAAGGGTCAGATGTCGTGTACATCCACTCGATCTTAGGGTAGAAGTGATCGTGTTTCTATCCGAGCGGCCGGTAAAGTCACTCTGAAGCCACTAGTGGGTTCAGTAGTCGTGTTAACCTGCGAATGTGTGTAACCTTCATGATGAATGATGTGTGTTGGGTGATGACACACCGTGGTAAATAAGAAATGATGGAAAAACCCAAATTTTTAAATGAAGAAACTTTTTAAAATAAAGGAGTCTGGCACACTACATATAAATATTTTTCTTGGAGAGTTGTAGAAACTCACCCCTCTTTTCTACCCCCTTTTCAGGAAAAGAGAAAATGACTAGAAGTAACACTGAGCCTTACCCTTTATCAGGTATGCTTAATTTTTCCTTAAGCTTACATTTTATTTGATATATGTCTTCCAGGGAACAAGGTTGAAATTTTGCCTGGCTCCTCTCGAGTAACAGAAGGGGGAGACTTCTCTTGAACCAAGAAAGCGCGGTGGGTTTTTCACGAGGTTCCGACCAAATCGGGTTGGGGCAAGACAACTAGAGTGGTATAATAGCCTAGTTCCCTTGAAACATTATCAATAATATGCCCTGATATTAATCCAACTCTAAACTAACTTGTAGGAATGAGAATCCCTAGGAAATTCGCAAGAAAATCTAGTCCTTCCCCTATAAGCGTGAAAAAGACATCCAACCCAATGGAGGAAGCCGTTCAGAGGTTCCTAAAGGGCGAAAAATGAGTACCCAAAGACATGGTGGAGGACTACCGAAAGTTAGTTGGAGCCTTACTGGAACGAGAAGGCATCATATACCCTCCTCCCAGACAAGAGGAATCATCACCACCTCCTGGAAGTCTAACCACTCCTCCAATACCACAACCACAGAAGAGGAACCCCACCAAGAAGGAAGCCTGGGATAATTATTGGGATACTTATGCCACCTTCATGAAGGCCCACCAAGTACCTCCACCCACTCAACCTGACTTCAATCCATCATCTCGATGGATGAAATGAACATATGAGTGCGAGGTGGAAGTACTAAGGCGGTACGGGTTGGAGGCCACACATGAAATTCGTCCTATTGAGGAGCACGAATGGACAACAATCAATTACTCAAAGCCTTCCGACCAAGAGTCTCATAATCATTTTAGGGTTAACTCTAGTTCTATGATCCCAAGGGATTAGGGGATAGAGAAGTCATGTAATAAGCCAAATTTTTGGCAAGAGAATAATTCCTGAATGAATTAGAAGTTTATTTAAAACTCCTGAGTTCCTTGAGAAAAATCTAAGTAGATAAAAGTTTAAGAGAAGAAAATCCTCCTAAGGGAGAATGGCTTATGGATAGTTAATCTCAAACTTTAGGACTTAGAGAAAGAGAAATTCATCTGGTGGGGATCCTAAGGAAAGGAAAATGGAGTTGGAGGAGCAACCATTCAAGAGCACATAACTTTCGAGAGATCCAAGAGGAAGTATAACCACAAGAATAGAAGCTGGTCGATAGGGAAAAGAGATTAAGATTTCACCTGACAAAGATGAAGAGAAAGTGCAACAACATGAAGCCCCAAGTGTAACAAATTCCTTAGAAAATTTAGAAGATAAGAAACATATGGAAGGTAAAGTGTGAGTCGAAGAAAAACAAGAGTAGATGAAGCGTAGTACCAAGTCTACAAGTTAGGAGAGAATTTTCCAAAGAATAAGGCGATCAAACACCAGAAAGTATGAGTGGTTAGGTAAGAGTATTAGGAGGTTGACCATGATCCACTACAAGAAGGTCGGGAAAACTCGAATTAGGAACGTCAAAGAAATATTATGTAAGGAAATAACTTAATTGGACCAAATGATTTGGAGGAGTAAACAAAGTCTAACTGGAGATGGGGAATAGTGGGAGAATACACCCCAACCAACACAAAGAGGGAAACACTAGGGATATAAAGGTAAAAAGCTTTGAAAACGATAAGGATAAGGAGCCCACCCCTCATTAGAAACTACTTGAAGGAAGGAAGTATCGGAGGCCAAAACTAACCTACTTTGGAAAAGTGATATAATTTTAAAGTACAACCTCTTTTGGAAAAAGCAAAGAAGTCAAAAATTGAAGTCTCTAACCAACATAGCAGAAGTAAGCAAACCATAAAAACAAGATAGTCACAGGAAGTAAATGACACCATAAGGAAGACTGAGAGGTAGAAAGAACTACAACCTAAAAGTTTAGTGAGATAGACGTTAATGATAGGAGGACTCGAGAAAACAACTGCCCTAAGAAACTTAGACCAAAGGGATGGTGGAGATGAGGTAGTTAATGAACTAATACACGGGAAAGCCATAATTTGAGTTCCAGCAATGAAGAGAGGGGCAAAAAGGTCAAACACTTGGGAAAAGAAGGATGAAAGAAATCCTTAATAGGACCAAAGGTCAAATTAATGACTAAACTCAAGCCAAGAAAAGAATAGGCAAGCCTCTCATACAATTGTCAAGAAATCTTGAAACAAAGAAGATTTGAACGCTCAATAAGGAAATACATTATGAAAGTAAACTTTGGAGGGATGCATACAACTAACTACCCTTGAAGAAATTATGGATGGGCGAATGGACCTAATGTGGAGTGCAAGGAACCAACCCTTAATTATGAAATATTTCAAAAGGAAGGAAGTATCCTGATGACCTAGTGTGACCTATTTGGAGAAAGCTGGAGAACCAAACAATAATTTCAGGAGAACCAAGTAGAAAGAAGAAACGTCCAAAAAGAATAAAAAAACCCTAAGAAATGTGGAGATGTAGTAAAGACTACACTCTATGAAGGACAATAGGATGGACATGAAGCACGAGTGATACAACTGCCCAAACGATTGGACCAGAAAAATAGAGAGAAAAAGACAGTTAAAGAACTAGTATTCGAGAGAACCATGGATTTAAACCATGACAAAGAAGGGAGAAGTGAAAAGGATAAAATGTTGAAAAAAAAATAGAGAAAGGAAATGCTAAAAGAAATCAATGACCAAGATCGGATTTACTATCAAAAGGCCATGAGATGGTTAAATGAGCCTCTCGAAGGATGATCAAGTGATTTTGACACTAGGTGGATGTGACCTCTCCCTAAGGAAGATATAGACATGTGCTGAGTTACGAGTGATAAGGAGGATAGAGTATGAAAGACGTACCCATAGGATCTCAAGAGTAAAGGTAAACATGAAAGAATAGCATTAAGGGACGTCATTTAAAGTAAGGTGTCTTCAAGATGAATGAAAAAGAAATTATGGGAGAAAGGGGTAAGAATCCTCCCAAATAAAGAAACCTTGAGAAATGATACATGACCTAATAAAGAAGAAATGGAACCAGGTGACGAGAGGGAAGGAGACGAACTCGTAAATGAAGTGCATTGTGAGGTAAAGGAACCAAGGGAAACATACTAGGAGAACCTAAAGTGTAAGTTAAACCCAAGGAACGAGTAGGTAGAAAGATAGCATCAATAGATGTCGTAACAAGTAAGAATGGGTAGACTACCCATAATAAGAAAATAAAGGAAAGAACGATCGAGAAACCTTGGGAAAGTAAGCTCCCTAAATAAGAAGTGGTTAAGGGGAGGGGGGGACAACCACTAATATCAAGATGGATTGTGGTCCACACTCGCATAATAGAGCCTAAAGAGTGGATGGCTGGGCATAGGGTGGAGTACACGAAATAAGACCGATAATCGGAATCTACTCAAATAAGGAATATGGGATGGAATGAAAATTTTAAGACAATGGAGGATTGAAAGCGAGCAAATGCCCCAATATAGAAAGGGTGGAAGGAGATGAAGAAAGGAAACCTTCAAGAAATGGTAAGAAGGTGGAACATGTAACTCGTAAGGTGAAAGTCTCTACTTTGAAGGAAATAGTAGAGAATGAAACCATAAAAAGGGAAACTCCCCAAACCAAGCAAATCGACATGTAGACCGAAAGGAATCAACTCGGTATAAAGAATTGTGAAATGATTTCGAACAAGTAAGAGTGGTTTAAGGCCAAAGTAAAATCCTTAAGTAAAGGATGTCATTAGGAACAAGGATGGGCATAAGAAAGGATGAATCCCTGCTTGTCGGTATAGTATTGGAAAACCCAATCAATGGGAATCGAAAAGACCCAATAAAGAAGTTGGGGAAAGATGAATAGGTAAGATGAATCCATGCGGTTATATGAGACATAACTTCAAAGGCGTAATGGAGGAGATGATAATGGTAAAAAGGATAGTTGAGGAATGCTATCAAAAGAAAAGAATGATGAAGTTATATTATCCCTGAAAGGTCTAAAAGCTAAGAGAGACACAACATGAGATATTCTAGAAATCAAATGGACAGAGACAGGTCCTAGAAAATGTCATGCTACAAGGGCATGTAAGCCCAACAACCCGAGGAGAATATGACTCAAAGTAAGGAAGAGTCGGCTAATAAGTATGACAAGGTCAAATATAACAATTTGGACCGAAGTTATAATAAACAACGAATGGAGGAAGGGTCAAAATAGAACGAAAATTGATAATAAAGAAAACCGTGGAAATAAGTACGTAAACGCTTGAAAGAACATCGAGCTAAAGGTTTCAATGACCAAGGGGTTAACTAGACACAAGAATGGTTAAATATCTTGGAATTTCTGATTTTGAGTACAGAACCTCCAAGGGAAGAATGTGATCTAAGTAAAGAAAAATATGAATCTAATAATATACCCTGAAATAAGGTATGTCTAGCTACGATAGACTCCGTGGAGGGAGTAAATAATATAAAGGAAAAGGAATCCATTAAGTGAAGGTTGTAAAAAAGGGCTAATTAGAAGGACAAGAGAAGGGTTGGTATGTTAAGCAAACACCAAAAGGGCATCAAAGGAAATGATTCCTCATACAAGGCTGATAATTAAGTTTTGGGGATAAAACTCCTAAAAGGAGGGGAGAGTTGTAAACCCCACCCTTTTGAGCTAAGGAAAACTGGGAAAATAACCGGTCAAACCAAGTCAGAAAACCGAACCAATTCACAAACCCAATCATTTGTGAGTAGGAAATTTGGGAATTTACAACTCTCGAGTGATCCAAAGGGTTCATAATACTATGGAAAATAACCTTAGGATGAATTGGAACAAAAATACTAGACCAGTTTAGATGAACCAAATCCAACTAGATTGAACCGATTTATGAACCAAGTCAGTTCATGAACCGAAACCGATAGAGAATGGGCAAATCAAAGAAACTCAACTTCCTTGTGCCCCAAAGAAATTTATAAGCCTTGGGAAGGAACCTTAGAACAAAGTGGAAGAGAAAAACTAGATCAGTTCGGGTGAACTGGACCCGAACCGGATTCAACCAGTTTAAGGACCAAGCCCATTTATGAACCGAAATCGATAAATAGATGGTAAACTTGGAATTTTATGGACCCTAAGTGACCCAAGGAGTCACAAAAGACATGGAAATGGACTTGTGAAGGAATTGGGGAAGAAAACCAAACCGATTCAGGTGAACCAGATCTAAATCGGTTTTGACTGGTTTCAACCACTATTGAACTGAATCATAAATTCATTTTTCAAGGTGGTTTAAATAATTTAAATTAGAGATTTGAGGCCATCATTGGATAGAGAATGAATTTAAAAATTTTTAGATTTGAAAAACTCGGTCAAATGGGGGGTGAACCGGCCAGTTTAAGCTTTGAGCCTAGTTCGAACCGGTCTGGTCCAGTTCGGAACAGTGTCATCTTCTTCCTCAGGATGACAGCACTGTTCACTCGTCAGGAAACTGAAGAAACACCAGTGAAGAAGAAACACTTCCATTTGGTACATTTCAGGTCTTCAATTCCCATCATAACGGTGCCAAATCGATGGCCAATGGGTCCCCGAGCTCCCTATATAAAGAGCTCATCTCCATTTGTCCTCTCCACACATGAAAAGCTCACTCTCTCTCAATTGCTTAGTTTTTCGGTGAAGCTCGAACTAGAGCTCCGATATAGGGTTAATTCTGAGCCAAAGAAATCGAGGTCGGGTTCATTAGAACTAGGGAGAAGTCAACTATACGGTGGTGGCGTCCATTCATCCCGAGAGTCGCCGGAGAAGCACCGGTGTGATCAAACAGTGAAGCAGCTCCGGCGAGCCGAAGCTGCCCTATTTCGGCCAAGTTGAAATTGGCCAATTCGAGCCCTGCTCAGGCTAAACCAAGCTCTCCCGACACCTCCTCAACCCTTCCATGGCCAAACAAGGACTGAAAGGTAAGCCAATTTGTCTCCCCTTTAAAATTTCAGATCGTTATTAGAGAGAGAGTTGGCCAAATTTCAATGAAGAAATTCTAATCCAATTCAACATCAATTGATGTCATTCTTGATCCTTGGAAGAACCTCTAGAGCAGAGCTACCTGCCCAAATAGAAAGCTCCGACCGCAATGCCTTCACCGGTGAGAAATCGAAGTTTTCTCTCTCTATAGTTTATTTTCCGGCGAAGCTCCGTTTGAGCTCGTTCCGGCGTTAAAATCTATGATTCAAAGTTCCTTAGAATCATATGAACATTTAGGAACTCAATTTCAACTCCAATTTCAACAATTAGAGTGTTTTGATCGGTCAATTTGATGAAATCAAATTCGGCAATGTTGAAGAGTTGAAATTGGGGAAAAATTTTGAGAAATTTGGGGATTTTTGAAAATTCGAAGAACCAAAATGTAATTTTCTAAAATTGAGGGTTAATTGGTCATGATAAGAATATTAGAGGGCCAATTGAGAAATTTTAGAATTTTTGGGGCAAAAATTTATCATTTTTCTAAAGAAGGAGCAAAATGGTAATTTTGGAAAAATTGAGGGACCAAATTGGAAATTTGGGAAATTAAACCCCTTTTTGTAAAATTAAATAATTTGAGGCCCCAAGGTAAATTTTAAAAGTTTTGGGACTTAAATTTAGAAAAAAAACCCGACAATAGGGACTTAAAATTAAAGAAAAATAACTTTAGTAACCTAATTGCAAATATATGTAAAGTTTGGTTTTCTCATTCATTTGAAACGAATGAGGGCTATTGGGCCAAAGAATAATGAACAACCATATTCATTTTCATGTAGGAGAACGAGGCATCAAGAACGCTAGTCGAGGTCCAGCTTACTAAGGACGGAACTTGACTAAGTGGAATTTCACTACACTATCGGGTGAGTGGGATTATATATCATACCTGGTTGGGGATGATAAGTACCCCAGTATAAAAACTCGTTGCTTAGTGGTATTTTAATCATCACAACTAAGAAAGTGATGTGAAAATTATGCGAAAAAAACTACTTACCAGTTGTAAGTAGATCATACCCGGTTGGTATGATGAGACTTCCTCGAAGGAAGTTCAAAACCCGTTCATCGGTTATGAACGGAGATGTCCTTATACCGGTCGATATAATGGACAGTGAAAACCTATTTTGTCGGAAGTGTTCTCCCCTAACTGTGTGCCAATGCTTAAGGACTAAAATATAATTATTGAAAAGTTATGGGTCTTAAGTGTAAATATCTTATTTGTTTGGGACCTAATTGTCTGATTAATTGTAGGAATGAATCGCCTACAGGCTCTTACAATGGAAGGGCACATCAGGCTTGGAAATATATCCGGGATGAACAAGTAACGAAATATGGTGAGTGAGTTTTTCGGCATTATGCCCGTTTGGGATGATGACATACTTTTGCATTTCCCAAAGTTATATAATCATTTTCTAGAAATAGTCTCTCCTTACTGTGTGAATTTGCTCAAACCTTTTGGGAGATATTTCTGATGCGAGCATGAAGCATGTACTACTTAGAGCTAGAGTTGCTCTAGTGGGCCCAAGGCCTTGGTTTTGAACTAAAGTGGGCCAAAGGCCATGTTTTGGAAAAACTCGTCAAGTGGGCCAAATGTCAATGGGAACGGGCTTAAACCCGTAGACATATTTATATTTATGAGTCTATGGAAAATATTCATAAATGGTTTATTTGTGTGATTTAGCTACCGAGTCGAAGTCGGGTCGTTGAACTCGTTGGGCTAGTAACACCAAAGATAACAGTCTTAATTAAAAGATGTTTGCTTGTGCATGTTGAGATATAAAACCATCGAGGCATCCGATATGGGGTAGTTTTGGTTCTAAGGGTTGCTAGACAACCTAGGGAGCATAGGGGAAGCTTTATCATTTAGTAAGTAAAGAATCTTTGGGAGCTTCATGCACATTGAGACTCAGGAAGAAGTGTGAGAGGTATCGTCCCACTATAGCGAACACGAAATGTAAAACCAGTCCTCTAGGACCAAGGAGAACTGGGAAAGAGAATCAGCAAATTTTTATGTGAAAAATCGAGTCAATTAATAAACAAAAAATAGTAAAGAATGGTTAACATGGGAGATTGGAAAATTCCAAATGACCAAAAATTTGTAAAAATCATGGGGAAGAACCATGAAGTGAATTGAATAGGAAAATTGGACCGGTTCGGGGTGAACCGGACTAAATCGAGTTGAACCATAGTGAACCGGTTCAATGATTCATTTTTCTAGGTGGATTAAAATGTCAATTTGAGAAATTGAGAACGCCATTAGATAGAAAATGAATTTAGATGAATTTAAAAATTTTTAAATTTTAGAAAACTGGTTGAATTAGGCCTGAACCGGCCGATTTTCAAATTTGAGTCACCAAACCCGGTTGGACCAGACTAGTCAACGGTCCAACCGGTCAATAGATCAGACCGGTCAATGGTCAATGGTCAACAGTACCCAATCAACAGCCATGCAGACACAGGCAACCAATGGGAAGCTGCCACATGTCCGGTCAATGGCCAGTGGTTTTCTTGTCAGCTTGCCACACATACATGAGCAACCAATGAGAGGTTACCACGTGTTTGGTCAACCGATCAACGGCTAATGCGACAGCTAAGTTGGATCACCATGTCAGAAAAACCAATCAATCATAGCACGCCATGTGGCACACTTGCCACATCATTGTCTTCAACCTCAGTCCGCTGACAGAAGAGAGAGCGGACGACAAAGGGGGAAGACTCCGGCGACTTGGAAAATGCTCCCGTCCAGTCTCCGGCGAGCGGGGTGGAGGCCGAGTCTCACGCCGGCTGGTAACCCGGACAATTGTCGAGCTCCCTATATAAAGAGCACCCCTTCATTCATTCTCAACATCTCACATTCGAGCGTAGAAGAAGAAGAAGAAGTGTACTAGTTCCCGGTGAGCAGCAAACCAAAGCTCCGCCAACAGGACTTTTCTCGACCTCAAAAGCCACATTCGGTGTCCTTGGAATTGGGAGGAAGTTCTCTACCTAGATGCACCTTCCTTTCAACCCGAGGACCACCAAGGAAGAACGAGTAAGCTCAAATAGTGTTGCCACTCCTCGGCTAGGCAGTTGCCCGAACCTCTAAAGCTCAAGTCAAGCCGTCCCCAAGCCAATTTCGGCCAAACCAAACCCCTAAACTCCACCTAGAGGTGCCCCGACCTTCCCCCAAACTAAGAAGGTAAGTCTCCTCCGCTGCCCTTCACGGAAAAACATTGTTCACAGTGTAATCCTGTAAAAACTTTAACTAAGAAATTCACACTGCTCATATCACCAATTGAGGTGTGGTTTGATCCAGGGAGGATCCCTACAAAGAGAGCAACTCAGTGACGGCACAAGCTCCGGCCACCGGACCCTTACCAATAAGATATTGAAGTTTTCTCTCTCTAAACTGCATTTTCTGGCGAAGCTCCATTTGAGCTCATTTCTGAGCCAAATGATGTGATTCAAGGCTTGAAATGACAAGGGAAACATAGGGAAGGCGATCCAAATTACGAATGGGGGAAATTAAACAAGTTTTGGATATCAATTTAACAAAAGTGAGATTCGGGGACCAAATTGTAATTTTTGAGAAATTGGGCAATTTGTGGATTTTTAGAAAATTGGGGACCGAATGGTAAATTGATGAAATTAAGGACATTTTCATGAAATTCACTCCTAATTGAGGTCCAATAGGGTAATTTGGATAAAATTGAAGACCAATTGAAATTTTTGAGAAATTAAGGGCCAATTGGTAATTTTTGGGAAATTAGAAACTAAATGGCAATTTTAAAAAAATTGAAGGCCAATTGGTGGTTTTGGTGAAATTAAGGACACAAGAAGAAAAATTGAAATCCTAGGGGCTTAATTGAATTAAAAGGGGCAAATAGAGACCTAAATGTAAAAGTACAAACTTTAGGGACCTAAACGTAATAAGGTATAATGTGAGGGCTTATGAGAAAATACTAAAAAAATATGAGACCTCCTAGGCAAATCATCATGATATGGATATCCGTACCGTGTAAGCGGACTATCCAATCACCAGCTCAAGAAAGCGCACCGCAAAGCAAGGTTCCGTCGGGCCAACCCTATCGCAATTACCGAGTAATTAGGAACTCTACAACATCGGTCCCGATTGGGACAATAGTTATACTTCAAAACAATTTTCTTGGAATTAGTCTCCCCTAACTAGGTGTCTATGCTTAAAACATTTGGGAGCAAATTTCGAGGCTTAGGCTCGATAATACAAGTGTGCCCAAGGCCAATGGACACAGGTATGTACCCATCCAAAATTAGCATATGATAAATACTGCTAAAAGTTATAATAATGGGTAATTGTGTGTGATACCCATTGAGCCAAGTCTAGAATATTGGGCTTGTTGGGCCAAACCACTGCTAAGTCGAAACCAGGTCGCCGAACCTATTGGGCTAGTACACGTGGGTCGAAGCCAAGCCAACAAACCCTTGAGATGGAGGGCCACAAATAATGGTTATAAATGAAAAAGACTCTTGATTGTGCATGCACTGTGATGTGGGGCCATCAAGACACCTGGTATGAGATAGTGATGGATCCCAAGGGCTGCTAGACGACCTAGAGTGTATAAGGGTGGTTTGGCATCTAGTATGTCGAGAAGCTCGGGGAGCTTCCTGCGCACTGAGACTGAGGCAATAGGCACAATGAGTTCTTGTCCCACAAAGCGGACACGAAGTATGATTGAGATTTGAGGGTCGGGCGAGCAAGGTGCACTCAAACTTGGGGTAGAGGTTGTTAACCTCTATTAGGGTAGAGAGTAAAGGCACTCCGGTCTACAAGTGGAGCGGTCGGGGACCGTTCCGCGAATGTGTGATCCCTCCTATGATAGGAAGGGCATGTGATTGTGTGCAAACCTGATAAGGGGCTGAATGTGAAATGTTATAATCTTGAAAATTGCCTAATTAAATACATTCCTAAGATTTCTCCCACTCATTGAGTTGTGTAACTCACCCCCTCCCTCTAAATATTTTTCAAGAAGGAAGAGAACCAAGTGAGAACTTTCTCTGTGACCTAAACCAGGTACAATATAAAATTCCAGTTTTATTTAATGTTGTTCCGAAAAAACATGTCAAGTACTATGCCTGACTTTTCTTGATCCCAGAAAGGAATTCCTTTTAGAGGTATGAGAGAGTGGCAGGTTGATCATAGGCTCCGACCAAATCAGTTTAGGGCATGACACGAAGGCTTGATTTAAGTTTGGGGGATGGGCAATAGAGCTCACTCAGACTTGTGGTAGAAGGTGTGACCTACTATTAGAGTGGTCAATAAAGTCGCTACAGATCACAAGTGGAACAGTCGAGTATGGCTCTATGAATGTATGATTTCTTTGATGATAAAGGGTGTGTGCTTGATTTCCAAACCAAATACATAAAGGAGAAATGTAGAATTTATTTTTATGATAAAAATGAATGTGAGGGTTAAGTTACCCAATAATTAGTATGGAGATTTAATGTGAAAAATTAAATAATTCATTACCCTTATTCTCGATATCACCCGTTCACTAATAGAACTCACCCCTCCCCTTTTTCCCTTTTTAGGAAGAAAGTTTTCAAACTTATTGAGAAAAATCATAAGTTAGCTTAACAGCTAAGGTATAACATGTATGGATTATTTATTTTGAAATAGTTTTGATAATATTGTTTAAGGGAAACCACGTATAATTATATTATGTCTAACTTTTAATGGTATTTTGGAGAAGATTATCCTTCTATACCGAGAAGAGTGACATGTTTATTATGGGATTACAATCAAAACGGGTTGGGGTATGACAAAATATCTATCGTAGTAAGCTCGAAACATTGAGATCATGAATTAGACCTGTTTGAGATATAATACAACTGTAAACCTGCACTTTTGAGTTAAGAAAAACCGGGAAAAGAACCGGTCAAATCGGGTAAGAAAATCAAGCCGGTTTACATTTGAGAACATGCAATATGGAAATTTACAACTTCCGGGTGATCTAAAGGGTTCATTAAACCTTGGAAAAAAATTTAAGAAACTTTAGAAAACAAAAACCAAATTGGTTCAGGTGAACTAGATTTCATAAGAACTTTAAAGTTAAGCGTGCTTGCTTGAGAGTAGTGTGAGGATAGGGGTCTTACGCCTATATAAATAGGTCATCCCCATTTCATTCTCCTTACACCTAAACACTTCTCTCTCTCTCTCTCTCTCTCTCTCTACTACTCCATTTCCCGGTAAAGCTCGAACCAGAGCTTCGACTTGAACAAAGGTCGGGCTCTTTAGAACCGGGGA
The DNA here is from genome assembly GCA_030064425.1 of Trapa bicornis. Taxonomy (NCBI): domain Eukaryota; kingdom Viridiplantae; phylum Streptophyta; class Magnoliopsida; order Myrtales; family Lythraceae; genus Trapa; species Trapa bicornis. The sequence continues at coordinate 18,531,579 of CM057754.1, forward strand.
GAAGACAGCTATCTAATAGCAAACTCCAGTCAATCCGAGAATCGTTGTAGAAGCGCTGACATGATGGAATAGTGAAGCAACTCCGATGGATCGAAGGTGCCCTATTCGGCCAAGCTGAAATCGGCCATTTCAAGCCCTACTCATGCCAAACCAAGCCCTCCCAACACTTCCTCAGCCTTTCCACGGCCAAATTAGGACCGAAAGGTAAGCCAATTTGGCTCCCCTTTACAATTTTCGATCGGTACTAGAGAGAGAATCGACCGAATTTCAATGACAAAATTCTAATCTAATTCCGCATCAATTGATGCGATTCTTAATTCTAGGATGAACCTCAGGACGAGAGCTATCTGCCTAGATCGAAAGCTCGAACCGTCGTGCCTTCACCGATGAGTAATCGAAGCTTTCTCTCTCTATAGTTCATTTTTCGGCGAAGCTTCGTTTGAGCTCGTCCCGGCATTAAAACTTGTGATTCACATTTCTGAAGAATCGTATGAACATGTAGAAACTCAATTTCAACTTCAATTTCAACAATTGGAAACATTTGATGGGTCAATTTGATGAAATCAAATTGACTGTGTTAAGAAGTTGGAATTGGGAGAAAATTGGGGATTTTCGAAATTCAAAGGACCAAAATGAAATTTTATGAATTGAGGGTCAATTGGGCATGAAAATAATGTTGGAGGACCAATTGAGGAATTTTGAAATTTTTGGGGTAAAATTTACCATTTTTGTAAAGGAAGGGCAAAATGGTAATTTTGGAAAAGTTGGGGGACCAAATTGGAAATTTGGGAAATTAAACCTGTCACTCCCCGACTCGGTTTGGTCGGATCCCCGTGAACAACCCGCCACTCTCCCGGTTTATTAAAGGGTTTCCCCTTATTATAATCTGTAAAAAGTAAGGCATCCTTTAAACTTGCACCATTCCCTGGAATAGCATAATCAAAACTGTATGAAATTTTAAACTTTACATACCTGTCTTACAGGCATCTTAGTTGATGGTCTTTCAAGGTAGACTTTTTGGGATTTCCTAAAAAGGATATAAGGGAGGGGTGAGTATGACTACTCAGTAAATGAGTTTTCAAAAGTCTACTTTTAACTTTTAAGAAAAACATTTATATGGAGTATGTCAGACTCCTTTATTTTCAAAAAAATCCCTTCATTTAAATTTTTTGGTTTTTCTATTATTTCTTAGTTACTGGTGTGTCATCACCCAACACACATCCTTCATCATAAAGGTTACACACATTCGCAAGTCAGTATCACTACTGAACCCGCTAGTGGCTTCGGAGCGACTTTTCCTGCCACCCGGATAGAAGCACGACCACTTCTACCCTGGGAATGAGTGGATGTACGCGACATCCGACCCACAATCCCAAAATCACTTCTTCGTGTCCGTATGAGGACAGAGACCTCATCTTGTCCCCACCCCGGTCTCATGCGCTTGGTGCTACTCCAGATTTCACACAGACAGCTGGAACGACGAACTGCCCTTATAGCCACCAGGTCGTCCAGTGCCCTTAGGACGCATCACTACCTCTCATGGGTGTCTTGATGATCATGTACTCATAGTGCATGCACAAACAATGTTTTCTCATATTGCCATGTAATCTGTGGTGCCACTGGTCCAACGGCCCCGACTCTCAACTCAACCCGCAGTTGTTTGTCTTGACTGGTCCGTCGACCTGTCATGTCGCACTGCTGCTAGTTGACTGAGCATGTTGGTCCTATCTTGGTACCATGGCCAAACAATTTGTTTATTAAGTTTTATGGCACATATATCATGTTCCTTTACGAGCTCCTGCTCGTGCCAACTGGCCTTGGGCCCACTATACGAGATTTTTAAAATTGGGCATTTAGCCCCCAAGTTCTAAAACCGAGGCCCCTGGCCTATCAGAGCTATTCGAGCTCCCGTCGAGAAGGTCTCCCAAATTGTTTAAGCATTGGCACACAGTCAGGGGAGAGCACTTCCAACAAAACATATGTTTTTTCTATCCATTATACTACCTATGTATAAGGACACCTCCATTCATAACTGATGAACGGGTTTTCAAATTCCATCGAGGAAGTCTTATCATACCAACCGGGTATGATCTACTTATAATCGGTAAGTAGTTTTTCCGCATGATTTTCACATCACTTCCTCTGAGTAGTGATGTTTAAAATACCACTTAATAGTGGGTTTTCATACCGAGATACTTATCATTCCCAACCGTGTATGATATAAAATTTCCACTCACAATCGGTAAGTGGTTTTTAAATTTTAAGTTATGCTCATCATCCCAACTGGGTATGATGTTAGTAAACCCACTCACCCGTTAATGTCGTGAATTTCACTAGACTGGTTTTTTGTATTCACGCGAGCTTGTCCTTGCTGGCGTTCTCGGTATTTCGCGTTCCTACACGATATGAACAACCTTATTCATTATTACTCGGCATAACAGCCTTCATTCATTTCCAATGAATGAGAAAACCTGAACTTTTAGTTATTTGCAATTAGGTCCCTAAAGTTATTTCTCTTTAACTTTAAGTCCCTAATGTCAGTTTTTCCTCAAATTGAGTCCCGTAACTTTTAAAATTTATCATGAGACCTCAATTTATTCAACTTCACCAAAACGGGGTTTAATTTCTCAAATTTCCAATTTGGTTCCCCAATTTTTCCAAAATTACCATTTTGCCCTTCTTTTACAAAAATGGTAAGTTTTGCCCCAAAAATTCCAAAATTCCTCAATTGGTCCTCCAACATTATTTCCATGCCCAATTGATCCTCAATTTCATAAAATTATATTTTGGCCCTTTGAATTTCGAAAATCCCTAAATTTTCCCCCAATTTCAACTCTTTAACACTACTGAATTTAATTTTATCAAATTGACCGATCAAACACTTCTAATTATTGAAATTGAGTTCCTGCATGTTCAAACAATTCTAAGAAACTTTGAATCGCAGATTTTAACGCCAAAACATGCTCAAACGGTGCTTCGTCGGAAAACAGACTATAGAGAGAGAAATCTTCGATTACTCACCGGTGAAGGCATGGCGGTCCGAGCTTTCGATCTAGATAGATAGCTCTCATCTTGAGGATCATCTTAGAATCAAGAATTGCATCAATTGATGTCGAATTGAGTTAGAATTTAATCATTGAAATTATGTCGGTTCTCTCTCTAGCACCTGCCGGAAATTGCAGAGGGGAGTCGAATTGGCTTACCTTTCGGTCCTAATTCGGCCGTGGGAAGGTTGAGGAAGTGTTGGGAGGGCTTGGTTTGGTTTGAGGAGGGCTCAAAATGGCTGATTTCAGCTTTGCCGAAATAGGGCAACTTTGGTCCGCCGGAGCTGCTTCACTGTTCCATCATGTCAGCGCTTCTCTAGTGATTCTCGGATTAACTGGAGTTTGCTATCTGATAGCTGACTTCTCCCTGTTTCTAAAGAGCTCGACCTCTCCTTCTGAGGCTAAGAAAAATATTTAAGTCAAAACTCTAGTTCGAGCTTCACCAGGAAATGGAGCAGTAGAGAGAGGGAAAGAGAAGTGTCCAGGTGTGAGGAGAATGAAATGGGGATGACCTCTTTATATATGCGTAAAACCCCGTGTATTAAATAGGCGAGATTTATTACTAGTATTAATATTACCATAAATTATTGGTATTAATTCCAATAATTAAATATATATTAATTTATTTTTATTTATGATAAGGCGTACATAAAAATTTTTTACCGAAATTTCGGGTTACAAAAAATTCGTACTTCCCAAGAGGTCACCCATCCTCACGCTACTCTCGGGCAAGCATACTTAACTTTCAAGTTCTTATGGAATCTAGTTCACCTGAACCAATTTGGTTTTTATTTTTTAAAGTTTCTTAAATTTCTTTACCAAGGTTTAATGAACCCTTTAGATCACCCGGAAGTTGTAAATTTCCATATTGCGTGTTCTCAAATGTAAACCGGCTCGGTTTTCTTACTTGGTTTGACCGGTTCTTTTCCCGACTTTTCTTAACTCAAAAGTGCGGGGTTTACAAAACCCCTTTTTGTGAAATGGAATAAATTGAGGTCCTATGATAAATTTTAAAAGTTTCGGGACTCAATTTGAGGAAAAATCGACATTAGGGGCTTAAAGTTAAAGAGAAATAACTTTAGGGACCTAATTGTAAATAACTAGAAGTTTGGGTTTTCTCATTCATTGGAAATGAATGAAGGTTGTTATGTCGAGTAATAATGAACAAGGTTATTCATATCGTGTAGGAACGTGAAATACCGGGAACGCCAGTAAGGACAAGCTCGCGTGAATACAAAGAACCAGTCTAGTGGAATTCACGGCATTAACGGGTGAGTGGGTTTACTAACATCATACCCGATTGGGATGATGAGCACAACTTAAAGATATAAACCACTTACCGGTTGTGAGTGGAAATTTTATATCATACCCGATAGGGGATGATAAGTACCTCACTATAAAAACTCACTGTTTAGTGGTATTTTAATCATCACTACTTAGAGAAAGTGATGTGAAAATTATGCGAAAAAACTACTTACTAGTTGTAAGTAGATCATACCCGGTTGGTATGATGAGACTTCCTCGAAAGAAGTTGAAAACCCATTCATCGGTTATGAACGGAGATGTCCTTATACCGATTGGTATAATGAACAGTGAAAACCTATTTTGTCAGAAGTGTTCTCCCCTGATTGTGTGCTAATACTTAAACTATTTGGGAGAACTTCTTGACGGGAGCTCGAATAGCTCTTATAGGTCGAGGGCCTCGATTTTGGAACTTGCGGGCTAGAATGCCCAGTTTTTTGAAAATCTCGTATAGTGGGCCCAAGGCCAGTTGGCACGAGTAGGAGCTCGTAAACGAACATGATATATGTGCCATAAAACTTAATAAGTGAATTGTTTGGCCATGGTACCAAGATAGGACCGACATGCTTAGTCAACTAGCAGTAGTGCGACATGACAGGTCGACGGACCAGTCAAGACAAACAACTGCGGGTTGAGTTGAGAGTCGGGGCCGTTGGACCAGTGGCACAACAGATTACATGGCTTAATAAGAAAACATTGTTTGTACATGCACTGTGAGTACAGGATCATCAATACGCCAATGAGGGGTAGTGATGCGTCCTAAGGGCACTGGACGACCTGGTGGCTATAAGGGCAGTTCGTCGTTCCAGGTGTCTGTGCGAAATCTGGAGTAGCACCAAGCGCATGAGACCGGGGTGGGGACTGGATGAGGTCTCTGTCCTCATACGGATACGAAGAAGTGATTTTCGGGATTGTGGGTCGGATGTCGCGTATATCCACTCATTCCCAAGGTAGAAGTGGTCGTGCTTCTATCTGGATAGCATGAAAAGTCGCTCCGAAACCACTAGCGGTTTCAGTAGTAATATTGATTTGCAAATGTATGTAACCTTCATGATGAAAGATGTGTGTTGGGTGATGACACACCGATAACTAAGAAATAATGGGAAAACCCAAATTTTTAAATGAAAGGAGTTTTTTTTTAAAAGAAAGGAGTATGGCACACTCCATATAAATGTTTTTCTTAAAAGTTAAAAGTAGACATTTGAAAACCAATTCACTGATTAGTTGTACTCACCCCTTCCTTATATCTTTTTTAGGAAATCTCGAAAAGTTTACATTTAAAGACCATCAACTAAAATGCCTATAAAACAGGTATGTTAAGTTTAAAATTTCATACAGTTTTAATTATAATATTCCAGGAAATGGTGTAGGTTTAAAGTACGCTTTACTTTTTACGTATTATAATAAGGGGAAACTATTTAATAAATCGGGAGAGTGACGGGTTGTTCACGGGTATCTAACCAAAACGAGTTGGGACGTGACAACAACACCCATGTTGTAACTGAGTTTTAGTATAATGAGTTGAGTGCATTTTATTTGAATTCTATTGTGTTTTTTTTTTGAAAGAATTAATGGAATGTTGTAAGAAAGTGAGAAGTTTAGTACTTAATTTTAAAGTGCTTATTTTTTAAATACAATATATATAATATGTGATATATATATATATATATTTACCATTATTGATCGTATCTAAGAAAAGAATTGATACATCCGTACAAATTAGGTGAATCATGATTTGAATAGAAAATAGGTGGAGTGTACTAATATTTTAATTAGTTATATTTGATTGTATAAAATAAATTAATATTCAAATAAAAATGCGCCGGATGAATATGAATATAGACGAATCAAATATATTTAAATATAAAAAAAATTAATCAAATCAGAAAATTAAGATTCGAATTAAAAATCGGAATAATTTAAAATTTTATATTATTTAAAGTTTCTTAGTTTTTTTTAATTTTTTAACAAGGTTGGTAAGTGAGTATGATCTGGTGTCGGGTCAGCCACACATGCCCGGCCCGGTATCGACTCCAACTGGGCCCGCGCAATATCCCTACCCCACACCCGACCAAAACGCCCCTACTATAAATTGCACTCCTGCAAGTTACATTTATAACAACGTTAATGGGCTCAAGTGGTACAGCTTCTTCTCATGGTCTCCACCCACTATCGCTTCCTTTATGCTTCAAGCGCAAGCGCTTCGCACATCCCAGTGATTCTTTAATCGCTCACTTAACATGCTTCACCAGAAAGAACCCATTAACAAGGTCGTGGTTGAGATCGACAGCAGCAGTGAAGATGAGGCTGAAGGCAGTAACCGGCCTTCCAAAATTAGTAGTCATTCTAGACCAAATACCATGATCGGAATCAGCGATTCCCTAGAAGACACCGGAGGTGTCTCGACGGTTAGTCTAATGGCCGAGTTCAGAAGTTTCTGGAAAGCCGGAAATTATGAAGCAGGTCCGGAAGCGAAGTTCAACTCCAACCCAGGTGATTTCTCTTGTCCCTTTTCGATAATTCATAATGTTGTTTAATGCATGGATCGGACCTTCTTTTTAGGCTTAATTCGAATTTCTTGAGATTTTTTGGCCCAATAGAATCCGCTTTCTTTATCTCTATATTGTTGAGAGGATAAGGAAGAAACCAAGTAGAAATTCCATCTGAAGTGGTTTCAGCCTCTGTATAGCTCTCCTGTGACGTTACAAGATTTTGGAAATGTCTTAAGTTGAGTCGTTTTCTTGCATTTGTCCAGAAATTAAATGGAACAACTTGAATTGCTTGAAAAACTATAGTAAAAGGTTTGGATTAAAAGTGAAGGATTTCTTTGGGGCAACTATATGTGGTGGAACTGTTTATTATGTGATTTGATGTGTTTCAGTACGAGCTGCAGATCATTTGGAGCATGCTCGCGTACATCCTAAATTTCTTCACTCAAATGCAACATCTCATAAATGGGCATTCGGAGGTGAGCCTTTCTAGCCATATTATTTCTGCTATGTCAATTGAGCTGCTACAAGACCATGTCCAGGGGTGAAAAAAAGAAGAATCTGTATTTTTTCAGGGATTCCCTTTAGCTGCGATTTAAGCTATAAGTTGTATTGCTGTCGAAAGGTTTCTTAGCATAGTACATAGAATTTTGGGAATGACCTAAAGATACCTGCACGAATTGCACAGTGTTATGATCAAACTGATGGATTTCCTATAAAGATTGTCATCAAAGTGACATAATCTTTGGTTAGTCCATGACATGAGTAGTTGCTTCATAAGGACTCAAGGCCGGATCTCTCTTTTTTCAGGAAGTGGATTCTTGAATGATTTGCATAGATAGATTGAAGTAGTTGATATTTGAAATTCATGGATCCCATTTGGTTTGAAACAATAGAAAGAGCGATTCTAATTTGCCATGGGTGACTTTTATGGGACATACTTTCAAGAAAGAATGATTTACCCCATCTCTTTGCAGCAATTGCTGAGCTCATGGACAATGCTGTTGATGAGGTAATTTTTTAATTGTGGTTCTTCTGCATGTGTTATTTCTTTGTATTCTACCAAGCCAAAGTTCACCCTTTTATATTTGGATCTAAATCATTGAAATAGCCTTATCTTAAGCCTCTTTCTAATTTCTATATTCAAATCAGATACAAAATGGCGCAACCTTTGTGAAGGTTGATAAAATTAATGTCATGAAGGACAATTCTCCAGCTTTATTATTTCAAGGTATGTGTACAATTTTCTTCATTAGTTTCACTTGTTTGTTTACTTAAAATGATGGGAGCTTTCTAACTTTACTTGAAGATGATGGTGGTGGCATGGATCCACAGGGAATACGGAAATGTATGAGCTTGGGCTATTCTTCAAAGAAAACAAACACAACAATTGGGCAATGTAATAATTCGAGAATCCCTTTACTCATAAATATAAAGTTCCATTTTGCTTTTAGTCTTGGTATTGCTTATGCTTTTATTTGGCTTTTTTTTTTTATTGGGATTCATTGTTACTTCCCTAGACTGATTCATATGGTTACTTGAAGCTTGTCCAAAAGTAGTCCTCAAAATAATAAATTATCTACCTACTGAAAAATAGAAGGATAATAGATAAGTTTCTCATATATGGAAATGAATTTTGGCAACGGAGTTGATAGGGGTTTGCAATTTTGTAATTCAGATTAGTATATTTTGATATGCATGAACCATTAATTTCTAAAAGGAATTATTACTTGGAGAAACTGCATTGTAAATGAATGTTGTGGATGCCAATCTCTAAGGATAAAATTGAAGTCATTTCCTTAATTTTGGGATTTTGACTACTCTGTAAGTGAAAGCACTAGTTCCCACTCACCCATGAAATTGACAACATATTCACCTAAAAGCTATTCACATTGGTCATTCACATTTTATAATCCTTTGAATTCTTTTCAACTTTTAATTTTTTTCTCTCAATCACAGTCCACTGCCTTGACAATCCAAAACATAATTCATAGTGTTTTTTTTGCTCTGAACATTTTTTAAAATAAATTGCTTGGTGTGTATTTATATGTTGGTCTTATGGTAGCTTAGTTATTATGCTTAGTGGAAAACATTACAGTAGGCAGATAATTATAATTGTCCAAAATCCATTTTATTGTAAAATTTGTGGTTTTTTTTGCTTTGTATTCTGTATAACAACAATAATGAGGAAAAATATATACCTGATAAGGTTCTTGGAAAGATTAAAGATAAACAGACAATAAGTTTTTGAAACTTTGTTGAGTAAAGTGTTTCTCTTCATTACATTGTTAAGTACTACATTTATTGTTATTAATTAGGGCATTTACATTCTAAGTCTGTTCCAGATTCAAGAATTGACTAGCTACACCTAGTAGAATTGCTTTCCATTTTTAATGAAAATTAAGGGAGGAAGAATTGGCAGCATATTAACTTTCATGTAGTCTAATGAAGTTGCAATTCCTTTTGGTTGAACTTGAATCCTTTTCTACTACATATGGAAACCTATTTGCCTTTTAAATCCTCCTTTTTCTTCCAGATGGTAATGGATTCAAGACAAGCACAATCCGTCTTGGTGCTGATGTAATCGTTTTCAGTCGTGCAATACGCGCAGGGTATTTAACATCACCTGTCAGTTCATTTGCAAATATCAGTTTGTTAGTTGTTTAATTTTGTTGTTCTCATTGATTTCATATAGTTATCCGATCATTTTCTTGTGAAATGTTTCAATTTGATTCATGAATACAGAAAAAAAGTGCTAACAATAACATGAATGGTTAGATCTAAATAATTGCCCTTGGCTCAGCATATCTTATTTGCCAACCTAGCACCCCCAAAAAAACAAAAAATAAATAAAATTTAAGAATCTTTCTGCAGTGCATTCCGAAAAGGATACCTTTTTATCCTTGGTTTGTTTTCCTTTTCAGAACTTTTCTTCTGCTTATAATTTACTTGTCTGTTTATTAATCAGTGGGTCTAACTTTGTCAACTCTCTAACATGGTTTGCAGCAAAGCAACGCAAAGTGTTGGACTTCTCTCTTACACTTTCCTTAGAAAAACTGGACAGGATGATGTCATTGTTCCAATGGTAGATTGTGACTACATTACACAAGTTTAGAGTTGCTAGGTTTATTTATTTTATCATATCTGAGAAATAAAATAGCTTACCTTGTTTTCTGGTTATATTATCAGTTTTAATGTATCTGTAATTTAGTTCATTATAGTTCTTATGCATACCAAAGTAATTTTATAAATTGCTGTTTTTCTTGGAGTTCAGGATTAACATTTTGTTAAACTTATTGGCTCATTAAAATAAGACAAAATTGCTATATAACATTAGGATAACATATAGCTGATGGAGTGATTCTTTTAAGTTATACATGTTTAGATTCACTGGATTATCTGTTTCAAATTTTGGTTTCTCCTTTGTTGGGAAATAAAATAATATACCTTGTTCTTCTGGTTATATTATTGTTTATGATGTACTTGCAATTTAGCTCAATATAGTTCTCATGCATCCCATATAAGCTTGGAAGTAGCTGTTTTTTTTGGAGTTCAGGACTGAAATTTGTCAACTTATTGGCCAATAAAATGATGACAAAATTTCTTTGTAATAACTAACATTAGATTCATACGGTTGATTGAGCAGTGGATTTGTGATGTAGACAGCACTTGACTTCATTGTTATTATCAGATATCGTCTTTTTTATTGCAGTTAAATTTAAGTCCTGTAGTGGCTCTTACTTTGCAGATTGATTTTGATATTTCTGGTAACTGGGTAGAGAAAATCATTTACAGCTCAGAGAAGGACTGGTCTTCCAATTTGAACATCATCCTTGAATGGTGTCCCTTCCAGTCAAAGGAGGAACTCATGGAGCAGGTTTTACTTATAACATCTAAAGATTAGTAGAAAATAAATATGATTAAGTTGATGATTCATGGCAATTAAATGGATAAATTGTTTACTAGCTTAAATCATATTAGAGAAGAAAAAGGGGAATAAAGTGAGACTAGATGAAATAGATACATATATTTAGGATAGATTTGAGCATTTTGCATTAACTTCATGGATTTGCTTCTTCTTTGTGCATTAGATGCACAAGGTCCCTAGATTAGTTAGTTACTATGGCATCAAACAGCATTGACATAAAAAATATGTACATTTTCATGCAATCATTCTATCTCATTATTTCATATTTCTCCATCCCATCCAACTCTTAGGAAATGTTGGGAATTTATTCAACTTGTATTATTAACCAAAAGGCTCAAGTTTTGGTTTGAAGTATCCGTATCAATACCAGTCTTCTTTTGAGCTTACTATGAGAAATTCACTTTATGTACAAATTTAGGGCCTATTTGCTTAAATTTGATACCTTATTTGCTTAATGTTGGTCATTTTTTTTGGCCAATTGCATAAAGTTTGTTGAAAATTTTCAATGGAAGACAGATGAAAGCTGTATGAACTTGATGAATCTGAATGCATTCTTGAAATTTTTTAAACATAAATAAATTATTTAATTGATATTTTTATTCTTTTTTTAAAAGTAGATCGATTAATTGATCAATCCTTTAAGTAGATCAAATCACCATATCTTTTTACTGCACTCTTGATTAACTCATTATCACTTGACTTATTAATTGTTATTAATCAACACTGTAGTTGTGGATAAAGGTGAGCACTGTTTGCATGATCTTCACTATAGAAATATAGATTATTAATCTTAAGTTATTTGACTTTACTTGACATTTTACATGCAAACAACTTTTAACTGATTTTTAGTGATTAGTCTGTTTTATTCCGACAGTTTGAAGATATTGGATCACATGGTACTAAGGTTATTATATATAATCTGTGGCTCAATGATGAAGGGATTTATGAACTAAGCTTTGATGATGATGATGAGGTATGTTGTATCCTCATGGTGACTTTTCATCTATTCCACTGTTCCAGTTCTTAGTGAGCATGATACAATCTGAAGTTGCACCACACAAGCATTGATTTTTGAGTCCATCCTTTTTACTCTCTTCCTTGGCTGAAGTATATGACTGCCAACAATTGAAATTCTGAAGGCCGCAATCTTTTATTCTCATTCCATCTATTAATATATATTTTTTAATGTTCCTTCATAGGACATTAGGTTAAGGGATGAAGCTAATCTTGCAAGCACAACAAAGGTGCCCAAAAGAGTCGCTGAACTAAGATCACATATGTCCTACCGTCTTCGCTACTCTCTTCGGGTACCTTTTCCTATGAAAACCTCAGTTGAAACCTTCTCAGTGGCTGATTATGTTGACTTTCTAAGTGAAATCACCCACTGATATTTTCTAGGCATATGCTTCAATCCTATACCTCAGAAAGTTTACAAACTTCAAGATCTTCTTGAGGGGGAAACCTATAGAGCAGTATAGCATTGCAGATGACTTAATGTACTCAAAAGTTGTATCTTACAAGCCTCAAACTTCGGAAGCATCAAAAGAGGTTAGAAGATAAAGCAGCATGTTGGATTGCATAATAGGGATAACTTGACAATCATGATTATGATGATAGTCAAGTGAAACTAATTTTGTTTTTCCCCATACAAAGAATATGAGAGGTTGCATCATCATATGTTGGAGTTGAAGATATGATAATGGGGAATTGGGGGTTTAAAATGTAAACTTCTTGTCACCATCTATGCAGGTTGCTGTGGAGACAACTATTGGATTTATCAAGGAAGCTTCTACTCTTGGAGTTTCTGGATTTAATGTGTACCATAAAAATAGACTCATCCGGGTATTCAAATATATTCATTTAAGCCATGTTTTTATCATGGTTTGATATTCTTTTATTGAATGGATATTCTTCTCTTTCTGTAGATCTTAATGTAAACTAGTTTATAGCTAAAGTTTGGCTTGTCTCATTGTCTTTAGTATTCATGACCATTAGGATATCTGGCATAAATTTTAATGATTTCAAATTAGTTTCAAATCTTTTAATAAAGAAAACGGGGAGAAGGGCGAGGCAAGGCATTTGAAGCACCTATCAAGAGGAATTACTTTGTACTAGATTAAAAGTCACATGTTGGTGTTCTAACCTCTCCGGAGTCTCCTAGTTATTTCCTCTCCATCCCAGTTCCCCATGTAGTCTTCTACTTATTATTTTATTTTCTCTTAGCTTACTTTTAAATGTCTTCCTGTTAGTTTTATTTAGAGTGTACCAACAATTTAGTTCCTCAACGTGGAAAACACCAATAATTTCATCTCTCAATGTTATTTTCTAATAAAGGTCCTCCAATCATTAATTTGTCTTGCAGTAGTTCATCTTATCAATTTGACTGACTTAAAAATACATGTGACACCATAATTGATATTAACTATTGTTTCATTGGCCTCTAAAAGTTGATGCTTTGTTGATGAAAATCTAAAATCAAAGGCTTTGATTGTTCGTGACATGTGATCTACAATTTTCATACTAACGCCTACATATATTGCGGTTGTTTCATTCAAATAATTCAAATTAACTCATTTTTAGTTTTTATTCCAATTTTCATGAATTATAGGGGTCTGAGTGGCTAGTTTTATATTTAGTTAAGGTAATGGATGAACTGAATTATTATAAAAATTATGGATTTTAGGATTAAATTATTGAAAAATAACAGGAGGGACAAAATTGTTGGTATCTTACACATCAAGGGACTAAACTGTTAGTCTACTCTTTTATTTAACGGCAATGCTTGAGAGATCCATGTAGAAAACTGTTTGATTTATCTGTATAACAATATTAGTACTATGGAGGAAAATCATGAACTATGATAGAATTGGTTTGGAAAGTCAAACTATTCAAATTAATTTCACATTATGTTGCACTTAAACAGCCTTATTGGAAAGTTACCAGCGGTGGGGCATCCAAAGGGTATGGTGTTGTGGGTATGGCAACTTTCCTTCAATTTTTCATTTCTAATCATTTCCTTTCGCAATCCTGTTATTTATAGCCTTTCTGCAAAATATCTATAGGGGTTTTAGAAGCGAACTTTATAGAACCTGCCCATGACAAGCAAGATTTTGAGAGATCGTCATTGTATATCAGACTCGAAGCAAGACTGAAGCATATAGTTTCAGAATATTGGTCTGTCTTCATTTCTTTTTTACATCACTTTATGAAGCAAGTCAGATGATTGCCCTTTCTTTCCCATTCAGTGATTGTTATCATATTTTCATCTTATATTCTCTTTAACATAATTTTTATATCCAATTGGACACATGAGCCTGTGATTTGTTATGATGAAAAGCCTGCATACAGGATAGAATGTTTTGCCCTTGTTTGATTCTATAATGGTACCTTGATATAGTATGAACCACATAACTATTTGTCATGTCTCCACACAGGAAAACGCACTGCCACTTAATGGGATATACAATTCCTGGCTCTACAAATAGTACAAAAACAAGCACACCTGCTGTTAATCGTCATTTACCTTTGGTCACACCATCGAGCAGCTTAGGGTTCAGTTCTCAGAAGGATCCCATGGTAAGTGGCCTCCTTGGTTGGTAACTGGTATGCTTATATGATTCTTTTGGGGCACTATCTGCAATCATTCATAACTTGAATATGTTTGTATTGATCATAATCTTAATATGTTTAATTATAGGATGTGTTGCTTCTAAATTATTGGTGAAGCAAAGCATTGGTATTGAAATTATTGCGAATCTATGGAATATCATAAAAGCTGTTGATGCAGGCCGATGGTACTAATTTGTTTGATATCTGTATGGAAGAAAACACAACATTTAGAAAACCAAAATTTAAATAGCTAGAAAATAAATATAAAAGGATAGCCTGCCTAGGGCAGAAATGGCTGCTGATGCCAAAGTTTCCTCCCTCTCCCTGACTTTCAGGAATTGTGCAAGTCCAGGCTAGGTATTTGCTTAATAACAGAAGCTGTAAGGCCTTTTAGTGTGGCAATGAACTTATCTGTTCCTTTTTGTAATCACTGAAGGTGGTGTTGTCATTGATGCAGAAGTGGTTGGTTTCCCTCATTAGTATGAATTTATAGTTCCTCATTTCTTACTTTTTTATTTTTAAAATATTCTTTCAAGCAGTTTTTAGGTTGCAGTTGAGATGAAATAACTTGAACTTGGGATCTGAGAGAGGGTGAGGAGGAGAGACTACATCACAGTGGTAGCAGTAGCATATCATCTGATTGCCTCGGTTCTCATTTTTAACTTGGGCAAATTACTCGGTTGGTGCATAACTGTTTCAAATGTTCCAATTTCATACAAATATTTTTGTTCTCCATTGGGTATAACAACTCTTGAAGTTGTACATGGATGGTACAAATGGTCAATTATGACTAACTTTAATTACATGGTTAATTCATAAACTGCTTTGGATATTCCAACTTTGTATAAATACTTATTTTTTTATCCCTGTTAATACAATTTTTTTAAATTTCTAGTACAAATAAAAAATTTTAAAGAGATATCATTATAATTTTTAACTAATAATATTTGGAAGATTCAAAATAATTTATGTACTAACCATATAATTAACCATATCGAAATTGAGAATTTGTACCGATTGGGTACAATTTAAAGAGTTCTTGTGCTAAGTTTGTACACTTTCTCAAGTTATGTACCAACAGGAAACAAAATTATTTATACCAATTTGGAATATTTTAAATAGTTTATATACCAATCATATAATTAACCCTTTTTAACCTTGTCCCATTTTTATGATAACACTTGTTGCGTGAGTTGCCATATTGCAGAATTAAACTGTATACATGCATCATGTTTAGGTAGCTGGTGATTGAAAAATAATTTTCTAGACTCATTTCTTCTTAAATATCCTCTTTCTAGGCCATTGCAAGTTTGTCCTACTATTCAACGGGCATAATTAACTGTATTTGGACTATTAAAAATTCTCAGTTCTGCTCTAATTAATTTTCTGTGGATCAACTTTACTTCTTATTTTTATTTGTAGGGCCGTTACAAACCAGTACAATCAATAGAAGGTAGTCCGACTACGTCAGTCGATTTAATTTGTGCGGAGAACATCAAACTATTTATGAGGTAAAATGTTTTAGCTGAATACAAATGTTATTGATGCTTAATATGCAGTTCAATTCTGAAAATACTGCCAATCACTTGAATAATCTCCATTCCTAAAATGAATGCTTTATTATTTAATGTTTCCAGTGATGCTTGATTTTGTGAAAGCTTGAACAAAATAAAGTCTGAAACTTTCCAGTATTGTGGAAATCATATTCTTTGGGATGATTAAGCAGCTTTAGCAGTTCTATAACATGAATTATATTACCAAATATTTTCCAAAAGAAGATATTGTGGAATTACTGAGACAAGTTGCATAGTGGGAATGAAGGCTAGAATGAACAACTATGGGCTAAGAAGTGGCACATTGTGTTATCTTTATACTTATCTTTGTTTTGGCATAGAAATCTTTATACCCAAGAAAGTAGAATTTGAAGCTAACTTAATAAAATGCAGGGAGAATTGTTTTTGTTTAAAGATAAGGTTGATATGTTTTTTGTTTAAAGATAAGATTGAGATTTTTTGCATCTATAATATTGATTCTTTGGCAGATGTGAGGCACATAAGCAGGCTGATTCTGAGTTGAAGGAAAAGGTAAATACATTATCCACACTTTACTTGGAGTAGGTGACAAGTATTGCATATGATTAGTTTTCTTTACCCGTTTCCCCCTTTTTGACATGGTTGAAGATTCGGAAGGTAGAAAAGGAATTGGCTGAGACACGTGAAAAGTGTGCTGAACTTTCTTCCTACCTGAAAACCAAGAGAAAACATCATGTTGTCAAGCTTGAGTAGCTTCAATTTTTTTTGGACTTTCCATCTCCTGGTAGGATTCCCTTTTATGTAGCACTACAATTTACCTTAGCCTTCTCGTCTACCCATCTTTGTACTCAAATCGATGCACACACTTCAAGGAAGTGGTGGAACAACATACATTTGTTTGAATCTGAAATTTGCTGCATGTTTGCATCGTTTACATTAGTTCCCTGCAAACTTTATGCTTTACACGTACACACTATTTTCTATTTTCTATGGTTAGATGGATTGCGGTAGCATGAACATGTATATCTTTGCAGTGGGGGATGCCAAATCAGATACACTTCAAATTTATGATCAGGAGATCAGGAAAAAAAGTCCTCTCTCCGTGCCTCAAGACCGGAAGCCTTGAATTTATTTATGTTGTGTATTCATCCTTTTCTATGATTATGTGGGCTTTCTTTGTCCTCTATACGTGAGACTGGAACAAGTTCTAGATCCATGTCTAGTCAATAGTTGTACAAGTGCTTATGCCCCGTCCTGCCATGAGATCAACAGCCATGCGGGGAAAAAGCCACGGTGCTAGAGGTGTGCCATGAGATCCATTGTTGTGCGGGGGAGTGTAGGGTAGCCTTCAAACAAGATTGCGGGGAAAAAGCAGTTGTAGTAAGGGTGGCAAGGATGGGAGTGTACGGTAGCCTTCAAACAAGATGTTCTCATTTTCTGTCTCGTTGGTTAAAAATAGCGCAGAAAATTTTAGGGTTAATCTTGAACTCTCTAAAGGTTAAAAACACAATTCAAATTAATACTCTAAATTTCTATTACTCGCCTCTAGGCAATCTTGCTAGGTGTTTGGGATTAAACGTATTTATCGTGCCCAAAACTCCGACAACCTATTGTTTTTTTGTATAGCTCTATAAATTTGATGCTATTGGTAACTACCATCATTGTAAAACCAGATCTCAATGTTCACGTACCAGTGAAAATTTTAGCTAAATAACTCCCACCTCTATTTTCGTTTTTTCTACGTTGATTTCTTGATCAAAATTTAAATTTGTATTTTTTGATAGCATATAATAAAGGTTAGAATGACATTGTTCCGATAAAAAATGTCGGTAAAGTGACCATGGGTAGCTAGCGAAGATGTTAGGTAGTTTGTTTATAATTTTTTAAATATTTAAGAATGTTATTTGAATAAAAAAGTTTAGGAACCTAAACGTAATTTTTAAAAAAATTAGTGACTAAACTGCAATATAATGAAATAAATTACCTAAATGGAAGGCAGTAAAAGAGTAGTAACCTAAAAAAAAGTTGGAGAAATTTAAGTAACCAAAATGAATAACTTAAAAACAGAATAAAAACTTAAGTAAAACTTTTTAAAAGTTTTAGGTATTTAAATATAATTTTTGAAAAGTTTGAGTATTAAATGATAATTTTATGGAAATAAAAATCTAAATGAATATCTTTAAATAGTATAAGAAACTAAAGAAAATATTGGAGAAACTTAATAATTAAAAAATAATAGTTTAAAAGATGCTAAATAATTAAATAAAATATTTTGAAAAGTTGAAGTAAATACAAATTTTGAAAAATATGATAATTAAATTGAAATTTAATGAAAGTAGGGACTCAACTAAAGTTAGAAATTTTGACCATTGACTCATACAAGTTAGATCTTTAAAAAGGGATAAAAAAATGTGAAATGATATTTAATAATTTTGGAAAATAACAGTAAGTAAAATGTAAAAAGAAAATTAGAGATCTAATTGAAAAACTCGGAGTTATTGAAATATTTTGGTAAAATACGAACTAAAAAATCGTGAAGGGTTTGTCTATATGGAGTTAAGTAAATTGAGTACGTATGGAAAAATAATAATTTTGAAAAAAAAATTACGGGAGCATAAGAGTTCATGATAAGGGTCAAACTTACACTATTTTATAATTTGAATTATGTAGAAATATTATACAATAAATATTACGGGAATTGTGCATCCATATACTAGGAGAAACCATTGGGACATACTCTCGACTATAACAATGAGTATAATTTCCAACTTTGTGTCTAATTGCCCCGATTTTTATCAGTACTTACTGATTTTTATATTTAATGGTATAAATACATTGGAAATAATTGTTAAGGAAATATACACAAAAAAAAAAGTATAAGCAACAATACTTATTAAATGAAGGGAAATTTCCTAATTGATTAATAAACAAACCAAGATTTAGCGAAGTAAAATACGGGTGTGAATCTAGAGATTTTCAAATAATCGTGACTGAATCGCTGAATCCAGCTTGAAATGCAGGGGCTAATGCCTTCGTTTGAGTTAGGGAAGTGTTAAGGTCAAATATGTGAAATAAAGGACCAGAGTCCGATATTGATAAAGTATCCGCATACCATTTTGGAATGAAATTGAAAACTAGTAATTTCGAAAGGAGAGCATAGCCCTGGTAAAGTACTTGTAGATATTTTTCGGGTATTTAATTTTAACTTTATGTATTAACCCAATAAAGAAATTTTTAGTGGGGATGGTCAGTAGTGTGACATCCTCAATACTTGATTGAGGGGAGTCAAGTGTGTACCCATTATAGATGGAAAGGGACGTTAAATCGGATGATAAGTACTTGTCCAACAATCTCATTGTTGGTTCGGATAAATGTACCCATCCAATATTGTGCTTAGGGACTTTAGTTCAAATGATAAGTAAATGTCCATCGTCCATGGGTGTACCCATACAGATGGAAGGAGACGTTGGTTCGAATAATAAGTATCTGTCCTATGATATCATTGTTAGTTCAGATAAATGTACCCGTCCAATGATCCCATTTTTAGTAGTAAACCTCGTAAAGAAAGAATTAAAAAGAAAGATTATATGAAAACCAGATATGTGATTTGAAGTTGTGATAGTATCAAGTTCATTAAGAATCCGATGAGCGGCTTCCGCACTCTATGAAATAAGAGCTCACCACTCACCTTAAAACATTTGAGGAATTTTCAAGGAGAGGAACACGAAGATAGGGATATCCCCATAGAGCACAAGACTTAAGACAAGGTATTTGGGTAAACAACATATGTATTCATAGTAGATACTCATTTCTCGGTATTTTAAATTGTAGACCATTCTTTGATGTAAAATGTTATTCCAAAAGTTTAAATTATGAGTGGTTTTGTTGTTATATAATAATATGATCCTTTTGACATGTCGGTCCTACCATAGTGAGGTACACACTATAGTAGTATCGAGAGAACATGGTGGTTATACACTAGCACCCGAGACCGGGAATTTGGGTCAATGCATTACAATCCTAGTACGAGGACACATCTTTGACCATACCTATGTACGGACTAAGGTGTCCATGCTAGATTGTATGTGTGAGTATTATTGTCCAATCTCTAAACATATCGAATAAAATATCAACTTATGAGTGACTAGACCTTTCTATGATGCACACAATACCCCAGAGTGCTCGACGTATTGGACTAGTGTTATCTCTCCTTATTCTAACATTAATGTCTAGTTGTACTTAGGATCATCACTATCTCATACCGAGTATCTCATGATCCCATTCACAGTCAAATATAAACAAGATTTTTTAGGCTTTAATTCGCTATCTTTGTACTATCAACCCTATGGAATGGAATCCACTTCTAGCACTATAGAAAGTTTCTTGGCATGGCCCATTATTCAAAACATCTTGTTAAGTTTTAATTTCGATACTAGGCTTGTAAACTCTATTTCACCTAAATAGAATAACCGAAAATAAGAACAAAAATGAGAACGAAAAATTTTCAAACAGAAAACTAAGGTCTAGATTGAACTAGGAATACGCAAAGTAGGCAATGTGGAATATGAAGTGATACAAAGTAAAATATAAACCATCAACTACCAAATAAGTTGAATCAATTCAACCAATTAAGGTCAGAACCAAACTAAATCAAGGGGAAGCGAACCTAAATCGGATTGACTTGGAACAAATCGAGAAAAAAGGATTCAAAGATTTATTTTTTGGTTGACTTAAAAAGGAAAAATTGGTAAATTGAGGTTACCACAATTTTCTTTTTGCTCAATAGGTTACCACCAATTAGAAAATGAATTTACAAATTTTTAATTTTTAAAAAATAGGTTGAATTGAGCCTGAACTAACCAATTTTCATTTCATGTCAATGAAACCCAATTCAATTAAATTGGTCAACGGTCTAACGGAGTTAACAAGGTCAAACTAATCAGCAGGCTGAAATGTTTGGTCAGCGCATATCAGCGTGCACAATCAATCAACGGGCGTTGTGTGGCGAGCGCGCCCATCAACTACCATGTTAGTATTTTAAAGCACTGACCAATTAGAGGGTGACGCATGGATGTACTCATTAGTCAACCGAAAGAAGTTCCACATAAACCAGGTGAACTAATCAATGTTTGACACATGGGAAAACCACGTCGGACACCTACGATAATTCATTAGTGGACATATGGCGTTATCACAATATATCATGTGAGAAAGCTAACGGTCGTCTGACGATTAGATTTGGTCAACTGCCACTTTGGACTGGGCAACCAATGTGAGGTCTCCATGTGTTAGATAAGACAGTCAACAAGTGACATTGATACTTAGTAGGATTCCATGTCAGGTACATATTATTGTCTTCAACCTTGAATTAACCTAATAGAGAAGAGAGAAGGAAATTGCATTATATCCTTTCATTTCCACATAGTGAATATTCACTCTGATGGCGGGAGTATGGCAGGATATAAGGGCTTGCAGATGGTGAAACATATAAAGCCAAGAGTACGTGAGTTCACTATATAAAGAGATCCCCCACTCTCATTCTCCACACACCTCAATTGCTTAGAAACTCTCAAATGTTCAGTTTTTTGACAATCCTCCAACCAGAGCTCCCATTTAGGTGATATTCTCCACCATAGAGTGCGCTCTCGGGTTCCCAAGAATTCTGGGAAAGTTCTCCACTCGATAGAAATCTCCTTTCAATTGGAGGACGAGCGGAGAAGCCCTAGCAAGCTTGCATAGTACCTAGACCCCAACTCCCGATTGCACTCAAACTGGATTGAGCTAAATTCAAGTTAGTCCATAACCATTCATGGTCAAACTGAGACTCCCATACAATCTCTAGTCAAGCCCACATCTTCCCTACACCACCATGGTAAGTCCCCGATACCACCATTCATTGGAATTTCCAAATTTTAGTCTAGTCTAATTAAATTCTTTCGAACTTAATTTTTGACAACTCAAGCCATCAATTGAAGTGTCATTTGATCCTAGAGTAATTTCTTAGAGCATAGCTAGCTTCCCCTACCGAGAACTCCGGTTGGTGTGCCCTCACTTATAAGAATTCAAAACTTTCTGTCTCTAGGATTGATTTTTCGATAAAGCTCTATTCTCTGCCATTTTTAGGCCAAATTAGATTATTCAAATATTGAAATGTACATAGGTATAAAGGGAAAACGCTTAGTATCATGATATGGCTAAATTATGAAGGTTTAGGCTTGGTTTTATGAAAAATAAAGTTTTTAGGACTAAATTATAAATTTGGCAAGTTAGGACCTAAATTGTAAATATTGATAAAGCCAAGTACCCGAATGAAAATAAGAAGAACATCAGGGAACTAAATGAAAGATTTAAGAGGATTAGGGACCTAATTGGAATTGAGGTAGAACTTAGGGACTATATATAATTAAAGGAAAATATAAGGCTTTAAGTGTAATTTCCTTATGTAAAAGGACTTAATTGTCCAAATTATTATAGGATCCATCTTCATGTGTACACTTATGAGGAAGGGTACAAATAATTGAAAATCTCTCTAATATGAGCACATCACCGAACACAGGTGAGTGAGATTTATGGTATCGAGTTTGATTTGGCCAATTATTTATTATTACTCACACATGATGATAGCATAAACCCACTTGAAAACACTTTTATGATATATGTTTTTTATAATAGCATAAACCCTACTTGAAAACCTTTTTAAATGATAGATACTCTTGATGATAGCATGAATCTTATTTAAAACATTTCTTTTGAAAATGATAGATATTCTTGAAAACACTTTTCTAAAGTTAGGGTCTATATTTATTACTCAATGCAGGAAATGGATCGAGCCCATAGTTATAGTCAATGGAAGTGGGCTAAATCCATGTTTATTGACAATTGAGCCCAAGTACATCATTTTCAAAAGAAGTTAGCCCAATATTATGTTTTGAAAAAACTCGTGATAGTGAGTCAATGTCATGTTTTGAAACTTGGAATGCGCCTTCTCCCATAAATAATACTTCTAAGGGAGTAATGAGCTCAATTTCGAAATTAAAACTTAAATAAGAAGTTTTGAGTAAAGGGTTATGCTCAAAAACTTTCTACAAAGCTAGAAGCGGGTTTAATATCATAAAGCTTATAGTACAAATATGATGAATTAAAGTCTAAAACACCATGTTTGTGTTTTATTGTAAACAAGATCATGGAATCTCTGTATGGGGTAGTGATAATTCTAAAAACTTCTAAACAGTAAAATAGGAATAGGGAGAGATAACACTAATCTAATAGGTCGAATACTCTAAAAGTTATGTGTGGATAAAACCTGGTGAAAGAGAAAATGTCTAATCTCTCAAAAGTAAACAATTCAATCAATATGTTTAGGGTTCAAGCAATGGTGCTCCCACGGATCTGACTTGGATACTTTAATTTACATAGATGTGTGGTTGAGGATTTGCCATTATAATAGAGTGGTTGATAAAGTTAATATGAATAATAAGTGAAATAGAAGTGAATTATATTTTGAGATAGTGTGATTCTTTCATAATAAAATTAATATGATGAATACTTGATTAAACTTAAAATATTACCTTAACCATAAAATTACATTCTAAGTTTAACTCTCTTAAAATAATTTTATCAAAGAGTTTTTATTTTCATATAAATCAATTAAGTATATATGTTGAATCTTAATATGACGCAGTTTACTAAGTTGTTAACTAATCACTCTTCCATAAACTTTTTCAGGTAATAAAAACAACAAATAAAAATTTAGAAGTTGACATCCGCGTCTTTACGATGGACATGGAGTAATAGCAATAACACATGCGACCTGTGAGCAACCAAACTGACAACACTAATGGGAACTACGGACAACAATAGTCGCATTGCCTGGACAACTTACATGGAAAAAAGAAACTACTTGCAGATGGTTTTATGATACCCAATCCCGTATGATCGTAATATTGAGTTTTTTTATAAAGGTTTGATAAAATGAAGAAATTGATAATGTTTTTCACCATTTATTCATTGATTGCATATTACATTATAATAATTAGAATATTTTTATAAAATATTCTTTTATAATATTATAAATATAAATAGCGATATACTTATACAAACAAATATATATATGTAGAATATTAATATATAAAATTGATAATGTAAATATAAAAGATTTATTCTCATTTATTTATTGACTGCATAATATATATAGTATAATAATTAGAATATTTTTAAAAATATTTTTATAAAGTATTATTTTGGAATATTATAAATACGTGTAGAGATATACATTGATATAGACAAAAATAAAGAGAAATACATGTATAAAATAAATACATAAAAATGTTTTACTCTCCATCCCACTATATAAATTATAATAATTTTTTTAATAAAAATAATGTACTAAAATCAGTATAGTCAGTTTCGGCCTTAAATTTGTAGTAAGAGAGATTTGGTCATATTTTCATGTTTTTTTTAAGTTGGTTAGGTTTTTCTTGTCTAGATCGAGCCAGACGATCTGCGGCCCACGGAGGACAAGCCACTTAACCCGCTTAGACCATTCTCTTGTGCCATGCGGCATGCCCCTCCCCTATTAGGGTATCCGTCCTTAGGGGATGTGGTACTTTGATGGTCATGGAATTGTATATAAATTTTATTTGGTTTCTTATTTTATTTGTTGGTATAGTCACTTGTACTTGGGAGTCTCTCATGATGCAGTTGGCGCTAAATTGATGCAGTCTCTCAATGCAAATTTTCTAAAAAAATAATAAAAGTACAATAAAATTGATTCAAGAAAAAGGTAAAATTCCACGCTAGCATTAGAGCAAGTTCATTGTTATTATATATAAATATAATTGTACGAAAATGGTTTCTCAAGTGCATAGATCGATAACAAATAGTAGATAATATGTTATGGCTAAATTAGACATGCTGATGAAATAAGAGGCAGGGAGAGAACAAATCTTTATGTTCATCTTAAGACCTTTGGTGCGGGAAAAATAACGTACCGGCCATGTATCCGCCGCTACTCTGTGCTTCAGGGTACATCGATGAACTAGGATCATAGACCACTGCAGCGCTAGCCGCCATTGTTACCGGGTAGTGCTGCTGGGCCGCGTGGCCGCTGCCGCCAGCCCCACCTGAGGAACCCTCTCCACTACAACCCAAGTAGGCAGCAGCAGCGGCCTCAGGTCCCTGGTCGTAGAGGATGCCCTTGAAGATGCGGCCGCCAATGGTCAAGGCCGTCTGGTATGCGTAGGTGTCCTCGGGATCCTCGACGGTGCTAACCTGCACGCACCGGAAAAGGGCGGTGGACTCCAGTTGTGTTGGGAGTTGGGCGAGTTTCAACCCTGGCAACGGGTTAATGGCAACAAAATCGACATCAGCAATCATTATCATTATCATCGTAAAACTACGGTATGTTAAATATTCCATCTTCAAGTCCAAAGAAGGAACCAAAATAGATGAGATTGCTAAAAAAACTAGATAGCTAGGCTACAGGGTCACTACTTAGGTCATCTATATGTATCCAGCTGTCTTATCTTTTGTTTAAAAATTAATTTGAGGGCATGAGCACATGAAGATGACTAGGTAAAAAAGACTCAATAAAGTAGAAATATAGACAAATATGTTGGAATCCTCCTAAATGGATGGATTCATATAAACCCTAAGTTAAGTTGATAGTGATGTTAGTAGGTTGAAATATTCTAAAAAGAAACAAATAAAACTTGACAAGTGATTAAAAAAAACGAAATCAGAGGTAAACCTAGCTGCTTGCAAGCTCAAAATCCTCAGATCCTGAAGGAATACTACTAGAGATCCGATCCGACCCGTGGAAAAACAAAGATTTTATAAGAAATGCAACTATCTCCTCCATGGAAATAGAGCTTCCTTCCCTGTAGACGAATTTAATCGAAGTCCTATGTATCACCTTCTTAAAAAAGGGTATTTGTTGCAGAGGGCATTTCATTGTTCTTGATCATCTTGGTCATGGTTCAATTTTGATCGGCCGGAACTGTAAGGAACTATACCTGTGTTCCGATGCTGACTGCTCCTTTTTATCAGGAAAGACGAGAGAAAGAAAGATGTGTGAAGAAGACATCTTCGTTCATGGCGGAAAAAAAAGAGAGCTAGACTGACGGATCTAGTGCAACTCCTGATGAAGAAAACCGGAGCTGTCTTGTCAGCGCGCAGTATACACAGCAAGAGATCTGCTTCACCACCTTCAAGCATGTCTATTTTCTTTTTCCGCCTACTGACCGAACCCTCTATTCCTTGAGGCGACTCGGGAAAGAAAGAGAGATAAAGAAAGAAAGAAAGAAAGAGAGATCTGGAGTGCGTTTGAGAGCTTTCTATATGTAGAATTGTGTATTCGATGATATGCATTATAATTCTATATGCACAAATTGTACCTGAGGTGGTGACGAACAGCTGGTCAGAGGGGTGGTTTTCTCGTAGGCGCTTAGGAGCGTCAACTTCTGCACCGCCACTGCCGTGGCCGAAGTGGTGGTGCTGCAGACTCTTGAGGGCAGTGAGCTGCTGGTGCCGTTCGCGGCGCTTAGCGACGGGGACCCACGTGCTCTTCACGTGGGTAGGGCAGTCGAACCCCCGGCTCTTGCAGCAGGTCCGGCACCTCATGTAGGCGCAGTCCTTCTTCGCCTGATTCCCGCAGTCCTGGCAGTTCACCGCTCCTCCTCCTCCTCCACCCCTCACCGACGGCGCAGTCCTTCTTGAGCTGCTCTCGTCCGGCGCGTTCATCGACGACGACCTGCTAACACCCCACACTCCCCCCAACTGTTGATGATGATGAGCTTGAGCTTCCTGCCTCACCGCCGACTCAAACCCTCCCAGCTGCTGCTGCTGCTGAAGCCATAGCTCCTGCTGGTGTTGTTGCCCTTGTTTGCCGTAAGGCCAGAACCAGCTTTCAGCCGGATTCTGAGCGGTTGCGGTTGGCTCTTCCTCCACGGGACGTCGGTGGCCAGTATGATCCGTCCCCTGCGGCCTCCCGGCGCCCGATCCACAACCTCCTAGAGAAAACATATAGGCCATAATCTCTCTATCGCCGCCTTGCTCCGACTGCCCATATCACGCCACGGGAGGAAGAGATGCGTACAATCACTCTATGATTGCAGTAATGAGCATTAATTGATTCGGGCGTATTACAGACCCTCTCTCCACTAACTGCGACGCCGCCATGGGAATTAATCCCCTCCCTGTTGTCTCTTTCTCTCTCTCAAACTGTAGTTCTCGGGAGGAGAGAATGGAAGGGGGAAAGCTTTTCTAGGAATGGCCGAACAGCGCCTCCGTCGTCTGTCAGTCTCTGCTCTGTCTGTCTCCTCCTTCCCTCCGTCTCTCCCTCTATCTCGCTTTCTCTCTCTCACCGCTTTCTTCACGTTGGCTATGAATGATGAATGTGACGGGTTTCTCCATCTCTTCTCCCTGGCCCTGCTAGTATCTCAAGCTCGAGAACGGAGAGTGAATGAATCAGTGAATAATCCAAAACCCCAATGAACACCCATCTAACGGTGAAAGATATGCCGCGTGTCAACTACTCTCGATTCCGACAGGGAGGATTATTGCCAAGCGCCTCATAAAGGGAGAAAGTATTCTATAGTACGCCGTTCACCATATTTTTTGAAAATTTCTGTATATTATCATTATATAATAATTTACCAATATTATGTTCTAACTAATAATTTGTCTCAATTATAAAGCTCTGGACTAAATATGCTTACCAATATAAATTGATTTAGTAGATTTAACATTTTTTTAAGAAATAACTCAAGATTGAGATTATCAAGTGATAATAATTATTATTGAAAATATTTTCGGATGAATTTGTAAAAAAAATTAAATATGCTTCCTTCTTAAATATTTTATATTAGTAGTATTTAAATAAATAATCAACTGAAAAATATATTATACCGTTTGAAACATGTAATTATATATAATAAACTAATTAAATGGATTCAGTGGTAAATTGTTAGAGTTTTACTAATTTATTTTCTAATTATTTTTTCTCAAAATTTTTATTTTCTAATTCATTTGCTCGGAAAATTGAGTTTTTTATATTCATATTATCCACTTTAAAAAAACCTTATTAATGTGAACTCAGCTACATTAAAGGTGATTGTGCAAAAAAACTATATTCCAGGCAATAAATCCAAAACGATCCACCAGAGAGATTTAATTTGAGCAGTGAAGAGAACTTATGTCAATTCCTTTTCGGGCTAATAAATTGCCAATGATTGCTTTATCAATTTATAGTGTATGTATGATGGAAAGAGCATTACCCTGCAATTATTGCCCACTTCTTTTACATTTCTATGTAGGCTTGTAAAAAAAAATCGGTCCTATCCACCTCAATTGACTCTAAATTGAACTACAGACCCCAATTAAATAAAAGAACATTCATTCTTAAGCCTAGAATTTTTTAGGTAAAATGCATTACATTAAATCTTTATTTGATTCTAAATTACTTATAATATATCGTATATTAAAATAAATCAATATTATAAAAATACATTACTTAATCAAGAAATAATATTTATAAATAATTTATTTTATATTACTTTGAAGAAAACAATATTTACAAATAATTTATAAAATACTACTAATATTTTATTTAAAATAACAATAAAAAAATAGGATTTGTGTAAGAGCAGTATATTACACTTAATCAAATCATATTCGATTAAAAAGGTCACATTTCTTGGATGTGGAGTGCACCAGATTTATTTGACGGCATTAATTATAACACAAATTCATGAAAATTTCGGTCTATTTTAATGTTTAAATTCAATAATAGGTATAAGAAAAAGAAAAAATGACGTGGGTGGGCTACTCATAACCTTTTGGATTCACATGGCACGCGTATGTGGATGGTCTTTAACAATGAATGCTCGTATTATTTTAATTACATAATTCATATATCTATCTATCCGTACAAAAAATAAGATAAGCTGAAAATATGACTACAAAAGGAAGATGACAGGAGCTAGTCCAGTACTATAGGTATATATGCATATATATATATATAATTTTAAACAATAAAGTATACCAAAGTATTACACCATGAAGGGCAATCCGGGTAATATCCAAAACTCCACTAATTCGAAGGCTAAACCCATCTAAATAATATAAATTATTATTATTATACGATTTAAAATAGAGAATATTTGAAGTTAAATTACATATATATTATTAAACATTTTTAAAATTTTACAATTTTATATAAAATATTTTAAAAATATTATTTTGTTCTCAACTATTTATATTAAATTATATTGATAATATCAAATATTTATAAAAAAATATTTTAGTAAGAAATATTTTTAATGATAAATATTTAATAAAAAATAAACTTATTTGAAATAAGAAACACTTTTTTACTTCTAATAAGAAATTAGTTTATTTTATCAAAAAATTGATATTAAAATAGTCTTTTGAAAGATAATATTTAAATTAATATTTTTATTAATTTATTATAAAAAAGCTTCAAAATATTTAATATTTTTTTTTATAAATACCTAGAGTATATTAATGTAAATTAGCATAATGTTTGAGGATAGCATATATCAAACCATATGTGCTCCCATATTATGACTTATTTATAGACTTTGGCCCAAAACTAATTAATATATAGTAACGTACTCTACCGTATGCATCCGCGCATGAAGGATCTGAGATTTACATATAACTAACTGCATGGTCCAGCCAGAAGCAGGCACGTTATTTTCTTCAAACCAGCATGCGGCAGCAGCAGCACTACCTGCAACACTACAAATTCCCTCAAATTCATGGCAACTCTCTGTACCCCTCTGCTCTGCTGATAATGCAGATGAAAAAGGGCTGATGTGATAGTTCAACTTTGTTTTCTAGTGCTTCTATGTGTAACACTATCGAGATGCTTGCTTTCTTCGGACAGAATCTTGCCCGATAATGCTCGCCTGACTGAGCCACCAACGATAGTTTCCTAACCATCCTAACCATACCAGTCCATGGATCGTCTGCTTATGTATAATATCCTCATCTTTACTATCGAAAAATGAAACATGTCATAGAACTTTGGATTCATCATAAGTTATTTATGTGGGCATGCGATGATCTGGATGAAGACCCGGCTCTGTCTCTTCCTAAATACTCATCAAAGCTAATTGTACCATCATCCTGAAGTTAGTAAGGGCATAAAAATCTTAACATAATTTTATTGATTACATTAATATTTTCGTTTTCCCCTTAAATTATTTTTATTTAAATATTTCGAATATAAAAATGTTACATTGGAGGTCACTTACCATACCCCTACTTGGATTAATTATAACCAAATGTGATTTTGGATATTTCTTTTTTATTTTGGCATAGTCAGATTTTGGATATAAGTTTAGGTAATTTTAAAAACTTTAAAAATATATTTAGATGAAAGGATTTGTAGAAGTTTGAAAAGAATGATATTTGGAGTGATAAATAAATCTTTTATTTAGTAAAATTTCTTAGAGATGTTCATGAACCATTTCTATACTCATTCAAACCCTTATATAAACTAAAATTCAACATAGATTATAAATTTTTTACTTAAAATAATAGTAATACCCTTTTTATAATTGACACTTACATCCAATATCAATTTATGATAATATCCAAATAACATATGAATATTTTCACCTTATATAGCAAAAAACTAAGAAAAAAAAGAGTAAAATTCACTATAAAAATTAATATGCTATAAGGTAGAGTGAAGTTTATCATTAGAGTGATAGATCTTGGTCATATTTTCACTAACTTGATTTTTGGTTATGTGAGTAAAGTAACTTATTGCTAATTAATGGGAACAAAACGAACAAAATTCAACATTATCAAATTATTTTTAATATTTAAATTATTTTAATACTGTTATTTATTATTTATATTATTTTTTTAGTATCTTATTTATTCTTATTCTTATATACATTAAATAAATTTATATATTAATAATATTTTATATAAAATTATATAACATAGATATATAATAAAATATTATATATAAAAATTAGTGTACCAAATGTATTTAATATAATTTAATTATATATATAGTAGCTAATAAATTATTTAATTTAATTAAAAAAGTAAATTTATTTTTCTAATTTTTTAATAAGCATTCATCTCAATTAATTTCCATTCAAACTATACATTATTAAAAAAATTTAACAATTTTAAATCTATCCCTTCACTCTCACTCTTAACCCATCACATCCAAATTAATGTAAACCCCTAAATACAAACATAGCATTAGTGTATTTTTCAATTTTATAATAATGAATACCTTCACCAGTTTAAAATTAAAAACATAAAAATCTTAGAATATAAAACACATCCATTTTTTTATAAAAAATTAAACTTTTTATAAATATAATATATAACTTTATAAAATATTTAAAATCCTATAAAAAATACCTAGAATAATACAAAGTTGTGCAATTCTTTTCCCAGTACCTCTACTTCAACTCAGCATTAGTCAAATTTGTAATATGACACTTCGGATCTTCTCTCCTTCCTTCGTTCATTCTCTATTCTCTAAAAAAATATGTTAGAGGTGCCATGAAAAACATTTACTGAAAATCTATCATTGTTCAAAACTCAATGTAATTTCTACTTAAAATGACTAATACATAAATTTTTATTTTTTTCCTTTCTCAAAACTATTTTAAAAGTTAACAAATTCAACTATAAGATATTTTCAAAAACTTATTATATAATATGGTTCCTTACTAAACCTACCATTAGTATATTAATTCGAGTAATTATTATATTTTATTCTGACATAGTTGGTCAAAAATCCTCATTCCATACCAAATAACGAGTGACATCTACGAGTACTCACTCATTATCATTTTTCCCTTTTCCAACATATATCATATCCATATGGGGTTTGCTAATAAAGAATTTCTCTATAATCACTTGTAACATATAACATGATCGAATACCCTTAAAAGGTGAAATTAATACATGTATTTATCAAGACTTAAATTAATGGTGTTTATATCAAACCAAATTCTCAAGAAGAGTCACTACTCATTCGAGAATTCATCAAATTAATCACAAATATATAATATTACCAAATCATAAGTATCATCCTTATCACTATCCATAATAATTAGTCAAATTAACAATAATAATAAAAATGCATCCCAAGTTACAAGTACCATACTTATCACTATCCACAATAATTTATCAAATCAATTATAATAATGGCCGGTTGTGGGCGAGGAGGGATTCGAACCCCCGACACCGTGGTTCGTAACTATGTGGATCTATCTGTTCTCGGAAGTACCCTAAAAAAAAGGAACCTTTCCTCTCCCAGCAGATTTTGGATTAAGAAGATGTGAAAGCACCTTTTTCTCTAATACATTTCAAATCACAAGTTTATTCCTTATCACTATCCACAAGAATTTATCAAATTAATCTCAATAATAAATCACAAGTGCCAAATTTATCACTATCCACCTAATTCACTCATTTCCCCCTTATCACTATTTATAGTTGTAGCTACCAACCCCTTCTTACCACTATCCACTTTCTAGACATAAGATTTCTCCATTATCATTATCCATAATTATAGATATCAACTCCCCATTATCATTATTCAAATTTTAGAAATAAACTTACTCTCTATTATCTTTATCACAAGATATACAAATAAATATTAAGTATTGACTCGCTATGTAGCTAAGCCTGCTAGTAACATGCACAATGATATCATATGACCTCAAGCCTTTTTTCCTTTCAAAGAACAATATGGCATAATGTGTTGAATCGCTATCCATCCTTAAAATTGTCTCGTACTGTTCCATTATTTATTAAAGTCACATGGACCTCCGTTTACATAATAAGATATA
Organism: Trapa bicornis; assembly: GCA_030064425.1. Taxonomy (NCBI): domain Eukaryota; kingdom Viridiplantae; phylum Streptophyta; class Magnoliopsida; order Myrtales; family Lythraceae; genus Trapa; species Trapa bicornis. The sequence continues at coordinate 18,564,339 of CM057754.1, forward strand.
ACTCTATTTAAAGTCATATTTTTTAGTTTATTTCTCATAAATTATTTAAGTCTTAGTCTATTTTATAAATATCGGGTTTTATCCCATTTTATAAACCTGGGAACTAGTCCATTTTTTTTATAAAAATTGGGCTTAGTCTTTTTTAAAAATATTGGGTATTTGTACTTTTTTTTTTTTGTAAATATTAAATTTTAACCCATTTTTATAAATATCAGACCTTAACACATTTTTTTTTATAAAGAACCAGACCATAATTCATTCCTTATAAATACTTGTACTTATTCATATCTTATAAATAATTGAATTTTATTTCTTTTTTTATAAATACTTAGGTCTTACCCTTTTTTTTATAAACTATTAGACTTTAATCTCTTTTTTAATAAACACTTAGACCTTAATCCATTAATTTGTCAATATATCTTAAGCATAACTTGTCACACTCATATATCATTTCTCAATCATTGTACAATTAATGTAATGATGTGAGTTTGTGACCTAACTAGAACAAGCCCACCCTAATTGAAACTAAAGTTGGCCAAAACTAATTAATTAAAAATAAAATAAAAAACTCAATGAAAAATAAAAGATTACATCATATTTTTCTAAAGGAACGTGGAGTATCTCAAGTAATCTTCCAAAGCTAACTTTGATTACCAAATAAGCTAAGAGAGCCTCCACAATTTATCATGCATCAAATAGTATTAGTCATAGCCCATTTCTTTACTTCTCAAGATATTACTGGGCATCACCCATTTCTCATCTTGAAACAAATCCTCACGTCACAAAGGAGAAATTTATATTTAAAGAGACGGGGACATTAGAAGGGGAGAGAGAGGCCAATGTTCTATGAAATGTTGAGTATGACAATCATTGAAATTTATGGCAAAAATGTAATTAACATTAATTGAAAATAAGGTACTTCTTTATTCATCCCAAACCCTTTTTTTTTTTTGCTCTATCCGTTCAAAACTTTAAACCCATGGACGCGCCAAGGAGAAAAGGATAAATTTCACGTCTCGAAATTTGAAATTTAAGATACAAAACTTTCATTTTACTTTATTATAGATAAAAATTTGTTCCATCATTTAATTTAGATGAATATTTTATTTTATTTAAAAATAAATTGTTGATTAAAATTAATATTAGATTTATTATTTAAAAATATTATTAAATTTATATTTCCATTAAAAATTGATTAGTCAGTTAAATAATTAAAAATCCAAATTCCATTCCCTCTTTTTGTATCTTAATAATAAAATTTGACAAGCTGAATGGAATCATATAGAGTTTATAATATGTACCAACCAAATTGAATTGGGTTAGAGTTGGAAATTGGTGGATCAAATATGAACTAGATTTTTAGTTAATGAATCATATTAATGAAAGAATAAGTCTAATTGATCTGAATTAGAGCCCAATATAACACTCAACCTCCTACACATACTTTAATTAAGGTATGGAGATGAGCAAAAAAAAATTAAGGTATGGAGATCCGTACGGTGGTCCCAAGTAACTCATGTAATTTTCAAGTATTTCTATCTTGAAATTTGTGGATAAATTGAGAAAAAAGATAAATGAATGGAGTTTGAAAAAAGGGGAAAAGTAACAGTAGCTCAAGCCCTTAATCAATGCTTTACCGAACTTCTCACCCCATTGGTCTTCTGTGTGTCAATTCTATCCTTTTCTCCCTGCAACCACCCAACCTCTCCTCACCTTCATCCTCTGGTCTCGTGTATCTTTTAAGTTACTAAGGAAGTGCGAGATTTTCCATTTTCTTTCGTTATTATAGTAAAGAGAGAAGCCGTTCTCTTGGCCATCCACGAGGTATAAAATTCAGGGCTTTTGTTGAATTTCAGGTTGAGGAAGGGAAATGGAATGTGTTGAAGCTGCTGCCCTGAAGAACAGTTTCAGGGGGCAGATCTTTGGCGTGAGAGCGAGCTCTCAGGCGTTCGTCGTCGATGAAATTCGGGCGGTTAATGTGCCGAATGGGGTCCTTTCAGACGATTTCTCGGTCGATGAGCTGCTCGACTTGTCTAATGAAAATGACTTCGTCGAGGAAGGTGGAGGGGAAGGAGAAAAACGTCTCTTAGAAGAAGAAAGGAGCAACGGAAATGCCTCTGACTCGTGTCTCTTTGAAATGGATTGTTTCCCGGCGGTTTCCGCCGGCGAGCTCAGCGTTCCGGTAGAGTATTTTGTTTTGATACCTCTTGCTTTGTGAATTTTTTTTGGAGGGTTTCTTTTGGTCAATTTATATTAATTTATAATCGGAATTCTTCAATGGGCTTTTCGGGGTTTCTTTTTGGAGGGTAAAAAAATTGGCATTTTTGGCTGCTGCATCTGACTAAAGGTGGATTTTTTTTTTAACGCAGGCGGACGAAGCGGCGGACCTCGAGTGGCTATCGCACTTTGTGGAGGATTCGTCAGAGTACTTGGCCCCTTTTCCCGCCGGAATATTGCCGGAGAAACCCCGGAACCACGACGTTAGCGGTGAAAGCTGGGCCGGTCCGGAGAGACCTTTCTTCACAACCCCTGTTCCCGCCAAAGCACGGAGCAAACGGACCCGGACCGGTGGCCGTGTGTGGTCACTCGGGTCGCCACCGTTCCTTTCGGAGTTCGCCGGGAGCTCCTCGTCCTCGTCGCCCATATCCTGTACCCCTCTAAGCCGCTGGCTTATTTGTACAGACTTCGGCCTCATCCGACCTTTCTACGGGAAACAGCCGGCCAAGAGTCTAAATAGGAGGCTGAAGAAGCAGCCACCGGCTACCCAGCACGCGCGGCGGTGCAGCCACTGCGGTATCCACAAGACCCCGCAGTGGAGAGCGGGCCCACTCGGGGCGAAGACCCTGTGCAATGCATGCGGGGTCAGATTCAAGTCAGGCCGGTTGCTACCCGAATACCGACCCGCTTGCAGCCCGACTTTCTCCAGCGAGCTCCACTCTAACCTCCACCGGAAGGTGCTGGAGATGCGGCGGAAGAAGGAGGTCTCGTCGCTCAGGCCGTCTCCCTTATTGCCGTGACCACTTTTTAAAGGGGGAGGGGGAGATTTAGGTAGTAATTAAAGTGGCGAAGATAGCGGGTTCAATTTGATAGTCGGGTTTGATTAGAACGGATGCGGGTCGATGCCCCATAAGAGATATTTTAGTAATGGTTTGGCGTATGTATGTTTTTCTGGTTTGAATTTTTTTTTTCTCGCCGTACCTTTTTCCCTTTTCCTGCGAGGTGGGTGAGGCAGGTGAAGAGTAGCTGAGCTTACCCTACTTTTTTTGCATTGCACAAGTGTCATTACTATATTTCCATTTTTCCATTAAAAAATACTAATAGTATAAGTAGATGGGACTGTAATTTTATCCACGTCATAAGATTTTTTTCATAATTAAATTTTTATATCCGCTAAAATTTAAATAAGAATACTACGTTCTATTGATAATTTAATTTAGGTAATATACTATTTAAATAAATATGTTTTAATCAATTATTTAATTAATTTTTTTTAATTTAAAACATTAGAATATGATAATTTGATGAAGGACTAATTAATTTGATATCTTACATATAAGTAGTTATTGTTCTTAAATTAAGTTATTAATAAAAAATTTGTGTATGAATTAAGTGACGATATTTTAGTCTTACATTGCCCGGAGGGACCCACAATACTAGACCAACTGGAATATGCCTTTGCTATTGGGCACATGGTTAACCCACATGTTATAAATTTAAATTATTTAAGAAAATAATTAAATTCTATCTTTGATCATTTTAATGGTAAACATTATTTTTTTACATTTATCATTTAAATTTTAAATAATAATACATATTTGTGTATCATTACACAATAAAAATATAATAATATATGTGCTATTAAATAATAATCAACACTCTCCCATCCTGCACCTTTATGCTTTTCCCTTCCATTTTTTTTATTGCCATTTGAATAGCCCAAAATTAAATTGTAATAGCTCTTATTGTCATAGTATCTTTTGCAGGCCTGTATTCTCACTGTCAAAGAGGATTAGACGATGGCAACACCAGATTCGACCACAATGTTCCATATATTTCTATTGAACTCAATGCGTTTCGCACCTACTGGTTCTTATCTATTCATGGTGAGAATTGTGTATAAAATGAATATCACTTGGGCTAAGTTGATGGGTGTATTGAAATAGTCCAAGATACATTATATATGAAAGTAGAAGCAATGATAAATAATATTTTTTTCTTTTTAATTTTATAAAGCTGAAATGATCACTTGTATTCTACAATGAATTATCAAAATTTGTCTTAACTAGAGTTGATAACTATGCCAATATGGATCTATATCAATGAAATTCAAGTATGGTAGAGTAATGGTGGGAAAATAGGTAGAGTTATTGGTGAGGTTATTAGAGTGGATGATCCTCATCTTGAGTAGTGTAGTAGCTTGTATTTACAGTGTAAAATTACCATTAATATTAAGTAAGTTATTAAGCACGAGATATCAAGTGTAAATCATCCAAGAGAATATATGACTGCAATTCATGCATGAAGGGTTTTCCTCATTTTGTTTGAAGTGTGGGAGATCCCTAGAAGTATAATTGTTTGTTCATTGGTTGAAAGACACTACACCAAATATTTCCAATTTACATATTCATAAGAGTTCAAATAAATCTAAATATAATTAATTGTCTTTATGTCCTAACAATAGACCTAATTCATATTCAATCTCTAAAACAAAGTATCATATCCTAAATTAAAACCTAATGTAATATGAGTCTATTATCTTTACCACACCAAGTAGGTAACAATTATACATTATATTTTCTCATGATATTACTTATTTATAACAAAATATAAATTTTTTTATATATATTTACATTTCTATTAGTGAATATATTCGTATGTGTCATCATTCATCATCACATATAAGTGACAATTATTTATAATTAATAAGATGGATACAATTACCCAAAAACTTTGATATTCCCACTATCTCTCCATTATCACACAATTATACTATTCCATAATCATTTTGGTCTTATTTCATACTTATCATCTATAAAAGTAGACTTACTATAATATATACTTTTTAAGTAGTCTCATGCACAAATAATGTAAGTGTTGAACAATTCTTTAGGTAATTTTAATAATTATTAATTAATTAAATGCACAAATATCTTTCAATCACACGCCTCACACTCTTAATAATTTGTAAGTTTATTATGTGAATCACGTTGTTGTCACTATTACCACTTTAACCCTACTAGAAGCTCACTCTAATAAATTTAATTATTTAATACTATCCACTAGGTAAGAGAAAATAGAGAAAATAAGTCATCACATAATTTTGAATGGAATGGGTGCAAACTTAATGATGGCTTACTTACCACTTTTTGAGAGAAGATTTTCCTTTTGTACTTGAAGTTTATTAATTATATATGAATGAGAACTATAATTCTCTTTGTTTCTTGTCTAATAGATAATGTTACTTCCAATTCATTTATATTGCCCTGATGATCACTTTCTTCTTATAAAATCCTAAGTTTGTGATAAAATAAGAGATGATTTGACTACACTTATTTTGTACATTGATGCTCGGTAGTATATGTTTACAAGGTTGTTCAATTTTTTTTTACATTCATCTAAATTACATCAATAAATAAAATATTGTCATTATAAAAAAATGTAGCGTAACATCAAATTTTCGAAAATCAAATTTAAGCCACTTGGACTAAAAACTAGGAAAGATAACCAGGAATGAAACCCTATAACATAATTCAGAGTCGAATCAGATTAGAAAAATAAGGTTAAATTAATAATTGAATCTCGAACCAATGATTCAAACCTAAATCGAGAATTAAACCTTGAATTGAAAAGGGAACCCGTGTCAAAATTTGGAAGTCAAATTGAAAAATAACCCAATGATAGATGTCATGCCCCAACCTAGTTCTACCGGTGAGACCTGCAGACAACCCACCATATCCTCTCAGTTTTACAATGATGTACACGTAATCATTTAAATCTAACATAACATAAGGCTTAGAATAAAACATATCAAATTATTTTCTAAAATAATTCATTTGGAATTAGAAAATAAACTTTATAAATAATAAATGGATCAAGCACTAAATATAAAACATACTTTCGAAAATGTTGCAGCTTTCTATTTCTTCAATGTGTTTAAAAAATATCTTAATTTCCTAATAATGATATTAGAGGTTAATAAAGTTAGTTGACATCACGACGTCATATCCACAATTGAGCACATACTCAAATCCGTTATAAAGAAATGGTTTATAAAATGAGAATTTACCATAAAATATTTAAAGTTTTAATAAAAGAATCTTGTATTTGACAAGTTTACATTCTATCCATTCTATCCATTCTATCAGGGAAAGACTTACTACTGGGTTTATCCATAACAAGACTTAAATGTTCCATTTATAAAACTTATATTCGACAAGGTATTCTATATCACATACATCTTTTTTCATCATGGAAAAGATCACATATTCGTAGACCAAACATTCTATACGCTTCACTTGTGATTCGAAGTAAGTTTACCAACCACCTTGATACAAAACTACAACCTCTACCACATTAATATGAAATTACGACCTCAACCATTTGTCTCTGTGAGCACTATAGCCTAACCCCTAGATATATCATTTGAATTGTCCACTATAGAAGGACTAGTGCTTTCACCTTCACTAAGTCTGACGTGCACACGACTCCTAAAACTATCGACATACTAGATCAGCTATAGTTTCTCTGGTACCGACCTTGTTGATAAGCAATCCTTAAAACTATCACTACCCCATACCAGACGTCTCATTGTCCTATTACAAAACACACACACACATACAAGTAACGTTTTTAAGACCGTTGTCTTTGTATTATCAGTCCTACGGGATGAGATCCGCCTTGAGCTCGATAGTATTTAAGAGGCATGACTCATTCTACACAAAATCACGTTTAGTTATTTTAACATATTCAAAATTTATGATCAATGTTATTTACAGGACAAAACCCGTTTCCATTGGCCTTTGGCCCACTTTTACAAGTTTTCAAAAGATGGCCTTAGACCCACAATGTTTGAAAACATTGGCCTTTGGCCCAATTCTCAAATTATAAATTTAATTCATTTTCCCTAACTATGGGTTCGACCCATTTCCTAGGGAATGGATATATATATATATATAAATAAAGCTTGAAATTTGATTTCACAACAAAATAATAAATGAGAAATATTCAAAAATATTTTTAGTGGGGTTTAGATAGTTAAGGAAAAATATATTCCAAAAATACTTTAAATTAATTTAATATATTAATTGTACGAGTAATATTGCATCATTGGTTCAATATGACTCGATATTAGAAATCTCACCCATCGTTATCCGGGAACATATTTGTACCAGGGGGATTTTTGAGTCTCCGTGCTCCTACACGATCATGTGTGAATTATTGTCTAAATATTATAAATGTGATTTAATATGTCATGCCCCAACCCAATTTGGTTAGAACCCTATAAATAACCTGTCACCCCTTCTTGTACTAAAATGGTATTTCTAACAAGATAGACAAGAAAAGATAAAAGCTTATAAAATTATATATTTTTCATAAAAAAATTAACAAAATGACTTAGTAGAAATTAGCTTGTTGCAGTAATTTTGGCTTGCTTCTCAGATTTTTACCCTTCTCGGCATATAAGCTTTCCCAAAATGGATTTAAGGGAGGGGTGAGTTTGACAACTGAGTTAATAGGATTTATAGGACATCATGGCTTATTGTCCATGATTTAAGTATGCACATAAGCAGAGTTTCTTTTTTTTTAAAAAAGAATATATGTGACAAGCAAGTCACTACTTGTCTTATCTTTTAATAAAAGGTTTATCATAGAATTCGTAGCTTATTTCATTAAGAAAACTTTGGAACCCAAATGGAAGACTTAGGAAAGTATAAGGTCCAAAGAAGAAATGTTTTAAAGCGTAAGGGCAAAATGATAATTTTGCTCAAGATAGGGACCAAATTGTAAATTTAGAAATGTAAGTCCACTAAGTGTAAGTGAGGAAATATTGAACACTTGGGTAAGTGCAAGTTGGAAAGTTATAACCTTAAGCCCAGTGGACTAACCTTAGAGATGGTTAGTCAAGCGTCATTTCTCCGACTAGTAGGTCGAGTAAACCGGGCCCGTGAGGCGAAATTGTAAATTCATTAGAGAATTTCGATGTATCAGTTTAAGGGTACTAAGAGTTGGAACTAGTTTTCATGTCTTGCAAAAAATTATATAAGAACAAGAGATCACTCAAGTTGGACTACTAGAAGAGGAATACCAAAACCCATCCACAAGGAACGCATTCCAGAAATTTAAGGTGGGTGAGAGTATTGATGACGAGTCTAATTGTACCAACCAGAGCACTTGTTTGCTTGAATGAATGCCTTAAAATGAATGAAAATCTTGATTTTATAACTTGTATAAGAAGTGTAAAATGACTAAATGCATGTCCAATAAAACAAATGCTCCTTTAAAAATATAAAGTAAGAAAAGGTCGTGAGACTAGTGTATTATTTTACTGAGGTTCATTAATGCAAACTATTGAGGATTTATGCCCACCTTGTTGATTTTGGGAGATGGTCGAGTGACAGACCAAACTCCCCATATGATGTGCTTTGTGCATTGAGTAGAGATGGTCGGAATAGGGACCAAGTTCGTAAGATATTGAATTAGGGTCGTGAGTGTCTTGTGAATATAATTGTTGTGTTCATTACTATATCGAGATAATGGTATAGGAGGGGAGCACGATAGGACACCTTTTGAGGCAGTGTCACGCTCAAGGGAAATTGGAACGAGAGCATAAGGGGAGATGTTGTGTGAATTCTTACAGATTTCTAAGGACACTCGGTTGATGTATGAGTACCATCCTAGTACATTGATGTAATGAGAAATGGTAGAATTGAGTCGTGCTGATGAATGGCATCTATTGTGGCCATGACCTCAGATGCAAGGACATCCAATTGAGAAAGAATGCTTGTGGGGCGTTAGTTGTGGCAAAGTGCACGTGATACCTATACTCTCAGCTACCTTGGTTTAGTATCATTAGATACAGTCCGAGGAATGAATATGGTCAGTAAGTAGCTCATGTGTGTGAGTCATGAGTTGTTCATGTTTATGTGGGACCTAAGTTCTAGATTTTTGTTATTATGCTTTGATGTAATGTGCTACATGTGGAAACAATTGGGGAGACCAAAAGTGATATGACCGTAGAGTATACTACGGTCAGGGGTAGCCCCAAACAGAAGTCTTAATGGGCGAGATAAATCACGAGAATTACGATTGAATTAAAAAACCATAAAGAGAATTTTTGTTAGGTGGCTTTGAGTCGTAAGGCATGTAGTAGTCCGACGTTAGTGCCCCATTCACTGAAAGCTTACCTCCCCCTTCCCCTCCCCTAAACAATTGTAAGTAAAAGCTAAGGAGACTAAGTAAGCAAAGTGGGAGAATATCCCCAAGACAATTATTGTCCAAACGAAGGTTTCATTATACTTTTTATCAATTACTATGTTTTCCTGGTATATTTATAGAAATAATTTTAGGCTTGATCACAAAGTTTTAAAGAAAAGATTTAAATTTTTTGCTACAAAATATAGAGATGTTTTCTATCTTTTGTTGAATCTTTTTCATGGCTCGATAGATAATTTGATAAGCCAATGATTTTTTTTCCGTGTTTCAGAATACGGTTAACCGGCATGTTAACTAATCGATTAAGATAAATTGGATCGGATTTTACAGTTTTTTCTTTTGTAGTACCTCGACGTGACATGAGGGTGAAAGGGATTCAAGAATCAGTTTTCTTTTTATAAGAGCTAAAATCATTTATTTTAGCTTTTTGACCCCATATTGTAGGGTGGATCTCGAAAGATATGAAAGAAAGATCTCCCTCCAAGCCATACATACGACTTCCATCGAATACGGCTTTCCACTCACTTTAAATTGAGTATCCATTTCCCTCCCTTTCCTGCTAGGATTGGAAATCCTGTAATTTACATATCCATACGATTGAGTCCTTAGGTTTCTGAAATAGTGTAAAAATAAAAAGAAGTGCTTCGAATTATTGCTATTTGACTCGAACTATTCTAAAAAAGTCAAGGCATTTCGAATTGTTTGTTGACACGAACAAAGTCAAGGAAAGCCTTGGTTCCTTTGGTTTGACCGTGGTGAAGGTATTCACCATATTGATATCAAGGGATGGTCGAGACATGACAAAGAAGGCCGAAATAAGTACCATACTCTGAGAAAATGGGATTTGCTTGAATATAACATGTGAATATGTTTAAATTTCATCTTTATGAATAGGTATACCAGTATTAAGTGGTCCAGGCATTGACAGTACACCTTTTGAGTTAGTGCCGACGTAGAGAGAAATTGGAAAGTGAGGATAATGAGAGATTAAACTATACTTCTAGATTTTCTAGAACACCTAGTTGATTTATGGGTACCGGGGCATGTGTAAGAGTACACATGACTCTCACACTCTCAAAGGACCTTATGAGTATTATGAAATATCCTACAAGCACAAATGAAAATGAATAAAAGAAAAGGGGGGTCATGAGTAGTCCATGTATGTGGGCCATGAGTGCATGTGTTTATGTTGAATTATCTATACAATAACATTTTATTATTATTTAGGGAAAAAAGAGTTGGACCCAACGTAAATGTGGATTTACGGTTCTCAGGTGGCTCAAGACAATTGTCATGCCCCGACCCGGTTTGGTCGGATCCCCGTGATCAACCCGCCACTCTCCCGATTTATTAAAGGATTTCCCCTTATTGTAAACTGTAACGAGTAAGGCGTCCTTTAACCTGCACCTTTTTCCTAGAATAGCATAATCAAAACTGCATGAAATTTAAAACTTTACATACCTGTCTTACAGGCATCTTAGTTGACGGTCTTTAAGGGGAGGCTTTCCGGGATTTCCTGAAAGGGATATAAGGGAGGGGGTGAGTACGACTACTCAGTGAATGGGTTTTTAAAAGCTTTTAACTTTTAAGAAAAACGTTTATATGGAGTGTGCCAGACTCCTTTCTTTTCAAAAATCCCTTCATTTAAAAATTCGGGTTTTTCCATTATTTCTTAGTTACCATGGTGTGTCATCACCCAACACACATCCTTCATCATGAAGGTTACACACATTCGCAAGTCAGTATCACTACTGAACCCGCTAGTGGCTTCGGAGCGACTTTTCCTGCCACCCGGATAGAAGTACGACCACTTCTACCCTGGGAATGAGTGGATGTACATGACATCGGACCCACAATCCCGAAATCACTTCTTCGTGTCTGTATGAGGACAGAGACCTCATCCTGTCACCACCCCGGTCTCATGCGCTTGGTGCTACTCCAGATTTCGCACAAACACCTGGAACGACAAACTGCCCTTATAGCTACCATGTCGTCCAGTGCCCTTAGGACGCATCACTACCCCACATGAGCGTCTTGATGATCCCGTACTCACAGTGCATTCACAAACAATGTTTTCTTATATTGCCATGTAATCTGTGGTGCCACTAGTCCAACGGCCCCGACTCTCAACTTAACCCGCAGCTATTTGTCTTGACTAGTCCGTCGACCTGTCATGTCGCACTACTGCTAGTTGACTGAGCATGTCGGTCCTATCTTGGTACCATGGCCAAACAATTCACTTATTAAGTTTTATGGCACATATATCATGTTCATTTACGAGCTCCTGCTCGTGCCAACTGGCCTTGGGCCCACTGTACGAGATTTTCAAAATAGGGAATTTAGCCCCCAAGTTCCAAAATCGAGGCCCCCGGCCTATTAGAGCTATTCGAGCTCCCGTCGAGAAGGTCTCCCAAATTGTTTAAGCATTGGCACACAGTCAGGGGAGAGCACTTCTGACAAAAATAGGTTTTTACTGTCCATCACACCGACCGGTATAAGGACATCTCCGTTCATAACCGATGAACGGGTTTTCAACTTCCTTCGAGGAAGTCTCATCATACCAACCGGGTATGATCTACTTACAACCCGTAAGTAGTTTTTCCGCATAACTTTCACATCACTTTCTCTAAGTAGTGATGATTAAAATACCACTAAACAGTGGGTTTTTATATCGAGTCACTTATCATCCCCAACCGGGTATGATGTTAGTAAACCCACTCACAGCCGGTAAGTGGTTTTTAACTTTAAACTGTTCTTATCATCCCAACTGGGTATGATGTGAATAACCCACTCACCCGTTAATGCCATGAATTCCACTAGACTGGTTCTTTGTATTCACGCGAACTTATCCTTGCTGGCGTTCCCGGTATTTAACATTCCTACACGATATGAACAACCTCAAATTGAGTCCCGTAACTTTTAAAATTTATTGTGGGATGTCAATTTATTCCATTTCACAAAAAGGGGTTCAATTTCCCAAATTTCCAATTTGCTCTTCCAACTTTTCCAAAATTACGATTTTGCCCTTCCTTTACAAAAATGGTAATTTTTGCCCCAAAAATTTCAAAATTTCCTCAATTGGTCCTCTAACATTATTTTCATGCTCAATTGACCCTCAATTTCATAAAATTTCATTTTGGTCCTTTGAATTTTGAAAATTCCCAATTTTCCCCCAATTCCAACTTCTTAACACAGCTGAATTTTATTTTATCAAATTGACCCATCAAACGTTTCTAATTGTTGAAATTGAAGTTGAAATTGAGTTTCTACATGTTCATACGATTCTTTAGAAATGTGAATTGCAAGTTTTAATGCCGGGACAAGCTTAAACGGAGCTTCGCCGGAAAATGAGCTATAGAGAGAGAAAGCTTCGATTACTCACCGGTGAAGGCACGACGGTTCGAGCTTTCAATCTGGACAGATAGCTCTCATCCTGATATTCATCATAGAATCAAGAATCGCATCAATTGATGCGGAATTGGATTAGAATTTCGTCATTGAAATTTGGTCGACTCTCTCTCTAGCACCAACCGAAAATTATAAAGGGGAGCCGAATTGGCTTACCTTTCGGTCCTAATTCGGCTGTGGAAAGGCTGAGGAAGTGTTGGGAGGGCTTGGATTGGCCTGAGCAGGGCTTGAAATGGTTGATTTCAGCTTGGCCGAAATAGGGCAATTTCGGTCCGCCGGAGCTGCTTCACTATTCTATCACGCCGGCGCTTCTCCAACGATTCTCGTATTGACTGGAGTTTGCTATCAGATAGCTGTCTTCTCCCCAGTTCTAAAGAGCCCGACCTTTGTTGAAGTCGAAGCTCTGGTTCGAGCTTTACCGGGAAATGGAGCAGTAGTGAGAGAGAGAGAAGTGTTCAGGTGTGAGGAGAATGGAATGTGGATGACCTCTTTATATAGTTGTAAAACCCGTATATTAAATGGATGAGATTTATTATTAGTATTAATATTGCCATAAATTATTGGTATTAATTCCAATAATTTAATTTCGGTATTAATTCCAATAATTTAATTAATTAAATATATATTAATTTATGGCTATTTATGATAAGCCGTACGTTCGCATAAAAATTTTTAACCGAAATTTCGGGTTACAAAAAATCATACTTCCCAGGAGGTCAACCATCGTCACACTACTCTCAAGTAAGTACGCTTAACTTTGAAGTTCTTATAAAATCTAGTTCACCTGAACCAATTTGGTTTTTGTTTTCTACTTTGTTTTTAAGTTTCTTTTCCAATGTTTAATGATCCCTTTGGATCACCCGAAAGTTGTAAATTTCCATATTGCTTATTCGTAAATGTTAACCGGTTTGGTTTTCTTATTCAGTTTGACCGGTTCTTTTCTCGATTTTCCTTAACTCAAATGTGCGGGGTTTACAACTCTCCCCTCCTTTTAGGAGTTTTGTCCCCAAAACTTAGTTAACATCCTTGCATGAGCAATCATTTCCTTTGATGCCCCATTTCTTTTCCTTTATATTATTTACTCCCTTCCGGGTATATTCTTAGATTTATATCTTTTTTTACTTAGAGCACATTCTTCCCTTTGAGGTTATGTACTCAAGATTGGAAATTCCAAGATACCTAACCATTCCCATGTCTAGTTAACCCCTTGGTCGTTGAAACCTTTAGCTCAATGTTCTTTCAGGCATTACGTACTAGTTGCCACGGTTTTCTTTATTCTCACTTTTTCATCCCATTTTGACCCTTCCTCCATTCATTGTCTATTATAACTTCAGTCCAAATTTTTATATTCGACCTCGTCATGCTTATTAGCCGACTCTTCCTTATTTTGAGTCATATTCTCCTCGGGATTGTTGGGCTTACATACCCCTTACAACATGGCATTTTCTAGGACCTGTCTTTGTCCATTAGATTTCTAGAACATCTCCTTGAGGGTCTCTCTTAGCTTTTTTTTTTTTTGACCTTTCAGGGATCATATAACTTCATCCCTCTTTTCTTTTGATAGCATTCCTCAACTATCCTTTTTACCGTTATCCTCTCATCCATCATGCCTTTGAAGTTATGTCTCACATAACCGCATGGATTTCTCTTACCTACTCATCCTTTCCAAACGTTTTTATTTGGTCCTTTCAATTCCAATTGTTGGGTTTCCTGATAATTATTGACATACGAGGATTTTTTTTCCTTCTTATGTCCTTTCTCTTCTTTAGTGACATCCCTTATTTAATAACTTCCTTTTTCCTTAATCCACTTTTACTTGCTCATAAATCACTTCATGATTCTTCATTATACAATAATTGCTTTCGATCTATGTGTCGATTACTTTGCTTGGGAAGGCTCACTCCATCCAGCTTTGTTCATTATCTTTGGCTGTCCGCTGTTACTAGTTTTCCTCTTTCTACATGGTTCTCCTATTCTCTCCAAACATGTCATAATGGACCATTACAATACTTCCTTCCTTGGAAAACATTTCCTAAATAAGGGTTGGTTCCATTTCCTCTTATCTGTGGTTGCAAATGGAATCACGTTTCTTGGGATGGTATCCTTTCGGATTTCCTATAGTTGTAGGGTGTTTATTCTTGGAAAATATTGTCCTGACTCCTGGCGATGTGGGACAGTTTTTCACTTCGTGTCCTATTCCCCTCTAGGTTAACTTGATTCCTGTCCTTTGTAGGGTTAGACACTTCTCCACGCAGTGTCCCTATCATTCATGCTTGTAATTACATGAACATAAGTGGTTCTTCTTGGCGTTTTCTTGGGATTTGTTAGTTTTGGTGCTCCTTCATCCTTAAGTCTGGATACCGTGGGAGTTTTTTTTTTCCTTTTTGGAGTCTTCCTTGAAGATCACATCATTTGAGGGACAGGGTTTTTAGGAATTTGGAGTACTTCATTAATAGAGTAGTACAGTATATTGGAGATTTTGGCCCTTTTACAGAATATGGTCACCAAATAACTAGGGAGCTACGAGATTCTTGATAAGCATCCTCCTATGTAAGGTTATATGCTCCATTTTATGGCTTCACGCTTGGCTTCCTTTATACTTAGAGTTGTGACCTCAATAGGTCCTGTCACCATTCTCTGGGATACTTTCTCATTTGCTCTTTTGAGATTCCTGCCTTGCTTTAGGCATTTGGGAAGCTTCTAGGGTTGTCTTCCTACGAAGATAAGGTGTTGAGTAGAGCCATTCCTAGTTTTCTTGGTTCCTCTCCTGGGAGTCATCTGAAAATTTTAGGATAAATCCTATTAGATACAATATTTTATAGTCTTGATTATGTATTCGAGGAAACAGGCTCCGATACCACTCTAGTAGTCACGCCCCGACCCAGTTTGGTCGGATCCCCGTGATCAACCCGCCACTCTCCCGATTTATTAAAGGGTTTCCCCTTATTGTAAACCGTAACGAGTAAGGCGTCCTTTAACCTGCACCTTTTTCCTGGAATAGCATAATCAAAACTGCATGAAATTTAAAACTTTACATACCTGTCTTACAAGCATCTTAGTTGATGGTCTTTAAGGGGATGCTTTCTGGGATTTCCTGAAAGGGATATAAGGAAGGGGGTGAGTACGACTACTCAGTGAATGGGTTTTTAAAAGCTTTTAACTTTTAAGAAAAACGTTTATATGGAGTGTGCCAGACTCATTTGTTTTCAAAAATTCCTTCATTTAAAAATTCGGGTTTTTCCATTATTTCTTAGTTACCACGGTGTGTCATCACCCAACACACATCCTTCATCATGAAGGTTACACACATTCACAAGTCAGTATCACTACTGAACCCGCTAGTGGCTTCGGAGCGACTTTTCCTGCCACCCGGATAGAAGTACGACCACTTCTACCCTGGGAATGAGTGGATGTACATGACATCGGACCCACAATCCCGAAATCACTTCTTCGTGTCTGTATGAGGACAGAGACCTCATCCTGTCACCACCCCGGTCTCATGCGCTTGGTGCTACTCCAGATTTCGCACAGACACCTGGAACGACGAACTGCCCTTATAACTACCATGTCGTCTAGTGCCTTTAGGACGCATCACTACCCCACATGGGCGTCTTGATGATCCCGTACTCACAGTGCATGCACAAACAATTTTTTTCTTATATTGCCATGTAATCTGTGGTGCCACTAGTCCAACGGCCCCGACTCTCAACTCAACCCGCAGCTGTTTGTCTTGACTAGTCCGTCGACCTGTCATGTCGCACTACTGCTAGTTGACTGAGCATGTCGGTCCTATCTTGGTACCATGGCCAAACAATTCACTTATTAAGTTTTATGGCACATATATCATGTTCATTTACGAGCTCCTGCTCGTGCCAACTGGCCTTGGGCCCACTGTACGAGATTTTCAAAATCGGGAATTTAGCCCCCAAGTTCCAAAATCGAGGCCCCCCGCCTATTAGAGCTATTCGAGCTCCCGTCGAGAAGGTCTCCCAAATTGTTTAAGCATTGGCACACAGTCAGGGGAGAGCACTTCTGACAAAAATAGGTTTTTACTGTCCATCACACCGACCGGTATAAGGACATCTCCGTTCATAACCGATGAACGGGTTTTCAACTTCCTTCGAGGAAGTCTCATCATACCAACCGGGTATGATCTACTTACAACTCGTAAGTAGTTTTTCCGCATAACTTTTACATCACTTTCTCTAAGTAGTGATGATTAAAATACCACTAAACAGTGGGTTTTTATATCGAGTCACTTATCATCCCCAACCGGGTATGATGTTAGTAAACCCACTCACAATCGGTAAGTGGTTTTTAACTTTAAACTGTGCTCATCATCCCAACTGGGTATGATGTGAATAACCCACTCACCCGTTAATACCATGAATTCCACTAGACTGGTTCTTTGCATTCACACGAGCTTGTCCTTGCTGGCGTTCCCGGTATTTAACGTTCCTACACGATATGAACAACCTTGTTCATTATTACTCGGCATAACAGCCTTCATTCATTAATGAATGAGAAAACCCAAACTTTTAGTTATTTGCAATTAGGTCCCTAAAGTTATTTCTCTTTAAGTCCCTAATGTCGGTTTTTCCTCAAATTGAGTCCCGTAACTTTTAAAATTTATCGTGGGATCTCAATTTATCCCATTTCACAAAAAGGGGTTCAATTTCCCAAATTTCCAATTTGCTCTTCCAACTTTTCCAAAATTACCATTTTGCCCTTCCTTTACAAAATGGTAATTTTTGCCCCAAAAATTTCAAAATTTCCTCAATTGGTCCTCTAACATTATTTTCATGCCCAATTGACCCTCAATTTCATAAAATTTCATTTTGGTCCTTTGAATTTCGAAAATCCCCAATTTTCCCCCAATTCCAACTTCTTAACACAGCCGAATTTTATTTCATCAAATTGACCCATCAAACGTTTCTAATTGTTGAAATTGAAGTTGAAATTGAGTTTCTACATGTTCATACGATTCTTCAGAAATGTGAATTGCAAGTTTTAATGCTGGGACAAGCTGAAACGGAGCTTTGCCGGAAAATGAGCTATAGAAAGAGAAAGTTTCGATCACTCACCGGTGAAGGCACGACGGTTCGAGCTTTTGATCTGGACAGATAGCTCTCATCCTAATATTTATCATAGAATCAAGAATCGCATTAATTATTGCGGAATTGGATTAGAATTACGTCATTGAAATTTGGTCGACTCTCTCTCTAGCACCAACCGAAAATTATAAAGGGGAGCCGAATTGGCTTACCTTTCGGTCCTAATTCGGCTGTGGAAAGGCTGAGGAAGTGTTGGGAGGGCTTGGATTGGCCTGAGCAGGGTTTGAAATAGCTGATTTCAGCTTGGCTGAAATAGGGCAGCTTCGGTCCGCCGGAGCTGCTTCACTATTCTATCACGCCGGCGCTTCTCCAACGATTCTTGTATTGACTGGAGTTTGCTATCAGATAGTTGTCTTCTCCCCGGTTCTAAAGAGCCCGACCTTTGTTGAAGTCGAAGCTCTGGTTCGAGCTTTACTGGGAAATGAAGCAGTAATGAGAGAGAGAGAAGTGTTCAGGTGTGAGGAGAATGGGGATGACCTATTTATATAGTCGTAAAATCCGTGTATTAAATGGGTGAGATTTATTATTAGTATTAATATTGCCATAAATTATTGGTATTAATTCCAATAATTTAATTTCGGTATTAATTTCAATAATTTAATTAATTAAATATATATTAATTTATGGCTATTTATGATAAGCCGTACTCGCATAAAAATTTTTAACAGAAATTTCGGGTTACAAAAAATCATATTTCCCAAGAGGTCACCCATCCTCACACTACTCTCAAGTAAACACACTTAACTTTGAAGTTCTTATAGAATCTGGTTCACCTAAACCAATTTGGCTTTTGTTTTCTATTTTGTTTTAAGTTTCTTTTCCAATGTTTAATGAACCCTTTGTATCGCGGGGTTTACAACAATAGTCTCAAAGGGCTGAATAAAGCCTTATGAAATAATAAGTTTTGTAAACCGAAAATGAACTGCTCAAAACTAGGATCTCGAGGGGTCGAATGGAATAATGGAGAATGAGAATTTTGATAACCCAATAATAAATATTAATTTTAGAAAGTTTCATGAAATGACGGAAGTTGTAAGACATGAAATAGTCAATGTCGGTACCTCATTAACTCGGTTATGAGTTTACCACTCCCCCAAAACTATTGCAGATAAAAGATAAAGAAACTCAATAAAAGAAAGGAAACTCGATAAAAGAATGGAGAATCGTCTCCACACAAAGGTATCTCGAGATAGATCTTTTGACTTGGATACCAAGATTGTAATTTACTTTTTATCAGTTACTAAATTCCCAAATTGTTGTTAAACTATTTGTTAAAAATAGAGAAATATTTTCTATTCTAAGTATTAGTCTTTTTATTTTAATTTAGTAAAATTACTCACAATTATAAAATTATGAGAATTGATGAGTTACCGTAGACGATTAGACCGATTGTGATATAGACTACCTAATTTGTTGCCAACGGTAAAAAAAACCTTACGATCGCTCTAAGCACAAGGTTAAGTGTTTATATGCAATAATTAACTATCATAATTTAAATGCGAGAAAAATTTTTAGTTTGTGTCATTTTTATATTACTTGCTTGTCAGACAATTACTTCAAATTACCAAAAACATTCGATTCGAATCATTTTAGAGAGATTTTAAAAATAATAGATTTGAACCTAATTAGGGAGAAATTAGTTCATTTGTTAAGTGGCAAATGAGGAAACGACCATTTCTAAAAGAGTGATCATGTTGGTCGAGGTTGCAAATGAATAGAGAAGAATATAAAGAATATGAAGTACTCACTAGATTTATTTTTGTACATAT
Source organism: Trapa bicornis (assembly GCA_030064425.1). NCBI lineage: Eukaryota > Viridiplantae > Streptophyta > Magnoliopsida > Myrtales > Lythraceae > Trapa > Trapa bicornis. The sequence continues at coordinate 18,584,062 of CM057754.1, forward strand.
TCCCATATTTCTTTTCTTGTAAACCACTTTATATCGTTAGTTTTTTCACCTGCCTCTTTATCATTTTCACGGTAGTTACTAAATCTAGAACTCAAAAAACACCACTCTTTCGATAAGTTCCTTACATTTAGTTTTTGATACAACTCACTTCATACACACACCATTTATATAACAAATTTCTCACACATTTCTAATTAAAGACTCCAAAAAAGAAAAAAAACAATTTGATATTTCAACCTTTTTAAACTATAAAAATAAATTTATGAAATAAGTGATTAAACTGATTTATACTTAATTTGTCTTAAAAGTGATTAAATTGTTGTAAAGTATAATGTTATTAACTTTAACGAGTGTAGAGATAATAACTAAATTGATGTAAAATATGTCCTAATTTAATTTATAGTCTTCCAAATACTTTATCCATATATATATATATATATGAATGAAATTGATGTATAAAGAAACCAAATTAAAATATAAAAAGACCAAATCAATTTATATATGATTAAATTATACTTGAATGACTGGCAGTAAAAATATAATAACTTCCCATTTACAAAAAACAAACAGGTAAATATCTCACGACACAACGTGGCTGGCACTCATTGGTAATTAATTAGAAGAACCCCATAAAAACGTGTCTCATGCCATGATTTCCACGTTTCCTTGTTATTCCACTCTGATCGATCCCCTATCTCCATCTTCAGCTATTGAACGCCTCCAAAGTCCGTCATTGATATCCCATTCGATCTTCTCGTCTCACCCCATTAGCGGGAGATCATAAAAAATGTCGGTCGACTCCGATGCTCCGAGATCCGGATCCTGGACCGATTCCCCTGCGGCGGCGAACGGCACCTCAGGGCGATCCCACAGGGTGGCCCTGATTACGGGCATCACCGGTCAGGACGGCTCGTACCTGACGGAGTTCCTCCTCGGGAAGGACTACGAGGTGCACGGGCTGATCCGGAGGTCTTCGAACTTCAACACCCAGCGGATCAACCACATCTACATCGACCCCCACAACACGCACAAGGCTCGCATGAAGCTCCACTACGCCGACCTCAGCGATGCGTCCTCCCTCCGCCGGTGGATCGACACCATTCAGCCAGACGAGGTCTACAACCTCGCCGCTCAGTCCCACGTCGCGGTGTCCTTTGAGATCCCCGACTACACAGCCGATGTAGTCGCCACGGGGGCGCTCCGCCTCCTCGAGGCCGTGCGGTCCCACGTCACCGCCACCGGGCGGTCCCATATTAGGTAATTCAGTATTAGCTATTTTGCCCAATAGTGCAAATCCACCGCTACCTCTAGCGAAGTAATTATGACATGAATTCTGCTAATTGTCTGTTCCTTTGTCTCCGCTTATCTGAATCCATTTGTGCACAATAGTTCCCTAGCAACTGAATTTATAAGCAATTTTAAGTGGTATATTGCTGTGATCTACTGGATGTAAATGCAAAGAAATGAAATCATGTGGCCTACCAGATGGGCACCATTTTCTGTGTCAACAAGTTCTTTCCTACTCATTCCATGTTTGCTCTGTCCATATTTAGCTTTTAGCGTAGGCTCAATGCTGATCATGATTCTAGATGTAATATGTTGACAGTTCTTTTTGTTGGAAAGTGCTTCAAGTGATTGTTCAAAATGTATGAAAATGCATAATATTATATCTTCCGGATTAGCAGATGTTGGTTGTGAAGTAAGATGAAAGTGTGCAGCAAAAACCTGTTGGGGGTATCTTTCATTAACTATGATCATATGTTTATTTTAATTATTTCAGATATTATCAAGCCGGATCATCTGAGATGTTCGGGTCCACACCTCCCCCACAGTCCGAGACCACACCATTCCACCCTCGATCTCCCTATGCTGCATCTAAATGTGCTGCCCACTGGTACACTGTGAACTATCGAGAGGCTTATGGACTGTTTGCCTGCAATGGAATCCTGTTCAACCACGAGTCACCCCGTCGAGGAGAGAACTTTGTAACCCGCAAGATCACCCGGGCTGTGGGTCGGATCAAGATAGGTCTCCAGAATAAACTCTTTCTAGGCAACCTGCAGGTAGCATATTTTACAAACTATTCTTCTATGAATGATTTAAGCTTTTATTGGTTGCTTCAACTGTGATCATATTCTAATTGTGAGTGGGAATTGTTACATTTGTTCTTTTGAATTTTACATTTTCATTTGCATAAAAGATTATCAAGACAATATCGACATTGCTTAGCTCCTTCAATATGTAATGCCCAGGCCAAGCTTAAGACCCTTTTTATTAAGAAGTGCTTTATATCCATTTCCTGTCCACCACAGGCATCTCGGGACTGGGGATTTGCCGGGGACTATGTTGAGGCTATGTGGATGATGCTCCAGCAGGAAAAGCCCGATGACTATGTGGTAGCAACTGAGGAATCTCACACTGTTGAAGAGTTCCTTGAGGTGGCCTTCAGTTATGTTGGCCTCAACTGGCAGGACCATGTAGTGATCGACAAGAGGTACTTCCGACCTGCTGAAGTGGACAACCTAAAGGGAGATTCGAGCAAGGCCAGGAATGTCCTCGGATGGAAGCCCAAGGTTGGGTTTGAGCAATTGGTGAAGATGATGGTGGACGAGGATATGGAGATGGCCAAGAGGGAGAAAGTGCTTGTGGATGCTGGTTATATGGATGCCCAACAACAGCCATGATAGTCCTCTGCCTTCAAAGTCAAGCTTCTGGTTGGTTCATTTCTTCTTGGGGGTCAGGTCAGGCAGGCAGGCAGGCAGGCAGGCGAAGTAGGATCTGACAGTGGAGCTGTTTGCATAAGATTTTATAAGATGAGTATAACTAGAGAGAATATGATGAAGAATCATTTGAATTGTTTCTGGGTGTTAGCCCTTGTTCCATGTACTATTTATTTTGTTGTACTTTGCTAGCAAACTTCAATTCATTAAAATGTTAGTCCAGAACTGGTCTGTACGGGGAAGGTATTTTAGTCCAGAACTGGTTGTTCAATATTTCAAGCCCTGCCATGGAGTCTGAATCGGTGGTAAGTACTGGAAGGTGCAAACAGAGTTACTGATAAGTGAAGGAATTGTACCAGGACCCTTTGGCTAGGCCATTCTGAAATAAGGTGCAAACTTTACCAAGTTAAATGTACACTTTATTTTACTTATATGAATATTATGAAAATCTTTTTTATCCATGATTTAATTCAAAGAAAATTTTATTTATAAATTAGGTTGTCAATGAAAATTTTATATTAAAATTGAGTTATATATAAATGTTTATTTGTGAATTGAGTAATTAATGAAAATATTGTTTATGAATTGAGATAAATAAAATATTTTCACTTAAATCAAAATTCATTTAAATATTTACCCTTTATTTGAGAATTTAGTTCAATATAAATCTCTTTATAGGTAATATTCAAATGAAAGTTTACCTAAATAGATGAAATGCTTTGCTCAAGCAACTGCACCATGATCAATAAATATAGTTTGAGAAAATAATATTAAGTGAGAAGTCACTTTTTTTAGTTGAAATTTCAAATATTTTTTTATAAATATTAAATAAGATAATACTTTTTATCAACACAATTTGAGCCCAATTACTTTTTAATTCAAAACCGTATTATTATGAAGTCGTGTGTTATTTTTGTAAAATACTTTTTGAAAGAATATGTTCAACAAATAAAAATAAATAAATAAAATTATTTATTTATATTTAATAACTAATAATCAAACTATAATACCATAATATTGAAAATAATATCAAATTGAAATTTATTTTTTAAATAATTTGATTGGATAAATATTAAATTTTTTTATGTAAAATATATAAATAAATAAAATTAAAAATTAAAAAATAGTGACCGAAGCAAATTAGTTAAATTGGACCTGATTAAATGTTCTCTTCATCCAACCACATTTTACTTGTTTTTACCATATTTGTTTTTGGGTTAGGTTAGCAAAATCCATTATTTCTAACTTCTCCCCATATTCACTTAAATCATATTCAGTTAGTTCATCCATTCGCAACATTTATTTTACTGAGAAAGCCTCATCATAGGAAATATGCTCTTTTTTTACAACTTATACAAAAAAGGGTCGGCCGTATCAACATCAATAGGTACTGATCTTACCCAAAATCACCGCCACTACCACTACCACTACCACTACCACTAACATCACTCTCAAGTCTATACTCAAGTCTACCCATATGCGAGTGCTCCACCTAGCTCGATTGTGCACGAAAACAACCTCAACAAAATCTATTTTCATACTTTTATTTTTGTGCTTTATCTCCAACAAGTATTGGAGAACGTTTTTTGGCCGCGTGATCACCCACCGGTGCCATTTTATATCCTAAACCGCCTACAGTAATTCCTCAATCATTTTCAACCTCCGTCGCCATCGTTCCCATAGTCTAAGGTGAGTTCTTTCCTTATTCATTCAGATGCTTTAATTTTTGAAATAATTTATAAGTGTTTGAAAATTTTATAAAATAATTTAATGTCCTACTTAGTAGAAGTTTGGGAAGAATGAAAAGAATTGTATTGTGCAATTTTTTAAAATTAATAACTTGTTTGAGAAAATTTTAAATGTATAAGATCTAATTTAAAAATTTTATAAAGTTAGAAGATCGTTTTGAAATTATAAAAAAATATAAACAACTAGTTTGGAAATATAGATATAGGGAGAACTAGAGGTTGAAGTTGTATAATTTTGAAATCAAATTAAAATTAAGAAAAGTTTAGTGAATAGGTTATATTTTTTAAAAGATTAGAGACAAATATAAATTATGAAAATTATGGATTGATTTATAAATTTAGATACTAGGTGCTTATTTACGAAAAATATAATAACAGAAAGGATAATATATTAAAAAGGATCTTTAGGTCATTTAAATTTTAGTATTAACGTGTTATTTATTGCACTTATATACTAATTTTAGTGATAACTTTTTTTAATGACTAAATATAAATGAACAGCAATCACTATACTAATTTTAGTCCTAATTTAGTATATAACCTTTTTAAGTGACGTAAAAATAATGAAAATGCCCCATAAGAATTAGTACAAATGTCAATGTCCATGTATATTTAGGCTAACAAAAAATAATTATATTTGTTGTTGTCCCATTTATTTTAAAAATTTTAGAACAAAATTTGTATAGTAATCATTATAAAAAAGTTAGTTAAGTTGATTGATTTAATCGAATAAACTAATATAAAGAAACTAATGAAATAAATTAATTTTTCTTACGGAAATTAAAGTTTATTGAGAGGGACACCGTTGGCGAGCATAAAGATCACCTTCAATTACAGAAAAAGAGATTAAACTAGTGGATCCGTCTCAAGGATCATCAAAATAAAACAAAACTCGCCCGAAAAAAAAAGGGAATATTGCCCAAAACGTTGCAGGCTTTGAGAAATTTTACCTTCCCAACGAAATTTCAACATTTTTTTAAACGAAAATAATATTTCATTTTGTTTTATGCGAAGTTAAAAATTCATTGTAAGACTTCATTTTATCCATATCCTATATTACGGTTCTAGTTAATCTATTATCTGTGGTTCCTTGGTTCCTTATACTCGTAACCAATCAGACTAGAGCATATCCCTGTTATATGCTGTCTGCAAGGTTCAACGTGATTCATCTGAAAGCGGTTTCAGCAATGTATTGTAACTTTTCACTTGCAGAAAAAAAAATGCAGGTTTCCTATTTCATTTGTGCATGTCAAGCATGAGCATTGCACTTGAGTTTGTCATGTGGGATAATTAGAAACAGAAACTCAGTTTCCGATAATTAGCAGCCACACATGAAGCTATAATGCATGTCATGTCATCTGTACAAATTTTAGCACATTCTTATGTACAGACACATGAAGCTATAATGCATTGCATGTCATCTGTACAAATTTTAGCACATTCTTATGTACAGATATTTCTTCCACCAACATCAACATTGGCATTTATCTATACAAGTCATAGCTGTTCACACCTTTTCTTTGCCTGACTGAAGTTTTCCCCATCCTTTATCTGACAGAGTAATATCCATAATTAGAAATATAAGATTACTCAATATGGTACGGTGAAATAAAATGAGATGGAAAAGGAAGTAGTAATAAAGCCCGAGCAACCGGGGACATTCCCAATTTTGGCATCAAGCTTTTTATTGACTTAAAAATAAGGAGCCATGGCTGTCATACCAATTTTGGCTGGAAATTACTTTTGTTGATCTAACAGTATCTAAACTTCGGCCATCATAGATTATACTAATTCTGGCCAGAATTTGGTACATGGCTTTCTAGTTGACCTAAAACTAAGGAGATGCAGGAACAAACTTGGTATTATAGCCAAAATACAAGTACTTCTTTAGTAACAAAACTTCATCCCAAAAGTGGTGTAATGACAAAGTTTTAGGTATTTTTTAAGTCAACAAGAAAAGTTCCGGCCAAAATTGGGAATGACACTAAGTATTTGGCCAAATTTGATCTATTAAACCAATACATGATAAAAATTTTATTTAAGCGAAAAAATTTGAATGGCATGAATAAAAGCTATAAGTAACAAAAAAAACACCAAATGATAGTTAACCGGAAATATTATGAATAGTTCTTATTTTCTTCATAACTTTTTCATTCTCTCTAGTGTCTCTTTGGGCAAAAAAACTCTAGACAGGGCGGGGGAGTGCGCATATTCATTATTCAGCCATCAAAGTAGTGGCAGCAGTGTTTCATCATATAGCTAAAACATAAAGAAAGGGGAGAAAAGAATAGGAAGAAAGGGCACACACAAGGAAAATAAACTCCTTACGTGGAAGATAGGATCAAACTTTCACCAAAACAAAATTAATAATGCAAAACAATTAGAGAATAACATGATAGTACTATCAAAGAAAGATCCAGACATACCTTAAGACACATCAAGATTGGAATAGTGTCATGGTAGCAATATAGCCATTCTTCATAACCTGCTTCCATTATATTAAGCAGTCAATTTACATGCATATTTTTTGTTGATATTAATGATTCCTTTTTTATGTTAATCGTAATAAGAATACTGATACCACCTGCACTACTGCTGAAGCAATTTGAGAGGGAGATAGGAGGTAATATGGTTTGTGGATAGACTCACCTCAAATGCAACATTTTGATAGCCATACACAAAAGTGGAACCAAATGGATTGCTTATAGAACCTTGAGTTTGTATGGCAGCTCGACCACAGTCTCCAAGAATTTCCTGTATTCATATCACATACTCACTTTGCAGAGTTACACTTAAATTTCTGAAGATAATACTTGCAATGATACTTTATTCACATCATCAGGAAATATAGGAATTTTAACTAGATTTGGCACAGGTACAACAGGGACCATGCCTTTTATAAGTAAAAGTAGCCAGCTCTATGGTTATGGTTAGCAGAACTAACATTAGTACTGGAATAGGTCCCTAGATTAAAATGGTGATAAAAAGCAAGAGTATTTGACACATTATGCAGCTCATTTCAAGAGCATCAGTCTGTCAGCGATATAATCTTATTAAACAGTGTTCTTGTGCAACTAAGTAAAGGTGAGATAAGATTGGAGGAAATTAGCAAAGGAGTGGAGAGGGGTGAAGATGATAGGGAGCAAGTGGGGAGAAGGAGAAGAAACGGTGAGATACATCCAGGTTCCTTCAACTCACTACTGGAAGTCTTCTCTCCAATATACCTCTAAATAGGAAGGTTTGAGAATAGGCTATGATGGGAGAATAATGTTAATGTGTACCTGAGATTAGATCCCTGCCCAAGCAAGGTTACTGAGCGAAGGATAACTATAATCTTATTTTATTTATTTTTAATATCAATTGTGTCTGAATGTGTAGTATTGAGTAATCCACGGAACAATGCATTATTTAGCCTAGAACATGCCATTACAATATAGATGCTAACCCAAGGGCTTGGAAGACAGCTAGAGTTATGAGTGTCTTCAAGGTTGTTGCCCTTGGGTAGGCAAATAACTTTCCTATTGCTCATCCAGGAAAACAATGCCAGACAAAAAAAGTATAAGAACCCATATATCAAAAAGCATAATACCTTTACTTGATCCCATTTTGTGCTTGTGGTGATCTTTTGCTTAGAATCATTCACCTCCTGGAAAGACTCCGCCACTATTGGGACAGAACATAGTCCATTAATGTCGTAATGTTGAATTGTTATGATTACTCATTTCCACTTTATCTTTCCAATATATTAACTTACTTTCAAATCCAAAAGACTAGTGTTTGAACTACAGGAAAGTACTTACAATCAGAACCATGTACGAGAAAATTGCATTTTATGTATGAGTTGAAATCTGCATGCCCAGGATAGTTTGTATGCAAGACAAACTTCTTAATTTTGTGTGTCTGCATAAAAGCCATATCAAAAAGGTATGTACACAAAAAGAGATAACTCAAAAAATTGTAGAACGTCCTCAAGAAGATACCTGCCCATCAAATAGGATATCCAGCCCACGTGCAAAATAATTGTAGAAATAATCAGCACATAGAGTACTCCGTGGCCGTGGATCTAAGGCAGAGTGAATAACCATTTGGTCAACCTGTAAAAATATCATAACGTTCAGAATTACCCACATGCACCATCATCAAAGCATATTGCAATATGACAGCACACATTGCACTTGAACCGGAAGATAAGATGAGTCATAAATGAGGTGATAGTTATTGAAAAAAAATGAGATTTTAGAATGAAGAATGTCTAAAATTAAATGGAAATTTTAAGCAATACAATCGCAGCAACAACTCCAACACTCCAATCTTAGAATTGATTTTCTAGGTCTATTTTAACCATCAGGATCTACATATGCTTTACAATTTTTGTAGAGAATAAAGGTAAACAATTTTGAGAATCCAATTCCCATGGTTGTAAAACTCTCCAAAAGTGTGGCTTAAGATTAAGTTTTATATGCAATGGAAGAAGAAATGTGGGTGAATTTTATATGAAATAATGGTATCAAGTAGTGGTGGGATTTCTGCTTTAGGCTTTGTTTGGATAGAGGGGTTTGGGGAGGACGAGTTTGGATGGATTTGGAGTGGAGGTGAAGTGAATAGTTTGGATGTGTTACAAACCCTTTCAAACTCGTAGTTTGGATGAAGGGAAGGGTTTATTAATAAAAAATTAGAAATATAACGTTATCATTTTAATTAAATTTAATAGTTTATTAAGTAATATATATTAAATTATATTATATGTACTATCAAATAAAATATTAATATATAATAATATATATAATAAAATATAATTTAAAATAAAAAATATATAATTATATTATATATGACGTATCAAATTTTATTAAATAATCAAATCGTATAACATAATTGAATTATTATTACAATAAAAATGAATTAATATTAATTATATAGTAGTAGTTATATATAAACATTTTATAATTATAACAATAAAAATAATATATATGTATATAATAAACTATATTATATAAATTCGACATTATTTTTTATGTATAATATTTTTATTATATAATTATATCATATTAAATATTACTAATATATAAATTTATTTAAAATATATAAGAATATAAATAAATTAAAATAAATAAGAAAATGGAAAAAGAATAATGTAAATACATAAAAGGATATTAAAGTAATTTAAATAACAAAAGTTACAATCCCTCAAAATTCATAAAGCTATTTTTGGATTGAAGGGTTTGAAGGGTAGGGATTTATAGGGGTGAAAGAATCCCTAATTTGGTAATTTTTTTTGGAGGGGTTTAAAATCACCTCTAAACCCTTTCAAAACCCTTAAAAAGTAATCTCTCCGATTTTTGGGTTTTGGAGAGATTATAATTTTTTCAATTAAAATGACAATAATATCCTAATTTTTTTTCTTCTATATATAATATTAAAAGTTATTTACTTTTTATATTCCTATTTCCTCTATTTTTTTCTTACTCCTGATATTGTCTTATCTCAAGTTTAGTTTTTATTTTTACTTTAATAAATTTATAAGTTAACTATTTTTTCTATATATTTGTAGTTTTTTTCTTTTATATACAAATATTTATAATTGATAGTTTTTTTATATATATTATATTCTACATTTGTTTTCTATTTATATTCACTATTTTTATACATTTTAGATTAATTATTCTGTATGTTTATAGTCATTTTTTTAATGTTTATATTTATTGAGTTTTACATTTAATATTTAGTTATTATTTGTAAATATGTTGAGATTTTGATATATTATATTTATTTACTAATACATGTATATTATGTGTGTTGTGTTTTTATTATAGATGGATTCTGAATTATTAAATAATACTATTATTTCATATAAAAAAAAACATATTGTAGTTGCTAATTATATTCTGTTACTATTTGGATGATTTTTTGAAAACATTATCGTCAAAATTGAGTGTAATGATAACAACAAATTTTGATTAATTGTGAATATTGAAGTGTATACATTAATTTATCTATATATTTTATTACATATATAAAATTATTTAAAAATATTTAATTGAAGGGTATAATAGTATGTTTACTCTTTTAATGAATTTCACTTCCCCTCCATCAAACCATGGATTTGGAGGTGTTTAATAACATTTCCAAACCCATCACTTACCTCCCCTCCAAACCCGTTGCTTCACTTCACCCCCAAATCCCTCCAAACCCCTCAATCCAAACATAGCCTAAAAGTGGAGTGATTTGGTTTTAGTTTAAATGAAGTGGTTTAAAAGGGTGCACTCCATTTTATTTTACCAAACAGCGGACTACTCCAAACCACTCAATCCAAAAATTGTATTAATGTAGGAATCAAAATAAAGTGTAACCAACTAAAATTACCTATGTATAATTTCTACCAACTAAACACAGAACATTAATTCAATATTACCTGCTTTTGGTGAATTCCACAAGGACGGCCTAGTTCTGTCCAGACATCCTGCCAAAATAATCAAGACAAATATATATTATGAGTTGCAAAAGGTAACTAATGCACCCATCAAATAAGATAATTTCAATATCACAGATTTTACATAAGACAGAATGTTTTACCACAATTGATGATATGTTTATGTTCTCATGTACAACAGAAACATGACCTGATTCTTTTGAAATAGTATGACTATAAAACTGATATTGTAGAATTGTATTGTTGACAACACGAACCAGAGCACATAACAAGGAAAAAGGATATTGTAGTATGAGAAAGTAGCCTTCATCAAATAAGCACTGCAATAGGGAAAATTATGCATAATTGTGACACTCATTGCAAAGGCTTCAAACAGCATTGCTTCTACTGGTAACCAATAGAGTAATAACTACGGGTGATGACTACTTTATGAATAATCAAACTCCAACCAAATGGAGAAAACAATCAGATGTCCTTCATAGTAGATATTACAAAGAAATAGCCAAAGAATACTCCTTCAAACATAGTACTCCCCATTTGTATGCATATAATACATAAAGAGAGATTATATTTTACAACTTTAAGATACAATAAGAATGGATATAGTACGAGAAATATTCTGATTGATTATGATGCAACAACAGGCTTGATAGGTCAAATTAAATAATCTCCTGCCTTACCTGAGGTGAGGCACCAAAAGGTATGTGCTGGCCACCAACAGTGAAGTGCAGTTCTTCTCCAAGCTGGAAAATTGTAAATTCTTAGGGAAATTTAAGGGCTAAGGTTGACATGAACCTTATCCATTAAAATGGATAACGAAGGAATGGTAGCCTTATCCATTATAATAATGGAAGGACCTACCTTAACATGGACCTCTTCCATGAAAAGGCTACCAGATGGTAATGGAGGAACAATAGCCTTGTCCATTAAAGATCCCACACCCACTTTTTTGTCAGAGGAGCTGTCATATATAGAAACCCGACATGTGACTGGAGTGGTGCCATCTGGAAACTCCAGAGGTAGTTCCGCTTTTTGATAGAGAAAGGTCATATGAAACCATTAAGATATAAATCTAGTAAAGAAAGACTGATGAAAACATATATTTACACGATACCTTCTCCATCATGGCAGCAATCTGTGTACTGGTTTGGGATAGGAAAAGCGAAGGATAGTCCCTGAAAAGAACAGATTTCCTCAGGAAATGACAAAGTGCAAGACATATAATGAAGTTAACAAGAGTTTGGCAGGCCTCAAGGTGCATACCGGGTAAAATAGAGTATAGACACCTCTATCCCTGTCATAAATGCCAGGAAATGTAGGACCAAAGAGTGCATAAACTGCAACAAATGTTGCCAAGGTAGATGGTCCCCTAGATATATATAACACATTTACCACATAATTCAAGTGAATACAGCACTAAACCAATCAAAAGAGTATAACATACCCTATCAAAGAGTTGGAGTAGCGCATTTGGAGCCTCTTGACATCAAATATTTCAATAAGTCTTAACCTCTGAAGCAAGTTCAGTGAAAGATCAGAAAAGCTTAGATAAGTACTGATCCATATTTAAAAAACTAGATCATGTCAAATAAACAAATGATGGCAACATAAATGATTTTAAACACATGTAAATCTGATACAAGAATAGGAACTGCAGTCTTGTGGACTTGAAAGAAATTATTAGACATGAGGATCAAAGTGGGGAGTAACATACAGTAACACTAATTATGATATTTTAAATGTCATTGAGTTCACTAATGTAGGCATTGCAGGAGATGATTATGATAAACACATGCATGAAATGAGAGCAACGTAACACCTGTGACCAAGGATCAAATCGAAGATGGAAACCATGGTCTGGGAAACTAATAACTATATCCAGCTTCAGGGGATCCTACAAAAAAATTCGGCTTAGAATATCCCAATATTTTAAAACACATCTTAAATGAAGCAACTACATATAATTTGCAGTCAACTGAAATGCATATATGAGTGTATCTGTGGACATTTAGAATGACCATAACTTGAAGGTCTGCAACAACTAAATCAGCTGAATGCAATAGTGGCCTATGGATCAATCAAGTGAAATTATAACAATTACCCAATTTTTCATAGCAATTGTAATTGGGGGCAAGGTAAAAGCACGAATTTGAAGTAATTAACCTCTTCATAGTACTTCACATGTACAACGTCATAAATGCTTGGCTGCTGCTCAATTTGGGCAAATGCCTCAGAGATTGGCATACCTAGATCATCAAACAGCATCAATACTTTACTACATACAGATGTTGCAAAAAAAAAAACTCACAGCAGTGAACATTATATGAATTAACCAGTTACTTCCAACAAGTGTACCGTCTTGCATGATCTCTTGTCATCACATAATAATAAACATTACCCCATGAAATGTAAAGTACTTTTATCCACATTAATTATTCATTATTGATCAAATCAAAATGTTATGACCAGGAAAACCAATTTAGCAGCTGGGCAATCTTTGGAGCCAAACATCAACACGCAAACTTAGCTGCTCGCACAACTGAATCTCTTGTAATGACATCAAGAAGAAGCAGAACAGGCACACATAAGCTAACCATCCATATAACATAATCATCCAGGCATAAAATTAATATTATGAATCAAATCAACAAAAACCGCTATCGACAGCAGCTCATATTAAATAAAATCTGCACGAATTCGCCGAAAAAAAGGAACTCTACAATCAGGAAAAGGGCGGGAGCAAAAAGCCTAATCGGAATAAAAAAATTACCGAGGGAAAAGGGGCCGATTCCGAGGCCTGGGCGGAGATCGAGGACGACTGCCCCCATGGCAGTTCCCTCGCAGCGGCGCCGAGATCTCTGCAACATCCAAACCCTCCAATGACGACAACGATTTCTAGCCGTAGAAAGGCTCGATCGCAATGTATTGAATAATAGCAATTAAGGCTCCGTTTTCAAACACAAGAGGAACTAACGAACGGAGGAGAATTTTTTTTTTTGCACAAGGAGAATTGAGTGATGATGGATTGATTGATTTTTTTTTTTGCACCAATGATGGTTTGATTGATTGATGGATTTAGTCCAAACCGTTTAGAATTCGGTTTTGGGCCAACTCTATCAACAGAGGGGCATCGTAATCTTAATATTTTTCTTTTTGTTTTTTGTTTCACATCCTTTAACTTATTTGTAATTTTTCAATGAACTCTTATTCCTACATGTTATTATTATCTGTTATTATAGAAAATTGATGACATCCATCTACATGAATAGCTTAAAAACCGTATCTTAAAAATAAGATTTGAAATAAATAACTATGAATTCAATTTTTTTAAAAAAATTAATTAAATATATATTTATTTTTATAATTAAGTGGATAAATAAATAAAATTTAGAAAAAAGTTGTGTTATGTAGGGGTTGAGGCATCCCACTTGACCCATCTAAATGGAATTGAACTTGAATATTTTTTTCGAATGTACGTACAAATGGCTTACAAAATTCATAATTTTTAATTATTTTTGTAACATAAAAAAAACTCAAAATGTACATAATTTATATAATGTATGAACTTGAAAATTTTCTTGAATTTACCTAATTGAGCATATTTTAATTTTTAGCCTCAATTGAATAAATAAATAAATTAAAAAATTATTATATCTCAAATTAGGTAAATAAGTGAAGAAAAGTATATTTTATTCCTATGAATGTATCCCTTATTTACCTTCCCTTATTTTTTAAATTTAATATTATAATTAATTTATCAGTAAATAAATAGAATTTTGCTAGATTTTTACTACCCAAAAGGTTGTAAAATTCATTGTTGTCAATTTTGTCCGAAAGTGCTCCTGAACAATGCTTCATTTTTCCAAACAAAAATCCATATTAGATGACTCTAGTAACACCAATAATACAATTGCTAGAATATTCTATTTTTCTTCTCATATAGTCATTGTCGAGCCTCTAGTGACCATATTTTTATTTCCCTTGGTTTTTTATGTAATTTTTTTCAATAATGTATATTTTCATGTAATTTATTTAATATTTGTACATAAACTCGATAAAAATTAAATAAATTTATGTGATTTCCTCTCATACAGCAAATAATTTACCACACACAATCCTCATCGAATATGTTGCATAATTTCTTTGCAACTTGAGTGATACCACTAGCCTAACTTGTATTGCCTTATTCTCTTCTTTCGTTTATTCTCTAATCCTTAAAAAAGATTTTGGGGCGGGGTGAACAACACTCACTAAGTGCGAAGATCAATTATTGGGACGTTCATGGCCTCGACGTCGTCTACCCTCTAAATGGCTAATACAAAAATTTTAAAAAAATTTCTTCTTTTATTTCAATATTATTTTAAAAGTTATGAGTTTTGGTATGGAGTACACTGAAAAACTGAGTACTATCCCTTCCAGAGAGAATTCTAGCCATTGACTCACGAGTGAGTGACCAAGTCTTAATATAGTGAACTTGGAGGACTATGTATCCATCATTCCATACCCTTAACTAGTAGGATATTACCTTAGAAACCCCATTTTTCATTTAATTCTCCTCAAGGGTAGAGTGACAAAAATCACGAATGAAATCGGGTTTATGGGTCGCTAATTGGGTTTAAGTTGGGCTCCCATGTGCTGCATGTGCATGCACCCGACACAATGTGTCACTTAGTTCACACTATAGCAAATTAGTTTCAAATAAATAAATTTGTTGGTTTGGTTGATTTTGATTATTTTTTGGTCGTTTCAGCTCCGATTCGCTAGGTTCTTAGCCCTAATTTATTTTTCTAAAAATTTATTCTACAATTTTCTACAATAACCACATTTTCTAAAAATTGAGAGGTTTTTACCACTACGAGTCGATTCAATTAGTTTTGGTAGTATTTTGTTCGATTCACCTTCGATTCAACCGGTTATTGAACCAATTACTTTTTCTAAAAATTATTCGTCCCATTCCATATTAATTAGGCTCAAGAATTGCTATTTTTATTTATTTATCTAATCCCTCTTTAAAATTGGGGTCTTTTCACCTTAAGCTAGTTTGATCCCAATCTGAACTAGTTTTCACTTGAACTTTTCTCGATCCTTAATTTTTTATCAAAGGAGGTTTTTTTAGGGTAATTTATGGGTTTATCCATTGTCGAAGTTCATGATCTTAACTAGTTTCTAATCTAGCTCAATCCCAAGTCTCAATTTTTTGGTATTCATCCTCGGTTCAATCATGGTTTTCGATCTAATTGGGCTTAAACCATGGTTTTGGAAATTTTGGTGTTGCAATTTTAGTGGTATAAGAGCTCAACTTTTAAAAATGAATGAGATTTTGAAAAATGAGTCATTATGAATAGGAATAATTTGAGAAGAGTGTTGCTTGGATCGTTTATAAAACACCAAAAGTATTTTCCATAAATGAAGTAGTATGCAAAATAATAACTGAGTAAAAATATAGTAGATATGGCCCAAGGAGAGAGCTAGGTGTACCATAATGACCGAGTGGTGAAGCCCTCTAGTGAGCCAAGAGTGGAGTCTATCGGATTTACGACTCCTACTATGGAGTGTCATGCTATTAAGCTCCACATGGGAATAACCCTGCATGAATATTTGTATGAGCCACATCCTTTAAGGGTATTCAATCACCTTATATGTGACAAATGAGGATATGAAAATCATTTATAATCGAACCTAACTCAGATTTGAGATCCGAGGAAAAAAGGAGAATTCCATGCGGAGGAATCTCCCCAACTCCAAATGAAACTAGAACACTTCAAGCCATACTAGGATTTTGTGAGGGTGTCCAAAATACCATACTCGAATTCTCTGTTAGAGAGAACACCCATAAGCGACACCAAAGGAGTCATAGGGTTTGACCCGTTTCCATTGGCCTTGGGCCCAATCATGAGTTTTCAAAATACAGGCTTGGGCCCACTTCACTTTTCAAAATCGTGGCCTTAATTTCGAATGATTACAATAACATAAATAAGTCTTTTAATTTAAAACTTTTATTTTTATATTGCTAGACCAATGGGCTCCAACCCGACTCTAGCTCAGCAGCTTCAGTAAACAATATCAATTTGTGATAATTTTATCTGTCTCTTAAATAAGAACTTATTTATGGGTTTGATCCGTTTTCATTGGCCTTGGGCTCACTCATATGAGTTTTCAAAACACAAACTTGGACCCACTTCACTTTTCAAATCTGTGCTCTTATGTCTACTTTCATAGAACTAGATCTAGCCAACCTTCTAGTGATCATGAGACTCACCCATTTCCTGTATCGACGAACTAGACCATTCCCCTTGAAGTGTATCCATACATCGTTCAAGGGTAGTCCAATATCATGCTTCATTTTTTCTATAAAAAACCCAAAAGATTTGAGCAATTTCACACCATCATGAGATTATATTTCTAGAAATTTAATTTTCTAAATAAATCATGCTTTTAAGTATGCATCATCGGTACAATCGTACTCGATGATAAAAATCACACTCACACGTATTCTAAAACTTGTTCGTCGTGGGGATTTCTAAGCTTGGCGTGCCTGTCCTTTGCACCAATTTGTAGTTGATTCGTTCCTATAATAAATTGGGCAATTAAGTCCCAAGTACTAAGGTAATCACACTTAAGACCCATAACTTTCCAATAATTATGATTTGGTCCTTAAGTTATACCTTAATTTTAATTAGGTTCCTAAGATTCTTAAATCTTCCATTTGGGTCCCTAATTTCTCAAAACTTCCAATTGGGTACATAATTTCTCACTAATTGTAGAAAATTCAAAAAAATCCAAAAATTGAATATCATCAATTCGACCTTAATACTTCCCAATTGAGTCCTAACATTATTCTACTCATTTTATCTCTAGAATTATTTCAAGCTTTTAATCACTCAATTTGGCTTAGAAATGAGCTTAAACGGAGTTTAACCTGAAAATCATTCTAGAGAGAGAAAGCTTCGATTACTCATCGATGAGGGTCTAGTAATCGGAGTTTTTGATTCCATTGGATTGCTCTCTTCTTGGGGATCCTTGCTAGATCAAACTGTGCCTCAATTGGTTGCATGAGTAGTGCAAATTTTGTAATTTACTTTCTAGGCAAAATGCACCGTGAATAGTAAATTCCGACAAAGAACGGTGGAGGGGACTTACCACGACGGTTCAAGAAAGGTGTGGACTCCTCTAGTGAAGGTGTGGATGACTTGATTTGGCCATGGTTGGCCGAGGTTGGCTCAAATTGAGCTTGGGTTTCTCTGATACAGACAATCGAGGGAGTAACAGTATTGTGTGTGCTCGCTAACACTTCTCCGATTATTCTCAATGCAATTGAAGAGTGCAGCCATGTAGAGGACTTTTGCCAGAATCCAGGGAACTTAAATTCACCTTCTAAGGTCGCTCTCTCCTATGTGTTCATTGACCGAATATGCCTTTTAGTTGACCATGACACATGGTGTCCTCTGATTAGATAATTTAAATTCATCAGCTTTCCCACCTATCTCACTGTGCCATTACCACGTGTCAACCGTGTCAACTTCTTATTGGTCGATCGTTCTCCGACATCCTAGTTGATTACTGACTTGGTACCTTTGCCACATGTCAACTTCTCAATGGTATGCCATGTTGACGAGTCTTCTCCTTAATTGACAGTTGACTGAGTACATGCGTCACACTCCCATTGTTCAGTTTCCAATGACGTATTCGTTGACTAGTGACACGTGTCACGCTATGATTGGTTAGTGCTTTTAGACGCTGACAGAGCGACTTACTGGGCGCGTTTCACCATATGTCATGCACTGATTGGTCACGTACATTGACTGGGCATTGACGTGGCAAATGGTCCGTTGACCAGCTAGACTATTGACCGGTTCAGTTGGACCAAGTTTAATGACCCAAAATTAAAAATCGATCAGTTTAGGCTTGATTTGATCGGCTTTCTAAAATTTAAAATTTTCTAAATTTATTTTCTACATTGTAGTGACATCAATTTCCCAAATTGATATTTTTAAGTCACCTATAAAAATGAATCTTTAATCTAGTTCTTCCAAGTTTAGTCTACTTCATCCCGATTCATGTCCACCCTAAACTAGTTCGGTTTTCATATCCAATTTGGCTCATGACCCGTTTTCATTATTTTTGGATCTTCATTGAACACTTGGGAATGTCCCATTCTCGTTTTAGTTTTTCTCTTTTCCAATTTCGGTTCACTTTAAACCATAGTTTTCTCTCAAAATTTTCTAATTTTCATTTCCCACTTTCTTATTTTAAGAGAACGTAGTTTACCTGTGATTTTAAAGGGCTACTGGACACTTATGGGGAATAAGGGAAGATTCTTGTTAAGTACGCTAGAGACCTAGAGAGTCCGATGCATACTGATTTGGCTGGCAATTAATGGGATAGTCCCTCAATAGCAGACATTCTCTTTACATCTATGATGGGTAAATTAGTTCATACATACTCGTTTGGGTAAATTAGTTCATACATACTCGTTTGGTATGTGTAACTTGATCCATATATACTTGTGGTTAGGGATGAGTTTTCGTACTAAGGTGGTTACTAAAGTTGTTCCGAACTACAAATAGAATAGTAATGTACCTCTCCATTCTACGACTGTTAATCCTTCCATGATGGAATTGATGTATTTGTGATGTGTAACTTGGTTCATATAAACTTGAGTGTGATTTTTTAAAGATACAAATCTCAACATTGTAACATGTGCTTGCTGATACGAAGTCTCAAGCTTAAGTATAAATGAATTAAAACATTATAATGCTTATACAAATATCCATTATAGACATTTTTGAGTAAGTGTTAAATTAGGTATTTGAAGTCTTGATGTCAGATAACATACTCATTTAGCTTTATAGCTCACCCCCTCCAATATCCTAGTAAACCAAACCCTAGAAGAAGTGTGATGGTATTAAAGGAAGTTGGGATGTGTTAATTAAATGTGCACCTTTTATGAATATACAATACTTATATTCCAGTATTTTTTATTAAAACTATTTTTTATATTATTTAAAATGAATAATTTGAAAAGGTTATAATAATAGGTTTTGTTTGAATACTTAAGTCATGTCGATCCTACAGTGGTAAAAGTTCACATTGTTGTAGTATCGAAAGAATGTAGCAAGTTATTTACAAGTCCAACTAAAAAACTAGGTTAGGGAGAGACAATATTAATAAACTCACTCACCTCAAATTTAGGTTTTTCCTAATACTCAATGACTGAATGCCTTAACTTAATATAGTTGATGAGTAAAAACACTTGATATAGTAAAATTCAAAACCTATAAATATTCTATTTATTTAGTTATTTTCCCTTATATCAAGATTAAAAGCAAGTTCCTTGGTATAATTTGTATCCGTCTAACTTTTTTCAGTAATTTATGGTTTTACCCTTTCGAGAATTTATACTTAGATTCCTACACTTTCCATTTTACATTTATATCTCTTAATTCACCATTGATTTCAATTTAAGCACCTACTTTTTTCATAATTATATTTAACTCTCCATATTTTTTTTTCATTTAAACCCCTTTGATAGGCTAAATTATGAAAATACCCATAATTTTTTCCCAATTCCCCAAAATTTTGAATTTCCCCCCTTTTGAACTACCAAATTCAAGATCGCATAAATTTGGGTTTTCAAGCTCCCAATCCAACTTTTACTTGATTTTAATCTACTTCTCTACTTTCCTATGATTATTTCATGTTTTGAATAGATCGATTTGGCCTTAATTTGGATGAGATCGAAGTTTCGTCGAAAAAACTTTCTAAAGAGAGAAAATAATGATTTCCTACGAGTGTCAACTAGTTGGCTAGAGCTTGAGTGGTGGGAAGATAGCTTGACTACTTAAGGATTTCTTAGAACCAAGTGTGGCCTTAATTGGTGGTTGGAAGTGCATGGATTTGGATTTTCATATAATTAAGTGAGAACGGAAAAAAACTCGAGTTTTCCCGTGGTTGATGGTGGATGTGTTAATTAAGCCATGAGTGAAGACTTAAATACTTCTTAAGAGTACTTGGAGACCTAGCCTAATTGGGTTATATCACTTAGGTGGGTGGAATTGACTTAGTAATGTCAAAGAATATTTTGGGTTTTTTGAGTCGTAATAATATTTGATCATGATTATCTTTCCTTTATCACTATTGAGCTTCGACATTGCCACAAGGAAGTAGAGGACATCCATAGAAGTATAGGGAACTAAAAGGCGGGAAATTTGATTAAGAAAAAGTGGCAAATCAAAGATCTGATATTTAGCTAACCGAAAATTAGAGTAGTCAGTATTTAAGTAGAGTTTGTGTTATGGAGAAAATGAGATGAGGTAACATTTATATTTTTTACTGTTGAGAATATAATCACATATTAGATAAAATAAATAAGTGTTGTAAGTTTATAAGGTTAGAAACATTGCACTACTTACAAGCTATAACTTTTAAGTAGAAATATATCCGATATTTTATCGGTATATAATACATTCTCTCATATGGTATTATAGCCAATGAGCTCACACTCGTATTTTACCCGAGATTAAAAACGTTCAACTACTTACAAGTCATGATTTTTAAGTATGTATGAGTCCGACCCCTTATCGGTACACAATATATTCTCACATCCACATTCAATTCTTATTTTCTATTAAATGAAAAAAATGTTAATATCACATTGAATTCAATCTATTATGAATGGACTAAGTACATAGAATTCATTTATATTATATTCCTAAAAATGTTGTGACCAGTAGCATAAAATTAATGCACATTTCATCTCAAAATCAATTAGCATACCTTCTAACCATGCATATCATGGACGATCAAATTACTTGGTATTCAATTAGAGTCTTTCACAACCGTATTGCATCATTTGAGGGGGAGTATTAGACATTTTTCGTTTTATAGTAAAGAGCTTGAAATTGAGGAATGTGATGAGTATTTAAAACTATTAATAGGTATGCGTGACATTTTTGTATATTTGTTTTCTTCATTAGAGACTAATTAGTCATTTTGCTTGGTAAATTTGAGTTCTTCACTCTTTTATAAATGTTGGAAGATTGATAGGGTTTCATTAATATCGTCAAATAGACCAAAGAAGCATCTATGATTATAGTTCTCTTATTGTCTTTTCTTTCTATTTATGTTGCACAAATTATGTGCTTCATATTTGTTTGCACAAAAATTCCTTGTTATATCCCTTAAGCTATAACATGAAAAGAAGAGAAAGCTTATGAATTTAAGTGTATCTCCTTGATATGAGATGTGTCATGATGACTGTAGGCAAATTAATGCCTCAAATAGAATATTTGAGTCCATCTTCAAAATGATGGACGACAATCAGTGCTCACACGCCATTTAGACCACACGTACTACACTTGTATCCTCGCATTCTAGGGCAGTAGTAGTGTAGATCCGAGTTCCACCTTTTATCAGCACTCTCAAAGGTCTTTTGTCACATAGTCCCGTCTTTGTCATTCGAGAAAGTGTATTAAACAACCCATTGTAATTAATTTTAATTATACTTGTCAGGATTGGGATCCATGAAGTGGGCAATGCTTTCTCAGCTGTAATAATGCAAGGCATATAGATGGACCTGTTAGATACTTATAATCCTCTAGAGTTGTATGGACATTAGATAGAACATACTGAATACAATGTAAGACATGTTAAAATTTAGAGCCATTATATTATTTATAAATAACCTAACTCTGAATGTAGTTTATCATGTTGATCCAATTTTTCTAATTTTAGTTTAAATAGAAATTATTTAACTAAGTTTATTGGTTAAATATTGTGCAAAAAAAAGTCTGTTAAATAATTTATCAGTTCTAATATGATAAATAAAAAAAATCAAATAAGTTGTTCATTAATATTTCAATAAATAAATCTATGATATTAATTTATTTTATAAACTCATAATAATTTATATTTTATTTAATTTGATATAATATTTTTAATACTCAGCATTAACTCTTAATAATTATTTATGAATTAAATATTATTTTTTAAATTTAATATGATTAAAAATAATGGTATATTTTTCCTAAATAATTAAATTATATTAAATATATTTTATATAATTCTTAATTTATTAGTTATTATATATAATTAAATTATATTAAATATAAAATTTTACTACTATCTATAATAAACTTTCATCATATTTATTTTTATAACACTATTCTTTTTTTCCTATGTTTTGTTTTAAATGTAATGATGTGGGATACTGTTCCCATGAGGAGTCAATCGTACTGGCGAGATGAAAACAGTCCATCATGACGAGGTATATTATTCATAAATCAAGAAACTGCAATAGAAAATAAATTAGTTTTGTTTTTGTTAGATATGCATAATTAGCATAAAATTAAAGAAAAATGATAAAACGGGCAGAAGTAGGATAAGATTACGCTGCCAGAAGGGATATGGATACCGCCACTCTTCTCCGCTCCTTCCCATCTAGATCGCCATTGCTGCTCTTCTCCGTTCTACCCCGACCATCAGCCACTAATCTCTCGTTCTCCCCTCACCACCGCCGCTATCAGCTCAGAGTCAGAGCCGCCGATGGGGCTGAAGGCAGCGGCAACGACGGGACAAGGCCAACAAGGCAGGCTCCACCATCCTTAACCCCTCCGGAGACAGTCGAGATCCGATTCCGACGTGGCTCGAGGAGTCGAAGGCAGAAGCAGCAGATGGAAGAAGGTGGGCGGTCGATGAAGGTCCCGAAGGAGGAGGAACCGGTGCCGCCCAAGAAATGGGAGGAGATGAGCCTGGGAGAGAAGGCCACGGAGCTGTATGTGGGGGAAAAAGGGTTGTTGTTTTGGCTGAACAAATTCGCCTACGCTTCTATCTTTATTATGATCGGAGCGTGGATCATGTTCCGGTTCGTCGGGCCGGCCCTCAACCTCTACCAGCTAGACTCCAACCCTCTCCCCCCTACCTCCATCTTTAAGGGCTAGATCTCCGAAGATATCAGGGAGATATGTTTGTTGCTTGCGTTTGCTTGTGTAGAAAATTTAATGCAGATGAATTATAATTACTCACCATTTGCTTTGCTGTGTGAGAACCGGAATTCCATAATCAAGGAGCTCCAACTAAGCATTTACTTGGGACGGATAAAGGAAATTGCGGAAAAGTGGCCAGGACAAGAATATGAATGTATATAAGGTAGGATAGGAAGTTTGGGACTGAGCTGAATCTGGTCGTGCTTTAGGCCAGGAAGAGAGGTCGGCGAACTATAGTTAATTTGCGTAAACAAAATATAAGTACTAAATTTTTATAAAATGTGTACATTTAATTAACTTATCATAATTTCTCTTAATACCATCATTTCACTTCTACTATTTGGATTCTTAAAAAAGAATATCGTAGAGTATGATATATTAAAAATAGTTTATAAAATTATGGAAATTACGTAATTGATTCAACACAAATTATAAAAATTTATTGGAATAAATTTAATAAATTTTGAACTTTTAATTTGCTAAAAACTTAACATTTAACTTATTATACATTTTTTTAAGTATTTAGGTTTATAAAAACACACATAAGTTCTCATTTTTTTTTGCAGGTATACATTTTTTTCATAATTTAAAAATATCATCTTATAATTTGGAGATAAATTATCATTTTGCTTCTAGTTTATAGGGATTTTATTGACCACCATAGTACTAAAACTTATACTTAATCATAAGTTTCTATACATCATATTACTCATGTCAGATTAGTGTATCAAGTTACCCACAAATGTAAACAATGTGTTCGTTATTTAGGGACGAGATTATATACCACCAACCAATTTTATGTCCATTGGACCTACTTAATCGGTATCATCTTCTTTCATTCATACATTATTGTCTAGCATGACTATAAGATCATCACTACACATAATTTTGTACTTATAAACACAAACAATAGTATTTTTTAAATATTTGAGAGTCAGCTTAGCTAATCTCATTCCTTAAATTTTTGTACAAACAAGAATCTTACATGGTGTGACTTGTTTCAATATTTGTCATTAATTACTAGAGATAACTTCATAATAAATCTTTCAATAATTTTACAAGCTAACTAATACCTTCTACTATTATTAATGGGACAAGTTTCATTTTTAAGTTTTCAAAAATATATCCTACTTTTCTTTTTGGGTTATAACCCCTCTCTTTCAATTCATGGTCTATAACTCACTTTCACTAATATTTTCAACCTGGCTTATAGCCCACTTATTTTGAAAACGATAACATAGAGCCCACTTTTATAAAACAATGGTCTCAAATAATTTTTATTGATTATAAGCTTTGCCTATTTTTTTTAGGTCAATAACAAAATTAGACCTAAGTTTTTTAAAAAAACTTATCCCACATAATTTTCTATTTTTTCTAAATTTTTTTAAATTGTACTATTATTTTAGAAAAATTGTAAGTAATAATTCATAAATGGTCTAATCGAATGTGATGTGTGAAATCTTACTCATCGTAATTTAATTATGTATTTGTCTAATAAAAATTCCCAAGTTTTCGTGGTTGTAACACTTTAACCCAAATTACCGGGCTTACAACCAGCTACGTCCCCTTGTCACGGAAAATATGAATATCATCACCCTTGTATTAATAAGTGGACAAAAAACTTAGAATATAAAAATATTTTCACACATATACTAAAATTTATTTCAAAATAATACAATATTCATAAATAAATAAAATATTTATAGTGAATAATAATATTGATAAAAATTAAATAATAAGCTTCATGTTAAACTCTTTAATTGTGAAGTCATTCTCGATTTATTTCCTAGAAAATATTTAGAAGGCGATAAACTCCCGATTAAGTGAGTAAGATTCCTTACGTCGAACCATTTCATGACTCGAACACTAATCCTCTACCAAAAACTCAATATATATGTAATGTCTTCTATTTATTCCTAGCTATCTTAGTTATTATAATTTGAATTAGTTGACTAAATTCTTATATCCAATTGTATTTTATCCAATTTGTATGGTTACACGTCCTAATGATTGTATAACTTGAATACTCAACTACTTATACTTGTGCAATGCTCATCCCAATGCTCTATGGCCCCACCATGCTCTCTCCCATGAGGACCTTACATAGGACGGTGTTTGGGGTGATGAAAAGTGACACGAGGATGTCTAAGTGCGATGATGATATGTGTGTCGTGCTACACACTCCTAAAACTATATAGGTCTATATCCTCATCAAGATGTGGAGATTATAACATTCAAGAAGCATCAATATACTCGGGGCACCCCAACGTACACCCTTGCAATGTGAGATCTCTCTATCATGGCAACCCACCAACTTTTCGCACTCTAGTACAAAAGGATCTCTCATGGGTTCGTGAATAACCTATTAATCTTCGAAACACGTCCACCTTATCTCCCAATTCCCAGTAAGCTACATCTTATGATACTACCCCTATTGAGTTCTTGTGAAGACCCTCAACTACTTCTCTTATATATATATATATACACACGCATGCATCCAAATCAATACTCACGCACAATAAAAATGATAATTCATATACATGTCACACATGTTTCATCTCATAGATGCGCCGTGATTCATACAAGACATTCATACTCATCATAATATTATACTTTATATATAGCTTATCACTTTCTATGTTCATAGTATGCCATGATACTAAGTTTATTCATGCTTCAAGACATATCCTCTTCTATATTCATAGCATGTCATAATATCAATTATATTCATGCTTCAAGTATTACATATTATAACATCGGAAGTTTCAGATCTAGTGTTAAATCTATTTAGACCAAAAAATTATTATTGAACCAGGAATGAAAATCCAATAATAGAGGGTTAGAGTAAAAATTAAGTTGTAAAATAGTTCAAACCCAAAGATATGAGTAAATGGATGAGTCATCTGGAATATTCTCAAAAGATCTTAAGGACCATGAATTGAGAGGTGTAAAAGGCCCAAATGTGAACTGACCCAAATCGGAGCCAAACCGATTTACAGGAAAATACCCCCAATTTTTAAGATGATCTAAAAACTCCAAAAGGGAGGATATTGAGCTCAATCAATAGATAATGAGAATAGTATCTTTTAGAAAAATAGATTGGGCCAAAGACTGGTCCAATTAGAGGTAAATTATCTTCGAAATGGTTTAAACTGGTCAAATAAACAAATCGACACGTCACATCGAACGCATGCACATACTGCATATGCAGAACATGGTACACATGCACGCATAACCAAGCACACGCGTTGTCCCTCTCACCTGACCCAACCCGATTTTCGCGAAATAACTTGATAAAACTAGTGGGGAAATTAATTCATTCAAATGGCTATAAGCTATGGAATGACTTATGGGAGCTATAATTGTATAGCCTTATAAGTTTAGAATTCAACCATATAAATATAAGAACTTGACGTCACGATGTCAGCTACCCCACCCACTGAGTTGTCGAACTCATTCCACTCCAAATATCCCTTTCAGGCAATAAAGGTGAAAAATAACAAATGGATAATGGAAAGAGCCATCCAAAACTAAAGGTATGCCTTACATTTAGTATTTGGTCCCGATATAATTTATGAAGTGTATTTTCTAAATATTTAAATGATTAATTTTGAGAAATAACTAGTGTGGTTTTATCTTACGCCTTACACCCTATCGAACTTACAATAATGAAGCGTTTATTGTTGTAAAGCCGAGAGGATGTGGCGGGTTATCTACAGGTCCGACTGGGGAAACCGAGTAGGGGTGTGACATTATCCTTGCTGCTTAGGGCATCTGTTACAACATTTGCCTTTCAAGGATGGTATTCAATTACTAGGTTATATTCCTTTATCAATTCCAACCATCTCCGCTATTACAGGTTTAGCTCTTTTTGGGTCATGATATACTTCAGACTCTTATGATCTGTGAATACTCGACACATGATTCCATAATGATAGTGTCGCTAAATCTTGAGGGTGTACACTATAGCTGCCAATTCGAGATCATGCATAGGGTAGTTACCTTCTTGTTTCTTTAGTTGTTGAGAAGCGTATGTAATTACCCTGTCTTTTTACATTAGTACATATCTCAACCCTTGGATGGATGTGTCACTATACACAATGTACTCTCCTCTTTAATTCTTTGAACACTTCATTGCACTTCCCCATCCATTTAAACTTTATAACCTTCTAGGTTAACTTGGTCATCAAAGAAACTAGTATGGAGAAGTCTTTTACAAATTTCCGATAATACCCAGCAAGTCCTAGGAAACTCTAAACTTCTGTGGGATTCTTAGGTGATTTTCAATTAGACATTGCCTCAATCTTTGAGGGGCCAACCATAACTCCTGCTCTTGAGATGACATGTCTTAGGAATTCCACCTCTCTCAACCAAAACTCACACATTATAATTGATTCTTCAATATGATTTTTAGTACTATTCTCATTTGCATTCCACGGTCTTCTTCTAACTAGGAATATATTAGGATGTCATTTATGAATATGATGACAAATTGGTGTAGAAACGATTGAAAGACCCTATTCATTATGTCACACTCGACCCGGTTGGGATTCCCGTGATCAACCCGCCGCTCCCTTAGTTTAAGAGGGGTTTCCCCTTCTTTATTCAAGAGAAACCAGACGTAAATTTAAACTTTGTTCCTTAGAATAGTATATATCAAACTAAAGCAAGCTTAAAAGAAACTTTAAGCATACCTAACAAAGGGTACATCTTCACGCTCTCTTTTACTTTATCTCCTTACTCTTGAAAAGTGATAAAGAGAGGAGGTGAGTTCTACAACTCAATGAGCGGATGTTGAGAGTGAGTTTTCAAAACAACTTTGGTTTATAAAAACCATGCCAAGGTTATCATTTTCCTTTTAAACAGATTTTCCTCCAATTTAGATTTTCAATACCTTTTTCATTTTCATATTAGGTGTGTTTAACTTTCTTAGTCCATCCCCTTGCCTCGAGAGGCGTTTAGCAAACAAACACACATCTTTCATCAGGAAGGGTACAAACATTCACAGGTGTAGTACGTCTACTACACCCACTTGTGGATCAGAGAATCTTCACCGTCCACCAAGATAGAAGCATGTCCACTTCTACCCTAGGTCTGAGTGGACGAACCAGACGTTTGATCCTCAGACTCGAATGCCAATTCATGTCCGTATGAGGACGAAGACCTAATCCCGACCCCATCCCACTCTCATGCGTAAGAAGCTTACAAAGTTTCAAGACTAACTAGCACAACGAACTGCCCTTATCTCCACCATGTCATCTAGCAGCCCTTAGGACCCATCACTACTCCCTAGGGCATCTTGATGGTCCCGTACCATAAGTGCATGCACAGACAAGAGTTTTCATATAATTTCCCATCCTCTTTGGTGCCAACTCGACCTACAGCTGATTGTCTAGGCCGGTCCATCGACTTGACCCTAACACACTACCGCTAGTCCATCGAGCACTGTCGGTCCTAACTCGGTACTGTGGCTCAATACACAACCAATTCCATTAATTAGGAGTTTTCATGGCTCTTCATAATCAAGTTTGTTTACGAGCTTCTGCCCATGCCAACTAACATTGGGTCCACTACACGTTTTTCCAAAACTGGGCATTGAGTCCCCTGACTTCAAAATCGAGGCCCCTGGCCTATCTGAGCTGTTCTAGCTCCCGTCAAGAAGGTCTCTTAAATATTTTAAGCATTGGCACACAATCAGGGGAGAACACTTCTGACAAAATTTACTTTTAAGTCATCACACCAACCGGGTGTGATGATAACTCCGCTTACAACCGGTAGGTGAGTTTCTTCTTTCTCAAGGAAACTCATCATACCAACCGGGTATGATGTTCATTTATTCCTACTTACAATCAATAAGTAGGCTTTATCCGTTAAAAATAGTGCCCATTATCCCAACTAGGTATGATGTGAAATAATCCCACTCACAGGGGCTTTCAACTTAGAAAAGATGTTCATCACCCCAATTGGGAATGACATTTAAAATGTCCCACTCACTCGGTCACTGTGACACGTTCGTCCCTAGTCAGCTTCCAAGTCCATGCTAGCTTTTCCTAGCTGGAGTTTCAGTCTCTCGTGTTCCTACACGATTTGGGTATCCTTATCAATTAATATTTGGCATGAAAGCCTTCGTTTTCTCATATATGAGCGACTAGGCTAAAAATTTTTGATTTATTGCACTTGGGTCCATAATGCTAACTTTTCCCCCAAATTGAGTCCCAAGGTTTCCAATATTCCCTTTGGATCCTCAATTTACTCAAAATTGTGTAAGGGGCTCAAGTTTTCTAAATTTCCAATTTGGTCCCCAATTTTTCAAAAATTATGATTTTGCCCCTACTTTCCAAAAATAGCAATTTGGCCCCAAATATTGTGAAAATTGACCAATTGGTCCCCCATCATTTTCTCATTGCCAATTGGCCTTCAATTTTGAGAAATTGCATGGAGGACCCTCAATTTTTCAAAATCCCCAATTTTCCTCCAATTTCTCCCTTTTATACTAACCGAATTTGATTTCTTTAAATTGGCCATTCAATCAGGGTTAATTGCTACAATTGATGGTATGGATAAGTTCCTACACTTCCATATAATCCAATTAAGCTTTGAATTGCAACATTTAGGTCTGAAACAAGCTCAAATGGAGCTTTGCTAGAAAACTGTTTGTAGAGAGAGAAAGCTTTGAAAGCTTACCGTTGGAGGGGCGGCGGTTCGAGCTCTCAATCTAGGGTGGTAACTCTCGTCTTTAGGTTTTTTCTAGGATCAAGAATTGCTACAATTGAAGTCCATATGTGGGTGAATTTTATCAGTGAAATTTGACACTTTCTCTCTCAAACATTGATCTATAACGATGGAGGAGGACCGAATTGGTTTACCTTTCACCTTTATGGAGGTCGTGTCAGGGTTGTGGGGGCATAGTGGAGGCTTAGTTTGGCCTAATTGAGCTCGACCAAAATAAGGCAGCTTCGGTCCGTCGGAGTTGCTTCACTATTTGATTTTGTCGGCGCTTCTTCGGCGGTCTTCGAGTCAAAAGGAGGTTGCTGTCAGGTAGCTGACTTCCCCTGGAGTCTATTGGACCCGACCTTACCTTTTGAGGCTATGAAAAGTGTCCAAGTCAGAGCTCTGGTTCGAGCTTCGCCAAAAAATAGAGCACTTGAGAGAGAATGGAGATTTGAGGTGTGTGGAGGATGAATGGAGAGGAGCTCTTTATTTAGGGAGCTTGGGGACCCTCCGCCCGACCACTTTCCATTTTGGTCGAGCTCATCCTCGCCCAAAAATGCCCTAATCGGAGAGGATATTCCTTCCTCGGAGAAGGAAAGTTTTTGAACTGATGAATTTGTCATTATGAGGAAGAAGGCGACACTATTCCGAACCGGACCGGACTAGTCCGACCAGGTTCAATAGCAAAAATCAGCCGGTTCAGGCCCGATTCGACCAGTTTTCTCTAATCTAAAAATTTCTAAATTCATTTCTTATCCAATGGTGGCTTCAATTTTTCAATTTGATCACTTTAAGCCACCAAGAAAAATGAATTTAGAAACTCGTTAATGTATGGTTCAAACCGGTTCAATTCAGTTCGATCCAGTTCAAGTTTGTTTCACCCTAAACCGATCTAGTTTTCTCTTCCAATTTGCTCAATGGTTTTTTTCCATGATTTTTATGACTCTTTGAGTCACTTGAGATTTTCAAATTTCCCATTTTACCCTTTATTTACCAGTTTTGGTTCATTAACTTGCTCAGTTTTCTCTTTGAATTGACTGGTTATTTTCCCGGTTTTCTTATCTTTAAAGGAACAGAGTTTACACATTAGGTCCATGAACGTAGTTGGTGCATTATTTAGTCCAAAGGCCATTACTCGGAACTCATAATATCCATAACGAGTCTGGAAAGCTATTTTTTGTATATACTCTTCCTTTATACTTAATTGGTAATATCACAATTGTAAATCAACCTTGGAGAAATACGATGCTTCCAGTAGTTGATCAATAAAGTCATCTATCCTTGGGAGAGGATACTTGTTCTTTATTGTGGCTTTGGCTCAATCGTTGGTAGTCCACACACAACTGCATGCTCCATCCTTCTTCTTTACAAATAATACATAGACACCCCATGTAGAGTGGCTTGGGCATATCAATATTTTTTCCAACAGCTTGTCCAACTGTTCCTTTAGCTTCTTGAGCTCTGTTGGTGCCATCCTGTATGGGGCTTGGGAGATCAGATGCGTTCCTAGAATTATATCTATCCCAAAGTAAAACTACCATTCCGGATGTAGTCTAGGTAGTTCTTTAGGGAATACATCGGGGTACTCTTTTACTACTGCACATCTTTCGGAGAGGTTTGTTCCATCTCTTTACTTGATATACAAGCCAAAAAGGTGGCATACACTTTCTGAATCATCTCTTGTGTCATGAGTCTTGAGATCATGTGCAGTTTCCTTCTACCCTTTTCCCCCCGGAACATGTTTTTTGTCATGGTAATAGTATGAAATGTCACTTTCTTCTCTTGACAGTCTACCTTGGCATGATGCCTTTCCAACTAATCCATTCCTAGGATTAGGTCTACATCCTTTAAGGGTAGTAGAATCAAGTCCACATCGAGCGTCCTTCCTTTAATTCTCACTTTACAAGCTCTTATTACTTTGTCTCTTATTAACACTCCCCCCAATGGATGTGTGTATTAGTATTCCGTGTTCTAATGGAGACAGTGATAATGGTACTCTTTGTGCCATTCCTTCACTTAAATAAGATCGATTCATCCCATAATCGATAAGGGCGAATGCCTTTATACCTTTATGATTTCTACTTCTAAATACCCTGTATTTGAAAAAGAAATATTCTATTACTCCTTTGTTCCAAAAAGGCCTTAAAAAGGTCAAAGCTACATTAAATGGAAGGAGGATCCAACTTGTCATGCCCCGACCCGGTTTGGTCGGATCCTCGTGATTAACCAGCCACTCTCCTGGTTTATTAAAGGATTTCCCCTTATTGTAAACCATAAAGAGTAAGGCATCCTTTAACCTGCACCTTTTCCTAGAATAGCATAATCAAAACTGAATAAAATTTAAAACTTTACATATCTTTCTTACAGGCATCTTAGTTGACGGTCTTTAAGGGGAGGCTTTCTGGGATTTCCTGAAAGGGATATAAGGGAGGGGATGAGTATGACTACTCAGTGAATGAGTTTTTCAAAGCTTTTGACTTTTAAGAAAAACATTTATATGGAGTGTGCCAGACTCCTTTGTTTTCAAAAATCCCTTCATTTAAAAATTTAGGTTTTTCCACCATTTCTTATTTACCATGGTGTGTCATCACTCAACACACATCCTTAATCATGAAGGTTACACACATTCACAAGTCAGTATCACTACTGAACCCACTAGTGGCTTCGGAGTGACTTTTCCTGCCACCCGGATAGAAGTACGACCATTTCTACCATGGCAATGAGTGGATGTACGTGACATCCGACCCACAATCCTGAAATCACTTCTTCGTGTCCGTATGAGGATAGAGACCTCATCCTGTCCCCACCCCGGTCTCATGCGCTTGGTACTACTCCAGATTTCGCATAGACACCTAGAATGACGAACTGCCCTTATAGCCACCAGGTCGTCCAGTGCCCTTAGGACGCATCACTACCCCTCATGGGCGTCTTGATGATCTCGTACTCACAGTGCATGCACAAATAATATTTTCTTATATTGCCATGTAATCTGTGGTGCCACTAGTCCAACGGCCCCGACTCTCAACTCAACCCGCAGTTGTTTGTCTTGATTGGCCCGTCGACCTGTCATGTGGCACTGCCGCTAGTTGACTGAGCATGTCAGTCCTATCTTGGTACCATGGCCAAACAATTTACTTATTAAGTTTTATGGCACATGTATCATGTTCATTTATGAGCTCCTGCTCGTGCCAAACTGGCGTTGGGCCCACTGTACGTGATTTTCAAAATCGAGCATTTAGCCCCCAAGTTCCAAAACCGAGGCCCCCGGCCTATCACAGCTATTCGAGCTCCCGTCGAGAAGGTCTCCCAAATTGTTTAAGCATTGGCACATAGTTAAGGGAGAGCACTTCCGACAAAACATATGTTTTCTCTATCCATTATACCGCCCGGTATAAGAACACCTCCGTTCATAACCGATGAACGGGTTTTCAACTTCCTTCAAGGAAGTCTCATCTTACCAACCGGGTATGATCTACTTACAACCGGTAAGTAGTTTTTCTGCTTGATTTTCACATCACTTTCTCTAAGTAGTGATGTTTAAAATACCACTAAATAGTGGGTTTTCATATCGAGGTACTTATCATTCCAAACCTGGTATGATATAAAATTTCCACTCACAACCGGTAAGTGATTTTAAAATTTTAAGTTGTGCTCATCATCCCAACTGGGTATGATGTTAGTAAACCCACTCACCCGTTAATGTCGTGAATTCCACTAGACCGGTTCTTTGTATTCACACGAGCTTGTCCTTACTGGCATTCCTGGTACTTCATATTCCTACATGATATGAACATCTCGGTTCATTATCCTACGGCCTAATCGCCTTCATTCATTCCAAATGAATGAGAAAGTCAAGATTTCATTTATTTGCAATTAGGTCCCTAAAGTTATTTCTTTTAACTTTAAGTCCATAATGCTGGTTTTTCCTCAAATTGAGTCCCGAAACTTCTAAAATTTATCATAGGACCTCAATTTATTCCATTTCACTAAAAGGGGATTAATTTCTCAAATTTCCAATTTGGTCCTCCAACTTTTCCAAAATTACCATTTTGCCTTTCCTTTACAAAAATGGTAAGTTTTGCCCCAAAAATTCTAAAATTTCTCAATTGGTCCTCCAACATTATTTTTTTGCTTAACTTAAAATTTTAAGTTGTGCTCATCATCCCAACCGGGTATGATGTTAGTAAACCCACTCACCCGTTAATGTCGTGAATTCCACTAGACCGGTTCTTTATATTCACACGAGCTTGTCCTTGCTGGCGTTCCTGGTACTTCGTATTCCTACATGATATGAACATCTCGGTTCATTATCCTTCGGCCTAATCGCCTTCATTCATTTCAAATGAATGAGAAAGTCAAACTTTCATCTATTTGAAATTAGGTCCCTAAAGTTATTTCTCTTTAACTATAAGTCCCTAATACCGATTTTTCCTCAAATTGAGTCTCGAAACTTCTAAAATTTATCATAGGACCTCAATTTATTCCATTTCACTAAAAGGGGATTAATTTCTCAAATTTCCAATTTGGTCTTCTAACTTTTCCAAAATTACCATTTTGCCCTTCCTTTACAAAAATGGTAAGTTTTGCCCCAAAAATTCTAAAATTTCTCAATTGGTCCTCTAACATTATTTTCCTGCCCAATTGGCCCTCAATTTCATAAAATTTTATTTTGATCCTTCGAATTTCATTTGCTAGTTCCTAGACAGTTAAGTTATAGGTCAAGGGTTTGGGATGTACTCATCATTACACTGGTGTACATTTTGGCAGACTCTTTTGTTAGGTTAAAGACCATTGCTGTGACTCTAGGTGGCTGTGAAAGTGCTCATTGTCCTTCATTCCTTCTACCACTTCCGGATGCTACATTTTTTCCTCCAAAAAGGCTACAGGGATTCTGAGGCATAGTTGTTGCTAGGGAAGGTCCATTTGTGGGGCAACTTCGGGTTGCATACCCAGGTTGATTACACTTGAAATATAAGTAGGGACGACATGGCCCATAATGCACCCTCCTACATACTTGGCAGTACGAGGATTGATTTCGCACACTAGATTTCATGCCTCCACCCGGTTTGGTCGGATCCCCGTGAGCAACCCACCACTCACACGGTTTATTAAGAGTTTCACATGTATCTAAACCACGAGGAGTAAGACGTCCTTTCACATGTATCTTTCCTGGAATAGCATTAATGGAAACTGAATATATTACATCTTACATACATGTCTCGCAGGTTTGGCTACAGGAAAATCTTTGGGTTTTTTTTTTCCTTAGTTACCTGAAAAGGGGTAAAGGGATGAGGTGAGTTCAACAACTTAATGAATGGGTGTTGGGTAAGAGTTTTCACAAAAATAACTTTAATTGGAGTGTGTCAAACTCCATATTTTCTTTAAGAATATTCTTGTCTTCAAATTTTGGTTTTCAAAACCTTTTTCCAAGGTTTACCAATTCTTTTTCAAGGATTCCCAAATTCTTTCCAAGGTTTTCAAAACCTATTTCCCATTTCCATATTAGGTGTATTTCACAAACAACACACACCCTTCATCAGGAAGGGTACACATACATATTCACGAGATGCAGTTATGCCGACTACACCCACTTGTGGATCGAAGTGTATTTACTATCCACCTTGATAGAAGTCCCTAAATTTTACTCGAAGTTTGAGTGAACATCTTCGATGATCAACCCTCAGATCCAAAAATACTTTGTGTCCATATGAGGATGGACACCTCATCCCGACCCCACCTCAGTCTCATGTGCATGAAGCTACGTCGAGCTTCCCTGACTACTCGCACGACAAACTACCCTTATCTCCACCATGTCGTCTAGTAGCCCCTAGGATGCATCACTACCCCTTTTGGGCGTCTTAATGATCCCGAACCTCAAGTGCATGCACAAACAATAATTTTTTCACAATGCCATTTATCTTTGGTGCCATTGGTCCAATGGTCCCGACTCTCAACTCGACTTGCAATTGTTTGTCTAGACCGATCTGTCGACCTGTCCCTGACGCACTATCGCCAGTCCATCAAGTATGTCGGTCTTGTCTTGGTACCATGGCCAAATCACACATTCCATTCATTTAGAATTTTCATGGCATAAATATCACATGTTTGTTTATGAGCTCCTACTCGTGCCAATTGGCCTTGGACCCACTGTACGTGATTTTCCAAAATCGGGCATATTAGCCCTCCAATTCCAAAACTAAGGCTTGTAGCCTATCTGAGCTGTTCTAGCTCTAGTCAAGAAGGTCTCCCAAAAAGTTTAAGCATTGACACACAGTTAGGGAAGAACACTTCTGACAAAAATAATTTTTTTCATTCATCACACCAACCGGGTGTGATGACATCTCCGCCTCCAACCGGCAAGCGGGTTTTCTCCTTCCTTCCATGAAGTCCATCATACCAACCAGGTATGATCTTCTTACAACCGGTAAATAGTTTTTTTCGCGTAGTTCTCACATCACTCCAACTAGGTGTAATGTTAAAATTCCACATATAAGTGGTTTTTCATTTTTGAAGTGCTCATCATCCCAATTAGGTATGATGTGAATAAACCCACTCACCCGATACTCGCAGTTTATTCCTTCTTAGTCGGGTTTTACCTCACACTAGCTTATCCTTGCTAGCATTCCGGTCCTTCGTGTTTCTACACGATTTGAACATCCTTATCTATTAATATTTGGTATGATAGCCTTCATTCCTCATGTATGAACAAAAGCCCAAAATTTTCAATTAATTACATTTAGGCCCCTAAAGTTCTTTTTCCTTGACTTTAGGTCCCTAATGCTAAAATTTCCCCAAATTGAGTCCCAAAACTTCCAAAATTCACTTTGGATCCTCAATTTACTCAAAATTGTTTAAGGGGCTCAAGTTTTCCAAATTTTTGATTTGTTCCCTAACTTTTCAAAAATTACCATTTTGCCCATACTTTACAAAAATAGCAAATTAACCCCAATTATTTTAAAAAAATTGACCAATTGGTCCTCCAACATTCTTTTTATGGCCAATTGACCCTCAATTTTGGGAAATTGCAATTTGGTCCCTCAATTTTACGAAATCCCTAATTTCCCCCAAAATTTTCCCTTAATTTCCCCCTTTCAAACTGGCCGAATTTGATTTCATTAAATTGACCATTCAATCGAGGTTAATTGTTGAAATTGAAGGTATAATTGAGTTACTACACATTTATACGATTCAATTGAGCTTTGAATTGCATGAATTGAGGCCGAAACGAGCTCAAATGGACATTCGTCAGAAAAGAGTGCGTAGAGAGAGAAAACTTCGAAAGCTTACCGTTGGAGGTGCAACGTCCAAGCTTTCGATCGGGGCAGGTAGCTCTCATCCTGAGGTTCCTCCTAGGATCAAGAATTGAAACAATTTATGTCGAATTGAGTGAGAATTTGGTCAGTGAAATTTCACTATTTCTCTCTCTAACGTTGATCGGAAATTACAGAGTGAAGCCGAATTGGCTTACCTTTCAGCTCTAATTTGGCTGTGGGAGAGATGTGGGAGTTTTGGGAGAGCTTGGTTTGGCATGAGGAGGGCTAAATTTAGCTAATTTCAGCTCGACTGAAATAGGGCAGCTTCGGTCCGCCGGAGATGCTTCACTATTTGATTACGTTGGCGCTTCTCCGACAATCCTCGGAACGAATGGAGATTGTCGTTGGGTAGCTAACTTCTCCCCAAATCTAAGGAACTTGACCTTCCCTTCTAAGGCTTAGAAAAACCTCAATGTCGGAGCTCTGGTTCGAGCTTTGCTGGAAAACTGAGTAGTTGAGAGAGAGTGGAGTTTTTAGGTGTGAGGAGGATGAATGGAGAGTAGCTCTTTATATAGGGAGCTCGAGGACTCTCTAGCCATCTGATTGGAGCCTTTATGGCGCTCATTCATGGCCTGAAATGCCCTAAATGGAAACTTTTCACCTTCACCAGCGCTGTGCATTTTTCCAGTGAGTGAACAGTGATGTCATCTGAAGGAAGAAAACGACACTGTTCTAAACCAAACTGGACCGGTTTAGGCTCGATTCGATCGAGTTTTTCAAAATTAAAAATTTCTAAATTTATCTAAATTAATTTTCTATCCAATGGTGGCCTCAATTCCTCAATTTGAATATTTTAAGCAACCTAGAAAAATAAATTTAGAAACTGGTTCAATGGTGGTTCAAACTAGTTCAATCTGGTTCAGGTCCGGTTGACCTAAACCGGTCTGGTTTTCTCTTCCAATTTGTCCCAAAGTCCCTTTCCATGATTTTTATAACTCTTTAAGTCATTCGAGACTTGTAAATTTCCCAATTTTCCCTTTCTCTAACGGTTGGGGTTCATGAATCGGTTCGGTTCTCTCTCTTAGGTTGACCAATTCTTTCCCCAATTTTCTTATCTTGAAGGGGTGGGGTTTACACTGGCGTTGTTCCTCATATTGCTAACATTAAAACTATTGGCCTTGCCTAGTTTATGAGGGCTCTTGAAAGTCCTTTATCCTTGGATCCGAGATAGTTGGCTAGAAACATGAGAGGGCCTCCCCATTGAAGGTATTTCTGATCCTTGGTTATATCCCCATGGAGTAAATCGGACTATCCTTGTTTCTCATTTAGGCCAAAAACTCCTTTAAACACATTTAGGCTCCAAAAAAGTATTTATTACACTTTGGTCCCTAAAATGGGAAAAAGTACAATTTTGTCCATCACTTGGAAAAATATCCATTTTTTTTGCATATTTTGACAAAATTACCATTTTACCCCTTATTTAAAAAAATATTGTTTTACCTCTGAACTTCCAAAAATGACTTTAAACATCTTCATTTATCTTAAAAATACCTTAGACTACTCTTAGAAATATTTTTCATAATTTTTTCTCAAATTTGCAATTTGGCCCCAAACTTTTCATTATT
Organism: Trapa bicornis; assembly: GCA_030064425.1. Classification (NCBI taxonomy): domain Eukaryota; kingdom Viridiplantae; phylum Streptophyta; class Magnoliopsida; order Myrtales; family Lythraceae; genus Trapa; species Trapa bicornis. The sequence goes on from CM057754.1 coordinate 18,623,529, forward strand.
GCATTTTAGTCCCTAATATTTGGAACTTGAATCGAATGAACTTCTAAATTCACATTCTACCCCTAAATGATCTCATTATACTCCTAATGACATGTGGTCAGAGTGGGGGGCTTTACCTCGGTCGATGACAGTTGAATTTGGTCATTTTCTAAAATAGGCTAAAATAGAGCTATCAATGGACTTGTGGGAAATTCTCATAGGAGTTGGCAGAAGATTAGGCATTTTGCAACCAAGGTCCAAAAAAAACTTTCTATGGTGATAGCCGGTCAAGTGGTCACCGGAGGTGGGAGACTTTGATTGTCGACTCATCGTTATCGAGCTAAACTCGACAAACTCGATGATGGTTATTAGCTCCTTTCGATTGATTTCTCACTTGCCAGAGGCCAGCCCTTACTATAAAGATGTAGAAGGGAGACATTCAGTCACTTTGGCATCGGTGGTTGTTGGAGTGGCGATCGGAGGACATGAATTTGGCTCCGCAAGGTTACTGATGGTGAGTAGAAAGTTTGTCGCAGAAAGGGGTTGGTAGAAATGACCTTCATGTGGCATTTTTCAACCACTAAGAAATTGGGACCTGACCACAACTCTTAGGAGGAGTCAATTAGTGGTATTTTGACACCAAAATCACTTCATTTGGTGATCGTACGAGAGATAATTGCTAGTTTTCCTAATTGGAAGTCTGGTTGGAATCCGAGAACGGGAAATCTAACTTTAAAGTCCAAATTCGATCAATCCATGTGGATTTAATTCAATTAACTTCATAGGGAGACCACTAGCTCAATTATCTACTAATCTCTGCATTTTGTTGCATGTAATTTAATCAATAATTGATGATTTACGGTGGTATTTATGATGGTGTACAACCACAATTTTGGTTAGAGAGGAGGAGATCTTTGTGGGTGAGTCATCCGAGTCGGGTCGAATTAACCTGACTTCCCTTATTTTTTTGTTATTTTTTCAAACTAAATTACCTTTTTGACCTTGATGGAATTTTGGTAATTAAATCCAAAAATCCCGACCCCGTTCAAGCAAAAATTGACTTTTCAAAAGACTTGAGATTGCGTGTTCGGGAATCCAATCTCAAATCTGTTCGGATCCCATTTGCCGATATCAATTCTCCTTCCATATCCAATAATGGGGTTATGATCTGATCGACTTTCTAGATCCTGACTCGGGTTCCATTCCTAGTTCGAGGTTTCATTCTCAATTTAGGTTTTGTGTTGGATTTTGGATTTCATTCTCGGTTTCTGATATCATTCTCCATTCGGGAGTTCATTCTCAATTTATGTCCTCATTCTCAATTTGGGATCCCTTCCCAATTTAATATTGATCTTCGGTCTAATTGGCCTAAATCTCAATTTAAGAAATTCTAGTGTTACATCTCCCCTCATTTGGGATAAACCACTTCAAAACATAATTCCCAACAATTTTAACTAATATTTTGTGATATTCATCCCTACTTCCTAGCTATTAATTGGTGTGGTGCCTGGAGCTCTTGTTCCTTCCTAGGATGTCGTCTCTGTGTGCGACAACATCTGGGCGATGCCATCTTAGATACCTCTAAAGTAACTTGGGTGATTGACTCCTTGGTGTCATTCCTACTCTTTAGCAAGCTCTTATCATTTGTCTACATTAGGAAGACATTTCTCACTATGTCCTTATCACCCATGGGTTCAACGTGCAAACAACAAGTTCCTTTCTGAACTATTCCCTTATTGTGGTGTCAAATGCCAATTTGTCTCATAAAACTCCAATCCACACTTTATGGAGTGTGACAAATCCATTCTATCAACATCCTTCTTCGGGTATTTCTTATGTATGTTCCGACGGTCCTAAGCTGCTTCCTCTTCTTGAGCTCTTTAAATTCAATACATTCAATGCCTAATAACGGTGGCCAGTGGCTCAAATTCTCTATATCCCTACTTTCTCTCTCTAACATCGAAATTTCTAAAACTATGATTTAAGCCTAATTGGAATAGAAATTGATGTTGAATTAGGAATAAAAACTCGAGAACCAAGATTTGGAATCAAACTAGATTGCGAAACCATTTCAAACCCTAACATTGGACAATGGGTAGGCTCACAAAATTACCCTCAAAGAAGCTCATTTGATTGGAAATCAAGGATTGGGAAAAGTCCAAGTGAAAATTAGTTCGAATCGGGATAGAACCAACTTAAGGCAAAAATTCCTCGATTTTTAAGAGGAATTAGATAATTCAAAAAATGGTAATTATTGAGCCTGATCAACATAGAATATGATGGAGAATTTTTAGAAAAATAAATTGGGTCAATAACCGGTCAAATCGAAGGTGAACCAACTAAAAGATGACCAAAATTGATTGAACGAACTCAGAGTGGTAAAACCCCATGATTTTTAGAGGGGTTGTACAATTCAGAAAATGAATGTTCTTGAGCTTAAATTTTAGGGAATTGGATGAAGAATTTTTAAAAAAATTATTTGTGCCAAGAACTAACTGAATTGAAGGTGTATCGACCAAGGAAATGCATAAATTGGCCGAAACGACTGATTATTTCACCAAAAACCAGTTCGTTATAGTGCTAACTTGTCGGCGTGCCATGCCAGGTGCACCCATGTGTCACACACGCGTGTGCACACCTATCATCTTCCCTAGTCAACTTCAGACCCATTTACCCAACTTAGTCTCGAAAATAACCTAGATGTTAGCGATATTTTCTATATTTATGTCCCAAGAAAATTAAATGGAAAGGGTGGTCTAGAGTGTACCATCTGGTCAACTATGGACATGACCTCATAGAAAGTTGGTCCCCCGAGCTTCCTATATAATTGTTGGCCATCCCCTTGCTAGAGGATGGCTCAAATTCACTCTGGAAGTCAATCTCCTCCATTTTCTGGTGACCTCCCCACCATAGCATACCATTTTCTCATCTAACCACCAAACTTGATGATATCAATGCTGTTGAAATCGTGTCGATGTCAACTTTCCAACCGTAGCTCTCCCTGACTCTAATGTGCCCTCCACCAATGGTAGTTCGACAGAATAGTACCACCACTCTCTTTGTCAAAAATAGGGCAGGAGCTTTCCGACCATGGCTCGACTTCCTCGACGACCAATCGCAATCTAAATTAATTTAAAAGGCCCTTCTCAGTCCCCTTTCACCAACCACGGTGGTCATTCGGGTTATATGTAAGCCTTGTGAACACGAAAAATCTAAGAAACTCTAGTAGATCTCTATTTCTTATACCTCTTTGTAAGTCAAGAATTTTAGGTGACATAGACCACCGCAGGAGGTGATCAAGGTGTCCAGAGACTCGTGGGAGAGTCATCTACACAATCCCACCATCGTCAATCATCACTGCTTCCTCACCGGTAAGCTTTTAGAAAAAACCAGACTTTGTGTTTATTTTATAGAGAGAGATTGATGCTAAAATTGCACTGTTTTGGCCAAGGTTAGTAAAAAATGTAACCATGGGGACCTAGGGAAGATGATGAGGGACCTAAGTAATATTTTCGAAACATTATTAGAGTCGTTTTGAAAGAGATAAAAATTTTAGCGATTAAATCATAAATTTTGGTAAGTTTAGGGACCACAATATGATTTCATAAGAATGGGGACCCAAATGTGATTAATTGGAAATTTAAGGATATAATAGAAAGTTGGAAAAGCTTAAAAACTTGAAATGGTAGCTTAAAATAGGTTAGGGACCCAAGTGGAACTTTTAGAAATGTTTAAGGGACCAAAGAGTGATTTTTGAAAAGTTAGAGAACCAAAATGGAATCAATGAGAAGTTAGGGACCCCTTCTGACACCAAGGGAAGTTGTAGGACTTGAGGTAGAAGTTATATATGAAATATAAGTCCAAAAGGAGCAAAACCAAAGTAGGACTAAAATGTAATTTTGGAAAACTTACAGATTGATCTGCAATAAGTAGAAAGTATAAGGACCTTAATGAAAAAGTAGAAAGTATAATGAAAAACCCTAGTGAGAAAATGACCAAGAAAGAAGTGAAAAATATTGGGGACTTAGAACCTATGAATGAGAGTCGTATAAATGGTAGCCCAAGGGGCAAAATCGTAATTTTTTAGAAATTACGGGATAGTACAAATATATATCATTTAGAACCAAACTTAATAATGTGTATTTATATGCATTATGTAGATTGTACTGTTGCAAATAGTAAAGTGGAATAGTCAATCATAGATACTCGAAAATAAATTGGAACAAACACGTATGATGATACTTGAGTGAGTGGGTTTATAGATAACTAGTTATATTGGACCAATCATGGTTCTTTATTAAGTTTTACTGAATTAATGAAAGTGGAAGAGCATGATAGGCTTCACAAATGGAACACAAAATATAATGAGTATGATGTAGCATGAATTGGACTAAGAACCATGATGTTAATATATGAAAAGGCTAGTATTTTTCTAAACCTAAAAGGGAAACAATGCTTGTGTACTTAGTTAAGCTAAGATGTAGCCAATAATGAATAAGTTGGTCTGAAGACCAAAACCATGAAATTCTGATAGTTGCACATACAATATGAATGACAAAATGAGAACAATGAGTAGTGTGGTATGTCAAATAGCATACTGAGCCCTAAGAATTTAAATAAAACTATTGTGTGCTATGATTTTTAATACATGCTAAAGAACATGAGTAGTGGGGTCAGTCAAATATCATATTTTACAACCAAATAAAATAACCATTATATTGTGTGACTATTTGTGTGATACGATTGGGTGTATGTGTTATAACACTGACATGACACCTAGTACTATAGGTGATATCGAGCGTAATGGGGAGGACTGGAAGTGCAAATACAAGTGAAGAGTTGACTTTCATAGCTTCTCACCGACCCGAAGGGAGGTTTATGGCAGGGGTCCAAGCATCACTTGTGATTTAGAGTTAGGCTAAGTTGGATCAAATGATATGAGATGTCAGATAACACATCATTGTCATCATATGAGAGGGATGGTTCTTCATGAGATTTTTCCTGGGGAGTGTAGTATATAACACAAATACCCCTAATAGGCCTAAGATGCTTATGTGTGAGATTTTAGTGGATATGGTGGTAGGGCCACCATATGTGGAATTGTGATGGTGTATGCATCATCGACAATGATAAGTGGGGGATGATCATCTATGTATGTTCCTTAGGAGTGGATTATTATGCACATACCCCTCGCACCTCGAGTTCATGTATGTGCGAAGTATGGGGTTGTTTGATTGTGTGCATTGTGAAATGAGAATTTAATTCGTGAGTTAAAAAAATATGAGTTAAAATGCTATTATGAGTAATAATAGTAAGTAAAAGTACTTGTAGAAGTTATAAGTAAAATATAAGTGAAATCTAATAAAAGATTGATTAACAATCGGGTCATAAATTATATCGTGACTCGACATCGGTACACACATTCACTAAAGTGTGAGCTCACTCACTCTATCAAACCTATTTTTAGGTATGTGCAAAGGAGTACAGAAGATCATATGTCAACCTCAATATCCAAACACATGCAAGAGAGGTAGGAAACTTGAAAGGCATGCACAAAATTTAATAATATATTTTCTTATCAACGTGGGAAAATGTATATATTTTTGGGCACACTATTTATTTTATGAAAATTTTAAATTTTTGTTGAATTTTGTAAGTATTTTCATTCTGAGCATGCTTCTTGTTGGTATTAATTTGGTGAAGGTACCCAACATTATAACATCAATGGGATGTGACGGGTTGCCATTAGTCATCGACCCGGGAAATTGAATCGAGGCGTGATAACTTTAATCGTATTAGAGACTACATTTTTAAAACATGAGATTTTGGGATGGTTCAAGAAAATGAGAATAACACTGATAAAGCATTCATTTCAAACATAAAACTTCCTTTTGGAAGGAAGTACCCAAAACATAAATGAAAGAGAGTACAAATCTTATAGAAATGATCCTAGGGGCAGTACCATGAGAAGTACATGTGACACATGGACAAATATCCTAGTGAGTCACACTGTAGAATCGGTAGGCCACACGGCTTGACCTGCTAGGGATATGGATAGGTAGTAAAGCCTATGAGTGAGGAGGTTCCAAATAAGGAAACCCAAGATTTAGGAATATACATCAACTATACAAGAAACTTATATTACACTCCTAAGATATGGGAAGTAATTTCTCGATATAGTTGAAACAATCAAGAGTAGATGCTAAGAGTGCATGCTACCTCTCAGAACACCTTGGTATAGGTCCAAGATGGATACAACTTAAATATACTTAAGTATGTGAAGTATCCAATTATATTTAGACTATGAATCCTTCGGAGAACATGAGGATGCAATCACCACAATGGATGACTCAAGAAACTAGAAAGATGTGTAAGCGTCCTTGGAAGGTCGGTGACCAAGATGGTCAATGTGGCTGACTTATTATGTGAACTAGAACACCTTGGTATAGGTCCAAGATGGATACAACTTAAATATACTTAAGTATGTGAAGTATCCAATTATATTTAGACTATGAATCCTTCGGAGAACATGAGGATGCAATCACCACAATGGATGACTCAAGAAACTAGAAAGATGTGTAAGCGTCCTTGGAAGGTCGGTGACCAAGATGGTCAATGTGGCTGACTTATTATGTGAACTAGAACAAGGTTTAGGGCAGTGGCCTAAGTGATAAGTGCGTATAAGCGAACTAGACTAGTAAAGGGTACTAGGGGGAAAGTAATACAACCCGACTTAGTGAGAAATTAGTAAGGACCTAAAGAAAACCATGAGTACGACTCGGAACCTTTACTAAGGTTAGGTTCTTACATAAATAAGCAAGTAAGGGATAGACGCCCATATATAAGAGCACTATGGGGTAGAAGCCTTGACAAGGCGATAATATACTTTGAAAGGAATGTATAAGCCTTGACAAGGCGATAATATATAAGAGCACTATGTGGTCATAAGGCGAGGAAACACGGTGAAACTATAGTGTATGAACTGCAAGATGCACGAATAAGAAACATTCAACCTTGGTACCAATGAAATGTGGAAGTACTATTGATGAGATCCCCAAGACATTCTAGATCGAGGTCGCATCAATATTTTAATTCACATAATATAGGTTTTAATTGACCCACTTCATTTAGCATACCACTCGATCCACTTCTCGGCATTTGGAGCCCGTCTATCAACTTTATGGAAAACATAGAGATTTAGGCCATTATTGTCCTTTCTATGAATTCAAACCTATCTCTCCGACCCCTCAAGTTCTCTCTACTTATAATAATGAACTTAGTTCAAACCATCTTGACTAATATGTTGATTGAGGAGCGACAACTTATATCACTAATAATTTAGCTCCTATGTCTATTCAGGAGAATTAGACTCTTCATAAGGATCTACTAATTGAAGATGAAATAAGTTTACCCATTTTATCTTTCGTGTCTACTTTTCTTACATATTCTACTTGTTGCTTTCATCTCAACCATATATATTATATTCCTTAACTTTCCCTTAATTTACTTCATGTCTCCCAATTTACTAATGATAATGCCTACTATTTTGAATTTCATCATATTCACTTTCTTATCAAAGATATTATTTCTCACCAAGAGTTGTTACGCTGAAGTCATAAGGGAGGATTGTACTGCCTCCATACCAGACACCATGAAAAAATGAAAATTTGGTCAACTGCAAAATTAAATTTCTTCAAATGTGCTAAAGAATTTACATCTGCCTCCTTTCAATCTAAACTTCAGCTTGCTAGCATAAGTCACTACCTCTTGTGCCCACACACCCTCCAACATATTGTGGACATGAGACTCACTCTCTTAATTCATTCTCATGCTCCAACAAAATTTTGGGATACATCTATCTATCTAATTAACTACCTTTCTACTTGGTCCATGGGTTTCATTCTACTTATTAGGTATTTCATCATACCTCTCCTAATTACAAATCTATTCATGTGTTTGGGTGTCTTTGTTTTCCATATCTTCATCCCTACTTGTCTCACAAACTTTAGTCCCAGTCCACTCTCTGTGTTTTCCTTGTCTATCCTTCTAATTATGTTAGGTACCACGTTTTGTATCATAGTACTAATCATATCTTCATCTGTTGAGCTATTCATTTTAATAAAATAGTATTTTCCTTCTAAATAGACATTAAGCCTCCCTCAGCTTCCGTGGAGCACTTGGCTGTTCCCTTGCCCATTCTCCATCATGTCCCGACTCTAGTTTCAAATTCAGGTATGTTGCATCCCTCTTTTCCCACTATACATGTTGTCTTACTTCTACAATTGTCTTTCCTCTCGATCGAGACTCTATTACGGTGCCTACTCCTCCTCTTTCACTTGCTAATAGGATGGCTTTCTACCCCGTGATATTTTATTATTGACACTTTTGTGTTTTATTCAACTCCACAAAAACCTCATACCTATGTACAGTCTTGTCGTCATACCCCTCTGTATGCATGCCATGTAAGCACAATTACCAGCCCTTCTTCATAATCACACATGAGATTTAGTACATGTACCTACTAGCTGACTCATTGTTGATTGCAATTAGGTCTACAAAATCAAAGAAAATTTTAATGAATCTATTACTCAAAACAAGGCTTATGTAATTGCCAAAATATTCTTCCAATAACTCGGGCTTTATTATGATGAGATCTCTCGTTTTATTGTTAAGTTGAGTACCATTTGGGTGGTTCCATTTTATTCATGTTTCACCATTGGTTTATTTATTTATTTATATATTTATGTTTATGTTGAGATTATTAATGGATACGTATCTATTTAATTTATCAATAAAATCCCATTTTCATTCCTTATTTAAGTCTATAACCTATGATGCCTATTTTTCAGCTCTCCTATATTACCATACAATAGTAAGACAAACAAACATGTGTATAGATTAATTGGATTCACTATTTTGACTATGAACTACGAGAAACGAAATCAAGTTGAAGTGGACAAATAAAAAGGTGTAAATATCATAGGCATCCATAGCCATATAATGACGGCTACAGTCATACATAAATAAATTTTGGAAGTTGACAAAGGAAATGTAAGAAGATTCTACTAAACCTACTCAGAAGTTCGAATTCCTATATAAACATCTTAACAGGTACACATGAAAAAATGTTTTTAAGTAGTATATTTTTTGTTGTGCATGTTTGGTTAAAAATTATTTACTTTATGACATGGATATATCTACTCCAAGTAGGTTTGAATACTGCAATAATTAACAATCTTGGTTGAAAATGAATAAACATTATACAAGCAACTTGCCACTAAAAATCGTCATTTAAAGGTGTCGCCTTTTATCATTATAATGTGGAGAATATGACGCCCTAACAAAGTAATTCCAAGTCAATCATGTGATTTTTTATTAGTAGATCCACTAATTATTGTGCAAATAGGCCCTAAATAAATAGAGTTACAAGAACCGAAAATATATCCATATATTTATGGATGAAAGGGGATCCTGTTTTCTCACATGGATCATAGCACAAACTCTCTTTTAATAGTTTTAATTATTACTTGTATTATTTCTTGTCCAAAAAAAAATTGTAGGGTATACTGTCTTCTTTGAACCCATGATTCTCAACACAGAGTTTTGCTAGTCCAGTTCATGAAAAAAACAGAAAATAGAGCATCTGAAACCAAATTGTAGTATAACTAAAACGTGCGCCAATTTCCTAAAGGCATCCCACGATCGATGAACCATGTTTCAGCCAGAGACAAGGAATCACATTGCCAAAACTTTCAAAACCATCCTATTGCCTCTGATAGCTTCCAATGGCACCTCAATCTTCTCTGTCACTGCTGCTGCAAAACATGCTCGCCATCTTCATGGCTAGTTTTGCTGCCATCTCCCTCCTCTGAAAATCAGGCATAAAGCGCAGATTGTCACGAATGTTCCCAATCTCTGACATTAACTGCTCCAAGTCCTCGAAATCAAAACTGCCACTACTACCCTCCTCTCCCTCTGGGGTATCATTGGACCCTTCTGCAGCATTGTCACTACCTCTAGTTGCCTCGCATAATGTTTTCTCCTTATCAAAGGACTGGTTTTCCACTTCATCGTGTCTAATTCCATTCTCTTCATTATAATTTGTGCCAGATACATTCTCAGAAGTTGACTCTCCAATTCGTGAGGATGCTCCTGGGTCGCCAGCAGAAACCCATTCTGCTTCTGTATCATCCCATGGTTCAGCTGAACCCGCTGATAAAATTTCATAGTCGAACTCATAGTCAGATTCCTTTTCTTCTTCTGACGACTCTGCAAAGGCAGCACAACAATAAACATTAGGAACCAACAAAGATCTCTATTGAAGAGTATCTCAATTTGATCTAGACCTTGGTTTTCTGGAAATGATGGTATATTCATTTTACCCCCAGATTTCAAGATCATTCCAGGCCACATATGGGCAGAAAGAGCCTCAAAAACCCGGTTGACTCCTTGTGAATCACCATCAACAGACAAACCTGGGAACATAATTGAGAGTTCAAAACAATGGTCTCAGATAAATGCTTTGAAAAACCATGACAGTGGACACAAAATAATGTTTGTTGAAGGAAACATCTAATTGTTCAACAAGTATACTGGTAAAATAAGCACACAGGTCAAGAAAGAATGATGAAATGCCCAAGGTTATAACCAAATTTAACCTAACTTTGCACATACGTTAATATTGATTTTGAACATAACATGTAAATAGAATTTCATAACTTAACTACTGATGTTGCAAAGACATGAATGAAATAATAAATTCTTCAAATGCAATATTAATAAGGTAAAATGAGAGCCTTACATTTATCAAAAACAACATTGGAAGCACAGGCTTCAATATATTCAATATTGTGCATGCTGCACCACTCCAAGCATGACTTTCTAACATCCAAAGATGGCTCTTCTTCACCCAATAGAGTGACTCCTTCAGTTGCAGAAATCCCCACTTCACTCAATTCCCCGTAATAATCAGAACTCTCATCGTCAAGCTTCAGCAAGTGTCTCCTGTATTCAGCATGAGCTGGATGACATGAAAGGCAGTCCACTTTGTTGCCAATGCACAACAATATCTCAAACTTGTTAATATCATTTCTAGACACCCAATTCTGGAGAGCTGTAAAGGACGATATCTGGATCAAAGGCAACTGGATAAGGAACCTTATCTTAAGGGGTATCTGTAAGTTACAATGAGGTAGAAATTCATACAAATAGAGAATATGTATGATGAGAGAGGCTCACATCACTGAGATCAAAAACCATCACCAGGGCTTCCAGTCGATCAAATATAGGCAGTGAATCTATATCCAGCCCCTCATGTAGATGACCCATCCATACAGAAACATCAGCTGTGTAGTACTTTGTATTAATATTCCACCTGACCCCCAAAACCATTATCCACATGATACAATAATAATAAGTAGAAAACAAACCAATAATTCAACAATAACTTTGCTATCTTCCAGCACTCACCTATGGACAGATACATCTAGGGAGCAATCAGACTCATCATTGAAATCCACTGATAGCAATCCTGATGTAAGCAAATTCATAAATTCAAGTAATTCAGATGTGAGAAAAGACAAAATTCTTCATAACCAAAGCAAGTTGATTAGTAGAAGCAACCAATTTCACTTTCTAATGCAAAATATTGCAAAAATAATGTAACAATGTAATCAATCCAATGAAAATTAAATTAGTTCGCATAGCTGAGAAAAACACCATTGAATGCAATTAGCCCAGTATAATGGAAAATTTCTCAGTTATGAGTGACATTTCACTCATCCTAATGATCTGCTTGCGAAAACATTACTTGAATAATTTTGAGCAGAAGCAAAACAAACTCATTCACAATTTCATATGCAAGATCAAGAGTAAGAAGTGATTATCAGGCGAAGCATGACGGTAAGAATCCAAGGTAGTTAGTTTCCAGGCAAACCATAACACCAGTGAGAAACACAACAAAAATTTTGTGGCAATTGGACTCAAAGGAGGAGATGGAATTTACGAGAAAGGATGGTCCTTTTCCCCACGTTAGGAGAGCCAATCACGAAGATTCCCGGCCTGCTGTCAATGGGATGGTCGCTCTTCTCCTCCTGCTGCATTTCCACTCCCAATCTATGACAGCATAAAAGGTCAATTGAATTAGAAAAGGAAACGGCAAAGCCCTAGACATTAATTATAATATATAGAGAAATAGTCAACCCGAACATTATCAGGACGCAAAAGAAAAAACAAAAGAAGAGTTGAGATACCCTTAGCAAATCATAGTGCTTTGCCCATATTTGACATGATCAGCAGTTGTGCGGTATAATACACTATCTTATCTGATGATTACTCAGATACTAGCAGTTTTTCAGTTCATTTACCATCAAATAAAACCAAAAGGTTGTAACCTAGGTCATCACATCTATAACTCAAACATTTAGATAAATGGAAATGAGTGTAAAGAAGTTATACCTGTCCTTAACGGAGTCGAGGATGCGGCTGCTCATCGGAGGTTGCCACTATTGCTACTTATTGGCATCGGAAGTGGCTAGCCGAGGGCCGCTCGTGGCTAATACTGGTCGGAGGAGAGCTCGTTGGCGTGGGTACTGTGCGGTGGGCGATGGGTTACTCGGAGGAAGGTTCGTCGTAGCTGAGTCAGATCTAGAGTTTCGTCGGTCGAAGAGAGAGAGAGAGAGAGAGGACGACGGAAGCTGCTATTGTGGAGGGCCGAGAGGAGGCTGAGGGGCTGGACTGCTGGGGATCTGGTCAAGGCGGCTGAGGCGCAGTTGCTTGTCCGGATCTGGTTGGAGACGGGGCTGTACAGGACTGTGCGGGTGCAGATCTGGCTGGAGGAGGGCCGATGTGGCTGCGGCTCGAGGTGCGGTAGGAGCTGATAAAGGCAGGCTTGAGTCCCCTGCTCAGATCTGGAGTGGTGCAGCTCGAGGAGAACCAGAAAGCTGAGAAACCAGGGTTGCGGCTGTTTAATAGAAATCGGAGTCTACTGATCAAGGGGTTGAGGATGAAAGGGAGGAAGCTGGCTTCTGGTCGAGGTGTTGAGACGCACAGAACCACCGTGGGTGGCTACGAGGAACCTTCCTCGACCCCTCAATAAAGAGTCACCATATTCCCTTGTCCCAATAAACCTTTATATAAAATCTTAGAGAATCTCCTAAAACCCTCCCAAATTCAATAATTAATCTTTGAACTTCTTACATTTTGTATATATATAGGCAAAATATTTACTCCATTTCTAGTTATAGTTGAGAGAATTGAATGTCATTTTTGGACTCTGGAGTACCTAAATCATTCTTACATTCCATTCCTTCAATGATAGATGTCTCTTTTCACCCTAGAAGACCACACAATCAATGGGTCTCAATCTGCATCAATAGGGCCTAGATGACCTTCATTGGCCCTTAAGGGCTCTTTATGGTCCGGTCTAGCCCTATGTGGTCTTCATGGGCTCCTAATGGCCTCCTTTAACCCTAGTGGAGTCCTATATTAGACAATATTTTTCAGCCCTAGACAACCTTCATCTGTTCGGGATGACCCATCAATCCTAGATGGTCTCTCTCATCCATAAGATTAGATGACTTCCATTACTATAGTTGGCTTTCTTCAACCTTCACTGACTCTGAGCTGACCGACCACCATACATTTGCTTGCCCTCCATTGACCTTAAATAAATATTTGGCCACCTACCTTTATAAAAACGAAAGTGTCAGCAACACCTGGGGGTACTCACAATCATTCAAGACCAAGTTATCTCGTCAAGGCAATGATAGATCACCTTACAAATTTTAAATTTATGAAAGCCAATAGTTAGATATAATAGACAATATTAAAAAAATTATGAAATATAGGCATAGCATAGCTATGGCTAGCCACTCCTAGCTATATATAGGGGAGAGAGTGGCCATTTGAAAAAAAGAAAGCAACAACCAAGGCAATTCATACTGAACCAACAAACAATCATTCTCTCACAACCTCCAACCTCCTTTAGCACATCTTGTAACTCATACATCTACTGCCACAAACCTACACCACCCTAAGTTGATTAGTCTTTCCCAATGGTCCATTGTGTATCTCATCCCTAATTCACTTGTCCTCTACATTCACAACTAACACATTCAAAAGATTAATTCACCCTACTCTCGTTTTTTAATTAGTTTGAACATCTTCTCTCATTACAAGTAGCATCCACATGTTGTACATAATTTATTGATGACACATAGTAGCCTCAAATTACTACGTCACCTTTTTTTGCTCTTCCAATCACTATTAGAATTTTTTTTCATTCTTCAATAACATGTCATCAAAACCACATCACAATCAAATGTAATCAAAACTTTTCTTGCCTCCAATAGTACATGTAAAATCAACTTTCAGAACTGAAAATTTAATCCAATTGTAATTTAAAACAAGATTAAAAATTAATGAAAACATAAATTAGGAATGAAACTTCAAAATAAGATTTAAAATCAAATTTAATAAAAAAAATTAAGATTGAAAATAGGAATGAGAATCTCACCTATGAATATAGATCAAATTGGATTATGAATCGCTTTATCGAAAAAATAAATTGAGATTTTTGGATCAATTAGTACCAAGATTTTGGATTAAATTATCGAGTGAACCGAAAATGGTAAAAATGTATTTTAATTAAATAAAAAAAGAGAAAAAAGGAAGTTGGGTTACCCAGACCCGAGTGTCACCTAAAACCACTCACGCACCCCCTTTTCACTTGATAGATTGTGGTCGCATACCATGAGATAAATGAGACGAATTGATTTGATTTTGGACTAAATTACATGCCACCAAATGGATGGATAAACTAACAATTGATCTATCATATTAAATTTTAGATTCAAAGTCGAAAAACTTGATACTAAAACCTCTCTCGACCACTGAGTAATCGACAGAGTAATTCTCCCTCACCCTGCTACCAAATGAGGTGATTTGGGTGTCAAAATACCACTAATGGACTTCTTTTGAATTATGTGGTTGGGTCCTAATTTGTTACTAGTAAAAAAATGTTGTACGAGGACCATTTTGGCCAACCTATATTTGGAACAGAAAATTGTCAGTGGACTTTGCCCATTTAGAGCCAAATTCGTCCATCTCCGACCATCACTCTAGTGGGCACGTATGTTAAAGTGATCACCTACCTCCCCTCTACCTCCCACTAACAATGGTCAACCTCCAAAAAGGGAAAAATTGGTCGCTACAAGTCGATTCCATTGTTGGGTTTGTTTGGCTCTGCCCAACTTCGGCTAGTCAAGGCCCAAACTCTCCCAACTTCAACGACCACTTTGCATACTACCATCATAGAATGACTCACCTAGACATTTGTTTCAAAACACCTCAACTTCAGCCACCTATTTGACCCTCTCTAGTGAGAATTTTCGACAACTCCTCTCATACCTCTATTTCAGCTAGTTTTGGAAAATGACCAAATTCAGCCAAGTTTGGTTGATGTAAGACCCTCACTTCTTTCACGAGTCATTAGTAGTATAATGAAAGTATTTGGAAGTAATTTTTCAAAATAGAAGTTGGTTTAGTTGATTATCAAAGTTCATGGACTAAAATGCAAACATTGAAAAGTTTGGGGCAAATTTGCAAAAATGGGAAAACATGCAAAAATAGCCTCCATGAGTAGGCTAATGGGCTAAGAGGTGATTTTGGGTTAAATAGAGATGCCTAAAGTTATTTTCAAATGTTTAGGGGCAAAATCGTAATTTTAGGTAAAAATAGGGGCAACATGGTAATTTTACTCAAATATGGGCAAAATAGTCATTTATGTCCAATGGTGGATAAAATAGTTCATT
The DNA here is from genome assembly GCA_030064425.1 of Trapa bicornis. Classification (NCBI taxonomy): domain Eukaryota; kingdom Viridiplantae; phylum Streptophyta; class Magnoliopsida; order Myrtales; family Lythraceae; genus Trapa; species Trapa bicornis. Next base: position 18,639,320 of record CM057754.1, read on the forward strand.
TTTAACTATTAATAGCAAAATGATAATTTTGAAAAAGTAAGTAGGCATAAAATGGAACCTTTCTAAATAAGGGACAAAATGGTAATTTTATAAATATCATGTACAAAAATGCAAACTATAGAAAACTTAAGGATTTAAGTGGGAAACTTAAAGACATTTGGACATTTTGGTAAATATGATCAAATTGAGTTTAATCTATGATATGTGGAATGAAATCATAGGAAGGGTTATTTAAAACGGGTTTGTGGACATGCAAGTCAAGCGAAGCGGGCACATGGGCAAAACCATAATTTTGAAAAACTACAATATAGTATATAAGTTCCAAGTAGAAGTTAAAATTTACTCCAAATATATGATATGATTGTGTAGAGTAACTTACAATTGTCATACATGGTTCACGCAACTTAGGACAATAAAAAACACATCTGTACAAACAAGTCCTGATTATAACAATTAGTGAGAGTATTGACGACAAGTCTGATTGAACCCATCATTATACTTTATAGATTTCCATAAAATCCATAAATGTGTGTTGTATGCTTTGGAAAGTTTTATAAAAAATGAAGGAAAACTATATGGATGCATGATCACATAAGTAGTGGACATATGATACTTGTCTATTAAAAAAGAAGGTTGAGAAACTATGAAAAATGATAGTCACATGATAGGACTATATGAACTAATGACATAGTGTCCCTAAATGACATAAGCTAGAGAGTCGATCAAAATAAGAACCTAACTCCAATAAATGTTGATTTAAACATGATTGATGTTTATATGTGTGATTGGTATATATCGATAGGTTGTGATATATATGAATACATATAAGGTTATGTGCTTGGTATGAATCAATATGTTGTGATACACATGAATACATGTATGGTTGTATGGTTGGTATATATATATCGAGAAGTTGTGATATATATGAATAACTGTAAGGTTGTGTGCTTGGTATATATATTGATATGTTGTGATAGATATGATTACCTGTAAGGCTGTGTGCATGGTATATATTGATATGTTGTGAATAAGGGCGTCATATAGACACCTATCAAGTTAGTGTTGATGTCTAGGGTAGAATGAAAGAAGAGAATAAGGAAGGAGTAAGTTATGATTCTAAATCTTCCTGACACCCGAGAAAAGGGGTCTAGGTATACTCATCTGCGAGGTAGCATGGGACAACCAAGAGTATGCGTATACTTGATTATGTGATTAGAGGTGATATCTAGAGTATACGAATGGGTGAGAACACATACTCAACATCCATATGAGTCATGTTAGATTTATTTGTAACATGAAGTATACTTGAGTGCGTGGTAAAAGGGGACAACTAGAGTATAATGATGGGTAAGGAGACATGATTAACATACACATGAATTGTCATGCCCCGACCCAGTTTGATCGAATCCCCGTGAACAACCCGCCGCTCTCTTGGTTCAAGAGGGGTTTTCTCCTTCTTTAACTCAAGAGGAGCCAGGTGTAATTTCAACCTTGTTCCTTGGAATAACATATATCAAATAAAATGTAAGCTTAAGAAAAAATAAGCATACCTAACAGAGGGTAAGGCTTGGTGTTAACCCTAGTCATTTTCTCTATTAACTGAAAAGGGATAAAAAAGGTGCATGAGTTTCTACAACTCAGTGAATGGGTATTTAAAAAATGTAATTTCAATAAAATATGTCAAAGGAACCATGAGAGAGCATGCTTGACCTACTTTGCATTTGGACAAGTGGGGCACTTTGCAAAGAAATGCCCCACTCTTAGGGAGAACAAGTAGAGGAATACACTAGGACCACCACAATGAAACTCCAGGAATATCAAGCATGACGATATAGCTAGAGTACCAGCTACGGTATAAAACCTCACCCAAGAAGAGGCTAGAAAAGACCCTAGTACTCTAGCGGGTACATCCCCAAACCCTCCCAATTAGTTCAAGCAAAACTTGTAATTGAAAGTTTTATTCAATAAAGACAACATTTCTCTAAATCTATACATTTCTTCAATCAGGGTATGTGCAATTATGGGGACAACAGGTCTACGCCCTCTTCGATTTAGGAGTTGAGAGATCCTTCATCAAGGAAGACTTAATACCAAGTTTACTTTTATAATTTACTCCCCTAGAACAAAGTTTCAACATCCTCACACAATTAGGAGAAGGGTTAAATAGGAATAAACAATTAAAAGGATGTGAGATAAATGTTGGAGGAATCAAACTTGAAGTAGATATGATCCCATTACCCTTGAAGGAGGTGAAAATAATCCTAGGGATGGACTGGCTAAGTATCCATCCAACTAGGATGGATTGTGGAAAGAAGATGATAACCTTCCACACTCCCAAAACAAATGGATTAAAAAAAGGATAAAAAGGGTGGATGAGTTTCTACAACTCAATGAATGGGTATTTAAAAAATGTAATTTCAATAAAATATGTCAAAGGAACCATGAGGGAGCATACTTGACCTGCTTTGCATGCAGATAAGTGGGGCACTTTACAAAGGAATTCCCCACTCTTAGGGAGAACAAGTAGAGGAATACACTAGGACCACCACAATGAAACCCCAGGAATACCAGACCTGACGCTATAGCTAGAGTACCAGTTGTGGTATACAACCTTACCCAAGAAGAGGCTAGGAAAAACCCTAGTACTGTAGCGGGTATATCCCAAAACCCTCCCAATTAGTTCAAGCAAAACTTGTAATTGAAAGTTTTATTCAATAAAGACAACATTTCCCTAAATCTATACGTTTCTTCAATTAGGGTATGTGCAATTATGGGGACAATAGGTCTACGCCCTCTTTAATTCAGGAGTTGAGAGATCCTTCATCAAGGAAGACTTAATACCAAGTTTACTTTTAGAACTTACTCCCCTAGAACAAAGTCTCAACATCCTCACACCCTTAGGAGAAGGGTTAAATAGGAATAAACAATTAAAAGGATGTGAGATAAAGGTTGGAGGAATCAAACTTGAAGTAGATATGATCCCATTACCCTTGAAGGGGTGGAAATAATCCTAGGGATGGACTAGCTAAGTAACCATCCAGCTAGGATGGATTGTGGAAAGAAGACGATAACCTTCCACACTCTGGAGACAAACGGATTAAAGTTCCAAGGAGACCGAAGTAAAAGTGAAGTACAAATGGAGTAACAGGAAAAAGCCCAAAAGATGATACAAAAGGGTTGTACAGCTTTCCTAGCCATGGTCATCAACGAAGAACCTGAAGAGAAGAGACTTGAAGACATTCTAGTAGTTAAGCACTATCCATAAGTATTTCCAGAAGAACTACCTAGACTACCTCCAAGTCGGCAAGTAGAGTTCACCATAGAAATAATCCTAGGAACAAACCCCATATCGTATGGCTCCGACGGAACTGAAGGAATTGAAGGAGCAATTGGATGAATTATTGGAGAAGGATTTCATACGTCCTAGCCAGTCTTCGTGGGGTGCATCTGTCCTATTCGTAAAGAAAAAGGATGGAAGTATGAGACTATGCATAGACTACAGGAAGCTGAACTAGGTCACCATCAAGAATCGATACTCACTTCCGTGGATAGATGATCTATTTGATCAATTAAAAGGAGTATCTTACTTCTCCAAAATAGACCTTCAGTCGGGCTATCATCAACTCAAGATTCGAGAGGAGGACATTCCCAAAACGGCATTCCAATCACGATATAGACATTATGAGTTCAGAGTCATGCCATTCAGATTAACGAATGCCCCTGCAGCCTTCATGGATTGATGAACCGTATATTCCAACCACATTTGGACAGGTTCGTGATAGTATTTATAGATGACATTCTTATATACTCATGAACGAGGTTGGAGCATGAAGAACATTTGGAAATCACTTTGGAGATATTAAAGGAAAATCACTTATATGTAAAATTCTCCAATTGTGAGTTATAGCTATAGGAGGTAGGATTCTTAGGGCATATAGTGTCCAAGGATGGAGTCAAAGTAAATCCAGCCAAGGTGGAAGCCATATCAAATCGGAAGGCTCCAAGGAATCCTACAGAGATATGAAGTTTCTTAGGTCTGGCAGGATACTATAGACAATTCGTGCAAGACTTTTCTAAGATACCATCTCCTCTAACTTGGCTCACCAGGAAAGGAGTTGAGTATAAGTGGAATGAAAGCTGTGAGAAGTCTTTCCTGGAGTTAAAGGCTCGATTGAAAACCGCACCGGTACTTTCCATACCTGACCATAATGCGGGAGAGTACACCGTCTATAGTGATGTATCCGGACAAGGACTCGGATGTGTATTGATGCAAAAAGGGAAGGTTATCGCTTATGCCTCACAAAAACTTAAGGTACATGAAAGAAACTATCCAACTCATGATCTGAAATTAGCTGCGATAGTGTTTGCCTTAAATATTTGGCGACACTACCTTTATGGGGTTAAGTGTAGGATACAAACATATCACAAGAGTCTTAAGTACTTCCTAACTCAGAAGGAGTTAGATCTCTGCCAGAGGAGATGGCTAGAATTAGTAAAGGACTACGACCTTTTGATAGAATATCACCCCGAAAAGGCAAATGTGGTAGTAGATGCTTGTCCCATTTCCATTCTGGAATATGCAGAGCATTAGAAACCGTCAGGACTGTTGCAACCCTTACCAATTCCGGAATGGAAATGGGAGCACATCACCATGGACTTTGTCACAGGAGTACTTGTGACAAGAAAGGGTCGAGATATAATTTGGGTCATCATGGATAGATTGACCAAATTAGCTCCTATTCTTCCTATAAGAGTGATAGATACAGTGGAACAACTGGTCGTCTATACATGAGGGAGATAGTGAGACTCCATGGCATTCCGGTGAGTATAGTATCATATAGAGATCCAAGATTTACTTCAAGATTCTGGCCAAGCTTACAAAGCGCCATGGGAACCAAGCTCAACATGAGCACGACATTTCATCCTCAGACCAATGGGTAGTCTAAGAAAACCATTCAAACCTTGAAGGATATGTTAAGAGCATGCGTACTCACCATGAACAAAGGTTGGGAAGAATATTTGTGCCTAGTAGAATTTGCTTATAATAATAGCTATCAGACCAATATTCAGATGGCTCCCTATGAGGCCCTTTATGGATGATCATGTCATACCCCTCTATTTTGGGAAGAAGTGGGGGAAAGAAAGCTAGAAAGGGTAGAACTAAATGATGATGCCACGAAGAAAATAAAACTAATCAGGAATCGCCTTAAGACTACACAGGACAGGCAAAAGAGTTATGTGGATCATCGAAGGAAAGATTTGGAGTTTGAGGTGGGAGATCAAGTATTTCTCAATGTGTCCCCATGGAGGGGAATACTTAGGTTTCGGAAAAGGGGAAAGTTAAAACCGAGGTATATTGGCCCATATCCCATCATTCAAAGAATAGGATCGATGGCCTATAAATTGGAACTACCTCCAAACCTGCATAGAATACACGATGTATTCCATATCTCTGTGCTTCGGAAGTATCAGCCTGATCCTAGCCATATATTGGACCGACCTCCATTGGAGCTAGAGAATGAATTTAGATGAATTTAGAAATTTTTAATTTTGAAAAATTCGGTCAAATCATGACTGAACCGACCGGTTTAAGCTTTGAACCCAATTCGGACGGGTCCGATCTAATTCGGAACAGTTTTGTCTTCTTCCTTCAGATGACAGCATTGTTTACTCACCAAAAAATCAAGCAGCGCCGGCGAAGATGAAAAGTCTCCGGCCAGAGAGTTTCAGGCAATGAATGATCACCATTAAGGCGCCAATCGGACGGCCAAGAAGTCCCCGAGCTTCTTGTATAAAGAGCCCCTCCTCATTCATCCTCCTTACACCTGAAAAGTCCACTCTCTCCCTACTGCCATTTTCTAGTGAAGCTCAAACCAGAGCACTGACTTGGACATTTTTTCTAGCCAAAGAAGGCATGGTCGGGTTCTTTGGATTCAGAGAGAAGTCAGTTATATGCTTATAGTCTCCATTTGCTCCGAGGATCGCTGGAGAAACGCTAGCATGATAGAACAGTGAAGCAGCTCCGGTAGACTAAAGCTGCCCTATTTTGGTCGAGCTTTAAATGGCCAATTTGAGCCCTCCTCAGGCCAAACCAAGCTCTCAGAACACCTCCACAGCCTTCTTACAGGTGAATTAGAGTGAAAAGGTAAGCCAATTTGTCTCCCCTCTGTAAATTCCGATCGGTGCTAGAGAGAGAACCAATAAATTTTCACTAACTAAATTCTCCCTCAATTCGGCATCAATTGATGCAATTCTTGATTCTATGAGAAACATCGGGACAAGAGCTATCTGCTCAGATCGAAAGCTCGGACCGCTGCACCTCCGACGGTAAGCTTTCGAAGCTTTCTCTCTTAACGTTCAATTTTTTGGCGAAGCTCCATTTGAGCTCATTTCAGCATCAAATCGTGCGATTCAAAGTGCAATTGAATCATATGTAGATGTAGAAACTCCAATCTAACTTCAATTTCAACAATTAAATTCATTTGATAGGTCAATTTGATGAAATAAAATTCGACTCAGTTAGAAGGTTGAAATTGGGTGAAAAATTGGGAGAATTTTGGGGATTTCAAAATTTTGAGGGGCTAAAGTACAGTTTCATAAAATTGAGGACCAATTAGGCATGATAAAGATGTTTGATGACCAATTGGGCAATTTTTAGAATTTTTGGGGCAAAACTTCCCATTTTTGTAAAGTAGGGGCAAAATGGTAATTTTAGAAAAATTGGGGACCAAATTGGGAATTTGGGAAACTAGAACCCCTTTATGTGATTTTGAATAAATTGAGGTCCCAAGGTGAATTTTAGAAGTTTCGGGACTCAATTTGAGGAAAAATTGGCATTATGGACCTAAAGTTAAAGAAAAAGAACTTTAGGGACCTAATTGCAATTAATTAAAAAGTTTGAGTATTTCATCCATTCATGATGAATGAAGGCTATTAGGCCAAGGGATAATGAACAAGGATATCCATATCGTGTAGGAATATGAAGTACCGGGAACGCCAGTAAGGACAAGCTCGCGTGAAGGCAAAGAATCGTTTAAGAGGAAATTACTACGTTCACGGGTGAGTGAGATTTTTATATCATACCCGGTTGGGATGATAAGCATCTCGAAAATAAAAACCCACTACCAATTGGTATTTTAACCATCACACCTAAGAAGAGTGATGTGGAAATTTCGTGGAAAAACTACTTACCAGTTGTAAGTAGATCATACATGTTTGGTATGATGAACTTTCTCGAAGGAAGTAGAAAACCCACTTATCTGTTATAAGCGGAGATGTCTTCACACTCGATTGGTGTGATGGACAGACTAAAAGGATTATTTTGTCGGAAGTGCTCTCTTGACTATGTGCCACTACTTAAAATTTTTGGTAGACCTTCTTAACGGGAGCTTGAATAGCTGAGATAGGTTAGAGGCCTTGGTTTTGGAACTTGGGGGTTAATATGTCCGATTTTGAAAATCTCGTATAGTGGGCCCAAGGCCAGTTGGCATGAGCAAGAGCTTGTAAACAAACATGAATTTAAGCCATGAAAACTTTAAATGAATGATTTGTTTAGCCATGGTACCAAGACAGGACCAACATACTTGATGGACTGGCAGTAATGTGACATGACAGGTTGACGAACCAGTTGAGACAAATAGTTGCAGGTCGAGTTGGGGGTTGGGGCCGTTGGACCAATGGGACCACATATTAAATGGCTTATGTGAAAAACTGTTGATTTATGCATGCACTAAGGTATGGGACCTTCAAGACACCTAAGAGGGGTAGTGATGCATCCTAGGGCTACTGGACGATATGGTGGAGATAAGGGCAGTTTGTCGTGTCAGCAATCTTGGAAGCTCGACGTAGCTTCATGCGCATGAGACCAGGGTGGGGTCGGGATGAGGTCTCTATCCTCATACAGACACGTAGTTTTATTTACGGGATTGAGGGTTGGATGTCGCATACATCCACTCATTCTCGGGGTAGAAGTAGACGTGCTTCTATCTAGGTGGTCAGTAAAGTCACTCCGATGCCACAAGTGGGTACAATGGATGTGCTGGCCTACAAATGTGTGTTCCCTTCATGATGAAAGGCGTATGTTGGTTAATAAACACACCAGTTATGATTGAGGATTGAGTAATGGCTATGAAAACGAGATTTTAAGTATGACTTGTTTTAAAAGAAAATAAGGAGTCTAGCACACTCCGATTCAAATACTTTTCCTAAAAGTCTAACTTTAAAAACCCATTCACTGAGTTGTTGAACTTACCCCCTTCCTTATATCCCTTTTTAGGTAACCAAGGGAAATCTACCCAAAGACTTCCTTTTAGTCACACCTGCAGGAAAGGTATGTAAGTTAAAATTTTTATACAGTTCTGATTTATATTATTCCAGGAAAGGTACAGGTTTAAAAGACACCTTACTCATCCCAGGTTAATGAAGGAGAAAACCCTTAGTAAACTAGGAGAGTGGCGGGTTGCTCACAGGGATCCGATAAACCAGGTCGGGACGTGACAGTCGGCCTAGTTGCAAGAGCTCGGGGGTGACCGAAATTTAGCTCAAAGGATTCTGCTACTTTGCGACCGTCAGAGTGATGGTACTTTGTGAGCTCACCGGCACTCATCCAGTGATCCTTGAGCTGAAGGGAGGTCGCAAGAAGGTAGGGTACTTCTTTCTAGTTTTAGGGAACTTGAATTCATCTTTTGAGGTTGGGGAAATGGCCAAGTTAGAGCTCTAGTTTGTGTCGCGTTGGGAAATGGAGTTGTTCTTCTTCTTTAGTTGTTTGAGGGATGAGGAGGATAAACGGGGAGAAGCTCTTTATATAGTGAGCTTGGTAACTAATTGGGTTATCCGTTCATCCATTAGTCAACCTCAATCTCTCCCATTTACGATATTGTGAGGAGGATTTTTCTACCACTGACGTAGGTCCAGCCAGCCCATCATCCTTATCCAACCAGTTCAGATGTTAAAGATGGCACTATTTGTGCACGTGCGAGCTTCACACGTACGAGTTTCCACGTGGCGCACTATGATTGGTTGGCTAAACTGACACGGATTCCCACTCTACGTCTGAGTCATCCTTTGACTCCTTGATCGGCTATGTTGTGACCTCCCATTGGTCGCTCATTCTAACATGGTCGCTGACCATATTCGACTAGCCATTGATTGTGACATGTAACATACTCTAATTGAATGATTTAAATAAGTTAGGTTTCCCTCGTGACACATTGTGCCACTGCCACGTGTCGTCCTATAATTGTCAACTGTTTCTCCAATATCCTAGTCGCCCGCTAACGTGGCATATTTGTCAGTGTCAACTCCTCATTGGCCAAACCAATTGACGAAGCTTCTCCTTAGTCGATCATTGACTAAGAACACGTGTCACTCTCCTATTGGTCAGTCGTCGATGAAGTGAATTTTGTTTATTTGATCGTTGACTGAGGACACACGTTACGCTCTTATTGGTCATCGCTTCCAGACATTGACCGAGCAACTGAGTGGGTGCACTTCCCTATGCGTCGCGAGCGCTAACTAGGCGCTGACCTAGCAGGCAGTCCATTGACTGATTCGGTCAGACCGGGTTCGATGACCCGAAATTGAAAATCGGTTAGTTCAAGCCCAATTCAACGAATTTTCTAAATTATAAAAATTTCTAAATTTGTCTAAATTTATTTTCTATCCAATGATGCCTTCAATTTTCCAAATTGATATTTTTATGCTATCTAGAAAAACAATTATTTGAACTGGTTCTTAACGGTTCAATACAGTTTAATTTGGTTTAGGTACATTTCACCCTAAACTAGCCCCATTTACTAATTCAATTTCATTCATGTTTATTTTTTATGAATTTTTTTTGCCTTTATTGACCAATTGAAAATTTTCAAATCTACGTTTTGGTTTCTAAATACAAATTTTAGTTCGATTTAAATTTAGTTTTCACTTGAAATTTTCCGGTTTACAATTACGGATTCTTATTATTGGAAACGGAGTTTATAAATTCTCTAACTTATTCATATTTGTCTTTTAATCCTTGAACTCCACTATAAAATAAAATAATTTATAAAAAATTTTTAATTTAGATATAATATTCATATAGGTTCCCACTAAACTATTCAAAATTTACATTTGGAAATAATTATCTTTTCATCATCATGTCATGTGACTGGACATGAATTGTACTTGGGGTGTCAAAATTGATACATGACCTACCCAACAAGTGATAAGCCTCCAATATTAGGATTATATTATTTTTTAATAAATAAAAATTACTATTATTGAATTTGAATAGTATAGTAGGTAAAGTAATTAGAAGTTGGAGTAAATTGTCATGTTTGATTGATTTTGATGTAGGACTAAGAACTCTAAAATTGAGAATAACAATTGAATGAAAAGTCGTTAGGTTGTATGAGTAGAATAGTATTCACACATTGAAATAGGATAATCTAATACGATAATTTGATTGATCTTTAGTGGTTGATGCCTTCCTCTAGTAATTTATGATACGAGTGGGTGATATTAAGCTGACTCACGAAAGAGCTCAAAATTAAGATAAATAGAAAATATATATACATATAATAGATAGAAAAAAATAAGAAAATTACTTCTATAATTACATTAATGAATTACATGACAAAATTAATAGATATTATACGTGTGATATACAATATGAGAGCTCGAGGTTCCGAATCAATCCTACCATTTTGGGATTAAAGAATTATGGTTGTTGTTGGGATTATTTTAGCTCTTATGGATATTGTCAATAATATTATTTTAATGTTATAAATGAAAGCTCTTGTGCAATATCTAACAAACAAATGATATAAGTTTAGTTACACCCTACGCTTAATGTTTTGTCGAAATGTCAAACATTTCTTAACCATTTTGTATCAACGGAAAAGATTAATGGAATATTTTAGATTATTGTGTAGCAAAAAAAACTTGTATACTAATTTAAAATATTTTTAAAATAGTTTGTATCATTCATCCAATGAACCTTTGTACATCAAACAACACCTTTTCATGTTTTTTTACTTTTGCCATTACTCTAAAAAAAATCCATAAAAAAGAACAAATTAAAAATTCTCTTATGAGATGAAAGTAACAAATATCCTTGGTTAGATATGTATATAAGGGGTGCAGTGATTACGTGAGGATTTTGGGATACGTCACTCATGACCATGACCATTGTGATGACGATTGTGACAGTGCACATCAATCACCACATATACGAATATAGAAGATAAACCGAAATTGACTGAAAAAAAATAAAGGATAATCGATAGTTGACCTATTAATATCAAAGAGGGGTAGGAGGGATGGCTTGGTCAATTTATGGGTGTGATGACATAACTTGTGTGGAAGATGTTCCAAAGATGCAAGCATGACTAACCCAAAACCCAATTGAGGTATTTTGTTTTATATTTCATTTTTAGGAGGCAAAACATCCATAAATTGAAGCCTTTGTAAAGTAAAAGTTCTACCTAATAAGGTTCAATTCAAGTAAGGACTGCTTTTCCACTAGAGAAAGTTATTTTACTTTACTCGATTAATCATATTCTTAATCATCTATTTTTTAGATAGTTAAAATTTAAACAAGAGTCCATTGTTTCAGTAAATATCAAACAAAATAACTAATAATTCTTTTTTGTTCCAATAGAACTCTTACATTTTCAATTCAATCTAATGTATTATGTATGCTCTTAATGCACTATATTTAAAGGCATATCAAGAGAGCATGTTCCATTATTTTATGCTAAGAGTAAAAATAGCACAACTTTGATATAGGTTTGGTCATCCTTTATAGATTAAAATTGATAGCTGAGAAGTAAGGTACACTTTTCCTTATGAAATCTCAAAAGTCTAAGTAGGCAATCAATGAATCACGTCTACCCATGTCATTTTTATACTAAATCAAATTAAACGGTCAACTCTTTTGTTTTTAGTGGTCCATATTAGTTTTGTCAATTTTGTTTAATTTGAATATCATTTCTTTATCAATCACGTGAGTAAGTGTTGGGTACATCTAATTCGAGGCATTTTGTTTAATGAGTGACATATTCTTAGGTCATTGTCTCCATTTATTGTTACAATTATTCACATTATGCATCCATTTTGAAGTTTTGGTATCTAATAGTAGCAACATCTTCAACGATAATAATAATACCATGTCATCAACAACAATATAAACAATTAGCACAATAAGAATAGGTAGCCTTTATTTATAGGAAATCATGTAACTTCACACTCTTCTACCTATTATTATATGCATCTTGTACAAATATAATGTCCACTTATCAATATAAGGAAGCCAATTAAATTGTTCTCACCTTCCAATAGTATCTATATGACACAAGAAATGAATAGATTTACAATAACAATTTCCTTTATATACACATTTTCGAATTTAAGTCAAAACAACTATCTCAAACTGCGCTTGTTTAGTAATTTACCACCATTCATAATTGATATTACTCGACTTTTACCTACAATAGTTTGGAGAGTGGTTGTACTCATAATTCAGTTAATAAGTTACCCACACCAAACAACTTCATATATTACGATTTCAGACATTTCATAAAATTATATAGTATAGATACTTATTACTGGATTACCAAAATCATTATTTTACATTGTTTCATTCGACCCTTCAAGACTCCGATCTCAAACCACTCGTAATTGTGATCCCTCCTTATGGTACAATCTCATTTCTCCCAAATAATTTAATATATTATAATTTATGGTATCATTAATTCAACATAAATTGTATACTCATGGCTACTACACATTGGCAACTCATGACCCATTTTCTTTCATTTTTATTTATGTCCGAAATGTATGTCATAATATCGATCGGGTTCTATTGAGAGTATGGAAGCCACGTGTAATTTTCCACAACTGATACCCCTCAAGTTCGTCTATCACTAGTATGCCTTTGCATCTAGGGTCATGGTTAACATCCTATTGGTAGTCTTGCACAAGCCACTTACACATGCAACTCAATTTCGCATCTTCTTATTAGAGCGGTGTAACTAAAATGGTACTTGTACATTAATCGAGTGTCCGAGAAAATTAGGAAGCAATAGCTCAATATCCCCTTATCCACCCTTTCCAATTTTCTTTGACGCCGACACTAACATGGTAGGTGTCCTCTCAACGCCCCCACTCCATATCAATATACATTATTCATAAAGATGAAATTCAAAGCATATGCACAAGCCATATTCATGCATATCACAATTTTCATTGAGTATGGTACTTATTCCGATCATCTCTATTCAAGTACAAACATGACACAACAAATATGATGCAAGTTCAATTTACATTAGGAGTTTGGTTCATCACTCGACCAACTCACTTAAGTAGATATAACATGCACATGACCCCAATCACGTAGCCATAGCATGCAACTATGATTCATTGATACCGCACTTTAAGACCATTACCTCGTTTCTTAACTTCTTAAAAAGGGTATTACTTTTGTGGGCATATTCATGTTATTTTGCACTTCTTATATGAGTTTTAAAATCAGGCATAGTATGTAATTTAAAGCAAAGCTCAAAATCGTAAAAGGCGATCGGTCAGTAAAATCGGACTCGTTGTCATTACTTCCATTCACCGTGTACCAATACTTGTTCATTCCGGCAGGTTCTCCATATGAACCCCGTCCCTTAAAGACAAGGAAATCGGGGAAAGAAGCAGTCAACTCGGGTGAGAAAATCGAACCAGTTCACGAACCCCAACCGTTAGAGAAATGCCAAAACAGGAAATTTACAAATTCCAAGTTACCTAAATAGTCATAAAAGTTATGAAAAAGGACTTTGGAATGAATTGGAAGAGAAAACAAACCATTTCAGGTAAACCAGACCTGAACCGGTTTAAACCATTATTGAACCGATATCTAAATTCATTTTTCTAGGTAGCATAGAAAAATCAAATTTTAGAATTTAAGCCATCATTGGATAAAGAATGAATTTAGATGAATTTACAAATTTTTAATTTTGAAAAACTTGGTCGAATCGGACCTGAACTGGCCAATTTAAGCATTGAACCCGGTTCGGAACAGTGTCGTCTTCCTTCATCAGATGACAGCCTGTTCACTCGCCGGAAAATCGAGCAGCGCCGGCGAAGCTGAAAAGTCTCCATTAAGGGAGTTTTAAGCAATGAATGACCGCCATAAAAGTGCCAATCGGACGGCTAAGGAGTCCCCAAGCTTCCTATATAAAGAGCCCCTCCTCATTCATTCTCCTTATACCTGAAAACGCCTCTCTCTCCCTACTCCTCCATTTTCTAGTGAAGCTCGAAACAGAGCTCCAACATTGGGGTTTTCCTGAGCCAAAGAAGGCGAGGTTGGGTTCACTATATTCGGGGAGAAGTCAGCTACCCAACGGTAATCTCCAATTGCTCCGAGGATCGCTGGAGAAGTGCTGGCATGATAGAACAGTGAAGCAGCTCCGGTGAACCGAAGTTGCCCTATTTCGGCCGAGATAAAAACAACCAATTTGAGCCCATCTCAAGCCAAACCAAGCTCTCCCAACACTCCCACAGCCCTCATACGACTGAATTAGAACGGAAAGGTAAGCCAATTTGGCTCCCCTCTGTAATTTCTTATTAGTGTTAAGAGAGAGAATCGACGAAAATTCACTTACCAAATTCTCCCTTAATTCAGCATGAATTGATGCGATTCTTGATCATAGGAGGAACCTCATGACAAGAGCTATCTAACCAAATCGAAAGCTTGAACCGCCGCACCCCTCATGGTAAGCTTTCAAAGTTTTCTCTCTCTAAGTCTACTTTTCCGACGAAACTCCGTTTAAGCTGAATTCGGATCTAAATGATGCAATTCAAAGTTCCATTGAATCATATGGATGTGTAAGAACTCAAAATTACCTCAAATTTCAACAGTTAACCTCGATTGATTGGTCAATTTGATGAAATCATATTTAGCTAGTTTGAAAAGGGAAATTGGAGGAAAATTTTGGGGGAAATTGGGGATTTCGAAAATTCAAGGTACTAAAGTGCAATTTCCTAAAATTGAGGGCCAATTGGCTATGGAAAAGATATTGGAGGACCAATTGGTCAATTTTTGGAATTATTGGGGGTCAAATTTGCCATTTTTGTAAGTAGGGGCAAAATGGTAATTTTTGAAAAGTTGGGGGACCAAATTGGAAATTTGGAAAACTTGAACCCCTTTTGTGATTTTGAATAAATTGAGGTCCCAAAGTGAATTTTAGAAGTTTCGGGACTCAATTTGGGAAAAATGGCATTAGGGACCTAAAGTTAAAGAAAAAGAACTTTAGGGACCTAAATGTAAATAATTAAAAGTTTGAGGATTTTATTCATTCATGATGAGAAGGCTGTTAGGCCAAACGTTAATGAACAATAATGGTTATATCGTGTAGAAACATGAACTATT
Source organism: Trapa bicornis (assembly GCA_030064425.1). NCBI lineage: Eukaryota > Viridiplantae > Streptophyta > Magnoliopsida > Myrtales > Lythraceae > Trapa > Trapa bicornis. The sequence continues at coordinate 18,654,714 of CM057754.1, forward strand.
AGGAACGCCAACAAAGATAAGCTTGTGTGAGGCAAAGAGCTGGTTAAGAGGAAATATACACTAAGGATATCGAGTGAGTGAAAATTTTCACATCATACCCGGTTGGGATGATGAGTACCTTGGAAATGAAAACCCGTTATTATGTGGAATTTTAACATCACACCTAGATGAGGTGATGTGAGAAAACATGCAGAAAAACTACTTAATGGTTGAAAGTAGATCATACACGCTTGGTATGATGAACTTCTTGGAAGGAAGAAGAAAAATCGCTTATCGGTTATGAGTGGAGATGTCCTCACACCTGGTTGGTGTGATGGACAGTTGAAAAGTTATTTTTGTTAGAAGTGCTCTCCCCTGACTGTGTGCCACTACTTAAACCTTTTTGGAATACCTTCTTGACAGGAGCTCGAATAGCTCAGATAGGCCAAAGGCCTCGGTTTTAGAACTTGGGGCTAGAATGCCTAATTTTGAAAATCTCGTACAGTGGGTCTAAGGCCAGTTGGAATGAGTAGGAGCTCCTAAAAAAACATGAGATTAAGCCATGAAAATTTTAATGAATAATATGATTTGACTATGGTACCAAGACAGGGCCGACATACTTGATGGATTGGCGGCAGTGCGACGAGACAGGTCGATGGACTAGTCTTGTCAAGCAGCTGCATGTCAAGTTGAGAGTCGGGGTCGTTGCACCAGTGGCACCAAAGATTAATGGCTTATATGAAAAATTATTGTTTGTGCATGCACTGAGGTTCGGGACCATCAAGACACCCAAGAGGGGCAGTGATGCGTCCTAGGGGCTACTCAACGACATGGTAGAGATAAAGGCAGTTTGTCATTCTAGTAGTCATGGAAGCTCAATGTAGCTTCATGCGCATGAGACCGGGGTGGGATCGAGATGAGGTCTCTGTACTCATACGGACACGGAGTTTCTTTTTGGGTTTGAGGGTCAGATGTCATGTACATCCACTCATTCCTAGGGTAGAAGTGGACGGGCTTCTATCTAGGTGGCCGGTAAAGTCGCTCTGATGCCACAAGTAGGTGCAGTGGACAGGCTGCCTTACAAATGTGTGATCCCTTCATGATTAAGGGCATGTCTTGAGTGTTAGACACACTAATTGTGCTATAGTATTATTAAGGAACAAAGAAATTTTCAGAAACTCAGAATCTTATTTATTAAAGTAAAAGTATAGTTTTGAGGTTTTAACATCTCTTGAGGGAGATTGTTACAATGATGGGTTAGGGAAGACTCATTACTAAACTATGGTCTAGAGGGATTTCTTCCTGGGTGAGATTGGGTTCCCTAGCCGCAATTGTGGTGCTTGTAATGTTATCCCTTCGAACTTCTGTAGGGGTGGAGGTTTCCTTATTGGAGGGTATCGCTTTGGTTCCTCGCAGTGTGGGACAATTCCTTGCTATGTGTCTCACCCTCCTACACTCATAACAGATCCTCTTGGGTCTTGTACTCTGAAATGTTGGGCATCTTTTAATGTAGTGTCCCCATTGCCCACATCTATAATAGGTCATCTTCTTGTGTAAATCTTTATGGTTCCTCCTATACTTTGAGCATTATGGGGCCTTTCTAAGGGGTTGATGATGGTTCGATGCCTTGTCGTCCTTGAGCTTGAACACCTTGCAGGCTTTCTTATTGAGTCCTCTTCGACCCAGGGTTACTCAAGGGTCCTTCTATACTCTTGGTTCATTTCCTTCCTTGGGATGGGGTTCTCCCTGGCTTCCGGGGTGGCTAAGATAGTGTGGGTTTGTTTGGCTACTTTTCTTGGGGCCATTTGAAAATTTTAAAAGTCTTTCTATCAGTCACTATGTTATCTAGTCTTGATAATGTATTCGAGGAAATAGGCTCTGATACCACTCAAGTTGTCATGCCTTGACCTGGTTTGGTCGGATACCTGTGATCAACCCGCCACTCTCTCGGCTTACTAAGGGTTGCCCCTTCTTTATAAACCGTGAGGAGTAAGGCGTCCTTTAAACATGCACATTTCCTAGAATAACATAAATCAAAACTGCATAAAATTTGAAACTTATTATACCTGCCTTACATGTGTGTTAGCTGGTGGTCTTTGGTGTAAGCTTTCTGGGGTTACCTGAAAGGAATATAAGGGAGGGGGTGAGTTTAACGACTTAGTGAATGGGTGTTTTAGGGTATGACTTTCAGAAAAATAGTTTGACTTGGAGTGTGGCTGACTCCTTATTTTCTTTAAAATTTCTCATTTTCAAAATCTCAGTTTTTCATATCCATTTCTCATCTCAATGGTGTGTTTATCAACAAATACACGCCCTTCATCATGAAGGAAAATACACATTCATATGCCAGCCCATCCACTATCTCCACCAGGTCGTCCAGAGCCTTAAGACACATCGCTACTCCTCTTGGGCGTCTTGAAGATCCCATAAACTTAGTGCATGCACAAATCAATAATTTTACACATAAGCCATATAATTTGTGGTGCCACTGGTCCAACGGCCCCGACCCTCAACTCGACCTGCAGCTATTTATCTCGACTAGTCCGTAGACCTATCATGTCGCACTGCTGCCAGTCCATCGAGTATGCCGATCATGTCTCGGTACCATGGCCAAACAATTCATCCAATTTAGTTTTCATGGCTTAAAATCATGTTTGTTTACGAGCTCCTACTCGTGCCTACTAGCCTAGGGCCCACTGTTCGGGGTTTTTAAAATCGGGCATATTAGCCCTCAAATTCCAAAACTGAGGCCTCCAGCCTATTTGAGATATTTGAGCTCCTGTCGAGAAGGTCTCCCAAAACTTTTAAGCAGTGGCACACAGTCAAGGGAGAGCACTTCCCACAAAACAAACTTTCTGGTCATCCATCACACCAAATAAGTAAGAGGACATCTACACTTATAATCGATAAATAGGTTTTCCACTTCCTTCGAGTAAGTTTCATCATACCAACCAGGTATGACCTACTTACAACCGGTAAGTAGTTTTTCCGCGTGATTTTTACATCACCCCACTCAGGTGTGATAGTTAAAATACCACTTAATAATGGGTTTTCATTTTCGGTATGCTTATCATCCCAACCGAGAATGATATAAAATTCTACTCACCCGATAGTACAGTGAATTTTCTCTTAGTCGGCGTATTGCCTTCACATGAACTTGTCTTAGCTGGCGTTCCTAGTACTTTGTGTTCCTACACGATATGAACATTCTTGTTCATTATCTTTTGGCCTAATAGCCTTCATTAATCCCGAATGAATGAGAAAATTAAACTTTTCATTTATTTGTAATTAGGTCCCTAAAGTTATTTTTTCTTTAACTTTAAGTCCCTAATGATAGTTTTCCCCTAAATTGAGTCTTGAAATTCTAAAATTCACTTTAGGACTCAATCTATTCAAAATCACAAAAGGGGTTCAAGTTTCCCAAATTTCCAATTGGGTCCCCTAACTTTTCCAAAATTACCATTTTGCCCCTACTTTACAAAAATGGTAAGTTTCCCCCCAAATTTTCAAAATTTGCCCAATTGGTCCTCTAACATCTTTATCTCAATCCTAATTAGCCCTTAATTTTATGAAATTTCACTTTAGTTCCTCGAATTTTTTGAAATCCCTAATTTTGCCCCAATTTCAACCTTCTAACTCGGCCGAATTTGATCTCATCAAATTGACGATCAAATGAGTTTAATTATTGAAATTGAGGTTAGACTGGAGTTTCTACACCTTCATACGATTCAATTACACTTTGAATCACACGATTTGATGCTGGAATGAGCTCAAACGGAGCTTCGCCAGAAAACTGAACTTAGAGAGAGAAAGCTTATAGTTGGGGCTTAGGCGGCTTGAGCTTTTAATCTAGGCAGCTAGCTCTTGTCCTGAGGTTCCTTCTAGGATCAAGAATTGCATCAATTGATGCCAAATTGAGTGAGAATTTAGTCATCGAAGTTATATAAGTTGTCTCTCTAGCACCGATTGGAATTTACAGAGGGAAGCCAAATTGGCTTAGCTTTCAGCTCTAATTCAGCTGTAGGAGGATTGTGGAGGTGTTGGGAGGGCTTGGTTTGGCCTGAGAAGGGCTCGAATTGGCCGATTTCAACTCGGTCGAAATAGGGCAGCTTCAGTCCGTCGGAGCTGCTTCACTGTTCGATCACATCGTTGTTTCTCTAACGACCCTTGGAGCAAATGGAGACTACAAGCGTGTAGTTGACCTATTGCCAAATCCAAAGAACCCAACCATGCCTTCTTTGGCTTAGAAAAATACCCAAGTCAGAGCTCTAGTTCAAGCTTCACCGGAAAATGGAGCACTAGGGAAAGAGTGGACTTTACAGGTGTGAGGAGAATGAATGAAGAGGGGCTCTTTATATAGGAAGTTAGGGGACTTCCTGGTCATCCGATTGGCATCTTAATGGTGGTCATTCATTACCTCAAGCTCCCTGGCCAGAGATTTTTCATCTTCGTCGGTGCTGCTCGATTTTCTGGCGAGTGAACAGTGTTGTCATCTGAAGGAAGAAGACGAAACTGTTTCGAGCCAAGTTCAAAGCTTAAATCGGCCAGTTCAAGCTGATTCAACCGAGTTTTTTAAAATTAAAAAATTTTAAATTCATCTAAATTCATTATCTATCAAATGATGGTCTTAATTCTCCATTTAAAATTTTTTAAGCTACCTAGAAAAATGAATTTAACATTCGGTTCAATAGTGGTTCAAACCGGTTCAATCTGATTCGGGTCTGGTTCACTTGAACCGGTTTGGTTTTCATCTCCAATTCATCCTAAAGTTCTTTTTCATGACTTTTGTGACTTTTTATGTCATTCTAAATCCATAAATTTCCCGGTTTTCCCTTTTTCTATCGGTTACGGTTCATGAACCGACTTGGTTCATAAACCGGTTCAATCTAGTTGGATCCGACTCATCTGAACCGGTCTGGTTTTTCTCTTCCAATTTGTCCTAAGGTTCTTTTCTATGGTTTTATGAACCCTTTGGGTCACTCAGGAGTTATAATTTTCCCAAATTGTCCGTTCTCTGATGATCGAGTTTGTGAATTAGTTCGGTGTTTCTCACTCAGTTTGACCGGTTCTTTTCCCGATTTTCCTTAACTCCAAAGGGCGGGGTTTACATGCCCATTACACATGTGACTCAATTCCGTCTTTTCTCATCACAACGGTGTAACCAATGGGACCACACTCATACATCATCTAGTGTTCCAAGGAAATTTGGAAGTAACATTTTCAATTTCCCCTTATCCACCCTTCCAATTTTCCTAGGCGTCGACACTACATTGACAAATGTCCTATTAACGTCCCACACTTCCTACCGCTATATGATATACATTTTTTATATTCACAAACAAGTACACAAGCAACAATTGTGCCTATCATAATTATCATTGAGCATGGTCCTCATTCTAACTATCTCCATTCGGGTGCATGTATGAAATTAGTAGGTAATATGCATGATAATTATATCACAAATAGTTTGGCCCATATCCAAACCAACTAAATCATTTAGATGAATGTACAATTATAGAATTTGCACATCATATTATCAATATTATCACATGGAGATTGATCCATCACTCGACCAACTCTTATCAGTAATGATATCACAGGCACAAAGCCCCCACTCACATAGTCCTAGTATAGGACTATGATTCATTTATTTCAGTGTATAAGACCATTTACTTGTTTTTCACTTCTTTCAATAATTTTCTAAATTACACATCATATATTTAAGAGTATTTTCAAAGTAGTAAAGCATATTTTGCCAGTCCAAACAAACTCACCGTCATTACTCACACTCACAGTTTTCATCGGGACTTTTTCATACTCATCGCATTTTCCATTAGTTCGGGTTATGCGATCCACGTAAGATTAACTACAGGACTCATTCTACATAAATCAAATTATATAATTGAGATCAATTTATATCTCAACTAAGTACTTATAAATATTATCCCATAATTTTTCAAAAATTACGACGTTACCCATCAGGCTTGGTTCTCTCGACCAATGTGTTAATGAACCATCAAAATTACAAACCCACATCTATAATTTCATTCCAAATCATATGTTAAACCCACATTTGGTCTTATTTATTAAAATGCCCAAAAGTTTATAAGTTCACTACTTAGATAACTTATTTTTTTTCTAAAGTTTGCATTTTGGTTCTAAAGTTGGACAAAATTAATATTTTGTCCCTACTCATCAAAAGTTTCTCATTTAGTATTCTAGACTTCTCAAGTCTCTCATTTGGGCTCACCATGTACTGAAGATGAGATCCAACTTGTACCTTGTGGAACCTCGACTTTCACCTGTAATTGTTTGTGGGGATGGATGAGCTTACATTTTAGTGAATGAGGTACTAACGCCATGCCACTACATGGCTTGCGACTTTAGACTTCACATAAAATATCTAACATGTATATTTATTCTCAGTTTTACAAATTATTCACTTTATATAGATTTATCCTACCATTTGATACACTTATCTTGGGCCATCCGAAAATCGTAATTCCACATTACATCAGGTCAAACTCTCTCTTCTAAAACAATCATATCAATACATCACAATATGCATACAATAGCATATATTGGCAACTCATGGCCCAAGCTATACCCGAAAGTCATGCCACAATTCCGATAAGGTAAGATGATAGCATGTGAGTCATGTGTACTATGTATAATTGATACCCCTGAAGTTCGTTTCTCATTGGATGTCTTATCATACGAAGTCATGTTAATATCCCACCGACAACCCTAGACATGCCCCTTACACATGCGACTTAATTTTGCATTCTTTCATTGCAGCAATGTAACTAATGGGACCATGTTCGTACATCATCTAAGGGTCCTGAGAAATCTGGAAGTAACATTTTCAATCTCCCCATATCCACCCTTCCAATTTCCCTAGGCATCAACACTACATCGACACGTGTCTTGTCAACGCCCCACACTTTCTACCAGTATAAGACATACATTTGTGTATATTTACAAACATGCACACAGGCAACAATCATGCCTATCACAATTATCATTAAGCATGGTTATCATTTTCACCATCTCCATCCAGGTGCATGTATGAAATTAGCAAATAATATGCATGATCAATATATCACATATAGTTTGGTACATATCGCGACCAACTAAATCATTTAAATGCATATACCAATTTCAACGGTTACAGATTATATTCGCAATATTATCACATAGAGTTTGGTCCATCACTCGACCAACTCATATCAGCAAATTATATCACATGCACAAGACCCCAACTGAAATAGTCCTAGAATGCGACTATGGTTCATTTATTTTAGTCTATATGATCCTTTACTCATTTTTTAACTTCTGAAAATGGTATTCTTTAGTGTGCAAGCATCCATATCATTTTTTACTTATTTCAATGATTTTCTAAGTCGTGCATCATAGATTTCAGAGTATTTCAAAGTAGTAAAGCATATTTGATCGTTCCAATCAAACTCACCGTCATTACTCCCACTCATAGTTTTCATGGGGACTTGTTTGTCCTGATCGTATTTTCCCTTAATTTGGGTTGTGTGTTCCAATTGTGATCAGTTGCATGATTCATTATATAAGAATTAAATTGTATAATTGTGGTCAGTTTAGTTCTCAACTAAGTGCTTATAAATATTATCCCGTAATTTTCCAAAAATTATGGTTTTGCCCCTCACGCTTGATTCTCTCAACCAATGTGTCCATGAACCGAAGAATTTCTAACCCCACCTATAATTTCATTCCAAATCATAAGTTAAACTCAAATTTGGTCTTATTTACTAAAATGCCCAAAACTTTCTAGGTTCCCTACTTGGATAACTCAATTTTTCTAAAATATGCATTTTGGTCATTAAGTTGGGAAAAATTACTATTTTACCCCTACTCGTCAAAAGTTCTTCATTTTGGACCCTATACTTCTCAATTCTCTTATTTAGGCCCCTAAAATTCCTTTATATATATTTGGATCCCAAAAATGCATTTATTACAATTTGGTCCCGAAAATGGGCAAAATTATCATTTTGTCTCTTACTTACAAAAATATCCCGTTTACATATTTACTTTGGAAAAATTACCATTATGCCATCAATAGTTCAAAATAAACTATTTGATCTCACTTTGGGTATAAATGACCAATTTGCCCCTCATTTACAAAAATTTATGATTTTTTCATCAAACTCCCAAAAATTACTTTAAACATCTACATTTGTCTCTAAATCATGTATAAGCCCCTTAGGCCGCTCTTAGGGTCGTTTTTCACAAAATTTCTCATATTTGCAATTTGGCTACTAAACTTTCCATAATTTCACTTTAGTCTCTAAACTTTAAAACTTAATCAAATAAACTTATAAATTCATAATTTACTCCCAAATAATATCATTATACTCCTATTGGCTTGTGGGAGGAGTGAGGGTCTTACCCCAGCTAATCATAGCGGAATTCGACCATTTTCCAAAATTTGTTGAAATAGAGCTATTGAGAGAGTTGTCTGAAATTCACACTGGAGGTGACCAAAGAGGTGGTCGGAGCTTAGGCATTCTATAGTAAGGTTCATGTGAAACTTTTTATAGTGGTGGTCAACCAAGAGATTATTACAGTTGGGAGAATTTGGTCGTAGACGAGCCATGATCAAGTGGAACCCAACAAACCCACCGGTGGAAATTAGCTCATGTCGATCGATTTTTCCTTTTTTGGAGGTCGATCCTTACCATGGAGAGTTATAGGGAAGGTAGCCAATCACTTTGGTATTGGTGGCCACCCGAGTGGTAGTTGGAGGTGGCCGAATTTGGCCCCAAAAAGTCATCGGCAGCGGACATAATTTTTTTTCCCGGATCTAGGTCGAACAAAGCGGTCTTCATGTGGCATTTATTGACCACTAACAAGTGAGGACCCAACCGAACTCAAGAGAAGTTTATAAGCAGCATTTTTACACCAAAATCACTCAATTTGGTGATTGGACGAGAGGAAATTGCTCTTTCAATCGTCATGGGGTAGATTAGGTTTCTAAAATCCGAATTTCTGACCTTAGATCCAAAATTCAATATGTTGAGAAGGACTTAATGCAATTAACTTTATAGGGGGCTGGTAGCTCAATTATCAATTGATCTTTTTAATTTGTAGCATGCAATTTGATCTAAAATCGAGTGAATTGTAGAGATATTTGTGATGGTGCAGCCGCAATTCTTGTGGGGCGATTGGAGAAACTTGCGGGTACCCTCAGGTGAGTTGGGTTGACCCGACTCGAGTCCAACTCACCCAACTTCCTTTCTTTCCCTTTTTATTTTTGTAAATTAAATTATATTTTTACCCTATTTGAGTCCACTCGTTAATTTAATCCGAAATTTTGGCCATATTCGAGTGTTCGAGATTTGATCTATAATACGATCGGATCCCTATTCTCGTTATCAGATTTCTTTTCATATTTCCAATATTGGATTATGATCCGATTTAAATTTCCAAATCCCCACTTGGGTTCTATTACCAATTCGGGGTTACATTCTTGATTTAGGCTTTATTTTCAGTTCAATATTTTATTTCCAAATTTAGATTTCATCGATTCAAGATTCAATCCCTAGATTTGGTTCTTATTCTCTATTTGGGATCTCATTTTATGATTTAGATTATTATATTTTATTACTATTTTAATATTGGTATCCGATTCATTTAGGCTTAACTCGAGTTTTGTAAGTTATATGTTACAGAAAAAAAAATGTTTTTAACTTCTAAATGAGTATATGGATATGTGAAACTTTCATTCTCTAAAATATTATAAGCACTCCATTTATATTGTCTATATATTTTAAATAATTGTGTATAATATGGGTGAAATCTTTGCAATATCTCACTCTCTTGAGCTAATTGCACTTATTAATCTTAATTGGTAGAATCGTATTATTATAGTATAATTACTTAACTAAAGAGTTATTATGACTAATAATTCAACTAAATGAGATGAGATCAAATTAAATAAGAGATAAATTACTAATTTTTTTTTAAATTTCTCATAATTAAAACACATTTAAATATGAGCATATTAAAGTGAATAATAATTTCCTTATTTAGTAATTTTTTTCAGAGGGTTCGAGGTTTCAAACCCCTCTTATTACACTAAAAAGTAACCTTTTAACTTTTGAAAAGGGAGAAATAGTAATTTTTTAAATAAAATAATATTAAATAATAGTGATACTATTAATTACTTATTATATAAAATACAAAATGTCATTTTTTTTCTTATTTATACGTTCTTTCTTATTTATTCTTTTTCTTTGAAACAGATATCATCATTTTTATATTTAAAAATTTTGATAAATTAACCATTTCTTTGTATAATATATTATTATTAATTTGTATATTATTTTTGTTATGGTTAAAAAATATATAATAATTATAAAAATAACTCAATCATTTTTTTCAAACATCTAATTCCAATTATAATGTTAAATTATTAATAGTACGGGATGGATAAATGAATAAATAAACAAGAGCTCAGCTCCGAGCATTAAATTTATTAGGTAGCCCTTTAAGATGTGATGGCAAGACGCTATATTTTGATTTGCTTTCTAGTCTTAAATATTGATTCATTTATGTCAAAATTTATTTCTATGATTTAATTGAAAGTTGGAAATATGTGTTGAAGTGTTGATCCATGCTTTCCTCTAATTATTGATAAAGGGCTTAGATATAATTTCATGTTGTTTTATTTTTTTGGCAAAAATAATTTGGATAAACATCACATTTTTTTGTAATATTATAAAATTTATTTAGCTTTTCATTACCTGCCTTATGTAAGATGAATGTTCGTTCCCACAAAAATCCTTCATTTGGCCTCATTTGTTTTGTTTTTATTTTTTTATATCAATGATATAAGAACTTAAATATTTTATGTAATAAAACTCATCAATCTAATTATAAAGGTAAAAGATTTAAAAACTTACATTAATTTTAATATTTTAGATAATATCATATGATTTGTTAATAAATCTTAAATAACATGTATCATATAATTTTATTACATTTTTACGTTAAATGTTGACCATGCATGTAAATATAGAATATATTCTAGTTTGGTTGATATTGATCAATTAAGATAAAAATAATTCAATAAATAATATATGACATAGTATTTTAAAGTTAATGAAGAAATCTCTTTGGATTTGAACACCATGAGTTTCCTCTGTCCATCAAGGAGAGGAGACTTAGTTTTTTGCTCTCTTTGTTGATCATCCATATAAGTATCAGTAATTCTATCACTTAATACACCAATAACAAAGTTGTCCAAATAGGTTAGAGGGAACTTTTGGACTAAATTAATATTCCAATATTAATATATATAATGTACCCTTTAAGCCAAATTGATCATTTTAACACACATATGATTAAACCAATTCACTAATATATGATTATGCCTCCATGGTACAAAATGAATATGTTATATAAAATCACTTGGGGAATGTATGTGGAAGGCATGCAGGCCAACCTACCGTGGTGTCAATGTTGGAAATCTCAGTGGTTGTTAATCCAGGGAAATGCCAGCTCACCACCATATTATAGTCCAATATAAATAGGTAAATATTTACTTTAAATAAAAAAAACAAATATTCATGTCTATTATTATAAACCTAAAAAATCAAATAAATAATCATCTAAATTTAAAACATTTTAAAAAAATGAACTATATGATAAAACACTGCCGTCAAGGAATAACCACTCATCAAGCATCCGAGGAAGCCTTTCTAAGCCGAGCTTGGCATTGTGCCCACGGGCCACGGAAGCTAGATCTTGCCATGGTTTTATTTTATTAGTTGAAAATAGTATGTATATTGTCACATTTGTTAATAATACAAAACTTATACATTACGAACGTAAAATAAATTTATAAAAATAAAATTTACACAATATATATGATTTTTGTTATATACATATAAATAAATTGGTAAAATTATTTCTAAAAAATTATAAGTTAATGTATATACAAAAATTATATTTTATGAATATGGAAAAATAGATGAACTATCTTGCCTATATAATATTTTTATTTTTAAGGTTATGCAAAAAAAAAATATAAATTTACAAATATTTTTGTATATACAAAAAATTATATACTTAAATTTATGAATTATTTATATAAATATAAACTTTTTTATATGAATAAAATTCTAAATGTTTATATAAATTTATGACTTTATATGAACTTAAAAATAAAAATAAACCATGTAACATTCAATATAATGCATAAATTTGTATTTACATGCTTTTTTGCTAAAGAAAATAAGTTGACCGACTAAGTATACTATATTCCAATTTTCCCTTTATTTATTCATCATCAGTGGCGGAAATCAAGAAAATAATGTATAAGAGAGCAGATCCGGACAGCACAAGGCAAGAAGAAAACCGCGTCTGACCTTGTGATAGGCTCTTCCACTTCTCTTTCTTTCTTTTCTTCTCCTTCTTCTTCTTCTTCTTCCCGCCTGTCATTCCCCCATTACTCTCCTCCCTCTCCTCTTCAACTACGCTTTAAGACCTCTCTCTCCCCCTGTCAAGATCCCCTCACAAGTCTTAACCTGATCCACTGCTCTTCGATTTGCCCACACTGCTCCTCTCGGGTCGAGGCTCCTCACCTTATCTTCCCTTTGTTGTTCCGATTGGATTGGTTGTTCTGTCTGTGTATAGGTTGTTGGGCTGTTAGGTTTTTGTAGCCTTGTGCTTGATTGTTCATGGCGGATTTGGTGGAGATCTTGGGGAAGTCGATCCACTTGGCTGATCAGGTCAAGGCGGCAGCTGACGAGGCGAAGTCGTTCAAGCAGGAATGCTCCGAGCTCAAGTCCAAGACCGAGAGGCTCGCCAGCCTCCTTCGCCAGGCGGCCCGCACCGGAAACGACCTCTACGAGCGGCCCACACGGCGGATCGTCGACGACACAGAGCAGGTACTCGAGAAGGCCCTCGCCCTCGTCGTCAAGTGCCGCTCCCACGGGCTCATGAAGCGCGTACTTGCCATCCTCCCCCCAGCCGCCTTCCGGAAGATGTCTTCCCAGCTCGATAACTCAATCGGCGACGTTTCCTGGCTGATCCGCGTCTCCACCCCGGCCGAGGACCGCGGCGACGAGTACCTCGGCCTCCCTCCCATCGCCTCCAACGAGCCCATCCTCGGCCTCATCTGGGAGCAGATCGCGACGCTCCACACTGGTTCCCCCGAGGACCGCTCCGACGCGGCCAACTCTCTGCTGTCACTCACTCGCGACAACGACCGCAACCGCAAGCTCATCATCCAGGAGGGTGGCATTGGCCCCCTCCTCAAGTTGGCCAAGGAAGGAAAGGAGGAGGGCCAAGAGAATGCCGTACGGGCCATCGGGATGCTCGGGAGGGACCCGGAGAGCGTGGACCAAATGATACACGCCGGCCTCTGCGGAGTCTTCCAGAAGATCCTCAAGGAAGGGACTATGAAGGTCCAGGCGGTGGTAGCCTGGGCCGTGGCAAAGCTTACTAAGCACGGTCAGAACCCCAAGTGCCAAGACGTCTTCGCCCAGCACAACCTGATCCGCCTCCTCGTGAGCCACCTAGCCTTCGAGACAGTGCAGGAGCACAGCAAGTACTCCATCATCACCACGAAGGCTTCCTCCATCCATGCGGTCGTTTTGGCTAACAGCAACAACAACAGTAAGGCTTCCAATGGTGGCGCTTTGAAGGACGCTAATAAGAGCCAGGACCAGAACCACGAGGAGGACAACAACGTGGCCATGCTCCCGTACCAGCTCGGGAACAGGAAGCCTACGACCCACCAGATGCACAGCGTAGTCACCACCACCATGGCCATGAAGAAGCCGCCTGGGCCGCTGGATAACGGGAATAGCAGGCAGTTCAGCAACCACCGGCACCAGGTGAACCATTCCATGCCAGGCGGCGTGAACCTCAAGGGGAGGGAGCAGGAGGACCCCAGGATGAAGGCCCACATGAAGGCCATGGCCGCAAAGGCCCTGTGGCGGCTGGCCAAGGATAACTCTGCCATCTGCCGCAATATCACCGAGTCCCGGGCCCTACTCTGCTTCGCTGTTCTGCTCGAGAAGGGTCCCGAGGAGGAGGTCCGGATCAACTCCGCCATGGCCCTGATGGAGATCACCACAGTGGCCGAGAAGGATGCCGACCTCCGCAGGTCCGCTTTCAAGCCTAACTCCCCTGCCTGCAAGGCTGTGATAGACCAGCTCCTCCGGATCATCGAGAAGGCCGCCAACAAGGACTCTGACTCCGACCCCAGCTCCGGTCAACTCCTTGTCCCCTGCATTAGGTCCATTGGGAGCCTTGCGAGGACATTCCGTGCCACCGAGACCCGGATGATCGCGCCACTAGTGCGGCTCCTCGAGGATGACTGCGTGCCAGAGATCCAGAAGGAGGCGGCTGAGGCTCTAACCAAGTTTGCTTGCACCGAAAACTACCTCCACCCGGGCCACTCCAAGGCCATCATCGAGGCTGGAGGGGCCAAGCATCTTATCCAGCTAGTCTACTTCGGAGAGCAGGCGGCCTTCTCCTCCCTCATCCTCCTCGCCTACATTGCCAAGCATGTCCCTGACAGCGAGGAGCTCGCACGGGCAGAGTCCCTGACTGTGCTCGAATGGGCCTCGAAGCAGACGGCACTGATGCAGAACGAGACAGTAGAGGCGCTGCTGCAGGATGCTAAGAGCAGGCTCGAGCTTTTCCAGTCCAGAGGATCTAGAGGCACATACCATTGATTTTGATCTGCAAAATATGGGAGATCATTTATTCTTATTTGTTTTTACCTACAATTCAATTCAGCACCCTTGATTTTGGTTTTCCCGAGTTTTTTTTTATTGATCCGAGTTATCATGGGAGTGTACATAATATGCTTAATTTTAGCAGCTGCTGCTGCTACTACAGTATGTATGTATCATATTTTAGAGGAAGCAATCCCTTCATTTCTCAACAAAGTTTTTGCTTGGTTCTCTTCTTCGTCCTTGCTTGTCGTGTGTACTCTGATCTATCTTCCTTGGTCATCTTCTCATTGTGCGGTTGTCTTTTCCCCCATTTCCATGATCTCCATGTCGGGAGTGCTGCTCCAATTTCAAGCATGGAGTGTGAGATCTCTGAACTTCTATTGTGTTATATTGTTCTTTCTCTTCTGCTCTTCTGCTGGTTAGATATCTAACTGTTGGAGACAACATGGTTTATTTCTTTGGATAAGAGTGTAATCATTGGATCAACCTTTTGTAGTTCAACTCCATGTTATGATGATAAGGCCAACTGCTCCTTGTAAAAATAGTAACCAAACCAGTTCAGTTCATACAAAGAGAGAGACTATGCTCCGTAAGATTTAGTAAATTAATTATTTGTTAAGATATGGATTCCATGGAAAGGAACGACTTTGTTTGACATGGTCGTGTTTTAAAAGTCAACCCCGACTTTTCCAATTGATGATGTCAGTCAAGAAAACCATATGAACTGCCGGAAGATTATGACGGGCTCAGCATGGGTTGTTACATGGTGCTTGCTTTTCCACTTACTAATTCTAAGTTTGTTGCCACAATAAGTTTTCCTAATTGATCTAGCCATGCAGCTTCAGATCAAGATCACATGGTTCAAATTCGATCTAATGATATAATTTAAATATGTGATAATTGTGTTACTCCAATTTGAATGACGAGAAAAAAAGGTAGGTGAAGCTTAAGGGCGGCATGACTGACTTGCCTTTACATGTTAACCATTCAAGCCTCCCTCCCTCTCGGACTAGGAGGTCCAGTCAACTTGCAAATGCATTATCCAACCAACTCAACGATATATATATATATATATATATAGTACTTTTCAAGGTAAAAGCCCAGAAGAGATGCACATTTTTGACCTAGTCTGTTGTACAATTTTGTATATTAAATAGTTTTCAAAACTCTTTGTAATGGTCTAAAACTGATTATTAATAGTATTATTTCATATGCTTTCGTCCCGTCCCACGTCAAATGATTCATAAAATTATGGGACTAAGTTATGAATGTTAAATACAAGATCAAATGTTAATTCTTAGAAAACTGATAAATAAATTGAGTTTTGTTACTAAATTCATTAATTATTACATGTGTATCATCCGTGTTAGGTGTGACGTTGATGATCAACTAGAGACAATGAACTATATTCAACCATCTACGATCGTTAAACAAGAAAATCCCTGATCTCTCACTATATTCGTTTTATTTTGTTTGCTGACGTTTTATCTAGAACGATTATACATAATTGTAAGAAAAATAATTTAATTTGAATAAGAATTATCCATCCATCTTACACCTGTTTTTTTAGAACAATTTTTTCCGTTCAAATACATATTGTACTTTTATTGGTGAGCATGTAATACCGCTTCAGCTTACCCATGTCATCAATATGTTTTAGGGGCGAATATATGGGCAGACACAAAGAGAACATCACGTAAATTTACTAAGTGGAATGGACACTTAGTTCTACATGAAATTATATAATGAGTTGATTTCCCTTATTCATCCCTAATATTCATGGCTAGTGTGATGAAATGAATATAACTATTTTAGCTGGATGATAAGGGAGGTAACAAGAAAATGCACTTGAATATATTTGTTGTAAATCCCGCACTTTTGGGTTGAGAAAAATTGGAAAAAAACGGTCAAATCGAATAAGAAAATCAAGCCGGTTTATATTTCGGAACAATCAATATGTAAATTTACAACTTTCGGGTGATTCAAATGGTTTATTAAACCTTAAAAAAAATTTAAGATAAATTAGAAGATAAAAACCAAATTGGTTTAGGTGAATAAGAATTCATTAAAACTTTAAAGTTAACCTCATGTGAAGTATGATTTTTTGTAACCCGAAATTTTGGTCAAAAATTTTTATGCAAAATTAATATATATTTAATTATTGTGATTAATATTAATAATTTAATACCCAAATTAAATTATTAGAATTAATACAAATAATTTAATACCGAAATTAAATTATTGGAATTAATACCAATAATTTATGGCAATAATAATAATAGTTTAATACACAGTTTTACACTTATATAAAGAGGTCATCCCCATTTATTTTCCTCATACCTGAATACTTCTCTCTCTCTTGCTCCATTTCCCGGTGAAGCTCGAACTAAAGCTTCGACTTGAACAAAGGTCGAGCTCTTTAGAACCGGGGAGAATACAATTATCTGATAACAAACTACAGTTAATACGAGAATCGTTGGAGAAGCGCTGGCATGATAGAATAGTGAAGCAGCTCCGGCTGACCGAAGCTGCCCTATTTCGACCAAGTTGAAATCGGCCATTTCAAGCCCTGCTCAGGCCAAACGAAGCCCTCTCAACACTTCCTCAGCCTTTTTACTGCCAAATTAGGACCGAAAGTTAAGCCAATTCGGCTCCCCTTTACAATTTTTGATCGATGCTAGAGAGAGAGTTGACCGAACTTCAATGATGAAATTCTAATCCAATTCCGCATCAATTGATGCGATTCTTGATTCTAGGATAAACCTCAGGACGAGAGCTATCTGCCCAAATCAAAAGCTCGAATTGCCGTGCCTTCACCGGTGAGTAATCGAAGCTTTCCCTCTCTATAGTTCATTTTTCGGCGAAGCTCCATTTGAGCTCGTCCCGACATTAAAACTTGCGATTCACATTTCTAAAGAATCGTATGAACATGTAGAAACTCAATTTCAACTTCAATTTCAACAATTGGAAATGTTTGATGGGTCAATTTGATAAAATCAAATTCGGCTGTGTTAAGAAGTTGGAAGTGGGGGAAAATTGGGGATTTTCGAAATTCAAAGGACCAAAATAAAATTTTATGAAATTGAGGGTCAATTGGGCATGAAAATAATGTTGGAGGACCAATTGAGGAATTTTGAAATTTTTTGGGAAAAATTTACTATTTTTGTAAAGGAAGGGCAAAATGGTAATTTTGAAAAAGTTGGGGGACCAAATTGGAAATTTGGGAAATTAAACCCCTTTTTGTAAAATGGAATAAATTGAGGTCCTATGATAAATTTTAAAAGTTTCGGGACTCAATTTGAGGAAAAACCGGCATTTGAGACTTAAAGTTAAAGATAAATAACTTTAGGAACCTAATTGTAAATAAATAAAAGTTTGACTTTCTCATTCATTTGGAATGAGTGAAGGAGATTAGGCCAAAAGATAATGAACCAAGATGTTCATATCGTGTAGGAATACGAAGTACCGGGAACGCCAGCAAGGACAAGCTTGCGTGAATACCAAGAACTGGTCTAGTGGAATTAACGACATTAACGGGTGAGTGAGTTTACTAACGTCATACCTAGTTGGGATGATGAGCACAACTTAAAGTTAAAAACTACTTACCAATTGTGAGTGATATTTTATATTATACCCGATTGGGGATGATAAGTACCTCGGTATAAAAACCTACTATTTAGTGGTATTTTAATAATCACCACTTAGAGAAAGTGATGTGAAAATTTTACAGAAAAACTACTTACCGGTTGTAAGTAGATCATACCCAGTTGGTATGATTAGAGTTTCTCGAAGGAAGTCGAAAACTCGTTCATCGTTTATGAACGGAGGTGTCCTTATACCGGACGGTATAATAGATAGAGAAAACATATGTTTTGTCGGAAGTGTTCTCCCCTTACTGTGTGCCAATACTTAAACAATTTGGGATACCTTCTCGATAGGAGCTCGAATAGCTCTATAGGTCGGGGGCCTTGGTTTTGGAACTTGGTTGTTAAATGCCCGATTTTGAAAATCTCGTACAGTGGGCCCAAGGACAGTTGGCACGAGCAGGTGCTCGTAAATGAACATGATATATGTGCCATAAAACTTAATAAGTGAATTGTTTGGCCATGGTACCAAGATAGGACCGACATGCTCAGTCAACTAGCGGCAGTGCGACATGACAGGTCGATAGACTAGTCAAGACAAACAACTGCGGGTTGAGTTGAGAGTCGGGGCCGTTGGACTAGTGGCACCACATATTACATGGCTTGATGAGAAAATATTGTTTGTGCATGCACTATGAGTATGAGATCATCAAGACACCCATGAGGGGTAGTGATGTGTCCTAAGGGCTTTGGACGACCCGATGAGTATAAGGGCAGATCGTCGTTCCAGGTGTCTGTGCGAAATCTGGAGTAGCACCAAGCGCATGAGACCGGGGTGGGGACAAGATGAGGTCTCTGTCCTCATACGGACAAAAAGAAGTTATTTCGGGATTGTGGGTCGAATGTCGCATACATCCACTCATTCATAGGGTAGAAGTGGTCGTACTTCTATCCAGGTGGCAGGAAAAGTCGCTCCGAAGCCACTAGCGAGTTCAGTAGTGATACTGACTTGCGAATGTGTGTAACCTTCATGATGAAGGATGTGTGTTGGGTGATGACACACCGGTAACTAAGAAATAATGGAAAAACCCAAATTTTTAAATGAAGGGATTTTTTTTTTTAAAAAAAGGAGCTTGACACACTTCATATAAATATTTTTCTTAAATGTTAAAAGTAGGCCTTTGAAAACTTATTAATTGAGTAGTCGTACTCACCACCTCCCTTATATCCCTTTCAGGAAATCTCGGAAAGTCTACCTTAAAAGATCATCAACTAAGATGCCTGTAAAAAGGTATGTAAAGTTTAAAATTTCATACAATTTTGATTATGCTATTCTAGGAAATGATGTAGGTTTAAAGGACGCCTTATTATTTATGGATTATGATAAGGGGAAACACTTTAATAAACCGAGAGAGTGGCGGGTTGTTCACGGGGATCCGACCAAAACCGGGTCGGGACGTGACATTGGTATTCTTTCACTACTAAAACAATAATAAGATATCGTTCAAACTAATTGAACCATTGAGAATTAATTATCGATTACCTCATGTATTATCCTATGTTTGGATTGAATAGATTTGAATTATTTAGAGGTGAAATGTTAGAACGTGTTGGTAGTATAAGTTAATTGATAGATTTAATGGTGTTAAATTTTTTTAATAATTAACTGTTTTGATGAAATAGTTAAACTATTATTAATTAAAAAATTAGAAATATAAATTTATTATTTTAATTAAATTAAATAATTTATTAAAATATTATATATAATTAAATTATATTAAATAAAATTTATACAAGTTTTTAGGTATAATATTTGTATTATATAATTTTATATAAAATATTATTAATAATAAATTTATTTAAATAAGAATAATAAATAATAAATAAGATGATTAAAATAATTTAATCAATAAATACAAGAATTACTATAAATATCTTATTTTTTAAATATTACCTAATAAGGTATTGTAGGAAATTCTTCCCCACGGAACCCTTCCATCAAAATAGGTAATTGTTCAAATACTTTTAAGATTACATTAAATATTATTTAAAAATTTATGAGTAGGATAATTTGTGTGGTAGATTGAAACTCTTGAAGATATGTTATTTTATTTTATTGATTATTGTATGAGGATATATATTTTTTATGGAAAAATAGAATAACAAGTTAATTAGTCATCTAGAAGTAGCATAATATAACAATATTTGAGTCTGGATCTCCTTCCCGTTTCAAAGGTATAGAAGATATCCATAAAACCAAGGCCCAAACTGAGACAAAAATAAGCCGGATATGGATAGAGCTCAATGTGACGGGAGATTTGATTGCGCAGTACAAGATGAACATGACCTCGTGTATTAAGTGGCATGTCAATAGTAGGGGAATAAGGTTAATGTAAACTTAGTTCCATTTTAAATGCAGTATTCTTTATACAAAAAACCTAGCAAATGTATTGTGTAAAGGACGAATCGGTCAAATTAGGGAAAAAAGCTTCTTAATTTGACCTATTGACTATAAAACAGGCATTATGATGGGAACAAGATGGAAAATAAGTCAATTATAATAAAAAAAGAAGGATAAGGAGAGTCAATTTCAGATTACTCAAGCCATGAGTTGGCATCTGTCAACCACTACTAACATATTATTAAAAACGCAAATATTTCCTTCATTTTTAGGATTAATAGCATAAAAATTCAATATTTAGGAGTATTATCAAAGTTAGCCCAATTTTTTAACTTTCACATAGAAAGAATGAACTATTTATTCTAGTGTTAAAGTTGGATGAGAAAAATAAGAAAAAGTAAATGAGATTATGTTAACATTAAAATTAAAATGATGACATACTAAAATTAGCACTAATATCTGAAAATTGGCTATATAAATGATAATTAAATAAAAATATAAACTAAAATCGAGAATATCATCCAATATTGAATTTTTTTCTAGATTAAGAACCCTATTTTGTATTCTTTTGCATTTATAATTACATTATAAAATAAAATAAAGTATTATTTTTTAGATTTTTTTGCTCAATGTATTATTTTTTAGATTATTAGGTGTACTAATAGATATAATTCGGGAATTAATAGTTATGCAAATCTAGGGGGTAAATTGAACTTCTAATTGATTGAAACTGGATTATACAATTATACAAAATACTTTTATATTAGAATAGACGATCTCCTTGCAACATATGATGTAATTAATGAGCATGAATGTGTAGTTTTTTTATATACAAATAAATTATATTTTATTAATCACCAAAATTAAATACAAATTTCTCTGGGCAGTTCCCAATAACTATATCAAGGCACTATCTAATTGGACGCACTATTACTTGGGTATAACATAACATAATCGATTTAAACCTAACCTCTTTCTATAGCTGCGCACAATTGTATTAGCTTTAAACCTAACCTCATTCTTGATTGGTACCGGACTAAGAGGTATGAATTTTATAGCCACAATCTCTTCATATATTGTATGTTGTCTAATTTCCAATGGCGTGTTTAGTTGTCTATAAGAGTATACACATGTCTTGTACATCGGGCTGCCTATATAAAGAGAGAAAAGAGAGTGATCTTTTATATTGGATATCCATTTATCCTCCCAAACTTTGATTCTACCCATATCCAACTTATTATAGAAGCCCATCCTTTAGAATGTCTTTGAGTGCATATCTTCCTTCATAGCAATGATGGTCATGATGGTGCATAAGCAGACAAAAAGTTAAAAATTTTTTAAACACCACCACTTTAAAACTCTTGCTATTAAAAAATTTGGATAGATAGAATTTGCCTAGTAGTCTTAATTCAGAGTGCACTATTGAATGTAGCTATGGTTTTGAATCTCATTCCCCCATCTAACAAGCTTATCCTTCTTAATTTAGTGCTTATTCCCCCTATTGGCATCACTTAAAATGAGCCACCCTGAAAATGGTATTGCACCAAATCTAAAAGCGTATGAAAACAATTCATAGTATATATTAAAATAGAGTGAATAACCTATTTTATAAGAACTTACTTAACGCTATGAGTGAGTTGGTTCATCTTCCATCCTTTTAGTATTTTCATGATCTTGTTAGATAGAAATTGAAGGGTGTGTGTAAACCTCGCACTTTTGAGTTAAGGAAAATCGGGAAAAAACCGGTTAACCCGAGTAAGAAAATCGAGCCGATTTACAAACCTGATCATATGGGAACAAGCAATTTGGAAATTTATAACTTCTGGGTGATCCAAAGGGTTCATTAAACCTTAGAAAAAAAACTTAAGATAAAATAAAAGATAAAAATCAAATTGGTTCAGGTGAATGAGATTCCATAAGAACTTTAAAGTTAAGTGTGCTTGCTAAAGAGTAGTGTGAGGATGGGTGGCCTCCCGGGGAGTATGATTTTTTTTGTAACCCGAAATTTTTGGTAAAAAAAAATTAATACTGAAATTAAATTATTAAAATTAATACCAATAATTTATATCAATATTAATACTAGTAATAAATCTCTCCCATTTAATACACGGTTTTAATATAAAGAGGTTATCCTCATTCATTCTCCTCACACTTGAACACTTCTCTCTCTCTACTGCTTCATTTTTCGGTGAAGCTCGAACCAGAGTTTCAACTTAAAATTTTCTTAACCTCGAAAGGAGAGGTCGAGCTCTTTAGAACCAGGGAGAAGACAGCTATCTGATAGAAAACTCCAGTCAATCCGAGAATCGTTAGAGAAGTGCCGGCATGATGGAATAGTGAAGCACCTCCGACAGACCGAAGCTGCCCTATTTCAGCCAAGCTGAAATCGGCCATTTCAAGCCTTCCTCAGGCCAAAACAAGCCCTCCTAACACTTACTCATCCTTTCCACGACCAAATTAGGACTGAAAGGTAAGCAAATTAAGCTCCCATTTACAATTTTTGATCGGTGCTAGAAAGAGAGTCGACCGAATTTCAATGACAAAATTATAATCCAGTTCTGCATTAATTGATGCGATTCTTGATTCTAGGATGAACCTCAGGACAAAAGCTATCTGCCCAGATTGAAAGCTCAAACCGCTGTGCCTTCATCGGTGAGTAATCGAAGCTTTCTCTCCCCATAGTTCATTTTCTGACGAAGCTCTGTTTGAGCTCGTCCCAGCATTAAAACTTGCGATTCACATTTCTAAAAAATCGTATGAACATGTAGAAACTCAATTTCAACTTCAATTTCAACAATTGGAAATGTTTGATGGGTCAATTTGATGAAATCAAATTTGACTGTGTTAAAACGTTGGAATTGGGGAAAAATTGGGGATTTTTGAAATTTAAATGATCAAAATGAAATTTTATGAAATTGAGGGTCAATTGGGCATGAAAATAATGTTGGAATTTTGGAAAAGATGGGGGACCAAATTGGAAATTTGAGAAATTAAACCCCTTTTTGTGAAATGGAATAAATTGAGGTCCTATGATAAATTTTAAAAGTTTCGGGACTCAATTTGAGGAAACACCGACATTTGGGACTTAAAGTTAAAGAGAGATAACTTTAGAGACCTAATTGCAAATAGATGAAAGTTTAACTTTCTCATTCATTTGGAATGAATGAAGGCGATTAGGCCGAAGGATAATGAACCAAGATGTTCATATCGTGTAGGAACACGAAGTACCGGGAACGCCAGCAAGGACAAGCTCGCGTGAATACCAAGAACCGGTCTAGTGGAATTCACGACATTAACAGGTGAGTGGGTTTACTAACGTCATACCTGGTTGGGATGATGAGCACAACTTAAAATTAAAAACCACTTATCGGTTGTGAGTGGAGATTTTATATCATACCCGGCTGGGAATGATAAGTACCTCGGTATGAAAACCCACTATTAAGTGGTATTTTAAACATCACTACTTAGAGGAAGTGATGTGAAAATCATGCGGAAAAACTACTTACCGATTGTAAGTAGATAATACCCGTTTGGTATGATGAGACTTCCTCGAAGAAAGTTGAAAACCCGTTCATCGGTTATGAACGGAGGTGTCCTTATACCGGGCGGTATAATGGATAGAGAAAACATATGTTTTGTCGGAAGTGCTCTCCCCTAACTATATGCCAATGCTTAAACAATTTAGGAGACCTTCTCGATGGGAGCTCGAATAGCTCTGATAGGCTGGTGGCCTCGGTTTTGGAACTTGGGGGCTAAATACCCGATTTTGAAAATCTCGTACAATAGGCCCAAGGGTAGTTGGCACGAGCAGGAGCTCGTAAATGAACATGATATATGTGCCATAAAACTTAATAAGTGAATTGTTTGGCCATGGTACCAAGATAGGACTGACATACTCAGTCAACTAGGCGGGAGTGCGATATGACAGGTCGACGGACTAGTCAAGACAAACAACTGCGGGTTGAGTTGAGAGTCGGGGCCGTTGGATCATTGGCACCACAGATTACATGGCAATATGAGAAAACATTGTTTGTGCATGCACTGTGAGTACGAGATTATCAAGACGCTCATGAGGGGTAGTGATGCGTCCTAAGGGCACTGGACAACCTGGTGGCTATAAGGGCAGAAGGTCATTCCAGGTGTTTGTGCGAAATCTAGAGTAGCACTAAGCGCATGGGACCGGGGTGGGGACAGGATAAGGTCTCTATCCTCATACGGACACGAAGAAGTGATTTCGGGATTGTGGGTCGGATGTCACGTACATCCACTCATTCCCAAGGTAGAAGTGGTTGTACTTCTATACGGGTGGCAGGAAAAGTCGCTCCGAAGCAACTAGCGGGTTCAGTAGTGATACTGACTTGCGAATGTGTGTAACCTTCATGATGAAGGATGTGTGTTGGGTGATGACACTCCGTGGTAAATAAGAAATGATGAAAAAACCCGAATTTATGATCTCGGGGATCCGACCAAACCGGGTCGGAGCATGACAGTGTGTCTTGTTCCGATCCCATTAAATGGGAAGTCCTAAATACTTGTCGGTTCACTGTTTGACTTCCATCTACAAAAGAGATAAGACATCCTGTTTAGTTATGCTCCTAACATTCGAACTAAAGCACACAACACACTTAGCTACATTAGTTTCATAACCTGATGCAATGCAATACATATTCAATATGTTTTTAAAATTCTGCACATTAGCCTTAATGTATTCCAAAAAGAATAAAACATTATTCATAAAAAAAAAATAAATGAGGCACTACTAAAAATAACCTCCACATTTTAATACCAGTTAATTTATTAGTCCTACATGTATCTATTATATTTTTGGATAGGGCCTCTACTAGTAATATAAAGAGAAAGTGGAATAAAGGATCTCCTTGTTGAATTCCACGCTAGGGCTAAAGTGTGCCAGATCGAGCTCCATTGATTAGTAATGTGTATGAGATTGAAATAACCCAACATATAATCCAGGATATAAACATTTCATAAAACCCACATTTTTTTGTGGTAACCTCTCCAAATAATTCCATTCCACTCTATCACATGCCTTAGACATATGAATTTAACCTATTGACAAGAACTTTAAAAATGATTTTGTATAAAAAATTACACAAGAAAATAGGCCAAGAGTGTGACATCTCAATAGGGGATGGTACCTTAGGAATTATGACTATATCTATTTTGATGAGCTCCCTTGGAAGACAATATGTCATGAAGAAATCTTGGACAACATCAATCATATCCAAACCTACAATGTCCTTGTAATTATGATATAAGATCCCATTAAACCCATTGACCTATTCCTTTTTTGCCTATATTTGAAAATTTTCTGCCTTGATTTCTTATTTAGACAAAACTTCTATAAGATTGGTATTTATCTCATCATTGACCATCTTTAAAATGAGTTGCAAATTATGTTCAATAGTGTGGGAGCCTCAAGATCTATAAAGGGCCTAAAAAACTCATAGAAGACATGAATAATTCGATCTTCTTCCCATAACCATTCTCCATATTGGTTTCTAGTACTTACAATATGGTTAAAAGCCTTTCTCTATATTATACTTTGATGGAAAAATCTTGCGTTTCAATCCCCTTCTATTAGCCATTTAATTTTGGATCGTTGATGCCAATATAGTTCTTCCACTATCCAAGCCAAGTTCAGCTTATAGAGCAGATTTTTCCGAGCTGCTTGGGCTCCCATTGAACTCGGGGGATTTTTTTTCCGACTAAGATAAAAGAAACTGTATAGTCTCTTATGCATTGTCCACTTGAGACTTACTCCAAATATGAAGTCTTCCTTTAATAATACTGATCTTGGTGCATATTTCATATAGATTCTACACTCGGGATTTATGCCACACTATTTCTATCACTCCCATACCTTATAGTCAAATTATCCATTTATTTTCAAAATGAAACTTGCAAGTATGTGGCCTTAAAGGCAGTTCTCAAACTTTTGTGAGTGGAACATGGTCTAAACCTTGTCATATTCCATGATTCACCCTCATGTGTGGAAACTTCTACCACCATTCAATGCTACACAAGGAAAGATTAAGCATCTCCATTAAAAGGTATGACTCCTCCCTCATATTAGACCACATTCACGCCCGACCCGACAACCCCTCCCCCCACTAATACCCCTCGATGTCAACATAATGAGTACCTTCACCATAGTGAAATTGAAGGGACTAAGACTTCCGATAAAACTTTTTTATATTTTGCAGCGAAAATTTGAAACTTTTCTTTAAAGCCTCGCGTTTAAGCCTAAAGTGGTTTACATAAATATCCCGGGAAAAAACAAAAAGTTGATAAGAAGTATAATCAAACCTTCGTATGCAAATTAAGATGACTACCTTAGACGACAATCCTCTTGAGGATGTTTTCCCACTTGCATCTCAAGCCTCATTGGCTTTTACCTTCAATTATTTAAGAGAGGGGGTGAGCTCACAGCTCAGTGAATGAGGCATTGACGTTGGGCTACTACATGGCTTAGCTTATGACTCAAACATCCCCCTCTTAAATCACCTAATACGATTTTCCTTTTTATGTTTTCTCAATACAACCATGATTTATGTGGTTTATCTCACCCCTTGAAACTCTTGTCTCGGGCCACCCCTAACCATAGCTTGTTCTACGATCATGTTACTCTCTGTCACGCGCTGACCTGTGAACCCCACGTCTCCGATGATGTCACCATGGTGGATATCTTCACCATAGTTAAACCGGATGGACCATGTCTTCGATAAACACCCCAACAGTTTAACAATGGAAAATTTTAAAACTTTTATTAAAAGTCTTGCATTTGAGCCCAAAAAGGGTTTACATAAACCTCTCGGGAAAAATAGCATCATGATAAGATATATAGCCAAACCTTCATAGGTAGGGAAGAGGGCTACCTTAGATGATGGTGATCTAGGAAGATTCTCACAACACCCCTCACTCCTACTCATTTCCTACTCGGGTGACGGTACAACCTCATAAGACGTCCATTCGTCAACCCTTCCCATAGCGGTATTTCAAAAAAATGTCAACATAACATTCATATAAATGGACCACTCCTAGTCACTGGTCAATATGATATATATGAGCTACTCTCGGCCCCAAATCAATATCATATATATGTAACACTCTCGATGTCACACCGTATTTTTAGTAACCTGAAATTTCAGTCAGAAATTTTTATAGAATTGTATTAGAAGTTTAAAATTCAATTGATATAATTGAAATAAATTTGATTTAAAATAAAATAAAATGTGTTGTTTTGACCGAAATAAATAACTCGATGGAATCGAGTTAAATCCGTTGAATTTAAGCGGAAATTAAATATTATATATATAATTGTTAATTTTATATATATAACTATTGAGTAGATGTTTACATATAAGGGTATATATATGTATATATGTACAAAATTAATTTCCAAACAAATATAAACGAGAAAGGGATTTGAGAGTTGATTTTGTACCATTATCAAATAAATACATATAATTTTATTAAGATGTTCAAAGTACTAATATAGTTATGTTATACAAAATGTAATGAAATCCAAGTCTACATGAGGAATTTAAATAACAATTCCACTCTATCATACTACTAAGTGAATGTCGATATAAAATATAGATTCATATAATGTTGAACCATAGAAAATAATAGTTGTGAAAGTAAAAGGGTCCTAAAGAGCCTAGGCCTTATGAAAATCCAACCATACATAATTACAATTTTATTCTACCTTATCGAAATGGAATGGATGGGGTAAATACCTAGTAAATTCCTTTAGGTGAAAATAATTATATTATTATGTGAATTTGGTTTAGTACGAAACTATTAGCACTTTGGAGTATTAGTCTATTGGAATAAAGGGGAAAAGACCATAGAATTTCCTAGATATCTTCCCTTTGCCCAACCCATAAATTTATATAATGTCTTAGTTACTCAAATGGGTAATTGGTTATTAGTTTTAACACTTGAAGATCAATGGAGCTAAAGTTGGGCACCCCATTTAATTTAACATGGGATATTTAATGTAAAGCATTTAAGGAAATATAAATTACCCAAGAATTATCCATGTTATATAATAAGATGGGTATTAGATGTGAAGGAATCAAAATGGGAATGAGAAAGGGTTAGAGTTCCTTCTCATTTATGATGATAAAGGTTCGAATTCCATCATATTACAACTAATCAGAATATATATAAATAAGAAATAATGTAGTAATAAATTTTCTCCATTTAACAAACAATTTTACAGGTATATAAGGAGCTTAGAACAATTGATAAGAGTGACACCAACTGAGCTAAGAGAGCAATTTGAGTAAAAGAGAGCTACCTGGTCCACTAGTCCTTATTCACACCTCAAACATCATCTGTCACACCTTGACCCAGTTTGGTCGGATCCCCGTGATCAACCCGCCAATCTCTCGATTTATTAAGGGTTTCCCCTTCTTTTAAATCGTGATGAGTAAGACATTCTTTAAACCTGTGCATTTCCTGGAATAACATTAATCAAAACTGCATAAAATTTAAACTTTTCATACCTGTTTTGCAGGTGTATTTAACTGGAAGTCCTTGGATAGGTTTTCTGGGGTTACCTGAAAGGGGTATAAGGGAGGGGTTGAGTTCAACAACTCAGTGAATGGGCATTTTAAGGTATGACTTTCAGAAAATAATTTAAATTGGAGCGTGCCAAACTCCTTATTTTAAACAAAATTTCTCATTTTGAAAATCTTGGTTTTTCATAGCCATATCTCATTTCAATAGTGTGTTTATCAGTCAACACACACCCTTTATCATGAAGGAAACACACATTCGTAGGCCAGCCCATCCAGTGTACTCACTTGTGGCATCGGAGCGACTTTACCGACCACCTAGATAGACACACGTCCACTTCTACCATGAGAATGAGTGGATGGACGCAACATCCGACCCTTAATCCTGTTCGTCAAGGTCTCCTAAAAATTTTGAGCATTGGCACATAGTAAGAGAAGATCACTTGTGACAAAATAATATTTCAATTCATCACACCAACTAGGTGTGATGACATCTTCGCTTACAATCGGCAAGTGGGTTTTCTCCTTCCTTCCAAGAAGTCTATCATCCTAACCGGGTATGATCTCTCTACTTACAACTAGTAAGTAGCTTTTCCACTTAGTTCTCATATTACTCCAACTGGGTGGTGATGTTAAAATCCCACATATAAGTGGTTTTTCATTTCCGAGGTGCTCATCATCCCAAGTGGGTATGACGTTAGGAAGCTCACTCACCCGATATCCATTACGTGTTCGTCCTCGATTGGTTTTCCAAGTCGGTGCGAGCTTTCTCTTACTAGCGTTCCGATCACACTTATCCCTACATGATTTGGGCAACCTTTTTCACTTAAAGTTTGGCATAAAAGCCTAGACTTACAAATTATTGATAAATTACATTTAGGTCCCTAAAGTTTATTTTTCTTAATTTTATATCCCTAATGCAAACCTTTGCCCAACTTGACTCCCAAAGTTCCAAAATTCCCTTTGAGTCCTCATTTTACTAAAAAATGTATAAGAGGCTCAAGTTTCCCAAATTCCCAATTTTGTCCCCAACTTTTTAAAAATTACCATTTGCCCCTACTTTCCAAAAATGACAATTTAAACCCAAATGTTCCAAAAACTGACCAATTGGTCCTCTAACATCTTTTCCATGGCCAATTGGCCCTCGATTTTGGGAAATTGCAATTTGGTTCCTCAATTTTACGAAATCACCAAATTTCCCCAAAAATTTCGCCCAATTTCCCTATTTCAAATTGGTCGAATTTGATTTCATCAAATTGAACATTCAAGCGGGGTTAATTGCTTGAATTGAAGGTATGGATTAGTTCCAACACTTCCATATGACTCAATTGTGCTTTGAACCGCGTCATTTAGTTCCAAATTGAGCTCAAACGGAGCTTTGCCGAAAAAGTGTACGTAGAGAGAGAAAGTTTCGAAAGCTTACCGTCGAAGGTGCGACAGTTCGAGCTCTCTATCAGGAAAGGTAGCTCTCATCTTGAGGTACCTTCTAGGATTAATAATTCCTATAATTGATCTTGAATCAAGGGAGAATTTCGTTAGTGAAATTCTGTAGTTTCTCTTTCTAACTTCGACTTGTAACGATTGAGTAGGGCCGAATTGGCTTACCTTTCAGCTCAGTTGAGGTCGTATGAGGGCTGTGGGAATGTTGGGAGAGCTTGGTTTGGTCGGAGAAGGGCTGAATTCGGCCGATTTCAGCTCAGCTGAAACCGGGCAGCTTTGGTCCGTCGGAGCTGCTTCATTGTTTGATTCCGCCAGTGCTTCTCTGGCGGTCCTCAGATCGAACGGAGTTTGCTATTAGATCTGACTTCCCCTAGAGTCTAAAAAACCCGACCTCACCTTTTGAGGTTGAGAAAACTATCCAAGTCGGAGCTCTTGTTCGAGCTTTATGGAAAAATGGAGTAGTTGATAGAGAATGTAATTTTTAGGTGTGAGGAGGATAAATGGAGAGGAGCTCTTTATATAGGGAGCTCAGGGACTCTCTACCCGACCATTTGGCATCTTTATGGCACTCATTCATGGCTTGAAATACCCTAAACGAAGGTGATTCATCTTTGCAGGCGCTGTCCGTTCTTCCGGCGAGTGAACAGTGTGGTCATCTAAAGGAAGAAGATGACAATGTTCCAAACCGGTCCGAATCGGGTTCAATGCTTAAACCGTCCGGTTTAGGTTCGATTTGATTGAGTTTTTTAAAATTAAAAATTTTTAAATTCATTCTCTATCCAATGGTGGCTTCAATTTCCTAATTTGAATATTTTAAGCCACCTAAAAATGAATTTAGCAACCATTCAATGATGGTTCAAATTGGTCCAAACCAGTACACTCCGGTTGACCTGAACCGGTCTAGTTTTCTCTTCCAATTTGTCCCAAAGTCCCTTTCCATGACTTTTATGACTCTTTGGGTCACTCAATATTTGTAAATTCTCCAATTTGCCCTTTCTTTAATGGTTGGGGTTCGTGAACCGGTTCGGTTCTCTCTCTTGAGTTGACTGGTTTTTTCCCCAATTTTCTTATCTTGAAGGGGTGGGGTTTACATACCTCGCCAAGAAGAACGAAAGCTAGGGGAGAAAACCAAGGGCACTACAAATAGGTAAATTACCATTTAGATGTTTTGTAACTTTGTTATGGAAAACAGATTCTTTGATGCCTTTACCTTCCTTGGCCTATTTGGTAGAAATACTAAATTAGTACAAGAAAGGGTGGCAGGTTGATCATAGGACTCCGACCGAACATGGTCGGGGTGTGACAACTTAAGTGGTATTAGAGCTAGGTTTTCCAAACAAAGTTTCAAAACTAAAATCCCTAGAACCGTAACTCACGATAAACTCCTATCAAACATATTTGACTCCCTAGAGAAACTGAACGGACCCACATTGTTGCAGCCACCCCGGAACCAGGAAGAAATCCTGCCCCATGTGAGGAAATTAGCTTGGGAACTTGAGAGTCTAGGAGGACCCAACCCACAAAGCCAAGGATGTCTCTTGAGCCAAGGAGACTTTATGAAGAATTTGCCAAGGTATTCAGGGAACCTTGCTTCGCGCTTAGGAAGGGGGACTGTTCCATAGGATATACGCACCCAAGGATGGTGAAATATAGAAACCACCAACAACCACCAAGAAAAATTCCCCAAGGTCCGGGATGGAGCTATAAAGGTCCACACAATGAAGTAACCTGCTACAATTGTGGACAGAGGGGACACTGCGCATGAAAGTGCCCAAGACCACTATGGAATGTGATACCCAATCTTGGGAGAACTACCTCCACAGGCAGGGAAGGACATGAAGAAAGGAAGAGAAAGGAAAATAGGGCAGAGGGAACCTCTCCTCCACGAAAATACCAAAGGACCCACGTAGGAGTCGGTGACGGGATAACCTGCTATAGGTGTTGTCATGCCCCAACCCGGTTTAGTCAGATCCCCGTGAACAACCCGCTGCTATCTTGGTTCAAGAGGGGTTTCCCCCTTCTTTAATTCAAGAGGAGCTAGACGAAATCTCAACATTGTTCCCTGAAATAACATATATCAATAAAAATGCAACTCAAAATAATTTAAGCATACCTGACAAAGGGTAAGGCTTGGTGTTATCCCGAGTAATTTCTCTATTTCCTGAAAAAGGGATAAAAATGGTGGGTGAGTTTCTACAACTCAAGAAATTTAAAAAGTAGTAAGTTTCAATAAAATAGTTTTTTGAATTGGAGTGTGATAGACTCCTTATTTCCTTTAAGATATTTCATCCTCAAAATCTCGGTTTTCAAAGTCATTTCTCATCATTAACCACAAACGGTGTGTTTATCAACCAACACACGCCCTTCATCATGAAGGAATCACACATTCGCAGGGCAGCATGTCTACTTTTCTAACTTTTGGCGTCGGAGTCACTTTACTGGCCACCTAGATAGAAGCCCGTCCACTTCCACCCTAGGAATGAGTGGATGTATGCAACATTCGACCCTCAATCCCATAAAGAAACTGTGTTTGTATGAGGACAGAGTCTTCATCCCGACCCCACCCCGGTCTCAAGCGTATGAAGCTACGTCGAGCTTCCCTTACTATTAGCACGACGGACTACCCTTATCTCCACCATGTCGTCTAGTAGCCCCTAGGACGCATCAACCCCTCTTGGGCATCTTGGTGGTCTCGAACCTCAGTGCATGCCCAAAACAATTGTTTTCCTCATAATCCATTTAATCTTTGGTGCCACTGGTCCAACAGCCCCAACCCTCAACTCGACCTACAGCTGTTTGTCTTGACTGATCCGTCGACTTGTCTTATCGCACTACCACCAGTCCATCGAGTACGTTGGTTTTGTCTTGGTACCATGGCCAAACATATCATTCATTTAAAGTTTTCATGACTTAAACTCATGTTTGTTTATGAGCTCCTACTCATGCCAACTGGCATTGGGCCCACTATACAAGATTTTCAAAATCGGGCATATTAGTCCCCAAGTTCCAAAACTGAGGCCTCCGGCCTATCTGAGCTATTCGAGCTCTCGTCAAAAAGGTCTCCCAAAAAGTTTAAGCAGTGGCACATATTAGGTGAGAGCACTTCTGACACAATAATTTTCCAACTGTCCATCACACCAACTGGGTGTGAGGACATCTCCGCTCATAACCGATGAACGGGTTTTCTACTTCCTTCTAGGAAGTTCATCATACCAACCGAGTATGATCTACTTAGAATTATTAAGTAGTTTTTTCACGTAATTTACACATCACTCCATCCAAGTGTGATGTTTAAAATTCCACTTAGTAGTGGGTTTTCATTCCCGTTGTGCTCATCATCCCAACCGGGTATGATGTAAAAATTCCCACTCACCCGTGAATGACGTGAATCCTTCTTAACCGGCTTTTGTCCACTTGCCAGTTTGTCTTAACTAGCATTCCCGATACTTCATGTTTCTACATGATATGAACATCCTTTTTCATTATACTTTGGCATGATAGCCTTCATTTATCGTTAATGAATAAAATACCCAACTATTCAATTAATTGCAATTAGGTCCCTAAAGTTCTTATTCTTTAACTTTAGGTGCCTAATGCCGATTTTTCCCCAAACTGAGTCTCGAAACTTCGAAAATTTACTTTGCGACCTCAATTTACTCAAAATTACAAAAAAGGGGTTCAAGTTTCCTAAATTCCCAATTTGGTCCCCAAGTTTTCCAAAATTACCATTTTGCCCCTAATTTACAAAAATGGTAAATTTCACCTAAAAATTCCAAAAATTGACCAATTGGTCTTCCATCATCTTTTACATGCCCAATTGGCCCTCAATTTTAGGAAATTGCACTTTAGTCCCTCGAATTTTTTAAATCCCTAAAATTTTCCCAATTTACCCAATTTTCCCCCAATTTCAACCTTTCAACTTGGCCAAATTTGATTCCATCAAATATAGTGATCAAATGAGGTTAATTGTTGAATATGAAGGTAGATGTAAGTTCCTACACATTCATACAATTCAATTGCACTTTGAATCGCATGAATTGATGTCGAAATGAGCTCAAAGAAAGCTTCACCGGAAAATTGAACGTAGAGAGAGAAAGCTTTGAAAGCTTATCATCGGGAGCGCGTCGGTCCGAGCTTTCGATCTAGGCATATAGCTCTCATCCCAAGATTACTTCTAAAATCAAGAATCACCTCTATTCATGTTAAATTGATGAAGAATTTGCTTAGTAAAGATCTGTCGGTTCTCTCTCTAGCACCGATCAGAATTCACATAAGGGAGCTAAATTGGCTTACCTTTCTGCTCTATTTCGGTCGTAGTAGGGCTGAGAAAGTGTTAGGAGAGCTTGGTTTGGCTTAAGGAGGGCTCAAATTAGCTGATTTCAACTCGATAGAAACAAGGCACCTTTAGTCCATTGGAGCTGCTTCACTATTTGATCACGCTGGCGCTTCTCCGACGATCCTCGAAGCAATTGGAGACTACCGTCTTGTAGCTAACTTCTCCCTGATTCTAAGGAACCCGACCATGCCTTGTTTGGCTTATAAAAGACACTATATCGGAGCTCTGGTTCAAGTTTCATTAGAAAACTGAGTAGCTAAGAGAGAGTGAGGTTTTCAGGTGTGTGAAGAATGAATGGAGAGGGACACTTAATATAGAGAGCTCGGGGACTCTCGAGCAGTACGTTTGGCACCTTAATGACAACCATTGATGGCCTGAAACCTACTAAACAAAAACATTTCTTCTTAGTTGGCGCTGTTGAATTTTTCGACGATTGAACAGTGCTATCATTTGAAGGAAGAAGATGACTCTGTTCAGAACCCGACCAGACTGGTCCAAACCGGGTTCAACGCTTAAACCAGCTGATTTAGGCCTGATCTGACCGAGTTTTTCAAAATTAAAAATTTGTAAATTCATCTAATTTCATTCTCTATCAAATGGTGGCCTCAATTCACCAATTTTAATTTTTTAAGCCACTAGAAAAGTGAATTTATCATTCGGTTCAATAGTGGTTCAAACCGATTCAATCCAGTTCAGATTTGGTTCACCTGAATCGGTCTGGTTTTCTTTCCCAATTTGTCCTAAGGTCCCTTTCCAAGGTTACTTTTACTCTTTGCGTCACTCGGCAGTTGTTAATTTCCCAATTTGCCTATTCTCTAGTGATCGGGGTTTGTGAACCAGTTTGGTTTTCTCACTCGGTTTGGCCAGTTCTTTCCTCAGTTTTCCTTAACTCAAAAGGTTGGAGTTTATAGGTGTGGAGGAATAGGATACATGGTAAGGAGATGTCCCACCCCACAAGGATGGATGGTAATACCTTCCAAGAGAAATACCTCCCCGACTACCGGAGTTCGAAGGGATGAAAGATTGGAGGCCGCCCCAGGAGCCACCACTCCAAATGAGGATTTCAAACCCATCTCGGAAAGAGTTTCTCAAAATTCTAGCGTAGAGCTTCATGACCTTTCTTTTAAACATTTCCCTTAGAGGGAAGAAATCTCCAAATGTACTATATTCTGTTCCCAATAATAAAATTCAAGTTTTCATAAACTTCTATTGCCCATATCATAATATGTCCAATCAAGATCTCGTGCCTTAGAATAAATAAGGGATGAGAAGAAAAAACCTTAGATAAGAAGGGTCGGAGGACTAAGGCCCAAAGATTTTTGCCAACCTATTTAAAACTTAGTAAGGACCAATATTGCCTTTGGATCCCCTATACTAGGAAGTCAAGTATCACGACCTACGAGGAGAGAGGAATCTTGGAAGAGTATGCCCACTAACTAAGAAACGATGAACATCAAGACTAGTATCTAACCCCACCTACTTAAGGAAATCTAAGATCAAACGATGAGGTGTAATCGGGAGTGCATGAGATGAGGGTGAGGACTTGAATGGCAAAGTTCCTCGGGTAGAAATATGAAGTTAGGGATGGCAAAGGGTAACCTACTTTGGAAAAGCAGAAAAGCCAAGTAGGGTTATAAACCCACTTAGCGAAAGTAGGCAGCTACTAACCATGGGATAAATAACCAAAGGAGATTAAACGACGCCCTAAGAAGTACCGAAAAAGTGGTGACAACCACACCCCAAAGAAGGCGATAGAATGGGCATTAAGGACTAGTTAACTCAAGAGACAACTTGTAAACCTCGACCTTTTGAGTTAAGGAAAACCGAGAAAAGAATCGGTCAAACCAAGTAAGAAAACTGAACCGTTCACGTACCCGATCAATTGGAAACGAACAATTTGGAAATTTACAGCTCTCGGGTGATCCAAAGGGTTCATAAAACCTTGGAAAAGAACTTTAGGACAAATTGAAAGAGAAAAACCAGACCGGTTTAGATGAACTGGATCAAATTGGATTGAACCGGTTTATGAACCGAGTCAATTCATGAACTAGAACCGATAGAGAAAGGGCAAACAGGGAAATTTATGGATCCCTTGTGACTCGAAGAGAGTTATAAACCTCGGGAAGGAACCTTAGAACAAAGTGGGAGAGAAAAACTAGACTGGTTCGGGTGAACTGGACCTGAATCAGATTAAACCAGTTTAAGAACCGAGTCGGTTTATGAACCAAAATTGATAAAGAGATGGTAAACTGGGAAATTTATGGACCCTAAGTGACCTAAGGAGTCACAAAAGTCATGGAAATGGACTGGTAAAGGAATTGGAGAGGAAAACCAAACCGGTTCAGGTGAACCGGATCCGAACCGTTTTGGACTAGTTTGAACCACTATTGAACCGGATCTTAAATTCATTTTTCTAGGTGGCTTAAATAATTCAAATTTGAGATTTGAAGCCACCATTGGATAGAAAATGAATTTAAAATTTTTATATTTGAAAAACTTGGTCGAATGAGGGGTGAACTAGCCGGTTTAAGCTTCAAACCCGGTTCGGACCGATTCGAAATAGTGTCATCTTCTTCCTCAAGATGACAACATTGTTCACTCACCGGAAAATCAAAGTAGCACCGACCATCAAAGAAGAACCGTCTCCATTTAATACGTTTCCGACCATCAATGCCTATCATAAAGGCACCAATCTGACGACCAAGGAGTCCCCAAGCTTCCTATATAAAAAGCCCCTCCCCATTCATCCTCTCCACACCTAAAAAGCTCATTCTCTAAGTTGCTTAGTTTTCCAGCAAAACTCGAACCAGAGCTCCGATATAGGGTCTTTTCTGAGCCAAAGAAGGTGAGGTTAGGTTCTTTAGAACTGAGGAGAAGTCAGCTACACACCTATAGTCTCCGTTTGCTCCGATGGTCGCCAGAGAAATGCCGGAGTGATGGAACAGTGAAGGAGCTCCGGTAGATCGAAGCTGCCCTGTTTCGGCCAAGTTGAAATCGGCCATTTTGAGCCCTCCTCATGCCAAACCAAGAACTCTCAACACTTCCTCAGTCCTCCCACGACCAAATTAGGACTAAAAGGTAAGCTAATTTGGCTCCCCTCTGCAATTTCGATGATGAAATTCTAACTCAATTCAATATCAATTGATGTGATTCTTGATTCTAGGATAAGCATTGGGAAGAGAGCTATCAACCCAGATTGAAAGCTCGGACCGCCGGGCTCTCACCAGTGAGTAATCGAAGCTTTCTCTCTTTATAGTTCATTTTCCGGTGAAGCTCCGTTTGCGCTCGTCCCAACGTTAAAACTTGCTATTCAAATTGCAAAAGAATCGTATGAACATGTAGAAACTCAATTTCAACTTCAATTTCAACAATTGGAAATGTTTGATCGGTCAATTTGATTAAATCAAATTCAGTTGTATTAAGAAGTTGGAATTGGGGGAAAATTAGGGATTTTCAAAAATTCGAAGGACCACAATGCAATTTATTAAAATTGAGGGTCAATTGGGCATGATAAAAATGTTCGAGGGCCAATTGAGGAATTTTAGAATTTTTTTGGAGTAAAATTTACCATTTTTGTAAAGGAAGGGCAAAATGGTAATTTTGAAAAAGTTGGGGACCAAATTGGAAATTTGGGAAATTAAACCCCTTTTTATGAAACGGAATAAATTAGGTCCTATGATAAATTTTTAAAGTTTTGGGACTCAATTTGAGGAAAAATCGGTATTAGGGACTTAAATTTAAAGAGAAATCACTTAAGGGACCTAATTGCAAATAAATGGAAGTTTGATTTTCTCATTCATTTGGAATGAATGAAGGCTATTAGGTCGAAGGATAATGAACCGAGATGTTCATATCGTGTAGGAATATGAAGTACCGGGAATGCTAGCTAGGACAAGCTCGCGTGAATACAAAGAACCAGTCTAGTGGATTTCACTAAATTAACGAGTGAGTGGGTTTACTAACGTCATACCTGGTTCGGATGATGAGCACAACTTAAAGTTAAAAACCACTTGCCGGTTGTGAGTGGGAGTTTATATCATACCCGATTGGGGGTGATAAGTACGTTGAAATGAAAACCCACTACTAAGTAGTATTTTAAACATCACAACTTGGAGGAGTGATGTAAAAAACATGCAAAAAAACTACTTACCAGTTGTGAGTAGATCATACCCGGTTGTATGATTAAACTTCCTCGAAGGAAGTTGAAAACCCATTCATCGGTTATGAGCGGAGATGCCCTTATACCCGGTCGGTATGATGGACAGTTGAAAACATATTTTTGTCGGAAGTGCTCTCCCCTGAATATGTGCCAATGCTTAAACGATTTGGGAGACCTTCTTGACGGGAGCTCAAATAGCTCTTATAGGCCAGGGGCCTTGGTTTTGAAACTTGGGGTCTAATATGCCCGATTTGAAAATCTCGTACAGTGGGCCCAAGGCCAGTTGGTACGAGTAAGAGCTCATAAACAAACATGAGTTATATATCATAAAAATTTAAATAAAGGAATTGTTTGGCCATGGTACCAAGACAAGACCGACATACCCAGTCAACTAGCGGCAGTGCGACAGGACAGGTCGACGGATCAATCAAGACAAACAACTGCGGGTTGAGTTGAGGGTCGGGGCCATTGGACCAGTGGCACTACAGATTATATGGATGATAATAAAATACTGATTGTGCATGCATTGTGATTACGGGACCATCAAGATGCCCAAGAGGGGTAGTGATGCGTCCTAAGGGCACTAGATGACCTGGTGGGTATAAGGGTAGTTCGTCGTACCAGGTGACCGTGCAAAATTTAGAGTAGCACTAAGCGTATGAGACCGAGGTGAGGACGGGATGAGGTCTCTGTCCTCATATGGACACGAAAAATTGATTTCGAGATTGAGGGTTGGATATCGCGAACATCCACTCATTCTTAAGGTAGAAGTGGACGTACTTCTATCTGGGTGGCCGGTAAAGTCGCTTTGAAGCCACAGTGGGTTTAGTGGACGTGCTGGCCTATGAATGTGTGTTTGACCTTCATGATGAAGGATGTGTGTTGGGTGATGACACACCGTGGTTAATAAGAAATGGTGGTAAAAACCAAGATTTGAAATAAAAGGATTTTTAAAAGAAAGGAGTTTGGCACTTTCCAATACAATTGTTTTCCCAAAAGTTAAAAGTTTTGAAAACCCATTAACTGAGTCGTTGTACTCACTCCCTCCCTTATATCCCTTTTCATGAAACTTTGGAAAGCCTACCCTTAAAGACCATTAACTAAGACGCCTATGAGATAGGTATGATGAAATAAAAATATTGTGCAGTTTTGATTTATGTTATTCCAGGAAAAAGGTGCAGGTTTAAAGGACGTCTTACTATTTACGATCTATAATAAGAGGAAACCCTTTAATAAATCAGGAGAGTGGCGGGTTATTCACAAGGATCCGACCAAACTGGGTCGGGGCGTGACACAGCTGTCTCGAGACAATTGGATAAAGAGGGCAATAGGAATAGGGAGGTTGAGTGAACTGACCCTCTTGAGAATCATATATTTAAACCTCATCAATGAGGGAAAAGTAAAAAGGGGCAAACGTGGGAAGAGAAGGATGAAGGGAATCCTTAGAATGATCCATGACCAAATGTAACTGGAAACCACCCTCGAGCCATGAAAAGGACTAAGTGAACCTTTCGTGAAGCGATCAAGAGACCTCTAGACAAAGAGGATTTGGACTTTCAAAGGAAACTTGTAATAATTACAAGTAGGATTAAGGAAAGGTAAAAAGGAAGAGTAAGCAGAAAAGGACGACATCAGAGGGTGTCATGAAATTGATTAAAGGTTTGATACCCTCAAGTACGAATGCAAAAGGGATGTATACCCAAAGCCCAAGGACTAAAGCGAAGCCTAAGGAACGGGTAGTAGGACGACAACCTCAGATGGTGTTGTAACAAGTAGGAATGAGTAGAATACCCTAATAAGGAAATATAAGGAAGGGTATCTGAAAACCTTGGGGGGGGGGGGGGACCCTTCAACAAAAAGGTGATTAAGGAAAATCTTCAATAGAGGATGAGAAGGATGACCACATAACCCAACGGATGGAAAATCCCGACTTCTAGGTACAAAAGTAGGAGATAAAACCAACAAAGGAAACTCCTTCGGGTGAAATCAAGGAATGAACAATTAAGCAATAAGAGAGTAATTCAAAACAAAAGAACTGTGAGATGGTCTCGAGTGAGTAAGGATGGATCTAAGAAAAAGAAGTCCTTGAGTAAGGACGCTGTTGGACATAAGGGAGGATTGAAAGGAAGAAACCTACCAGGATGTTGGTAAATCGAGGAGTGGATGGGAAACTCGATAATTGGAAACGGAGAAACCAAACGAGAAAGTGATATAAGAACGAAATAAAGGACCAACATAGGACAAGAAGGGGATAGCACCGAAACCCGAGAACACGAGTACGAAATGCTCAAACAGACACCGAGCTAAGGGTTTCAATAATCAAGGAAATAAATAGACCTGGGGACGATCGAACATCCTAGAACTCCCAATTCTAGACAAAACCCTAAAGAGATAAGGTCTAACGCTAAACGGCGGAGAGCATTGGACTTAAAAAATTACTTGGACATGGGAGTAAGGCAAGTTAAAATAACTAAGTACAAGGGAGTAAATAAATGAACAAAAAGGGGTAACCAGAGTGATAGGATGTCAAGTCAAACCCCGAGTTGACCGCAAGAGAATTCATTTCCAATGAAAAGGATGGATGGCTAAGTTTTGAGGACAAAACTTCTAAAAGGAGGGGAGAATTGTGAAATACGTCCCTTGGACCAAGTAAACTAGGGAAAGAACTAGGGGTATTGAGAAAATCGAGCCAAAAAAGGAACCAAAAATAATAAAAAAGGGTTAATATGGGAAATTGGAAAATCCCAAGTGACCAAAAATTCACAAAAATCATGGGGAAGAACCATGAAGTGAATTGAATGAGAGAACTAGACTGGTTTGGGGTGAACCGAACTCGAACCGGATTGAACCATAGTGAACCGATTCAATGATTCATTTTTCTAGGTGGCTTAAAAATGTCAATTTGGGAAATTTAGGACACCATTACATAGAAACTAAATTTAGAAATTTTTAATTTTGAAAAAATCGATCGAATTGGGCGTGAACTGGCCAATTTTTTAATATGGGTCACTGAACCCGGTCAGACTAGATAG
This sequence comes from Trapa bicornis, assembly GCA_030064425.1. Lineage (NCBI taxonomy): Eukaryota > Viridiplantae > Streptophyta > Magnoliopsida > Myrtales > Lythraceae > Trapa > Trapa bicornis. The sequence continues at coordinate 18,696,914 of CM057754.1, forward strand.
GCCAACAGTCCAGCCGGTCAACGAACTGGACCGATCAAAAGTTAATGGAGCCCAGTCAATAGCCACGCAAGCTCGAGTAACCAATGGGAGGCCGCCACGTGTCCTGTCATTGGTCAGCGAATGATTGGTCAGCCTACCATGCAGACACGAGCAACCTGTATACCCTGCCCTTTGGAGTTAAGGAAAACCCATAAAAGTATCGGTCAACCACAATGAGAAAACTGAACCGATTAACAAACCCCGACCACTAGAGAATGGGCAAATTGAGAAATTTACAACTCCCAAGTGACCCAAAGAGTTATAAAAACCTTGGAAAAGGACCTTAGAACAATTTGGGAGAGAAAACCAGACCGGTTCAGGTGAACCGGATTATAACTGGATTGAACCGGTTTGAACCACTATTGAAGTGGATGTTAATCTCATTTTTCTAGGAGGCTTAGAAAATTCAAATTGGAGATTTGAGGCCACCATTGGATAGAGAATTAATTTAGATGAATTTAGAAATTTTTAATTTTGAAAAACTCAGTCGAATCATGCTTGAACCAGCCAGTTTAAGTGTTGAACCCGGTTCAGACCGGTACAATTCGGTTCGGAACAGTGTTGTCTTCTTCCTTCAGATGACATCACTGTTTACTTGCCGAAAAATCGAACAGCACCGGTGGAAAGGAAATGTTTCCATTGAGGATGTTTCATGTCATCAATAACTATAATTAAGGTGCCAAACGGACGGCTGGAGAGTCCGCGAGCTTCCTATATAAAGATCCCCTCTTCATTCATCATCCACATACCTGAAAACTTCACTCTCTCTCTCAACTACTCAGTTTTCGATGAAGCTCAAACCAGAGCTCCGACTTAGGGATTTTTTTGAGCCAAAGAAGTCATGGTCAGGTTCCTTAGACTCAGGGAGAAGTCAGCTACTCGACGATGATCACCATTCGGTCCGAGGATTGCTAGAGAAGCCTCGACGTCATCAAATAGTGAAGCAGCTTCGGTGGACTAAAGCTGCCCTATTTTTGTGGAGCTTAAGACGGCCAAATAGAGCCCTCCTCAAGCCAAACCAAGCTCTCCCAACACTACATTAGCCCTCATACGACCGAATTAGAGCGGAAACATAAGCCAATTTGGCTCCACTTTGTGAATTCTGATCAGTGTTAGAGAGAGAACATGCAAAAATTTACTGACCGAATTCTCCCTCAATTAGACATGAATAGAGGTGATTCTTGATCCTAGGAGGAACATTAGGATGAGAGCTACCTGCCTCGATCGAAAGCTTAAACCGCAGCCCCTGACGGTAAGTTTTTGAAGCTTTCTCTCTCTAAATCCAATTTTTTGGCGAAGCTCTGTTTGAGCTCGTTCCGACTTCAATTCATGTGATTCAAAGTTCAATTGAATCATATGAATATATAGGAACTCAATTTTACCTCCAATGTCAACAATTAAACTCGATTGATCGGTTAATTTGATGAAATCAAATTCAGGCAGTTTGAAATGTGGAAATTGGGGGAAACTTTTGGGGGAAATTGGGGATTTAAAAAATTCGAGGGACTAAAGTGCAATTTCTCAAAATTGAGGGCCAATTGGCCATGAGAAAGATATTGGAGGACCAATTGGTCAATTTTTGGAATTATTAGTGTCAAATTTGCCATTTTTGTAAAGTAGGGAAAAATGGTAATTTTTGAAAAGTTAGGGACCAAATTGGAAATTTGGGAAACTTGAACCCCTTTTGTGATTTTGAATACATTTAGGTTCCAAAGTAAATTTTAGAAGTTTCGGGACTCAATTTGGGGAAAAATTGGCATTAGGGACCTAAAGTTAAAAAATAAGAACTTTAGGGACCTAAATGCAAATAATTAAAAGTTTGGCATTTTATTCATTCGTGATGAATTAAGGATATTAAGCCAAAGGTTAATGAACAAGGATGTTTGTATCGTGTAGGACACGAAGTACCAAGAAAGCCAACATGGATAAGCTCGTGTGAGACAAAGAGCCAGTTAAGAGGAAAGATACACTGCGAATATCGTGTGAGTGAGAATTTTCACATCATACCCGGCTGGGATGATGAGTACCTCGGAATTGAAAACCCACTACGTGGAATTTTAACATCACACCTGGTTGGGGTGATGTGAGAAACACGCGGAAAAACTACTTAATGGTTGTAAGTAGATCATACCCAGTTGGTATGATGAACTTCTTAGAATGAAGTGGAAAATCTGTTTACTAGTTGTAAGCAGAGATGTCATCACACTCAGTTGGTATGATAGATGAGTGAAAAAGTATTTTTGTCAGAAGTGCTCTCTCCTGACTGTGTGCCACTACTTAAATATTTTGGTAGACCTTCTTGACAGGAGCTCGAATAAGCTCAGTTAGGCAAGAGGCCTCGGTTTTGGAACTTGGGGGCTAAATATCTAATTTTGAAAATCTCGTACAGTGGGCCCAAGGCCAGTTGGCACGAGTAGAAGCTCGTAAACAAACATGATATTAAGCCATGAAAATTTTAATGAATGATGTGATTTGGCAATGGTACCAAGACAAAACTCACATACTTGATTGACTAGCGGCACAGCGACGAGACAAGTCGACGGACCAGTCTAGACAATATAACTGCAGATGGAGTTGAGGGTCGGAGCTGTTGGACCAGTGGCAACAAAGATTAATGGCTTATATGGAAAATTATTCTTTGTGCATGCACTGAGGTTCGGAACCATCAAGACGCCCAAGAGGGCTAGTGATGCGTCATAGGGGCTACTAGACGACATAGTGGAGATAAGGGCAATTTGTCATACCAACAGTCAGGGAAGCTCAACGTAACTTCATGCGCATGAGACCGGATTGGTGCCAGGATGAGGTATCTGTCCTCATACAGACACGGAGTTTCTTTTCGGATTTGAGGGTCAGATGTCGCGAACATCCACTCATTCCTAGGGTAGAAGTGGACATGCTTCTATCTAGGTGGTCGGTAAAGTCGCTCCCATGCCACAAGTGGGTGCAGTGGACGGGCTGCCCTATGAATGTGTGATCCCTTCATGATAAAGGGCATGTGTTGATTGCTAAATACACCGAATATAGATAATGTGAAAAGGTTTTTGAAAACCGAGAATATGAGGAAGGAATAACTTTGAAAAGAAATTAAGGAGTCTGGCACACTCCAAATTATTTTATTGAATTTTTTTAAAATACCCATTAACTGAGTTGTAGAAACTCACCCACACTTTTTATCCCTTTTCAAGAATTGAGAAATGACTAGGGATAACACTATGATTTACCATCTATCAAGTATACTTAATTTTCTCCTAAGCTTGCATTATTATTAATATATTGTAAACCCCACATTTTTTATTCGAGAACACGCAATATGGAAATTTACAACTTTCGGGTGATCTAAAGGGTTCATTAAACCTTACAAAAGAAATTTAAGAAACTTTACAAAATAAAAACCAAATTGGTTTAGTTGAACTAGATTTCATAAGAATTTCAAAGTTAAGTGTGCTTGTTTAAGAGTAGTATGAGGATGGGTGACCTCTTGGGAAGTATGAATTTTTTTTTGTAACCCGAAATTTCGGTAAAAAATTTTTATGTACACCTTATCATAAATAACCATAAATTAATATATATTTAATTATTACAATTAATACCAATAATTAGAATTAATACAAATAATTTAATACTGAAATTAAATTATTAGAATTAATACAGAAATTAAATTATTGGAATTAATACCGAAATTAAATTATTGGAATTAATACCAATAATTTATGGCAATATTAATACTAGTAATAAATCTCGCCCATTTAATACACGAGTTTTACGAGATCATCCCCATTTCATTCTCCTCACACCTGAACACTTCTCTCTCTCTACTGCTCCATTTCCCGATAAAGCTCGAACCAGAGCTTCGACTTGAACAAAGGTTGGGCTATTTAGAACCAGGGAGAAGACAGCTATCTGATAGCAAACTACAGTCAATCCGAGAATCGTCGGAGAAGCGCCGACATGATGGAATAGTGAAGCAACTCCGGCGGACCGAAGCTGCCCTATTTCGGCCAAGTTAAAATCGGCCATTTCAAGCCCTCCTCAGGCCAAACCAAGCCCTCCCAACACTTCCTCAGCCTTTCCACGGCCGAATTAGGATCGAAAGGTAAGCCAATTCGGCTCCCCTTTACAATTTTCGATTGGTGCTAGAGAGAGAGTCGAGCGAATTTCAATGACGAAATTCTAATCCAATTCCTCATCAATTGATGCAATTCTTGATTCTAGGATGAACCTCAGGATGAGACCTATCTGCCCAGATCGAAAGCTCAGATTGTCGTGCCTTCACCGGTGAGTAATCGAAGCTTTCTCTCTCTACAGTCTATTTTCTGACGAAGCTCCGTTTGAGCTCGTTTCGACGTTAAAATCTGCGATTCAAAGTTTCTTAGAATCGTATGAACATGCATGAACTCAATTTTAACTCCAATTTCAATAATTAGAAGTGTTTGATCGGTCAATTTGATGAAATCAAATTCGGTAGTGTTGAAGAGTTGAAATTGGGGGAAAATTTAGGGATTTTCGAAATTCAAAGGGCCAAAATATAATTTTATGAAATTGAGGGTCAATTGGGTATGAAAATAATGTTGGAGGATCAATTGAGGAATTTTGGAATTTTTGGGGCAAAACTTACCATTTTTTTAAAAGTAGGGCAAAATGGTAATTTTGGAAAAATTGGGGGACCAAATTGGAAATTTGGGAAGTTAAACCCCTTTTTGGTGAAATTGAATAAATTTAGGTGCCAGGAAAAATTTTAAAAGTTACGGGACTCAATTTGAGGAAAAACTGACATTAGGGACTTAAAGTTAAAGATAAATAACTTTAGGGACCTAATTGCAAATAACTAAAAGTTTGGGTTTTCTCATTCATTGGAAATGAATGAAGGCTGTTATGCCGAGTAATAATGAATAAGGTTATTCATATTGTGTAGGAACACGAAATACCGGGAACTCCAGCAAGGACAAGCTCGCGTGAATACAAAGAACCAGTCTAGTGGAATTTACGGCATTAACGGGTGAGTGGGTTTACTAACATCATACCCGGTTGGGATGATGAGCACAACTTAAAGATAAAAATCACTTACCTGTTGTGAGTGAAAATTTTATATCATACCCAGTAGGGGATGATAAGTACCTCGGTATAAAAACCCACTGTTTAGTGGTATTTTAATCATCACCACTTAGAGAAAGTGATGTGAAAATTATGCGAAAAAAACTACTTAGCAGTTGTAAGTAGATCATACCCGGTTGGTATGATGAGACTTCCTCGAAGGATGTTGAAAACCCGTTCATCGGTTATGAACGGAGATGTCCTTATACCGGTTAGTATAATGGACAATGAAAACCTATTTTGTTGAAAGTGTTCTCCCTTGACTGTGTGCCAATGCTTAAACTATTTGGGAGACCTTCTTGACGGGAGCTCGAATAGCTCTGATAGGCCAAGGGCCTCGGTTTTGGAACTTGGGGGCTAAATGCCCGATTTTGAAAATCTCATATAGTGGGCCCAAGGCCAGTTGGCACGAGTAGGAGCTCGTAAACAAACATGATATATGTGTCATAATACTTAATAAGTGAATTGTTTGGCCATGGTACCTAGATAGGACCGACATACTCAGTCAACTAGCGGCAGTGCGACATGATAGGTCGACAGACTAGTCAAGACAAACAGCTGCGGGTTGAGTTGAGAGTCGGAGCCGTTGGACTAGTGGCACCACATATTACATGGCAATATAAGAAAACATTGTTTATGCATGCACTATGAGTACGTGATCATCAAGATGCCCATGAGGGGTAGTGATGCGTCCTAAGGGCACTGGACAACCTGGTGGCTATAAGAGCAGTTCGTCGTTCCAGGTGTCTATGTGAAATCTGGAGTAGCACCAAGCGCATGAGACCGGGGTGAGGACAGGATGAGGTCTCTGTACTCATACGGACACAAAAAAAGTAATTTCGGGATTGTGGGTCAGCTGTCACGTACATCCACTCATTCTGAGGGTAGAAGTGGTCGTACTTCTATCCGGGTGGCAGGAAAAGTCACTCCGAAGCCACTAGCGGGTTCAATAGTGATACTGACTTGCGAATGTGTGTAACCTTCATGATGAAGGATGTGTGTTGGGTGATGACACACCGATAACTAAGATATAATGGAAAATCCCAAAATTTTTAAATGAAGGGATTTTTTTTTTAAACAAAGGAGTTTGGCACACTCCATATAAATATTTTTCTTAAAAGTTAAAAGTAGACCTTTGAAAACTCATTCACTGAGTAGTCGTACTCACCCCCTCCCTTATATCGCTTTCAGGAAATCCCGGAAAGCCTACCTTGAAAGACCATCAACTAAGATGTCTGTAAGATAGGTATGTAAAGTTTAAAATTTCATGCAGTTTTGATTATGTTATTCTAGGAAATGGTGCAGGTTTAAAGGACGCCTTACTCTTTACGGATTATAATAAGGGGAAACCCTTTAATAAACCGTGAGAGTGGCAAGTTGTTCACAGGGATCCGACCAAACCGGGTCGGGGCGTGACATTTATGTTATTCCAGGAAATAATATTTAGATTTTGCTTGGCTCCCCTTGAATTAAAGAAGGGTGAAATCCCTCTTCAACCAAGGGAGCGGTGGGTTGTTCACGGGGATCCGACCAAACTGGGTCGGGGCGTGACACAACCAATGGGAGGCTGTCACATGTTCGATCAATTGGTCATTGGCTGACGCAACGGCTGAGTTAGAACACCACGTTAGAAAAATTGGTCAATCATAGCGTACCACGTGGCACACCCGCCATATCATTTGTAAACCCCGCACTTTTGAGTTAAGGAAAATCGGGAAAAGAACCAGTCAAACCGAGTAAGAAAACTGAGACGATTTACAAACCCAATCATTTAGGAACAAGCAATTTGGAAATTTACAACTTTCGGGTTATCCAAAGGGTTTATTAAACCTTGGAAAAGAAACTTAAGACAAATTAGAAGAGAAAAACTAAATTGGTTCAGGTGAACGAGAATCTATGAGAACTCTGAAGTTAAGCATGCTTGCCTAAGAGTAGTGTGAGGATGGGTGACCTCTTGAATACAAATAATTTAATACCAAAATTAAATTATTGGAATTAATACCAATAATTTATGGAAATATTAATACTATTAATAAATCGCTCTCATTTAATACACGATTTTTACACCTATATAAAGAGGTCATCCCCATTCATTCTCCTCACACCTGAACACTTATCTCTCTCTCTCTACTGCTCCATTTCTCGGTGAAGCTCGAACTAGAGTTTCGACTTGAACATTTTCCTGAACTTCAAAAGGAGAGGTTGGGCTCTTTAGAACCGAGGAGAAGACAACTATCTAATAGCAAACTCCAGCTAATACAAGAATCGTTGGAGAAGCGCCGGCATGATGGAACAGTAAAGCAGCTCTGGCGGACCGAAGCTGCCCTATTTCGGCCAAGCTAAAATAAGCTATTTCAAGCCCTCCTCAGACCAAACCAAGCCCTTCCAACACTTCCTCAGCCCTCCCACAACCGAATTAGAACTGAAAGGTAAGCCAATTCGGCTTCACTCTGCAATTTTCGGTTGATGTTAGAGAGAGAACCAATAGAATTTCAATGATAAAATTCTAACTCAATTTGGCATCAATTGATGCGATTCTTGATTCTAGGATAAACCTCATAATGAGAGCTACCTACCCAGATCGAAAGCTTGGACCGTCGTGCCCTCTTCGATGAGTAATCGAAGCTTTCTCTCTCTATAGTCCGTTTTCCGGCGAAGCTCCATTTGAGCTCGTGCCGGCATCAAAACTTGCGATTCAAAGCGTTATTGAATCGTAAGAGGATGGAGGAACTCAATTTTAACTTCAATTTCAACAGTTGGAGGTGTTTGATCGGTCAATTTGATAAAATCAAATATGGTTGTCTTAAGGAGTTGAAATTTGGGGAAACATGGGGATTTTTTAAATTCAAAGGACCAAAATGCAATTTTATGAAATTGAGGGTCAATTGGGTATGAAAATAATGTCGAAGGACCGATTGAGGAATTTTGGAATTTTTGGGGCAAAATTTACCATTTTTGTAAAGGAAGGGCAAAATGGTAATTTTGGAAAAGTTGGGGGACCAAATTGGAAATTTGGGAAATTAAACCCCTTTTTGTGAAATTGAATAAATTGAGGTCCCAAGATAAATTTTAAAAGTTTCGAGACTCAATTTGAGGAAAAACCTGCATTTGGGAACTTAAAGTTAAAGAGAAATAAATTTAGGGACCTAATTGCAAATAACTAAAAAGTTTCGGTTTTCTCATTTATTGAAAATGAATAAAGGTTGTTAAGTTGAGTAATAGTGAACAAGGATGTTCATATCTTGTAGGAACACGAAGTACCAGGAACGCCAGCATGGACGAGCTCGCGTGAATACAAAGAACCGGTCTAGTGAAATTCACTACAATAACGGGTGAGTGGGTTTACTAACATCATACCCGGTTGGGATGATGAGCACAACTTAAAATTAAAAACCACTTACCGATTGTTAGTGTGATTATATATATATCATACCCGGTTAGGGATGATAAGTACCTCGGTATAAAAACTCACTATTTAGTGGTATTTTAATCATCACCACTTAGAGAAAATGATGTGAAAATATTGCAAAAAAACTACTTATCGGTTGTAAGTAGATCATACCTGGTTGGTATGATGAGACTTCCTCGAAGAAAGTTGAAAACTCATTCATCGGTTATGAACGGATATGTCCTTATACCGGTTAGTATAATGGACAGTGAAAACCTATTTTGTCGGGAGTGCTCTCCCCTGACTGTGTGCCAATGCTTAAACAATTTGGGAGACCTTCTTGATGGGCAATTCGTCGTTCTAGGTGTCTGTGCGAAATTTGGAGTAGCACCAAGCGCATGAGACCGGGGTGGGGACAGGATGAGGTCTCTGTCCTCATACGGACACCAAGAAGTAATTTTGGGATTGTGGGTCGGATGTTGCGTACATCCACTCATTCCCAGGGTAGAAGTGGTCGTACTTCAATCCGGGTGGCAGGAAAAGTCGCTCCGAAGCCACTAGCGGATTCAGTAGTGATACTGACTTGCGAATGTGTGTAACCTTCATGGTGAAGGATGTGTGTTGGGTGATGACATACTAGTAACTAAGAAATAATAGAAAACCCCGAATCTTTTTAAAATGAAGGGATTTTTTAAAAGAAAGGAGTCTGGCACACTCCATATAAATATTTTTCTTAAAAGTTAAAAGTAGACCTTTAAAAACCCATTCATTGAGTAGTCGTACTCACCCCCTCCCTTATATCCTTTTCAGGAAATCCCAGAAAGCCTACACTTAAAGACCATCAACTAAGATGCATGTAAAACAGATATGTAAAGTTCAAAATTTTATGCAGTTTTGATTATGCTATTCCAGGAAATGGTGCAAGTTTAAAGGAGCCTTACTTTTTACGGTTTATAATAAGGGGAAACCCTTTAATAAACCGGGGAGTGGTGGGTTGATCACGGGGATCCGACCAAACCGGGTCGGGGCGTGACATCATCGTCTTCAACCTTCAACCGCTGACAAAGAGAATAGAGAAGAGAGAGAGGCAGGAAAAGCTAAAGTCTCCGATGACTCAAAAATCTCTCCGGTCAGGTCGCTAATGGCCAAGTCGGAGGCCATGTCTCACGCTGGCCGGTAGCCTGAACAATTGTTGAGCTCCCTATATAAAGAGCACCCCTCCATTCATTCTCAGCATCCCACAATCGAGCGAAGAAGAAGAAGTGTACAAGTTTCTAGCAAGCAGCAAACTAGAGCTTCGACGACGGGACTTTTCTCAACAGCCACATTCGGTGTCCTTGGATCCAGGAGGAAGTCCTCTACTTATCCATAACCTCCATTCAGCTTGAGAGTCACCTAAGAGGAGCGAGTGAGCTTAAACTGTGTTGCTATTCCTTGGCCAGAAAATAGCCGACCTTCTGCAACCCACTTCGAGCTTCCCCTAGCCAATTGCGGCCAAGCCAGACCCCCTACTCCCTACCTAGAGGTGCCTCGACCTTCCCCTGAGCTAATACGGTAAGCCCCTCTCCCTCCTCTTCATTGAAAAATACTATTCACGACGCATTTCTGTGAAAACTGAAACTAAGAAATTCACACTGCTTAGACCACCAATTGAGGTGCTGTTTGATCCAAGGAGGATCCTAGGAGTAGAGCAATTCAGAGAAAGAAAGAGCTCCGGTCACCGCCAGTAAGATATCGAAACTTTCTCTCTCTAGACTAAATTTTCTAGTGAAGCTCCGTTTGAGCTCATTTCCGAGCCAAATTGAATAGTTCAAAGCTCAAAATGACGAGGGAGACATAAGGAAGATGATTCAAATCACAAATAGATACAATTAACCTTTTGGGGGTCAATTGAACAAAATTATGATTCGAGGACCAAATTGCAATTTTTGAGAAATTGGGCAATTTTTGTATTTTTGGAAAATTGGGGTTCGAATTGCAATTTAAGGAAATTAGGGGCATTTTCATGAAATTAACTTCCAATTGGGGCCCAATTGGGCAATTGGATAAAATGGAGGGCTAATTGGCAATTTTTGAAAGTTCAAGGACCAATTGGCAATTTGGGAAAATTGAGTACCAATTGGTAATTTTGGAAAATTTAAGGACTATGAGGAATAATTGGAAGTCTCAAGGACTTAATTAAGATTAAAAGAAAATTTGGGGACCCAAAGGTAAGGTTATAAACATTGAGGGACCTAAATACAATTAAGGCATAGTGTGAGGACCTATGCGCAAATACCCGAAACTATGAGGTCCCTTATGTCGATTCTCCTAATAAGGGTACTCGAACCATGCAGGAGCTGATTGTTCAAGTACCAATGCAAGGAAGCGCACCACAAATCAAGATCTCACCAAAACAGCCATGTCACTATTATCGGGTAAGTGAGATTTTCAACATCATACCCGGTTGGGGGTAATAAGAACCGTTTTTAAGTTTGAAAATCAATTTTCCAAGAATGGTCTCCCCTGAATGCATGAAACTGCTTAAACATTTTTGGAGATATTCCTGATGGGAGTCGGAATTGCTCCAACATGCTTGAGGCCTCGCATTTGAAAACGATAGGGCCGAGGGCCTAGTTTTGGAAAAATTCGTGAAGTGGGCCCAAGGCCAGTGTGTACAGATTGGATTCATAGACAAACGTGAATTATAAGAACCATGAAAACTCTCATAAAACTGGAAAATGTTGTCGGGGCTAAGATAGGACTAACAAGGCTTGATGGGCTAGTGGCAGTGTGCCCAAACCTGGCCAACGGGCCGGTCAAGGCAAACAGCTGCAGGCTAGGTCAAGTGTCGGGGTTGTTGGTCTGTTAGCACCAAAGATCATGGCTAATGATTCAAAAATTGTTGTTATGTATGCATGAGGATTCCGGGAGCATCAAGATGCCCAACAGGAGTAGTCGATGGGTCTCAAGGGCCGTTGGACGACCCAAGGGCGCATAAGGGTGGTTTGGCGTCCAGTATGCCAAGAAACTCTGATAGCTTCTTGTGCACTGAGACCGAGGCTGGAGAAGAAATGAGGTCTCGAGACCGAGGCCGGAGGAGAAATGAGGTCTCGTCCCACCAAGTGGACAAGATTAGGGTTTGAGGGTCGGACTATTGATGTCCACTCAAACTCAAGGTAGAGGCAGTGCATCTCTATCAGGGTGGATGGTAAAGGTGCTTCGGTCCACAAGTGGAATAATTGAGGACTATTCTACGAATGTATGATCCCTTTCTATAATAGAAAGGGCATGTAAATGTTTGCTAAAATGCCTCCCAAGCAAGAGGAAGTGCTCAAGGAGTGATGAATTCATATTACAACTAAACTAAAAGTATAAAATATTTTGATAAAACGGTTTGTTTGAAAACTCACTTCCCAACACCCCCTCCACTCAATTAGTTGTAGAAACTCACCCCCTTCAAACCTTTTTCAAGAGATATACCTCGCTAAGAAGAAGGGAAGCTAGGGGAGAAAACCAAGGGCACTACAAACATGTAAATTACCATTTAGATGTTTTGTAACTTTATTATGGAAAACAAGTACTCTGACGCCTTTACCTTCCTTGGCCTATTTGGTAGAAATACTAAATTAGTAGGAGGAAGGGTGGTGGGTTGATTAGAGGACTCCAACCGAACCGGGTTGGGGTGTGACAAACACTATCACAAACTTATCCAAGTACGGCTGGAACACTTGTTCATCAAGTCCATGAAGGCCACGAGCACATTTGTTAGTACGAAGGGCATCACCCTAAACTCATAATGTCCATATCCCGATTGGAATGTGGTTTTCTGTATATCCTCCTCCCAAATTTTCAACTGGTGATACCCCAATTGCAGGTCGATCTTAAAAAAGTATGCGACTCCCCGTAGTTGGTCAAACAAATCATCTATCCCGGGGAGAGGGTACTTATTCTTGATAGTTTTCTGGTTCAGCTTTCGGTAGTCGATATAGAGTCTCATATTCCCATCCTTTTTCTTGACGAACAAGACTGGTGCGCCCCAGGGGATTGACTCAAGTGTATGAAGCCCTTTTCTAGCAGCTCATCCAATTGTTCCTTAAGCTCCTTAAGTTCTGCGGGCACCATACGGTAGGGAGCTTGCAATATGGGGTGGGTCCCTAGCACTACCTCAATCATGAACTCTAGTTGGCGATCTCGGGGATAGGCCGGGTAGCTCTTCCGGGAACACGTCAAAATAACGGATGACTATCGGGATCTCCTCCAGTCCTTTTCCCGGTTAATCCTTGCAAGTAATTTGTGCAAGGAAGAACTTACATCCCCTTCGCAACAAGTCTTGCACCTCTATGTGGGATACCAAGTGTATCCCTGATCATCCCTTTTCCCCTTCAAATAACACCTCCTCCTTCCCAGGAGCATGGAACGTTATTCGCTTGTTCCCGTAGTCTACCTTGGCCTGGTGTATGCTTAGCCCGTCCATCTCCAGGATAACTTTCACCTTCCTTAGTAGGAGGGGAATTAATTCTACTTCCAAGGTTATTCCCCCTATCTGAACTTCGCATGCACCAAGGAGTTTGTGTCTTGCAAGCTCCTCTCCTAACGACGTAAGGATGTTGAGGGGTCGTGTGAGAGGGTGAGCTTCCTAGGAAGGATTGGACTAGGATTTCCTTGACGAAGGATTGTTGTGCCCCTAAGTCGAAGAGGGCGTATATCTCCTTACCAAATATTTGTAAATGACCTGAGTAAAATTTAATAGAATTTCTTAAGGGAACTAATTTTATTAATTCAGAAATAGGGACTACATGACCCAAGATTATAGACTCGTATTAAGAAAGGGTTAGGATGTACCAACCACTACGCTAACGTCCTTCTGAGCTTACTATCAAGTGAGATTGTACACCTGGCCGGGACTCAAGTGGGCACCTCCCTACCCCATTAGAAGCCCTCTAATTTTCGGGGAGTGATTACGAGGTGTTTCGCTAACCATTATCTTACATAGTGTCTAAGCTGCGCACATTTGAAATAGGTTGGACATGCTCTTTCATGGACATCTTTCATTAATAATATTAAGGGTATATGAATGAAGGATGCAAATATTTTTTCATTTATAGTATAATACTAAATTTTATCCTAGTTATTTTTTTTAGAATCAAGAGTGCCTAATTCTCTTATTTTCATACAATGAGGTATGCCCTACCCCTATATAATGGTTCATCTTACTAAAAACGTGCATGCCCTACCCTATAGTGGTTCATCTTACTAAAACCGTGTGACCACTCTACTACTATCATTTGTTCTCACATAATACTAAAAATATACATCCACTCTCTTAATTTTCAAATAATATTTCCACCAAAAAAACTTTCTCCACAACTCTAAGTCAACTTGATGCACAATGGTCGATTACTCAAGATTGTGACATGCATGTCGGTAATTTACAAATGATAATCACGATTATAAAACGGACAACATTCAATTGAGCCATTTATAAAAAAAAATGAATTGAGACAAAAAATGTCTCACAAAAAATTCAACCTCATATAGATTTTCGTTGGCCGTTATTTAGTTTGGAGATCATCAAGAGATTAATTTAACTAGTCACGGGCATTAAAATCGCTGCCCAAAGTTGACAAGTTTGGTGATTGCCCGTGAGATTAATTTAATTCTAGTCTTAATTCAATAAATGTTAACCCCGCCGCTCCTTTTCTCTCATCAGTATGTATATTCACAAGGACTACAACTACTTATTACAAAGCCTAAGCGAACTATCTATAATCAACAGATCTCTCTTCCTCCCTTTCTAGAACCCCAAGATGCCTCCCATCTTACCGGAACCCTCAAACTCATCTATCAAGCTCAAGTACGTGAAGCTTGGCTACCAGTATCTTGCTAACCACTTCATCACCCTCATCCTCATCCTCCTCACCCTCAGCATCATACTCGGTCTATGGAGGTCCCTCCACGTCGATCCGATCTGCCTTCTCTGCACGTCCTTGCTGGTCATCTTATTTGCCACCGTGCAGTTCATGTCAAAGACCCAGACCGTCTATCTCGTCGACTACGCCTGCTACAAGCCGCCGACCAAGTGCCGGGTTCCTTCCTCTGTGTTCATTGAACACTCAAGGATTATCCTCAAGGACAACCCGAGGAGCATCGAGTTTCAGGCGCGCATGCTCGAGCGGTCGGGCCTCGGGGAGGAGACCTGCCTCCCCCGCGCGATCCGCTGCCTCCCCCCTAAGCCCAACATGGAGGAGGCCCGCGTCGAGGCCGAGCTGGTTATCTTCTCATCCATGGACTCCCTCTTGGAGAAGACGGGACTCAAGCCCAAGGACATCAACATCCTCATCGTCAACTGCAGCCTCTTCTGCCCGACGCCGTCCCTCTCGGCCATGGTGATTAACAAGTACAAACTACGTCAAGACATCAAGAGCTTCAACCTCTCCGGCATGGGGTGCAGCGCAGGTCTCATATCTATCAATCTGGCCCGTGATCTCCTCCAAGTATACCCGAACTCGAACGCGGTCGTCGTGAGCACGGAGATCATCACACCGAACTACTACCAAGGGAGTGAGAAGGCCATGCTCCTCCCCAACTGCCTCTTCCGGATGGGAGGGGCGGCAATCCTCTTGTCAAACCACAGATCGTACCGGAGTAGAGCTAAGTACCGGCTTTTGCACGTGGTTAGAACCCACAAGGGGGCCGACAACAAGGCTTACCGATGCGTATATCAGGAGCAGGACAAGGAAGAGAAAGTAGGGATAAACCTGTCGAAGGATCTCATGGCGATCGCCGGAGAGGCTCTGAAGTCAAACATTATCTCGATCGCCCCACTGGTGCTGCCCACATCGGAGCAGCTCATCTTCCTTGTGATGCTAATCGGGCGTAAGTTCTTTAACCCAAGATGCAAGCCCTACATCCCCGACTTCAAGCAAGCGGTCGAGCATTTCTGCATACACGCAGGGGGTCGGGCCGTGATCGATGAGCTCCAAAAGAACCTCCAGCTGACGGCCGAGCACGTGGAGGCCTCGAGGATGACGCTGCACCGGTTCGGAAACACCTCATCGTCGTCCCTCTGGTACGAGCTGAGCTACATTGAGTCCAAGGGCCGCATGAGGAAAGGCGATAAGGTTTGGCAAATCGCTTTCGGAAGCGGGTTCAAGTGTAATAGCGCCGTTTGGAAGTGCAACCGGAGCATCGAGTCACGGGTTGACGATGGGCCCTGGGCTAACTGCATCGATAGGTACCCCGTCCACATCCCTCAGGTCGTCAAGCTCTGAGACAACGAACGAAATGAGTATCAAATAGAGATTAAAAAAAAATCAAAACCATGGATGTTTATGGGTTAAATACTTGCAGTGTGTTGTGTCGGCTTAACACACGAAGAAGTCAATTCTCTCATCGGTCACTATGTATCTCTTCGGTGCTGTATAAATTCACTTATATTCCTCTGTAATGAATAATGATGCCCTTTTTATTAAGTACATAAATCTCTTATTCTTAATTTCTATGGCTACACCAGCCCAGTTTCCATCTTTTGTACGAGTTTAAGGTTGTTCTCTTGGAACAACTACTTAAATGTTTTTAGCAGGAATTCTTAATGTTTATATTCATGACCTATGGCCATAATAAATTTTTTGAAGTGACAATTTGTATATCTTAAATTGAGATATTAATGCATGAATAGCCAAGTCAACCTTTGGAAACACTCTCCTTTAGTTTTGACCACGTTCTAAAGTAGCCATAGCCACATCAATCCCAACTACATTCGAATTTAGTAGAAAATTTATAGTAAGCCCATTTCCTCATAAATGTAACGAATATTTACTTATATTTTATCAACAAAGGTCATTTATTTATTTATTTATTTATTTATTCAATTTTTCTTACATATCCAGCTGTCCCTTAAATTCTAGCAGTTGACGTATACTGCCATGAATGTCCCTTGGATTTGGAACACATAATGTAGAACAGTTCCATCATTATCAAAATTTATTGAGTATTGGTTCACTTCTTTCTTCATTGCTATAGATATAGATTTCATGTACAACCCACTCCCCATTCCATTTTATCTGGTCAGAAACTAAAGAAATTTTAGCCAATTCATGTAATATGGTATCATGGTTGTTGGAGTTCCAAGGCCCACCATCACCGCAAGAGTGATTCTTAGAAGCCACTTACAAAAATGTCAAAGAAGAAATGAAGTTGCATATCTGGATAGTCCTGGAAGGATCTTCCATCATTTTCAGGTCATCAATAGTATGGATTCGACAGAAGTTGACCCTTATGCCCTTAATACGTTTTACGTATATCATATGTGCTACACTTATTTCTCATATTCATGATAATGCTGGAGCGAATTACTACCTATGCTTTCAAATAATGGCAGTTCATTTATCATCGAAAAATAAATTGGGATTTATAAATGGCATCACTATTCAACGGAATGCAATTTTTTCTCGAAATGGTATCATTAATTATTATAAATGGCAACATTAATCATTATTCCTTGAATGGCCAATTCAATTTCAAAAAGAAATCGGAGCTTCTCTTTACTCATTCAAATCTGCCTAAGAAGTTTGTGAAATATATGAGGATATTTCATAAACAAAACTCATATTTAATGAATCAATAGAATTTTTCAATTAGTTCTTAATTTAGGTGTAACACTAGTATTTTTTAAAACCAATATAAATTCAATTGTCCCGAAAATCAATTTTGAATCGGGTGGGAAATCGAACCTTATTAAAGATCGATTTGTACAGTAAATTTAAACAATTGATAAATTAATAAATTATCCTTCAAAAACTCCCCTTGACGGTAAATAAAGTACCACAAATATTCGATTAAAAATTAGTTAGAATCGAGATTGAACTAGTTAGTAGTGGCTATGAAATCGAAAAATAATCATTAGTGAGTTCAATTTTTAGAATATTGAATAATAAATTTTTAGAAAAATAAATTGGGTAAACAATTGGACAAATCAACTAAAATATGACCAAAACCGAATGAACAAGCTCGAATCATTAAAATCCTCTATTTTTAAACAGATAAGATAAATCAGAAATTAATGTTTTTTAGTCTATTTGTAGCCCATTGAACAATAAACTTTTAGAAAAATAAATTGGATTAATAACGGGTCGAATTAGAGGTTAATCGACTAAAAACGACAAACATCGGCCAAATCTACCAATTTATTTGTTGGAAAACTATTCGCTACATTTGGAACCGACTGATATATATGTTGAACACGCACCGCATGAGTGGTGCACGACCTAGTGCATGCTCGTCTTATTCACCTCACATATTACTAGAATCTCATCTGAAACCTAGAAATTGACCTAATTTAAGTGTTATATCCAACATATTGCCCCCAAGAAGAATTAAATGTAAATTGAGACCTATGTATCTAATTCGATCAGCTATGAATAAGGGATGATGGACACTTGGTACCACGAGCCCCCATATAAGATTCAATCCTCACTTGTTGACCGATGGTCAAAATTCTATATGGAAGTAAGATTACTCTATTTTTTGGTAACCTCCCTTACAAATCTCATAACTTTGGATTCAAATGACTAAACTTGGTGATTATAGTAGCATTAGAATTACATGAAAAAGCCAGGTTGCAACCTGAGAGGTCGGTAGTGCAAAAATAAAGGCTTTAAATCAAAATTCCTTATTTATGATTACAATTGTACGGAATCAAAGAGGCTCCCATTATTGGATAGTGTTGGTTCTAAGGGCTACTCAATAGTAATGGTATTATAAGGGTAGAAGATCACTACTCAATAAGTTGTATAACTCACCCCCTTCTCTTATCCCCTTTCAAGGAAGGCTACATACTAAGGAGAGAGAAGCCTAAAAATCACGCAAGAAATTCATCTGAAAAGAAAATTTTAATAAATTATTTTGTTTACTTTGTTATGACAAATAATTGTAATTACACGCATCAATTTAGGATGGATTGGTGATTTTAACTCGCTAAGAGCCATGCCATGATGATTTGAAGTGTTTAGATGAATTTGAGGGATTACTAACAAGGTTCTAATGGTTTTCAAAAAATAAAGATTAAAATGAAAACTTTTGTAAGTTTGGAGAGTAGTTTGAAAATGTGGTGGAACTTAATAAAAATTCAAAGGAAATTGTAGGGATTAATGAGTGATTTTTGGAAGTTTGAGGGTTGGAAATGAGATTTTTTAAAGTTAAGAGCTAAAATATAAGTTTTGAAAGTTTAGCAAAAAAATATGTAATTTTGAAGTATTTATAGAGAAAAATATGGGTATTTAGAAGTTTAGGAATTGAATAGAGGATTTTGGATGTTAAGGGACAAAGATGAAATTGATGGATAAGTTGGGGCAAAAAAACATAATTTTCGAAATTTTAGACTAAGATGTGATTTTGAAAAAAATGGCTACCAAGATAGGGTTTTTTTAAAGAAATGAGTACATAAAGTATAGTTTTAAAAAAAATATGAACAAATATAAAATTGAGGAATTTTGGGACTTTTAGGATGAGAGACTTGAGAGAGTCCGGTTTTCATAATTTGGATATGCACAAATTATTGGTTAAAAAAAACATATGAAACTATGATACTTTCTAATAAGAAAATGACTCTAAGCCTAACTGAGTATGATTTATCAGTCAAGTTTAATTAATCGCTACTAATATATTTAAAAATATTGGATTCATGCATTATTTATAAAAATTTTAGAGAAAGCAAATATGTACATAGAATTTTTTTTGAATATATTGAAATAAAAATTTTAAAATATGAGTGGCATCCAAACAATTTATGAAAAATAAACTATAGTTGGAAATTTTGTACAATCCACGCCTCAATATATTTTTAAAAATAATGAACTAACTTTTATGGTTTATGAAAAATGAATAGAGCTTGATATTTAAAAAATAGGTGGATTCCTTATTTTTTTTAATGAACAAACTACATCATATAATTTATTAGTTAATAGGTTAGTTTGAAATCTTTCATATTTAGTAGACATTTACCAAAATTTTATACTTTAAATTAAATTTTCTATTATTATCGTTACATTTATGAGGAAATGGGCCTATACAACTTGCAAGAGTTTGACAAGGAGAATCATTATTGATTAGCAAATATTAGGATGGGCGTGGCTACCTTAGGACGTCAAATTGAAAGAGAATGCTTCCTAACGTTGAAAGTTAACAGTTAATATCTCACATTAATATCTCCATTTAAGATACACAAACTCTGATGAAGTGCCATATATGGTCACAGGGAAATTGAAAGGTACAACTCTCCAATAATTCTATACTATAAAACCCTCACTTTTGGAAGTCTGCCTTGTTTTTTCCGAGAATTGTACTCATAGTATATACGATCAATGGCAATGGTTCACGTCTAGGTCAAATGTAGATGCCCATAAAACTTCATATGATTCAGGACAGTGATAAGTATCAGATCACTAAAGTCTCTGCTCGCAGCTGTTCGAAGAGATAACAACTTTAATCTGCGTGTTAAAAGATATGTAGGACTTGTCATGGAAAACAAAGATGAGTACGGTTAGTTGGCAGTTGGTTGGTAGAGGTTAGGCTGGTGTAGCTATAGATATCAAAATAAATAGAGTATTTTTATTGTAATATGATGTGCTATAAGGAATAATATGAATATGAGATTATGTTATAATAGGAGTTAGATGTCATCATCTAAACTAGGAAAATTCTATCTAATTTTAAATAAATTCTAACTTAATAAATAAATATTCTATTGATTTCAACCATATACTTTTTTTTCTATTAATTTCATTTACAAATAAAAATTATTGAATAAGTTCATAATATTTCTGAATGTAAATTGAGTGCCAAAACCCATCAAGCATTTAAAACCTAAAAATCAAAGTTCAATTATATAATTTGCACATTAATTCGACTCTTTATACATAATTTGGTTATTTGTATAACAATTTGAACCTTGTAGACATTAATAAAGTTCTTATAGATGCTATTAATTTTGTTCAAAATTGTGCATTAATTTATTCATATCGTAACAAGTACTCAAATAAAATTATATTCTTAAATTGATATTTATCTAATAGGTTTCTAAGCCTTTTATTTAAATATCCCATCTCATAATTCATATGAGATCGGTACTTACATATATCATTCTCTATTTCCCCTTTTAGCTTACTCTAAAAATCGTATTTTTTCTCACTTTCAAATTCTAAATATTTTGACTGCAAAACTTTCTTCCCAAAGTCGTTCCACTTCCTACAAGAAGAGGTGGACCAACCTTGTAAACCCCGCACATTTGAGTTAAGGAAAATCGGGAAAAGAACCGATCAAACTTAATAAGAAAACCAAACCGGTTTACATTTGGGAATAAGTAATATCGAAATTTACAACTTTCGGGTGATCCAAAAGGTTCATTAAACATTGTAAAAGAAACTTAAAACAAAATAGAAAATAAAAACCAAATTGGTTCAGGTGAACTAGATTCTATAAGAACTTCAAAGTTAAGCGTGCTTACTTGAGAGTAGTGTGAGGATGGGTGATCTCGAAATTTTGGTTCCATTTAATACACGGGTTTTACGACTATATAAAGAGGTCATCCCCATTTCATTCTCCTCACACCTGAACACTTCTCTCTCTCTCACTACTGCTCCATTTCCCGGTAAAGCTCGAACCAGAGCTTCGACTTCAACAAAGGTCGTTCTCTTTAGAACCGGGGAGAAGACAAGTATCTGATAGCAAAATCCAGTCAATACGAGAATCGTTGGAGAAGCGCCGGCGTGATAGAATAGTGAAGCAGCTCCGACGGACCATAGCTGCCCTATTTCGGCCAAGCTGAAATCAGCCATTTCAAGCCCTGCTCAGGCCAATCCAAGCCCTCCCAACACTTCCTCAGCCTTTCCACGGCCGAATTAGGACCGAAAGGTAAGCCAATTCGGCTCCCCTTTATAATTTTCGATTGGTGCTAGAGAGAGAGTCGACCGAATTTCAATGACGAAATTCTAATCCAATTCCGTATCAATTGATGCAATTCTTGATTCTAGGATGAACCTCAGGATGAGAGCTATCTGTCCAGATCGAAAGCTCGAACCGTCATGCCTTCACCGGTGAGTAAGCGAAGCTTTCTCTCTCTATAGTTCATTTTTCGGCGAAGCTCCGTTTGAGCTTGTCCCGGCATTAAAACTTGCGATTCACATTTCTGAAGAATCGTATAAACATGTAGAAAC
The DNA here is from genome assembly GCA_030064425.1 of Trapa bicornis. Lineage (NCBI taxonomy): Eukaryota > Viridiplantae > Streptophyta > Magnoliopsida > Myrtales > Lythraceae > Trapa > Trapa bicornis. Next base: position 18,718,628 of record CM057754.1, read on the forward strand.
TCAATTTCAACTTCAATTTCAACAATTAGAAATGTTTGATGGGTCAATTTGATGAAATAAAATTCAGCTGTGTTAAGAAGTTGGAATTGGGGAAAAATTGGGGATTTTCGAAATTCAAAGGACCAAAATGAAATTTTATAAAATTGAGGGTCAATTGGGCATGAAAATAATGTTAGAGGACCAATTGAGGAAATTTTGAAATTTTTGGGGCAAAATTTACCATTTTTGTAAAGGAAGGGCAAAATGGTAATTTTGGAAAAATTGGAGGACCAAATTGGAGATTTGGGAAATTAAACCCCTTTTTGTGAAATGGAATAAATTGAGATCCTATGATAAATTTTAGAAGTTCCGGGACTCAATTTGAGGAAAAACCGGTATTTGGGACTTAAAGTTAAAGAGAAATAACTTTAGGGACCTAATTGCAAATAAATGAAAGTTCGACTTTCTCATTCATTTGGAATGAATGAAGGCGATTAGGTCGAAGGATAATGAACCAAGATGTTCATATCGTGTAGGAACGCGAAATACCGGGAACGCCAGTAAGGACAAGCTCGTGTGAATACAAAGAACCAGTCTAGTGGAATTCACAGCATTAACGGGTGAGTGGGTTTACTAACATCATACCCGGTTGGGATGATGAGCACAACTTAAAGATAAAAACCACTTACCGGTTATGAGTGGAAATTTTATATCATACCCGGTAGGGGATGATAAGTACCTCGGTATAAAAACTCACTATTTAGTGGTATTTTAATCATCACCACTTAGAGAAAGTGATGTGAAAATTATGCGAAAAAAAACTATTTACCGGTTGTAAGTAGATCATACCCAGTTGGTATGATGAGACTTCCTCGAAGGAAGTTGAAAACCTGTTTATCGGTTATGAACGGAGATGTCCTTATACCGGTTGGTATAATGGACAGTGAAAACCTATTTTGTCGGAAGTGTTCTCCCCTGACTGTGTGCCAATGCTTAAACTATTTGGGAGACCTTCTCGACGGGAGCTCGAATAGCTCTGATAGGCTAGAGGCCTCGGTTTTGGAACTTGGGGGCTAAATGCCCAATTTTGAAAATCTCGTACAGTGGGCCCAAGGCCAGTTGGCACGAGTAGGAGCTCGTAAACGAACATGATATATGTGCCATAAAACTTAATAAGTGAATTGTTTGGTCATGGTACCAAGATAGGACCGACATGCTCAGTCAACTAGCGGCAGTGCGACATGACAGGTCGACGGACTAGTCAAGACAAACAGCTGCGGGTTGAGTTGAGAGTCGAGGCCGTTAGACTAATGGCACCACAGATTACATGGCAATATAAGAAAACATTGTTTGTGCATGCACTGTGAGTACGGGATCATCAAGACGCCCATGAGGGGTAGTGATGCATCCTAAGGGCACTGGACGACCTGGTGGCTATAAGGGCAATTCGTCGTTCCAAGTGTCTGTGCGAAATTTGGAGTAGCACGAAGCGCATGAGACCGGGGTGGGGACAGGATGAGGTCTCTGTCCTCATACGGACATGAAGAAGTGATTTCGGGATTGTGGGTAGGATGTCACGTACATCCACTCATTCCTAGGGTAGAAGTGGTCGTACTTCTATCCGGGTGGCAGGAAAAGTCGCTTCGAAGCCACTAGCAGGTTCAGTAGTGATACTGACTTGCGAATGTGTGTAACCTTCATGATGAAGGATGTGTGTTGGGTGATGACACACTATGGTAACTAAGAAATAATGGAAAAATCCAAATTTTTAAATGATGGGATTTTTGAAAACAAAGGATTCTGGCACACTCCATATAAATATTTTTCTTAAAAGTCAAAAGCTTTTAAAAAAACCCATTCACTGAGTAGTTGTACTCACCCCCTCCCTTATATCCCTTTCAGGAAATCCCGGAAAGCCTCCCCTTAAAGACCGTCAACTAAGATGCCTGTAATACAGGTATGTAAAGTTTTAAATTTCATGCAATTTTGATTATGCTATTCCAGGAAAAAGGTGCATGTTAAAGGATGCCTTACTCTTTACGGTTTACAATAAGGGGAAAACCCTTTAATAAACCGGGAGAGTGACGGGTTGATCACGGGGATCCGACCAAACCGGGTCGGGGCGTGACAAACCTAATCATATATTTAATTCAAGGCATGAATATCATATATTCAATTCAAGGCATGAATATCGATTTGCGACTTTGGTCTTACCATCATTTCAATAACAAGATTGTGCTTTTCTTTTATGCACAAATTCTAGTCTACTCTAGTTGTTAGATTCCATTTGGCAATAGGAGGTTGTTTTGTAGGCTACTGAGTAACACGTTTACCAATGGTGCATGAACTTTAATTGGTTGGGTGTAGCTTTAACTAATATAGTCAATCGCGTTTTGAGTTGGAGGTGACTTCTTGTCCAAGTATAAATGAAGGTTACCTCTTAAATGCCTTTTAGGAGGATGGTTGAGAAGGGATGAATATAATAAAAATATAGTATGAACCAATGATTAAGCATAATTCACAGTATTAAGGTAATTTAAGTTGTGAGATTGTTTAACTATACATAATATACACTAATAAGAAATATAAGAAAAGTATATGAAAAGATATTTGATAAGACAAAATTAGGGTAACAGGAAAGCATCCTATTAATGATATTGAATTTAAAGCAAAAAATGGAAGATCCCACGTTTGGGATTTGGGTGCCGAGACATAGATGAATAATTGCACACAACTTGAAATAGGTAAAAATTGGAAGGGAAATGAATTGATTCCATCAAAAAAATGTGATGCACGTGTAAATGCCACAAGGAGAAAGAACGGTAAAATGAAGTTTGGGAAAAATGAAATTATTACTAAATATTGATCAACAAGAATAAGACATAGTTGGAACAATAGCTTGGAAGGAAGTGTCTAGTATGAATAATAGTGTGAAAGTAAGTATAGTAAACATTTGTCCCATGATAAAATTAAGGAATAAAATAACCATAAAAGATAAAACCTATCCACGAGAATGGTACAAATTGTTACTCGATAGAGTTAGTACTTAGAGTTAATTTGGCATGTACCTACTTGATGATTCACTAGTTAAACTCACAAAACAATCACTAATTTTTCTCGCTTCAATAGTTAATACTTAATTACATTACAGTAGAATTGACCGACCAAAATACTCGTATTAATACAAGAGTTACTAAATTTACTAAAAATTAAAAATTTTACAAGACAAATTTTTAATGTACAAAGTATAATAAAATAATCTCATAAATAAGTAGTTGTGTTGTATCACCTATTATTAAATACGAGTACCTTGTTTAGGATTTTTTTTTCTACAAGTTTCCTCTTTTTATATACTCCTCTCCTTATATATTCCTGAAAAATATGTTAGGAGAGAGGGTTAGCAACACTTAGTGAGTGTCGATAGCCTCATAGGGTCATTTATGATATCAATTTCGTTATAACTCAAAATAGTTAATACAGAGTTTGATAACTCATTATTATATGTTTTCAAGACTATCTGTAAAAGTCCACTACATACTTTAAATATCTATGTAGTTCATTTATCACTCCCCGACCCAATTCGGTTGGTTGGATTATGCAAAAAAAAAATTTTGGTCGATTGGGGACACGTGCCCTTCTACTCGTCTTCGTTGATAACCACTATGATGGGTACCTTCACCATAATAAAAACCGGAGTAACCATAGCTTCTGATGAAACACATGTAAAACGCAACGGAAATTTGAAAATTTTTCTTTCAAATCTTTACATTGGAGCCCACAAAACACTTTAACAATTATTTCAGTAAACATAGCATCATGATAAAACAAAATCAACTTTTGTGAGCAAGATACGAGGTTACCTTGGTGGATGTGCGCCTCAAGAAGTTCCTTCCATTCTTTACCTATTGCCTTTGGGGCATAGCCTGCAATATATTGGGAGGGGATGAGCTCATAGCTTAGTGAATGAGATACTAACATCTTGTCACTATATGGTTTACGACGCATACGTCTACCCACTAGTGGGTAACCCAACCTCAGTCTAACCTTGTCTAAGGTTAACCTCTTGGGCCTAAGTTCACTTGGTACTCATTGAAGTTCCCACATTTCTCAACTCACCACCTAGTGGTTATATTTTCCCCAAATTACCATTGAGTCCTTACATTGGGCAAAATTATCATTTTACCATTTTTCTTTACAATATCCGCGGTTTGGACCCTAGAATTCTCAAGTCTTTCAATTGGATCCCTAAAGTTTCCTTGAGTCCCATTATAGTCCCAAAAAGGCATTGGATCAATTACAAGCTCTATTTCTCATGAATTCCTGACAAGCCCTAAAGTTTTGCAAAAATTACCATTTTGTCCCTCTACTTGAGAACTTAGGCTTCGGGATTTATTTGACCCCCAAATTTCTAATTTGGGTTCATGATCTTCTTTAAATTAAGTTTAAATCATTGAACTACCCAAATGTTATCCTTTGGTTTCATAAATACATGTATTTGTACTTTAGTCCTTAACTTTATCTTTATTGTAAATAGGTCCCTAGACTTTTCATAATAGGAAAACTTGGTCCCCAACCTTCACCAAACTTTTCAATCAGCCCTTATACTTTATTTTTTTCCCTTAGGAAGACCCCATAAAAAGCTTAATAGCACTTAGTTCCACTAACTTTCAAATCTTTGAAATTTGGCCATCGACCTTTGACTCAATAATAAACTATCTCTAAAAATTATGAAATTAAGTGGGTAGGTCCCCCTAGCCTCCCTCTAGGCTATCGTAAACTTAATTTTGTTGGAGTTAGTCAAAGTTGCTCTGATCAAGCTTGATCAAAAACTCGTGCTGAGACGGGTATAAGTGGGTCAAAGTTGGAAACTCATAGGAGAAGGCTCTTAAGCCATCGAGGCTAGTGGGATCTAAATTTGACTCCTCTAGGAGTTTGTAGCAATTTAAATCACCTCAATTGGAGGTTTGTAGCTCCTGCAATTCAAGTTTTAGTCAGCATAGCCACTCAGACCATGTTCTTAAACTTGAACGATTTAATTCTCCCTTAAATCTTGCTCAAATCGGGCAAACTTGGAGGAAATGTATAGTTGGTGTACAACTCACTAAATTGTTCTCAGCTCATAAGGGCTGTCGGGGCCATCGATTTTGATCTCTGAAATAGTTGTCCTATTTCGGGTCACTGGAGATTGTGTACTATGCAATCTCGTTAGCACCGATAGAGATAGAGTTGAGGGTCGAGAGAGTGGCATTAGAAAGTTGAGGTCCTCGACTAAGGATGGTCGTCGGAGGTGGTAGGACAAAGAAGTTATGCTTTCTAGTAGCAAGGTCATCAGTGTTGATAGAAGTCATCGGTTAATAGAGAATTTCAAGCAAAATCAAATGAGGAAACAACCTCAATTTATATGGTTGTGATCTAGATGTGACTATCTATCCATAGCATGTGATTCTAACAATGAATTAATTTCTCCAAACAGTGGAGTCTGTGGTTAACGATGATCTGCCATGTAAATAGGGGATCCAGGTCTATGAGTCGGGCGTGGAAGATGACACGCGCGTGCGTAGCTGCGCGTGCGTGCGCCCGAGACAACACACCTTCAAGTTTGCAATGTAGCGAACCATCTTTCAAGTGAATTTCTCGATCAGTTCAACAGATTTTTTCCCGATTCACCCCTTTCCCAACTGGTTCTTAGAAAAATAAAAAATACCTAAAAATTCTAAATTCAATTTCCTATTAAATGGACTCAAGAACTACTCCATTTAGATTTGTTTTGATCCCTTAAAAATTCGTGAGGGGGAGGGGGTGTTGAGACTTCACATAGCTTGAACCCGATTCAAACCAACTCTCTCCCATTCTCTCCCAATCCTTGACTCCATGTCCCAAGACACTTCTAAGGGTTTCTCATGCCCATTTTCACCCCTCTTATCCTCTCTATATCCCTTCCTTATTTTTGGTTCAATTTCTTTTCCTAGTTTCATGTTATTCTCCTGGTCAAATCCCACTTTCCGGTTCGACTCGGTCCAGTTTTCAAGTTGAGATTTCCCGATTTTACAACCATCCCCTCCTTTTTAGGAGTTTTGTCATCAAAACTGCTTGTATTTATTAATTTAATTCACATTACATACATTTCATTTACATTCCTAGGATAAGGGAGACTCCGAACAACCTCAGATACTTTTGCCTCATCCTTGCCTTGGTTTCCTAAGTCTCCTCCTCTAACTGATTGTTTTGCCATAGGACCTTCACCATTGGAATCTTCTTATTCCAAAGTCTCTTCTCCTGATGGCCAAGGAGGCACACATGTTATACTAGGAAGGATAAAGTCTCTTCCAACTTTGGAGGAGGGTTGTCTAGCACGTGTCTCGAGTCTGGTTCGTACTTCCTCAACATTGACACGTAGAAGACATTATAGATTTGCTCCAATTCTAGAGGAAGTAGAACCTTGTATGCCACCGGTCCAATCTTCTTGGTGATTTGGTAAGGACTGATATATTGTGTGTTTAGCGTTCCTCGATTATAAAATCTAATAACTCCCTTCCATGGGGACACCTTCAAGAACACTCAGTCTCGTGCCTCAACATTTAGATCTCGATATCGGTTATCGACATAACTCTTTTATCGATCATGAGCCGCTTTGAGTCTATATTGGTTCATTCGGATCTTTTTTGTTGTATCCTCGATCAGTTTGACCTACTCCAACTTTTGTTCCCCCACCTTATCCCAGTATAGAGGAGTCTCACTCCTTCTCTCGTACTATGCTTCATATGGAGGCATATGGATGATGGCATAGTACCAGTTGTTGTATGCTAACTCCATCAGGCATAGGTAGTCTTCCCATATTTTTCCAAAGTTTAGGAGGCACACCCTAAGCATGTCCTCGAGTGTTTGGATTGTCCTTTTAGACTGTCGGTCCATTTGGTGTCGAAATGCAGAGCTCATGTGAAGGTTCATGTCAAGCAACTTCTACCGACTTAGCCAGAATCTTGATGTGAATCTCGTATCCTTGTTTGGGCCTATGGATTCTATGACCCCATGCAAGCGTACTATCTCTGTGATGTACAGCCTGGATAGCTTTTCTACTAGGTCTCTCAACTTCATGGGTAGGAAGTGGGCAACCTTAGTGAGGCGGTCCACTATGACTCATATAGAGTCGTGTCCTTGGACTGACGGTGGCAACTCCGTTACGAAGTCCATGGTAATCTTCTCCCATTTCCACTCTGGAATGGGGAGCGGTTGGAGGAGCCCTTCCAACTTCTACTGCTCGGCTCTTATTTGGTGACAGGAGAGACACCGGGCCACGTACTCCACAATTTTTCTTTTTATACTCGACCACTAGTAACCTTCTTTTAAGGTTCTATACATCTTAGTGCTGCTTGGGTGCATTGCGTACATGGAGTCATGCACCTCTTAAAGTATTGCATTCTTGAGCTCGGTGTCCTTGGCGACCACAACTCGACCCTTATAAGCAAGTAACTCATCTACCCTGAAGTAGAACTCTCTAGGGGTGTCGTCCATGATCATGTCCATGTATCTCTTTAAATTGAGATCTATTTTTTGTTTGATCCTAATTTTGTCTACCAGGGTTGGTCAAATCGTTAGATTCTCCATAAAACATAGGGTACCCTCCTTTGTGTTTAGGGATATGTGGAGCTGCTTCAATTTCTCGAGCACGGGTAGGTGCACTTACCTTACGTGAGCCAGGATCACCTTGTGTTTTTAGCTTAGTGCATCAGCTGCCACATTTGCCTTCCCTAGATGATACTTTATGATCATGTCATATTATTTTATTAGTTCTAGCCAACATCACTGCATCGGGTTGAGCTCCTTCTAGGTCAACAGATATTTGAGGCTCTTTTGGTCTGTAAAGATTCAACACGTTACCCCATAAAGGTAATGCTGCCAAATCTTGAGGGCAAACATGATGGTTGCCAACTCCAAGTCATGAGTTGGGTAATTCACTTCATGTTTCTTTAGCTTCCTCGATACACATGAAATTACCATCCCTTTCTACATCATCATGCATCCCAACCCATGTCCAGATGCATCGACGTACGCGGTGTATTCGCCCCCGTTAAGTTAGGTGTGTTAAGATTTTTTTTTTTGCTAGTAAGTTTTGTATAATGCTATTTCAAGGAACAAGGTCAGAAATTATGCCTGACTCCTCGCGGTCTTGGGAAGTGGAGATTCTTCTTAAACCAAAGAGAGTGGCGGGTTGTTCACGGGGTTCCGACCAAACCGGGTCGGGGCGTGACAAATCCACTCTTCTCTTTTTCAAAACCTGTTCATCCCCAAAGCCTCCCTTATGACTGTCTCGAAATGTGCATACTCTAGCATTGTTTAGGACGATGGTTTCACTACAATTTCAAGTTATACGCATAAGGTCAAATTCAGTTTTCCTTGGTTAGCCATATCACCACCCCATAATTTCCTAAAATTACGGTTTTACCCCCTTTAACCATTTTTGGCTGAATTTCTCATTGGCGAGCCCATTCATATAACTATCCCTCTTTGTTCGATATTTCTATATTTTACCATTGGTTACTTTAACCAAATTTATTTCAAGGTTCCTAAAGTTTCTAAAATCTTCTTAAAATACTATTTAGCCCCACTTTTATATTATTTACCACTTACCCCTTTAACTTTTTTAAAATTTCACTAAGGTCATTAATACATTTTAAAATTCTCAGTGGTGGTGTGGATCGCCTACAATACCTCATTTATAGAGGGGTGTTAAAAATAGAATACATACAGAGCGTCCATGGAAAAGAACGACCACTAGCCTTACCTTCAGCCCACAAGGCCAATATGGTTCTATAGCGAGAGTTGGGAGGAGGTCATGGGAATTTTTGTGCAATTTTAGGTCGTCAGGTGGAGGAGAATTTGTCTCTAAAAGAAGTCGATCATTGTTTTGGTGACGGGAGGTCTACTACTATGCGGGATCGCTAGCGCCGGTAGCAGGGATGTCGTTGTGGGATACCGATGAAGATAGAAAGACAACCTCAATTGCTCGTACATGGACACTGAAATTACTAAGCTTGATGGTCTAAGGGAGGAGAAGTGTTTCTCGAAAGGGACAGGTGCAAAAGTAAAATTGAAACAAATGAAGGGATGATAACTCAATTGCTCATATGGATTGATATATGGATGAGTTGTCAGTTCAATGACAATTTTTATTGAGTAAAATTTGATCAAAATTGAGGTTTTCTAAACAATTCCCTTTCGCGTGCTGTAGAGAGGATTTTCATCTGAAAGAGGTTGAAGAGGTTGCATAGTGTTGGGTTACGAGTTCTAGGTTGGGTTTCAGTCGGGCATGATAGACGACACGCGCACACATGCATACGTCTGATGTGATGTGCTGATCGGTTTGCACTATATCAAAATGATTCTCAATGAATAAATCAGCTGGTTTTCAGATCAAATAAAATTTCTAAAAATTATTCATTCAATTTTCTATCAATTAAGCTTAAGAACATTCATAGTTCAAGTTAATTCCCCCCTTTAAAAATTGGGGGGTTTACTACTATAAGCCAATTTGACTAGTTTTGGCCATCCTTTGATCAGTTCACCCTTGATTTTCCCGGTTCTCGGCCCAATAAAATTTTCTAAATTTATTGTTCTCAATCCCTGCTAATTGGGCTATATATTTGCTTTTTCTTGATTCATTTATATCCCTTAAAACTTTTGGGGTTGTTTTACTTAAATTACCCAGCTTCCGATTCAATCCTATTTCCACTTAGAACTTGTCATATCCTCAAATACTAATTGGAGGGGTCCCTTAGGGTGAAGTTTCTCACTTCAAAGTTTAGGTATGTATGGCTTTCCCCCACTTGATTTGATTTCCACTTTTCGGCCTTCTCGGTCTACTTGGCATTATTTTTTGGTCTGGATTTTAGGGTGTACAACTAATCCCACCATTTTAGGAGTTTTGTCCCTAAAACTTTCATTCATTTTTCACATCAATATTAATATTACAATTTAGAAAATCACTCACAAAACAGGTAAGGGTATTTTGCTATAATAACTTCCTCATGTTCCTAGGTTTTTTATTCTACCTTATTACTACGCCATAATACCTTTACCATGGAAATCCTTTTATTCTGCAATTAATTTTCTGGATAATCCATAATGTCGATCAGTTCTACGACGTAAGACAGTGTCTCCTCTAGCTCAGGGCTGGTTGGTCTAACAAATGTCATGGGTCAAGTTCATACTTCCTTAGCACCGACACGTGAAAGACATTATGAATCCGTTCTAATTCAGGTGGGAACTACAATTTGTAGTCTACTAGGCCCACTCTCTGCACCACAAGATAAGGTTTAACATACTGCGAGTTCAGCTTTCCTCTTTGTTGGAACCTTAGTATACCCTTCCATGAGGATACCTTTAGAAATACCTTATCCCCCAACTCAAAGTTAAACTCTAGTCGTCGGTTATCTGTATAACTTTTCTATCGGTCTTGGACATCCTTGAGCCTATCCTTTACTATCTTTATCTTTTTTATTGCGTCTTCAATTAATTCTAGCTTTTCCGGTCTTCTCTCCCCTACCTCATCCCAATATAGTGGAGTCATAAACCTCCTTCCAAATAATTTCTCGTAGGGGATCATTTGTATGATGGCGTGATAACTGTTGTTATAGGAAAACTCCATCAAGCACAAATATTCCTCCCATTTCCTACCAAAATTCATTAGACAAGCCCAGAGCATACCTTCTAGGATTTGTATGGTGTGTTATGATTGTCCGTCCATATGAGAGTGGAAGGGTAGTTTTGTGACCAGTGAATCTTAAAGACTTGGCTAAAATCGAGATTTAAATCTTAGGTCCCTATCTAATATAATTGACACTAGCACCCCATGTAGTTTTACAATTTTTGCAATGTACAAATTGACCAATTTTTTTACTCGGTTGATCACTCGGGTGGGTAGGAAGTGGGCAGACATGGTAAGTCGATCTATTATTTCCCATATAGCATTGTGTTCTTTAGCTGATGGGGACAACTCAATCACGAAGTGCATAGTGATCCTCTTCATCTTCCATTTAGGAATGGGGAGGAGTTCAAGCATTCATGCTAGTTTCTAATGCTATGCCTTTATCTATTAGTAGGACAAACAATGGGATACGTACTCGGCTATTTCTCTCTTCATCCCCGGCCACCAATATCCCTCCTTTAGGGTACGATACATTTTGGTGCTGTCGAGGTGCATCACATATACCAAGTCATGGGCCTCCTCTAAGATAGTGTTCTTTAAGGATGCATCTCTTGGAATTATGACTCGGTCCTTGTACTTAATACTCCATCCTTTCTTATAGAAAAATTCATGGTTGTGGCATCAATAATCCTATCTAGATATTTCTTCATTCCCACATCTATCTTCTACTTTTCCGTAATTTGCTCCACCAAGGTGGGTCGGACGGTGATATTTGCCAACATCTAACTCGACCCTTCCTTAGTGTCCAACGTGATCCTCAGTCACCCTAGTTGTTCCATTACAGTTAGGTATGTTATTTTCATATATGTCATGCTCACACTATGCTTGTGACTCAGTGCATCCGCTACCACGTTAGCCTTCCTAGGATGATACTCGATTACGAGGTCATAATCTTTTATTATCTCCAACCACCTATGATGCCTCAAGTTTAGCTTCTTCTAGGTCATGATATACTTTAGGCTCTTATGGTCAATGAACACTCGACACCTAACCCCAAAGAGGTAGTGTCGCCAGATTTTGACGGCTAACTCGAGGTCAGCCTAGGGTGATTGACCTCATGCTTCTTTAGTTGTTGAGGAGTGTATGTAATCACCCTGTCCTTTAGAATCAACAACCCAAGGTCGAAGGCATCACTATACACTATGTACTCACCTCCATTGACATTTATAAGTGTCAGGACGGCTGCTCTCATGAGTCTTTTTTTAGTTCCTTAAATGCTTGATTGCACTACCTAGTCCATTCATACTTGATCCCATTATGGGTTAGCTTGGTCAATGGGGATGTTATTATGGAGAAGTCTTTTTACAAATTTTCGGTAATATCCAACTTCTCCAAAATCTCTTGTAATGCCTTCTTTGCAAATGTATATAATTTAATTCAATCATTTCTAATTATGTTCCGCGACATGATCTTGAATTGTAGTTGTAACTTTTCCACAAACTCTCTAAACCCGTAATGCTTTACTGTGTTTATCGGATATCCATGCAGTATAAGAATTCGTGCAAGTAATAAACGACAATATTGTTGATAAAAAATCCATTCCCCAGCACGATCTTTCTCCAATTGTAAACTTCAACATATCTTATAAAATGTTGATGAATATCGGGTATTATCCTTTTTGAACATTTTCTCATATGTTTACTCAAATTACTTGTACCTTGTTTAATCTACCGTCAACTATAACACTAGTATAATGATCCCAAACAGTAGGAGTAAATCTACCCCATTGAGAATTTTGGATTAGGGTACTAAGACTACCAAATGTATATCTCGCACTTACAACACCCATAGATGGCTCATCGCCATCTGCAATAGTGTATTATTGTATAAAGTAATAATAAATATAATTATAAATAAAAAAGAAAACTGTAATTTACAAATCAACAAAATTGGGATTGTGTTCCAATAATATAACAAATACTAGTACCATTATCCAACACTGGATCAGGATGCTAGTAATTTTATTAAGATTGAATATAATTTCACATATTAAGTAAAATAAGTACACTTACTAAAATTATAAAGTAGTAGACACTTGAGAATAATGAAATTTGGGGCCAATTATACCAAAACTCAAATTTTAAATAATGACATATGCAAAAAGATACAGTATAACACAATAATAGATGTTAGGATAAACAATATAACAAGAGGAAGACCAAAAGGGAGCATGAAGACTCAATTAATAGCTTAAAGGCCAACACTCCAAATTATTATTTAGCTCAAAGTTAACCTTTTTCTATTTATAGGAATCAATGAAGAACTATTTTCATGCAACTGTGTATAGTTCCTCCCTCAATATTTATTGATTCTGAGACTTCTTAGATATTAAAAAAATGTAGTATATTACAAAAATGAAAACCTTTTGGGAAATTAAGCTACATGCAACATCAAGATAACTCTATATATATCCTCATTTAGCTCAATAAAATAAGCCTACCCAAAATAAGATAACTTTTCAAAACTATACAAAATAATATCAAAGAGATTTGTTCACTTCAGATAGCATATTAAATAAGTTCAACTAATACAGATAATAAACTATAATCGTGTCCCATAATCGTGAAATACACCAAAGATCATAGTTCGAGCAGTAAAGCATAATGACATTCAATGAGAGGAACAAGTAGCACAGCACAACAATAGAGATTGGATGTGAAGGAACGAGATACAAAAACCAACATAGAAGGAGGTAAGGCGGTTCTCGGGCAGCATACATACCTACGGGGAATCTCAGGCGGTGGCGTGAAGTTCGGGGGCAATGGTCGGGAAGCTCGGAGGCGACGGCCGGGAAGCTCGGGGGCAGCAACTCGCAGGTGGTATGGGCAGTGGTGACAGATAGGGCGACGGTGGTAGCTCGGGCGTTGGCGACAACTAGGATGAGCCGACGTGAGCTGGATGGGTCGGTCTCTACTGGTAAGCCTCTCTTGCACATAAAGCTTGAAATTGAAGAAATGGGCCACTAACTGTAGGAGAGCTTAGGGTAAAAGATTGAACCCTTGGGCATAGAAATATTCTACATAGATGACCCCATGAAAGGGAAGTAAATGATGCTGACACTAAGACCAGAAATAAAGGTTCTCCTCTGAATGTATTGTACTTTTATCTTATGTACAAGATTGTACTTGCATGCTAATTCATTAACATTCAGATCAAATTTTGTTTTCTTAAAATTTATGAGTCACTGCACAAAATTAAACTGGAGTCCACGAAAGCTATTTAATTTTAGGAGATTAAACCTGTACACTTTTCCTTCTCAATAGATACCATAAATGCCATATTTTACAATTGAAAATGTCATAGTTCAATCTTTTTTTGTCCATAAACTCTTAACTTTATTGCACTTATCACAATAAATATCTTACTAGTACCCTTTCTATTTTTTATTGGAAAAGTTGACAATTCATTATATATAATCCAACTATAATATTTCTACCTTTAACAAATAATTAGGGAAAAAAATAATCACCAATACAATAATTAAAAGAAAAATATCCAACCGTCATAACAAATCTAAGTTCAAGATCTTCGGAGAAAATAAAATGTCTATTATAATTATTTTTCTATCTATTAATAGTAAAAGCTCGGAAAATTGAAAAAAATGTGACGAGGAAGTGCAAACTAGTGATCATTTTTGCTGTTGAGAATAGTTAAGACGTGTTCCCTTGTGTAAAGCTTTGTTTCATTTGAAAGCTGAAAAAAAATTTGAAGGGCGGGTCTAGTTTTTAGACCCCAGCTAGCTAGCGGGACCCGATGCTCGGATCTCGGGTAGGGACCCGGACTCAAGTCCATTAACATGCCTACCACCGGTAGAGGAAAAGAGTTTTGATATACTAAATTCAATAATTTTTATATGTTTTCACCAACTTATCAATGGGCGACCCCCAACCTAATAAAGATTAGCTAATTCTTATTATTCTTACCTTTATGTTTGCAAAAATAGAGGATGCAGGTAAGAAAATCAAAGTAATCACGGACTACAAATCATCCACATAACATCAGACAAAAAAAATCAAAGTAATCATAGTCCACAAACCATTCACACATTAGGAAGGATAAATTATACTGTCTTACCATGTACTACAACAGCTCGGTCCTGGGTGGTGGCATAAGCAAGTCCGAGATCCATTTCTTTTCCATCTCATTGGAATTATTGAGAACCAAAAATGAGAAGGTCGGACAAAATAATGTCGACAAATCCATGGTCTCCATAACTGATAGCTATCAAGAGAAAGGAAGCAAAGCGACCAAGGAAACCCATTGTAACGGGCAGGTCAGTAAGTGTAACCCTTCACGAACATTCCTTTCTTGGCTTCCTCGCCTTCACCCTCAGCAGAGTACTTGCCAAGTTGGGCCAACGAGTTTGCCTTTGCCCGAACCAAAAGAGACTTCTGAGCAGCTTCAATATTCTCAGGAAGTCCTTTCCACGTCTTGAGAACAGTGTTCTGCAGGGCACGTGCATACGAGAAGGACACGTGCCATGGGTTAGGGCTCTGGTTCATTGCATTAAGGTTTAAGGTGGCCTCAACCTCGGACTGTCCTCCAGATAAGAACTGAACAAAAAGAAGTATCCCCCAATTAGTTGAAAATTCTGATAAGGTATTATTATGCTTTAAAGTGAATATACCAGTTGCTATAGATTGAAGAGAATCATATGATGCAATGATAGGACAACATCATACCCTCACAAACTAATACGGAAAAATGCAAGTTATTAGACTACTTTCCAACCCCCATGGGAAATTTGCCTTTTTTTTCTAAATAGAAACATGGCATGAAAAACCAAGCAGTCAAAGACTATAGGCGGTAAGGCCTAGAAAAGACAGAACTATGATTCTGTATAGTATTACAGTAGTCATCTATGGATGATGATCATACCATGATTCCTGGCACTGCAGGAGGAACTCTCCTCTGTAGCATGGTGAGAGTATATTTTGCAATGGTCTCTGGAGAAGCCTTATCCTTATGCTCAGCTCCAGGAGTCACCATACTTGGTTTGAGGAGGATTCCTTCAAACAAAACATTGTTCTCAGCCAAGTAGAAGAACACCTCTGACCAGACCTTCTCTGCCACTTCAAGTGTCCTTTCAATCGGGTGGTCTCCGTCCAGGAGAATCTCAGGTTCCACAATTGGCACAAGACCATTGTCCTGCTCAACAAATCATGACTAAGGTTAGATGACCATAAACAGTTTATGCATTTTCTTATTTCTTTCGGAATATCAGCCCCTCATCTAATTAACCAATATTGACCAGGCAATTAAACAGGCCAAATAGACTTGTACCATAGATTTTGTAACGTCACAATACCTCAGAATTACAAGTAAATGGATGGCAATTGTCCTAACCAAAGGCACATTTTCACAACTCAATTATCTGCAGATCCCATTTTGAGTTAAACAGTACCTTAATGGAGCACATTGAACTATGGAAACAGTAGATCAACCAAAACAGCAAAAATTTTTTGAGTAGACTAACACTTTGGGCCTCAACATTGCGATAAACTAATAGTTGATGACCTCACTTTTATTTTCCATCACTTTTGTCCTCAACACTGCATTTCTTTAACACTAATGCTCTTCCATCCGACATGGCTCAATAAAGGAATACCGGGTGGAGACCATCTACTGGATCATGCAGGATGCAAGGCTACTAGTGTTAGAGAAATGTTGAGGGCAATAGTGATGGAACATAATGTGTGTGTCTACTCATTTTTTCCCCCTTGATTAGTCTTCAATGTAGAGACAGACCCATATGAAAAGCAAAGAGATACCTGAGAAATAGAAGCATATCGGGCCAGTCCCCAAGCAGCTTCCTTAACAGCAAGAGCAGAAGGTCCACATGGAATGCTCACAACTGTTCGCCTGTTTCCATATTTAATCAATTATTCTCCAAATGAGAGCCCTAAAATATTTTGCAAAAGTAAATAATATCTCCATCTGCAATTAATGCAAATTGGATAACTCAAAATTTTATCCCATTAGAACAAGAAAGACATACTGAAAAAAAGTACAAATAAAATCTTATAAGAAACACAAATTTCAGACTCAATTTCTAATAATCCATTGGATAATCCAACTCACCATTTAGCAAACCGAGCACCCTGCTTGTAGTACTCGGCAGATCTTGATGCCAGGCCATCCAGACCTTGGCACCAGGATTCATTGTTTGATCCAGGTAGGGGAACCAAACCCTGGATACAACACAAAGATGCCAATACATGATGAGCATTCACACCAGATGCAGAATTCATTTATAGGAGGGGAGAAGCTACAGCATTTTGATATTTGCAAACCTTATCAACTTTAATGCCAGGCAAAATATGCTTCTCTTTCAAGCAGTCCACAAAATTTTTGCCATCAGTTGTTGATTGGTAAAGAGTCTCCTCAAATAAAATGGCACCAGAGATGTATTCACCAAGACCAGGAGTAGTCAACAAGAGTTGTCTATATGCTTGTCGGTTAGTTTCGGTGTTGTCTAAGCCAATAGATGCCAACCTCTTTCCACAGGTAGCATTTGATTCATCAATTGCCAAGATTCCACGACCAGGTGATGCAATGGATTTCTGTATAGCCAATATTAAAGTTAGTCTACAGGTGTTCTCCTTACCTAAACTTTAATGCACCCCAAAGGATATTTTAGCAAGACAAACAAAAATTAGCTGCAAAATGACAATTTTTACCAAGAACAAATGTCTCATATGGTCATGAATTGTAAATCACAACCATGTAGATGATCTACCATGCAAAAGTGACCATAGACTGATGTTAGAGGATCATCCCATTGAACTTTGTTTCAGAATAATCTGAAGCATACCAAAGGCTCGTGACTGAAAGTGAAATTCTTTTGAGTAGATCACAGAAAACTTTGACCAGAATGATCTACTCCTACCAGAGTTCTGGAAATTGACGAACCAATTTCAATCATCTGAGAAGCTTCATGCAATCCTTCGAAAAATAATTTGAAAAAAAAAACAGGAATTCTCCTAAAGGAATCGACAGATATTGAATGCTCAGTTTCAGATCTCATAAAGCTGGAATGGTACCGCCAAAGAATTGAACTTTGACAAAAAAGGCATCGACCTTCAAGGTAAATGCATCAAACCACAATCAGCTCACGCACGTAAAGAGCAACTAAACCGATCAACCACGATCGACCAACGGATCATACTGTGCAATTGAAAGTCAATAGGCAACCAACTCGAACGAAATCTTAGAAAATGTATGGAAAGAGAAGGATCGCAGTGGCATTTACTCGAAATGAACATAAAGAGAGAGAGAGATGGTGAACTGACAGCTGTCTGAACGAGTTCATCGGAATAACCGCCGGCGGCGCGGATGGCGAAGGAGACCCGGCGAGGTGAGGAAAGTCGTGAGGGTCGCTGGGAGAAGGGCTGCTGTCCAATCCATTGGGAGGAGGACAGAACGTTGAGCTTGGCGAGGTTTGCACAGGCGGCCATGTGTTCTGATGCTCCTCCAACAAAACCAATGCTAGATCAAGTAGGCTACTTCGTTTCCTCTCTCTGCTCTGCTGCGTATGTAATATTATATATATGTATAAATATATAGTGAAGAAGAAATGAACAAGACGACCGTACAAGGCGGCGGGGGCCAGCTGGTAGGGCGGTCGACCCGAAGTGCACATCGTCGCATTCTCACTATAAAACTTAGTAATTGATGTAATAAATCACATAATATTGATAAACTAATTAAAATTATTTAATTTAATTATTAAATTATATATATTATATCACGTGTAATCCGTTATTTATTCCTTCATGTAATAAATTATGAGGAATGATTTATTATTTTTATCTTGTAGGATGGTTTCAATTTTAATATGAATTTTGATTGTGGATATACAAATATCTTTTTTATTATTATTATTTGTATACTTATTTTAGTTTTAAATATTAAATAATATTAAAATATTTTAAAAATATTTCTTCAAAACTTATAAATTGAGAATTTATTTTTCTTTCTAATTAAATTTAAAAGATTAAGTACAAAGTTAACATTGATAAATGAGTTACTTAAAGATTTAGTCCTCCATTTTAATAATTTTCTTTCATTTGTATTTTAATAATTTAATTATCTAATTTCTTTTTCACCTGATATTTTAGTATTTTCACTCGATTTAAACAATTAAATGGAGGGACTAAATTATAGTGAAAGTAAAATAAATGATTAAATTATTAAGTAATAAAATTTGATTGACCAAATTGTTAGAAAGAAAGTGAAGTGGAGAACAATAATATTTTGCACCTAAGAGAACAATAATTGAAAACAATTATTTAATGGAATTATTAATATATAAAAATAGAGAACAAAAAATGTATTACATTTCTAACAAAATACCACCCCATGCCCTAGAACAATTCTTTTTAAAGTTTCAATAGCTTATCAAATAATATTACATGAAGGTCTTCACCCTTTGAACAATTTTTAATAGTCTATTTGAAATACATGTTTTGGATAGCATGCTAGTATGTGGTTCATTAAAACATCTTATCTTGACGTCCTTGCTTTTTTTATCCTACACAATCTAATAATGTATCTACATTAGTTATAGTTACATAACAACTATGAACACCTACCAATTATTAGTACACAAAGAGCATAATCATTTAACCTATTCATAATACATATATCATATCAACCACAAATATATACAAATTAACAAAATAAGTTTAAATATAAATAAATCTATTCACAGTCAAAACACATCCTATTTTTAGTAAAAAATTAAATTTTTTTATAAATTTAAAATATTTAAAATTCTTAGAAAATGATATTATAATGAATATAAATTATTCCTAAATTACTTTGTAGTGTATCTCGATCTTAATATCTATTAATATAAAATTTGATACTTAATTTTTTTTACTTTTCTATTTTATTATCTTACTTGAAAATATTTTATTATATTGATCATCATTCATAACTTTATTCTAATCTACACTTAAAATGGATAATAAAAAATTTATAAATTATTTTATTTCATTTCTAATGATGAATAATTTCTCTTACTAATTATTTCTCAAAAAATAATTATTCTTTAATGATTTATAAAATAATATAAATCATTTTATAAATGATGTCCTAAATTTGATAATAATTATTTTTTAACGATTTATAAAATAATATAAATTATTTTATAAATCATACTTCGAATTTCGATCCACAAATGTTTGTAACAATTCCATTTTACTGATCGTGCTCCAATAATAATCTATTCAATTTATTAAATACTAAAATAGTAAATACCTATTATAATATAAAATATATTTTTAGTAAAAATTTAAAATTTTTATAAATGTAAGTAACAAGATTACAAATATTTGAAATATAAGAAAAAACATATAATATTAAATGAAATATTTTTGTATAATTGTTTAAATAGTTTTACTTTAATCTTGGTTTGAGTCGAAACTGCATTTCAATACTCAAAATCTTTCTATTCTTTTGTTCTATCTTTAATTATTAAAAAAAGATGTTGGGAGGAGATGAGCAGCCCTTATAGCTTCAATGTCATTTTCACTAAGAATGATTAATACAAAGTTTTTTTAATTGTTTTATTTCTATTTTTCAAAACTAGTATGGAATATTTTCAAAACTCCTTATTTACTAATAGACCCATCTTCCGTAATAATTACACCTAGTTGTCACACACCTACACCTCTTATAAAATAGATAAGTTATAACATTAATAAAAAGTGTGTAAAATTATGAATACCTATCATCCCTCTTCTTTATTCTCTTAAATTCTTTATTTAAGATAATTTATGGTAGAATGTATGGTTAGTATATCAAATCAAATTATTGATATACATTATCCACACATCATTCGTAAAAACTCTTCTTTCATATTAAGTAAACTCTTATTCAATACACACTCATTATTAATATCCTTCGAGCACACCCTTAGCTCTTTGAGAACTTGGTAATAGATTGATTATACACGATCTTCCTCTTAGGTAAACTAGGAAATCAACTAGGAAATGTGTGATTTTGATTTCCCTCTTATTTGATCAAGTCGCTCTTTCTATCTTTTTTTTTATGTCTTGCCATTATAGTCCAACACTCATCATGTTACTTATTAGTTTGCAGCAAATACATTGGAATGAATGTGTTGATGCTTCTATGACATGCTTCACAACGTGGAATGAATATGAGGATGGTGTGTCCATTAGTCTAGGCACATGATTTCCAAAGTTGATTATTTTAGGATTAACAACCTCACTTACTCCATCGATAGATGTCACATAACTTACTGTAACATCATTATCGAAGATAATATTTCCCTATCTTGCCAAACTCATTATCTTTTATTTGAGGACAAGTCACTTCTCTAAGTGATGTTGATCATGTGATGGTAGACGGTCTATTCATACAATATGACTTGAACGCTTTATCGATAATAGCCCAAGGAAGTAAAAGTCTGAAACAAGTACGTCTTGTCTTGTCACTTCTTCAAGGATGACCTTGTTTGTTATGCTGGTACGAACACATGAGTCTTATCCTCACTTTTTATATCATGGAGGGTAAGGTGCATAATATTTGTGGTCAACGATTATTTATTGTCTAACTCGAATGGTTATTTTGTCCCGTTATTTGTGTTAGGATGATCATTTGTCATAAAATGTACATGAATATGAGGTTTGTGTGCTCTGCTCGTCTTGATGTTTAACTCTGTGAGCTCATGTTGAAAGTTATTTAAATGTATCTGGTTTGATTCCTTAAGCGATATAACACAATTCCCAATGTATACATTTTATGGAAATATTTCAATGATGGAGTGTGACATGTATAGTATTTGTGATTAACTATTATTTATTGTTTAACTTGAATGGTTTTTTGTTCCCTTATTTATGTTATGATGATCATTTGTCTAAAATATACATGGATATAAGGTTTGTGTGCTCTGCTCACCTTAATGTTTAACTCCATGACGTGAGCTCATGTTAAAAGTTATTTAAATGTATGTGGTTTGATTACTTAAGCGATATAGCACAATTTCCCATCCATACATTTTATGAAAATATTTCTGGTAGAATACTTGCACAAACGATCCTTACAGTTGAGATAATAGTTTCTACATCTATAGATGGAGTATGTGACTGACTTATCATACTCACTTTATCCTTAGTGTTATAGAACTTATTGAGAAACTTATGCTCTAACTTGTATTGATTGTCAATTAAACCCGACAAGATGTCCATATACTATTCAAAGGTATTTACTTTCAAAGTTTGTACAAATTATTTCACTAGAAAATCACATTTTGTCCTTAAATTGTTACTAGTCTAAAAAAACAAGCAACATGTTATAGGAGTTGTCCTTTACAACTGAATTGTTGGAACTTACATGGCCGATAATTAAAGAGAATCCTGAGCAATTTAATAATATGCAAGTATGGCTTCATATATAATAATAGAGATGAGTTACCTACTTTATCTTGATATCATCGCCTTTTTGATGCAGTCTTGTAGTTAATTTGGAGGTATCGCACCATCTACATCAACTCGTATGATTTTCATTGCAACGACATAATATTTGCTTGTAACATCAACTCTTAACATATGGTTTCACTCATGATTTCAGCAACTCTAGGCACTATTAAAGTTTCAGGTATAACTTCATATATTTAGTTTGTCAAATTGGACGAATATTCTACTTATTAAACCTAATTCATGTTATTTATAAGTGATTTCATATATTTAGGTTATTAAATTGGATAAATATTCGACTTATTAAACCTAATTCATGTTCTTCATATAAGTGATTTAAAAATCTTTTTTTTTTTGTATAATTTTCACAAGACCCTTGTTAGACACTTGCTCTTTTAAGTGGTGTTGCCTAAACTTTATATTTTTTAATAAAGTTTTTGAGGTAGAGGGAATGGTGTGCCTTCGACTACATCTACAGTTGTATATACTCAACCATTGTACTTTTTATAGTTTTACTATCAATATGTAAGAACGGTGTGTAATCACCTATTCGAGAATCATGGAGAGCTCGATGGTGGAATATCTCTTCTATGTGTTTTTGGTGTTGGGGGAAGATATCCCATAGATAAAATTTATCTATATAATAACATGGTCATGCCATGTTGTGCCCCGACTATTCCCATCGTATTGATATTTACTAGAGGACATTGATTGATACTATGTTGGTCCTGAGTATCATCTACTTTTAGCTTTGTTTCAGTTAAGAGATAAGGGTATTGTGCAGAAAAACAGTCAAGAGATAAGGGACAGAAAGTATCGACCAGCTTTACTAAAATTTTATACGAAGTTTACACTTACATTCTGGTCAAAATAAACTTACATTCTGATCAAAATAAGTTAAGATATGGATGCAAAATATTCGAATTATACCTAAAATAAATAAAAAAATTAAAACCTATAAATTTTAATAAATGGGATTAAAAACACTATTTTCGCCGGCGGCTTCCGTCCTCTTCGTTGACGGGTCGTCACGATGGCCTTGCATGCCAGGGCGGCGCTGATCGAGCCGGACGGAGGGAGGCTGGTGGACCTCCGGGTGGAGCCATCGAGAAAGGACGAGAAGAAGCGAGAGGTCAAGGCCTGCCATTTGTGAAGCTCTCCAGGATCGACTTCGAGTGGGTCCATGTCCTCAGTGAGGGTTGGGCCAGTCCCCTCTCTGGATTCATGAGAGAATCTGAGTTCCTCCAAACTCTTCATTTCAACTCGCCTGGGCTGGACGATGGGTGGGTCGGTGGTGAACGTTGAGGAAGCTATCAGAATGCCAACAACAGGCTTACGTTGAGGAAGCCAGGGAAACATGAGATCTTTCCTGGTGCAACATATGCTCGCTACTTTCGAGTACTGGGCTTGCCAGCAATCGGTTTCTCTCCCATAACTAACATTCTCATTCTGTTTCATGATCACAATGAGGTTTTTTGCACTCTACACATCTCCTGTTTTCAGAATCTTAATCTTGGCCTTCAATTGCTCTGTTCTTTGATGAAAACTATGTTCTCCCTGAATCAAAGAACTTGCAAATCTTGATACAATTATACAATTATAAAGCAATTTATTCATCTCTATTTACAGTATCTCACTAAAGAAGAGTATTTGAAAGTGTTTTCTTACCCTATCTCACTAAACTAGAGTATTTGAAAGGGATACAGGTCTAGGAGTCTATATTTAAAACATTTAAATCTTAAGTAAAAAAAATTCATAAAAATGGGATTGTCTTATATTTTCCTATTAATTTAAATATTCAAATCAACCCCATAAATTTAATCGAGCCTGAAAATTCAGTTGTCAAGTTTGATCACTAATGACTATTCGAGTAGCTGATTCATCCAAGGTTGACTCTGTTTCAAGAGTTTCTACTAGTTTAACATAAACAGGCAAAAAAATGGAAGGTTAGACAATACAGAGTAACAGAGTCGGCTGTCAAATTCTCCCACAAAAAGATACTTATTTTATTTATTCGAATTAAAAATAAAAAAAATAAAAAAAATATTAATTTATATTAATTCTATTATTTATTAATTTATAAATTTATATTAAAATTAATATAAATAAGTTGTTAAGCAAATAAATTTAAGTTTTCCTTGTATAATTTTAAATATTTTTGGATATATTTTTATTTTATTTATTTAAATTAAAAAAACCTTTAAATTAGAACAATTATATTATTTATTAATATGTAAAATGATATTAAATTTAATATAGTGGGAATGATTAAGAATATAAACTTGGAATTGGACTATTTAGGTTCAAATGACTGTGAATGTATCTTATTTTTATTTTATAACACAGATTATGGGCCCATAGCTAGTTAACTTAGCGAAGATAGATTGAATTCTAGAAAATTTCAATAAATCTCGTATTATTAAGTGAAGATTTCTTAAATTGTATATTTTATATTTAATAGTCTTTTTCCAAATAATTTATTGATTCTTGTTTGTATTTTCACGTAAATTTGAGATAATTCTAAGTATTTTTTAATTAGGAGATTATTCAAAATATTTTTTATCTTCTCATTTCCAATGAAGAGAAAATATAATTATTATACCATTATCTTTTTAATTAATATTATATATATTATGAAATATTTAGAAAATATATTTATGTAATATTATATTTTTATTATCTAAAATAATAAATAATTTTAAATAATATTTGATCATTTTATTAATATTATCACTATTTATTTATTAAAAAATTATTAGTATTATATTTAATCAATAAATTTATATTATAATTTGTAATTAATTATAATTTTTTTAGTATTACAATAATAAAATATTATATATAAATATATATATAGAGTACATAAAAATATAGTTTATTAAATATATTTTTTAATTAATATTATATATAATTAAATATTAATGTATTTTATTATTATAATAATTACTCATTTATTATATGATATAATTTTATAAGAATAATATAATACATAAAAATATATTTTGTATATATATATTATAATTAATCATATACATATATTATCATATAATATTTATATATAAATATTTTTATAATATACATATATTTATAATTTAATTTAATTATATTTATGAATTAATATATAATTAACTAATAAACAATTTAAATTAATTATACAAAGTGTACATTAATCTTTTTAATTTTTTATTTACTTTCCTATACTCTATACTAACTAATTGAAGATTATCACTTTTACTAACTTCTAAATACTTTCAAATCTCTCAAGCCCTCAAAGTACATCTTCCCGTATAACTAAAGATTAACTGGGTTAATTGGGAACTCCCAAACTCATTTAAAATGGTAAAAATAATTAAATTATAATATTATATTTCTGGGCAAAAAAAAATACTATAACAATTAACAAGGAAAATATATAATATAATAAGTATCCATTGCCCCTTCCATGATTCCATTCCTGAGGATGAAATCCTTGAATCAATTCTCCACCGTCGGATCCTTATCCGAACGGTAAAATAAGTTATCTCAACTATAAAAGCGAAATCCTTATCTCATCGTGTTGAAGCAGCAGTCTTCAGTCTCCCCGTCCCGACATCCCCACTGTTGTGTAGCCGAGGCACCGGACTTGATCACCACTAAATCTAGTCTTCTCTATAGCTTGTGAGTGTGAAATGCATTTTCAGTTTCATTAGTTCAGATTCCACGCAACTCATGTTTTCGATTTCGGAAATGTAAAGTTCATGATTGTGCTATGCGGTGTCTGATTGGAAGATCTGAGCTTGGGGCACATCTTTTGTTTGTTGTTAGCTACCGGTGGAAGTGAATAGTGCCTGCTTGATGGAGGTGATGATGGTTTAATTTCCTACCTCAATGTTGAGCAGTCTGAACTTATCTGTAGGATAATAGAAGTGAGGGGTGAGACAAGAGATTGCTGAAAATGTACTGAACCATTAGTAGAAAGGTGAAGGATCCAAATTTCAACCCTTGAGCCATTGGTATTGGTTTTACTTGCTCTTAATGGTCTTTTCCTGTTATTTTGAAGAGATGTTATGGTCTTCTACACTGAAGTAGGCCATCTCCTAACATAGACTTTAGATGATACTGCATGAAATGTATCTTAAGTTGCGAAATGGTAAGGCATGAAATAGTCAGAACTGAGTAACAGCCACTGTGGTAACCCTTAGGTAGAGTTTATTTCCTTCATCACATTTGAGGCTTGTATGATCTCACCTAGACATTGAAGAAGCATTACTGATCAAAGGTAGGTGTCATCTTATGCTGTCACTGTTGATCTGAAACATAGATTTGGGATTTGTATAGGACATCGAAGGCATCAATGTTGGGTGCAGTAGGGTATTCAGCATCTATGGTGAGTGTGATGATGCAGGGCAGCCCTGGTCCTGCTCTTCTGCCCTCCTCAAGCAAGAAATTGTCACCGGAGCTCCTGTCCTCTTTTAACTTCAACCAGAGCTGCTTCCTCTCAAAAGGTTTGAATCTCACCATACAGAGACCCACCATAAGCAGTCCTAGTTTTCTGAAGAGAGTTGCAGCTACAGCTGCTGACTCGAATGAGCTCAGTTATGCAGATCCTGTAGACGAGGTTTCTACTCTCTACTTTGCAATTCCTTTTAAGAATAGCACTTAAATATATATGTGTATATATATATATATATTTGGTGTGTGGCTTTTTTTTTCAATTTATCAGCCAGATCTTTTCATTGTGCAGCAATCCCCGAAAAAGTACTACTTCCTCATTGCGAATGCAAAGTTTATGTTGGATGAAGAGGAGCACTTCAAGGAGCAACTATTTGAACGGCTTCGATACTATGGAGAGCGTGATAAAGAGCAGGACTTCTGGCTTGTTATTGAGCCCAAGTTCCTGGATAAATTCCCAAATATTACCAAGAGATTGGGGAGACCAGCTGTGGCTCTGGTTTCAACTAATGGTCCCTGGATTACGTAAGGAACTTAGTATATCCTTTTTCTGGTAATAATTATTAGATTGTCTCCTTCCTCTGCTGTTTATGATTAATAATGCTTTGGAATGTCAAATCTGGGCCGCTAGTTCTCCATTAAGTTCCTCAAAATATTCACATTTGCTTGTTCTTGTGTTCACTTCAACTATGCTGAACTCTGTTAGAGCATCCTGTGAGATGACATAATCACTGTTTGTCTCTTTCTCCCGGTTTCAGGTTCATGAAGTTGAGATTAGACAGAGTATTATCTGAGAGCTTTGAAGCAGAGAGTCTAGAAGAGGCACTGGCCTCAAATCCAACCAAAATCGAATTTGAGAAGCCAGAAAAATGGGTGGCTCCCTATCCCAAGTATGAATATGGCTGGTGGGAAGCTTTCTTGCCTAAAGCCGACGCGGCTACAGAATCAAAGGTGTAGAAGAGTACATTGGCTGATTGTTATTACTTGTTGGACTTATTACAGCTCTCCAGTTCAACATCAAGCCTGCAGATTGCGGCTTTTGTTAGTAAATGTAGTTGAGTTGAGTTGAGTTGGGCTTTTTGCTGGCAACAGTTTTCTGCAATATCCGGATCATTATCTGTAAAGACCAAACCTAACTTAGAAGAGGAGAAATCGTAGAGTGCTGAATGAACCTCTTCATACATATTTGTACTATATAGAAGTGTGGAGTTTGAAAGGAAAATATTTCTCAATATTTCAGCGCTACCTTTGCAGATTGAGATATTAATGAATTGCTAAAGTCCCATAATGCTTTCTGCAGTGTAGTCTTTCAATCTCTTCCATAAGTCTACATGATGCTCATGGTATATATCTGCAAGTGCTATTAGGCAGGGGGCAAATGGGTTGCTATCTCGGACATCAATCAAGGCGAGTTATGATAAACCCAGTCATTTTTTTCATAGAATCCATAAAAATCAATTAAAAGTTGGTCAAAGTAAAAAAAAAATAATTCTCGCGCTATATTTTTTAAAAATTCTAATATATAATTAGTAGATTCCTTTTAATTAAATACTTTTTAATTACATTTGATTATATTTACTTAGTAGTTAGTACTTAATGTTGCAACTATATGAATGATTTTTTGGATGAATTTATGTGATTGGTATTAAGTTTAAATATATGATATTATTTTATAATTAAATATTATATGCTATGCATTTATTGTTGTTTTAAAAACCCACTTGAATATCTTAAAAAATCATCGAATCCAAAAATTCATGAACTCATAAAGTTTAGTCCTCACTCTATCTTTTAAAAATGCAGCACTAAAGTAACAACAAAAAAAAGTTGTAGATATGTTTATTTGTCACTAATAAAATCTAAGTCAACAATCACTTAATAATTTAGTTTTAGTTCTATAATCTTATAATGATACAAAAGAATAAAAGTCTCACTTTCACTTTATGGGATTTCAAGGGTTAGATGATTGGAAAAAGCTAAGCTAAAAAGAGGGTTGGGAGCACATGGGGGTAATCAATGAATCCCACGTAGGATGGATCATGTTGTGTAATGGAATATGGGATTTGATTATTTTTATCATGAAAAATAATTTTATGATCATCTTTAGTTATGATCAATT
Organism: Trapa bicornis; assembly: GCA_030064425.1. Classification (NCBI taxonomy): domain Eukaryota; kingdom Viridiplantae; phylum Streptophyta; class Magnoliopsida; order Myrtales; family Lythraceae; genus Trapa; species Trapa bicornis. Next base: position 18,747,309 of record CM057754.1, read on the forward strand.
ATTGTTCTTAATAGTGTGGTAGGTTGAGACATCCCATAACCACAAGGAGATAGTTGAAGCATTTAGGGATTTGATCTCACATTCCTTTTCCCCAATCTCCATTCTCCGATGTAAAATATGTAACGGTCAACGACAACCATACGGAGATAGTGGAAGCAGAGAGGCGCGCGCTTGTCGGCCACGGAAAATTCAGCGTGCTCATGATTTGATCGGCTTAAGCAAGTAGTAATGCATGGGAGAATGCATGGACAAATGTATGATTAGACTAGGGCAATTGAAAACTAGAAAATCGAAATAAATTTGAAATTGTATTGTCCTGTAGCTCCCAATCCGAAGAGAATACAAATAGGGGGGATTATGGTTGAGAAGACGTGGGAACCTTGAACTGAGTACTTAAATAGGCATAGTGTAGTATCTGGTGGGTGGGCACAGACAGAAATGGAACAAACATATACTATTTTGCATTTAATAATAAAAGGATGTAGATAGTGTGACACGGGAAAATCTTAACTTGATAATTGTTTTAAATATCACGGAAAAGCGGATCGATCAAGGAAAGTAACATTAAATCGAGAAATAAAATTGAATTGTAAATAAGGAAATGGTGGTTGGAGAGGCCAATAATGGTGAAAAAAAGTGCATGAGAAAATTTTAGTAGTCAATAAGTGGGAGAAAATTGAGAGAAAATTGATTTGAACGGGTTTCGAGATGGATTGAATTATAAAATTCTTAAATTTTTAAGGGTTTAAACAAATCCAAATGAAGCGATTTTTGAATCCATTCAATAGAAAATCGAATTTAGAATTTTTATATATTTTTATTTTTCCAAGAACCGGTCCGGAAAGGGATGAATCGGGCTAAAAATCGTTGAACCGACCGAGAAATTTACTAGAAACCAGTTATCTACTGTGCGAACCGGACAATGTGTACGCTAGATGCACGCACGCGCGACTACGTGCACGCATGTCGTCTTACTCACATGACTCTCATACTCGAATTCCTTGTTTTAACCAAATAATGCATCACTAACCACCAACTTCACTGCTTGGAGAAATTAATTTATGGTCAGCACCATAGATTATAGATTAATGAGCGAAAGCTATGGATAAGTATACGTGCAAGTCTAGATCACAACCATATATAATTGGAGATGTTCCCTAATCGAATTTTGCTTAAAATTCTCTCTCAACCACCTACTGCTCTCAACTTCGGCGACCTTGCTACCAGAGAGCCTAGCTCTTTCGCCCGACCACCTCCGACGAGCATCCTTGTACCATTGGAAAGTCGATGACCTCAACTTTCCATTGCCACCTCTCTTGACCCTTAACTCTATCTCTACCGGTGCTTGCGAGATCGCATAATACATGATCTCCAATTACCTGAAATAGGGCAGCTTTCCAGAGCTCAATTCTGACGAACTCGATAACCCTCGTGAGCTGAGAAAAATTTGATAAGTCCCTTGTACCATGAGCTTTCTATAGTCTTTGGCCTTGCCCGATTTGAGGGAGAGTTAAATTGTTTAATTCTTAGATTGTGGACTAAGTGGTCAACTGACTAAAACGTAAATTGCATGAGCTACATACCACCAATTGAGATGATTAAATTGGTCACAAACTCATTGAGAAGTTAGCTTTAGACCCCATTAGCCTTGATGACCGACAAAATTTCTTTAGTGAGCTCTTGGTTTTGACCTATTTGTACATGAGTTTTTGTTCAAACCTGATCGAAGCAACTCTCACTGACTCCAACCAAACTAAGTTTACAACGGCCTAAAGGGAGGCCAAGGGGACCTCCCCACTTAATTTGATAATTTTTAGAGATACTTTTTAGTAGGTAAAATGCCAGGGACTAAATTACAAAGATTTTAAAGTTTATGGATCCAATTGATAGTAATCTTTTTTATGGGGTCTTCCTAAGGGGTATAATAAAGTATTGGTGCTGATTGAAAAGTTTAGTGAAGGTTGGGGACCAAGTTTGCTTATTGTGGAAGATCTAAAGACCTATTTACAATAAAAGATAAAATTAAGGACTAAAGTGCAAATACAAGTATTTGTACGGCCAAAAGATGACTTTTGAGAAGTTTAAGGACCTAACTTAATTAAAGAAAGTTTAGGGACCCAAATGAGAAATTTGAGGATCAAATGAACCTTGAAGCCTAAGTTCTCAAGATAAGGGGCAAAATTGTAATTTTGCCAAAACTTAGGTATTTTTCATGGATTCAAGGAAAATAGAGTTTGAAATTGTTACAATACCTATTTGGGACCATAATGGGACTCAAGGAAATATGAGGGGCCCAATTGAATGACTTGGGAAAGTTTAAGGTAAAAAATGAGGAAATTGTAAAGTGAAAGGGCTAAATGGTAATTTTGCCCAAAGTAACGATCAAGTGGTAATTTGTGGAAAATGAAATCACTGATGAGTAAATAAAATATTGGCACTTCAATAAGTGCCAAGTAAAAAGAGAATGAACTTAGACCCTAAAGGTTAATCTTAGACAAGGCTAGATCAAGGGTTGGGTTACCAACTAGTGAGTCGAGTGACCAAGGTTGAAAGGGCTAAACCGTAAAGCTATAGAAATAGTACAATCAGTGAAATAGTAAAATAGTTAGAAGTGGAATTGTCCCTATTATTTCAATCCTTGTAGAGAACGCAAGAAACACTCTAGCGGGATCAAAAGGGGATTTTGGAAACCCTACTGAACAAACGAACAACTATATGGACACTATAGGGGACAACTAGCTATCTGCTTTAGATGCGGCAAACTAAGCCACCACATTAGACACGACCCAAAGGAGCCCCCAAGCGAACAACTATATGGAGGCCCGTCCACTAGAAACCTCAAGTGGACCCTAAATAACCATAGAAGAATACTATAGGGGACAACCAACAAAGATCAAACATACTCGGAAAGGGATGACTCTAAAGGCAACCTAAATAATGAAAAAATAGGGAATAAGCACTCAACAAAGGGAATTGAAAGTGTAGGTGAAGCTTCAACACAAGCGATCTCAGACCAAGCTATCTAAAAGATGGCTAGAGGAAAAGAAGCCCTATTAGACAACATGATAACCAAGGAAATCATGGAGACCTAAAGCAATAATAAAAGAACACCCAACCACTATAATGAATACTTGGTGAAACTCAACTAAATATGAGGATGGAATAGAGGACAACGAAATAGTTACATTTCAACTAGTGGATGCACTAACCAAACTTGCAATTAAATGCCTTATGGGGTAAAGGAACACGATCAACAACCAAACAAGAAATAATATTTATGGATAGGGGCCCAAACGATAGATCAAACCATCTAAGATATATGGGCCCAGGGGAAATAATCCAAGCAGTGAAAGAAGAGGGGGCATGAACATAACATGAGTACAAATACCTGGAGTGCAAGAAAGTGAAGAGCAACTAACTAATGGTTGTGGTGGCTTACCAAACAATTGAGACTGCTATCATGGAGTTGTCAAGGTCTAGGGTCCAACCTTACAATTCAACATCTTAAGGACCTCATGAGGAATAGGAATTCATATCTCATATTCCTCATGAAGACCACAGATAGATTCAAGAAAGTTGACAAAATTCAGAAATAATTGAAATACTCTCATGCTAAATGTGTAGACCCGATTGATAGAGATGGAGGAATGGTAGTATGATGGAATGGAGATAGGGTGGAAGTTGTTACCTCTTGGGCAAACATGATAGACCTACACTACCAGGACCAAAGAAGTATCAGACTTAGATTTGGATACCGTAAATTTTGGCAACGACAACAACAATGGGACCTCCTCATAAAAGTAAGCCAGAATATCCAAGAACCATGGTCGATATGTGAAGACTTTAATGTAATATTCGAGCAAGAAGAGAAAAGAGGTGGCAACCCAAAAAACCACAGATGTATATCAAGCTTCTAGAAAATGATTTTTGATAGAAGGTGGTAGGACTGCGGGTTCATAGAGCAGAGTTACATATGGTCCAATAACTGGGAGGAACCTTATATGTTGTGCAAACAATGACTGGATAGGTTCCGATCACATCGTTTTACTAATTGACATTGACCAACCTTAGAGGAAGTACAAGCGAAATTTTAGATTTTAGGATAAGTGGTTACAATATCTAGGGTGTTAGGAGACAATTCAGCATTGGTGGGGAGGGTACGAAAATGAAAACATGCACGTGCTGCACGAAAAACTATATGGGATAATGATGAGACTGAAACGATGGAGCCGCATGGAAGACCAACACTTGGACTCCAAGATACAAAGCTTAAAGGAAAAACTCCATAGCCTAATAGGAGGTGATGAACAACCTAAAAATGAAAGGAGTTAGATCCTAGAAAGGTTAAATCGAGCATGGGGAGGGAGGAGGTCTTTTGTCAACAATGCTCCCGAAATAGGTGGTTGTAGGGATGAGACCAAAATACAATATTTTTTCATCAAAAGTGTGGTACAACATTGAGCCAAGAATAAGATTCATTAGATCCATACAAAAAAGGGTAACTAGATAGAAGATATGGAAGAATTAAGAAGGACATTCTTGAATTATTATGGAACACTTTTCCAAGTTGTACCCAGATTGAACATAGAGGCATCATTACAGGGAGTTCAGGGTGTAATCACAATAGAGATGAAACGAGGATTAATGGTCACAGTTACACGAGTAGAGATTAATGCAACGACTTTTGAGTTAGGGGCCAAACGGGCAGTAGGACCAGATGGATACAACAAAGCCTTCTACCAGATGCATTGGGATCGGGTGGGGCCTGACATGGTTGATGTTGTCCAACACTTTTTCAGCACCAGACATATGAGCAAACCATTGAATGAGATAGATATCATCCTCATCCAGAAGGTCTCAAACCCTAAAGGTATTTCTCAGTATCGTCCAATGTCTCTTTGTAACTTACCTTATAAAATCATTTCCAAAATTATTACAAACCAACTCAAACCTATCATCAATGATATAATAACATGCCAACAGAGTGTGTTTGTCCACGATTAGTTGATTCATGATAAAATCGAGATAGCTCACAAATGTTTTCATTTCTTACGACGTAAAACCAAAGGGAAGATAATGTGGTGTGCCATTAAAACTGATATGGTTAAGGCATACGATAGGGTGAAGTGAGACTTTCTTTGTGCCCTACTCCACAAGATGAGATTCGTGAATTTATTTATTAACTGGATTCTTGGTTGTGTACAAATAGTAAGCTACAGGTTAATGATCAATGGATGTAAGACTGATGAACTCCGTCCCAGACTCGACATCAGACATAGAGACCTCTTATTCCCTTACCTTTTTATACTTATGATATGTTATCTAGATTAATAAGTGGCATAGTCTACAAGAAAGAGTTAGTGCAACTTAAAATGAATAAGAAGTGCCCAAACATATCTTATTTATTTTTTATTGATGATGTTCTATTTTTTTCATAGAAGCTACTACTCAAAACATGCACAAGTTAAAACAACTCATAGAAATGTACTGTAATGTATTTGGACAAAAAGTCATGAAAAGTCCAGTATCTTCTTTAGTGCCAATGCAGGAACCGAAGTCCATGGGGAAAAATTTGGACCGCTACTACTTGGGGATACCAATTGTTTGGGGGAGGAACAAGAGGCAAAACTTGCACTACCTGAAAGAACGTATTAATAACATGTTGTAAGGGTAAAACTCAGTATACCTATCACAGGCTTGTAGGGAGATTCTAATCAAACACATACTTAGTACTATTCCTAATTATATTATGAATTATTTCTTATTGTTGCATGGATGATGTCAGGAAATAAATTATATCATCTCTTACTTTTAGTGGAGGGGCACTAGAGAACCAATGAAGATTAATTGGATTAATTAGTCCATGCTGACTTATCTAAAAGAAAACAAGGGCATGGGGTTCAATGACACTTACTATTTTAACAACACAATACTCATGCGGGCAGCCTTGTAACTACTTCAACAACCCCACTCTCAAAGGTAGATATTTTGTCCATTCTGATTTACTACAGGCCTCTATAGGGCATGCATCATAGATATACTGTCAAGGATTCCTTGAAAGGCGGTCACACATGACAAATTGGGGATAGCATGAAGGTCTCCATCTAGGATACAAGATGGATTCCAGCATTCCCCAAATATAAGCTAACATCTCCAACATACTAGATTTGATAATATAAATTAGATTTACTGCATGATCAGATCATTATAGCGAAAGCCCATGCAATCAACCAAATTCCAAAGTTGGCAACTAATAAGAAAGATCGGCTAGTGTGGACTTGGGAAACAATAGGGGAGGTAACAGTACATTCTGCTTATGCTTATTTTCACAACAAGGTGAGAAAGGAGATTTATAAGGCAATCTCATCTACTGTAGCCTTGCGACAGATATGGACTAATATTTGGCATTTACCATACCAACCAAAGGTAAAGCATTTCTTATGGAGCGTGTGTAACAATGTCATAACAACTAATGAGAACCTACAGAAAAGAGGTCTGAAACTTAGTGGTGCATACTCATTTTGTAATATAATTGAATCCATAGAACATATTATATTTCATCGTGACTAGATATGGATAGTATGGTTTGCTATATCTAATTTGTATACTCATGTTGTCAAATTAGACTATCTTAGTAAGTGGGTAGAATACTGCACAATAGACGAAATGCTACCCAAACAGGATCAAGGGGATAAAATGAGGAGGATGACCTATACGAGTTGGTACATATGGAAGTAATGTAATAGTGTAAAACACAAAGAGGTGGAGTCGAATTCATGGAGGGTAATAACCAATATGACTAATGCAATTTTCGAAGTCAGGCTAGAACAATCACTACCCACCAAACGCCATCTACTGAGACAGCCTCCGGAGAAGTGCTGGCATCGACCACCAAGCGACATAATCAAGATCAACTACAATGGTTCTTTCCTTATAACCAAGAAGTGAGCAAGAGTGGAAGTCATAGCTTGGCACCATGATGGATGTGTACTATTTGGAGGAGGACAACAAGAACTGCTCTGCCACATTGTGGAGAGAGAGGCAACAATAATGGTCTTTCCAGCTAAGCTTGCGAATGAGATAAACCTCAGTGATGTAATATTTGAAACAAATTTATATGAGGTTTATACAAATATTACTACAATAAAGAGATGAATAAGTTGGAAACCCTTTGTTAAAGAGTTCCAACAATTCACATATGCTATTCAATGAATACGAATTAATTTGGTGAATAGAGATGCAAATTCGAGTGCAGACGCTATCGCTCGTCGATACCGAGAAGGTCGGGACTTTAGTAGATGTTTTTCTACTAAACCCAACTTCTTATCCAATTTTATTTTTAGAGATTTAGAACTTTCTACTTGGTTATCAGTTATTAATAATGTACAAGATCAAATGTAATATACATGTTATGTGTTATGAGCAAAAAAAAGAGGTGTCACTTGATTGAACTAGAAATAGAGAGACATTCGGGTTCTTTGTAGGGATGGAATACCATATCTTAACAAGAGAGAAATGTACGAGATCTTTTGTAGGATGAGGAAACTCTAGGTTTTCGTCAGGGGAGGGACGATGTCCAATGAAAATTTTAGTGAGGCTCTTTACCTAATTTGGTATTTTAAGTGATGAAATGAGCTCCATCCTTTTCCCATGCCCATAGGTTAGTCACCCATCAAAAGCCATTAACAATATTTGGCCCATATTCTTCACAAGGGCTTAAATATTTGACATTGATCGAGTTTACCAGATATGATCATCTAGTTAAATAAAGTCAATTGACCTGATTTAATTAAAACCTAAATATTGTTTCATAATTATTCATTTATTCTAGGGACTAATATTTACCAGTTTCTCCTCTTTGGTTCCCCTTTGAAAATTAAAATTTGGATATGGATTTATCAATGAGTTTTTAATTTTTTATCTGATTTAAACTGGGAACTTCCAAATAAGAGTGTTTGTTACAATTTACGTCCAATTTACTTCTTTCCATATCTAAAATCTTAATTCAAAATGATTCTTGGTTAGGTTCTTTTTTTTAAATTTGTTTCAACTCCAATGTGTAGTTTAAATCAAAGTCAACACCTTTAAAATTTCATGATATTATAACTATTCCTCTCGTTTACAGTTTTATCTTCAAAACTTAATTCAACTCCAATAATGATATTTGTGAGGCTAATACTATATTTTTGACTCAATGCATCTACCACCACATTTGAGATTGAAAATCTCTATGAAGAGGTTATAAAGGCGAACCAAATAGAATTATATCGTTGTAAAGAAATAGATTAAGAACCCACATTTGAGATTACATAAGAAAATGTGACTAAGAACCGTGTTATTTTTCATCACAGGAAAGAGGCTTAAGCCACACTTAAGGAGAAGAAGAAAATAGGGTTGGGACCCATAACTGTTGTTAAATGAAAATTGGGCCAAGTTACGCATGTTATATAAGTAGTGTTCAAGAACACGAGTAGCTAGATCAATTAGTAAAGTGAACCCTATGAATTTATAGATTTTGTGCATGTTGAATGAATAAAATGTTCAAGAATATGAGTAGTGAGATTGTTAAATTAGAAAACCAAACCTCAAGAATGTATGGAGTTTATGCATATTGAATGAATAAAGTGTTCACAAATACGAGTAGAAAGGTCGGCCAGTTAGTAAACCGAACTCTAAAAAATCATAATAAATATGCTTGTTGAATGTGTATACTTGATCAAGTTCTTGTAATTTGTTTAATTGGATGTATATGTAATTGTACTAACATGACACCTAGTACCAAAGGTGGTATGGACTTAGAGTGGAAGTAGAGGTATAAAGGGAGAAGTAACAACTTTCAAATCTTTCCATGGACTCATAGAAAGATGTATGATGGATCTAGGTGTACTTATGAACACATGTAATTGAAACTGTTATAAGTATGCACAATGTTCTATTACATATTATCAATATCGATATAAGGGGGCAATTATCATAGCATGTACATTGGAAGCACGAAAAACAATGCATATACACCTCAGAACTGAGTTTCCGTGTATGAGATCTTAGGGAACAAAATAATATATATGTTACCTAGATTTCAGTATGTGATGATAATTTATATGTATTGCTTGGTTTGCATGCTGAAAATAATTTAAATGTTAAAAGATAAAATTATTATCGTGAAAATTTTAGGATAGTAAACTGATAAACTTAAAAATTTATATGTTAGATATTTTGAGTAAATATTGGTATAAATTTATTAATTAAATTATGAGTTAATTCTTCCCTAAAATTAGGTGAATGGTAGAGTAGTACATGCAAATAAATGGGAGAGGGGTGGATATAAATTTCCAATTGCTGCAGAAATATTTAATTTTATATTTTTTAGATTTTGTATTTACAAGTAAATTGTATTAAATTTTTAGTGAATTATTTCAATCAAATAAAATTTTTAATTTCCACTAAAATTTACAACTATTTTGTGATGAGATTGGGTTATATGTGTACTATTTTTATAAATATATCCACTATTATAGTATAGTATCAAGTAATTGTATTTTCCTAGCTGTTATTGAAAATCGAATTTGAAAATTAGATTAATACATGATATCTTTCATAGTTTTTACATATTTGGGTCAAATGTGAATGTTTATGTACTCCAATTTGGCTGAGAGTGAGTAATGGTAGTTACTTGATAGTTATCTTGAATTGAAAACTACATCTCCTATAGCACCTCCATCATTGGCAGCCTGTCCAAATTTATCTCCAATGGTAATATGGCCAAATTCATTATCAATACTTGCAAAGAGACTCATATTTAATATTAATAACTTATTATGTACATTCATTAGTTTATAAATATTGTATAAATTATCCATTGTAAGTATGCAGTATAATAAATAGAAATTATAGACTCATCAATTTCCTGAAGTAATATTGATGCAATCCCTTATTGATATTAGTGAATCTAATGTGTATCTAACAAAAAAATTGTCTAGTAATTAGGAGTCTCTTTGTCCTCAATACCATTATATTTTAAACTTGATATAGTGATAATATATATATTAATATTATAATGAACCCATTAATAATTTATTACTATTATTAAGTTACAACTCATATTTTTCATCCTCAGTTTTCAAATAATTTTTATATTTATTAATTTATCATAATTAATACAATATTATAATTACCTTTTACTTAAATATCTATTTTAAAATTTTCATATCATTCATACTAATGGCTCAAATAATCATTTTAAAATTAATTATTTAAATTATATGATATGGGTCACTTTAAATATAAAAAATATATATATAATCAATTCATTTTTGAAAGGTAATTAATCAATTCAAGAGGGGGCCTCTTCCACCAACTTCTGTTTTCATCCCATATTCTCTCTCTCCCCGAGGAATTATCTACACTCCCAAGACCTTTTGAGCTGTGAGGTGCCGCACACCTTCCTAACTTTTACCTATTCCTCAGTAAACGCTTTATCTTTCCCACTGTCCAATCTCACTTCCACACTCTTCTACTCATTCCTCCTCTCACTCCTCTCCTTTCTCGACAGCATCCACCTTGGTCTCTTTCCGAAGCTGAAAAACGTCGAGCTTTCTGGTGAGCAAACTCCCTACTCTGCAGCGCGCGTCTCCCACCAACGGTCAGTTTTTCTGCCACCCTTTCTCGAGGCCGGAAGATGATTTCTCTTGTCTTGTTGGTTCTCCTGTTCTGTAACTCCGGTGGTGTGGTGACATCCTTGAACGATGAAGGCAGTACTCTGCTGTTATTCAAGCAGTCCATATATGCTGACCCAGAAGGGTGTCTGAGCAACTGGAACTCCACCGACGAGACCCCCTGTTCATGGAGTGGGGTCACTTGTAGAGAACAGAGGGTCGTTTCCATTAGCATTCCGAAGAAGAAGCTCCACGGGATTCTTCCTCCTTCTTTGGGGTCCCTTTCCGACCTCCGCCACGTCAATTTGAGGAGCAATAGGCTCTTCGGGTCCTTGCCGCTGGAACTCTTTCAAGTTCGAGGGCTGCAAAGTCTGGTTCTTTACGGGAATTCTCTGTCTGGGTCTCTGCCGGACGAGGTGGGTAAGCTCAGGTACCTCCAGACACTTGACTTGTCGGAGAATTCGTTCAATGGATCGATACCCTCCTCGATTTTACAGTGCAAGAGATTGAGGACCCTCGACCTCCGCCAGAACAACTTCACGGGTACTCTCCCTAATGGGTTTGGGTCTAGCTTGGTTTCTCTTGAAAAGCTTGATCTCTCATTCAATGGCTTCAATGGGTCCATCCCTGTTGACATAGGGAACTTGTCGAGCCTGCAGGGGACTGTTGATCTGTCTCACAACAGCTTCAGTGGGTCCATCCCTGCTAGCCTTGGAAACCTTCCTGAGAAAGTCTACATCGACCTTTCTTACAATAACCTAAGCGGTTCGATACCTCAGAGCGGTGCTCTCATGAACAGAGGACCGACTGCATTCATCGGTAATCCTGGCCTGTGCGGCCCTCCATTGAAGGATCCATGTTCGGGTTCAGATACTGCCTCATCTTCGCCTTCTTCTTACCCGTTTTTACCGAACAATTACCCTTCTCAAAACCCTGATGATGCTTCGAGGAAGGGTGGAAAATCTAGAGGTTTAAGCAGGAGCACTGTGATCGCCATAATAGTTGGTGATCTGATTGGGATTTGCCTGGTGGGGTTGCTCTTCTCATACTGTTATTCGTCTGTGTGCAAAGATGAGGACGAGAATGGCAACAAGGGTTCCAAGGGGAAGAAAGATTGCCTGTGCTTTCGGAAGGAGGAATCCGAGAATTTGTCTGAAAATGTGGAGCAGTATGATCTCGTGCCATTGGATTCTCAAGTGGCGTTTGATCTCGATGACCTGCTCAAGGCATCGGCCTTTGTTCTAGGAAAGAGCGGGATAGGCATTGTGTACAAGGTCGTGCTTGATGATGGACCTACTCTAGCTGTGAGGAGATTAGGAGAAGGTGGGTCTCAGAGGTTTAAGGAGTTTCAGACAGAAGTGGAAGCAATAGGGAAGTTGAGACACCCAAATATCGTCACTCTTCGGGCATATTACTGGTCTGTTGACGAGAAGTTGCTCGTCTACGATTATATTCCTAACGGAAGTCTTGCCACTGCACTCCATGGTAAGATGGAATGGATTCTTTCATTTGTGATCAATGTCGAAGCTTTTGGCCATTGTTTCCTTTGATGCACTACTGTGAATGAGGACATTAAGCAAATGTAGACATTTGCTTCAGAAGAAGACTTATACAATAGCATGTATAGAAGTAGAACAATTGAACACATCCTCGGAAATGGACTAAATACCTGAAAACTTTTGGGCCAAATATATTCTTGAGACCATCTTTTGATGAGGCTTTATATTACTGCACTTGTATATGCAACTGTCTAGAAATGTAAAATTTATAAGATCTCCTTTTGACATATCTTCTTTCATTGGTGAAATTGTATCTATCAGGGAAACCTGGAATTCTGTCATTCACGCCACTATCATGGTCTGCCCGATTGAGAATCATGAAAGGAGTGGCCAAAGGTCTGGTCTATCTCCATGAGTTCAGCCCCAAAAAATATGTCCATGGAGATCTGAAGCCAAACAACATCCTCCTGGGGCAGAACATGGAACCCCGAATATCGGCCTTTGGCCTTGGGCGCCTTGCTAACATTGCCATTGGATCCTCTCCTTTGCCATCCAATCATATGGTGCCAGCTTCTTCGGAGCAGAAGCCCCCAGAGAGACAGCATCGCAGTACATCGTCGGATATTGCCACCATTGTGTCATGGGCCTCCATGGGATCTTACTACCAGGCTCCTGAGGTACTGAAGGTGGTAAAGCCGTCCCAGAAGTGGGACGTATACTCATTCGGAGTAATACTACTGGAGATGATCACGGGAAGGTTTCCTATCATTCAGGTGGACCCTTCCTCGGAGATGAATATTGTCCACTGGATCCATCTCTGCATCGAGGAGAAGAAACCGCTATCCGATGTTTTGGACCCATACTTGTCCGTGGAAACGGACAAGGAAGAGGATGAGATAGTCGGAACTCTGAAGATCGCCATTGCCTGTGTCCATGGGAGCCCTGAGAAGAGGCCAACAATGCGGCATGTCTCAGAAGCTCTTGAAAGATTAGCTGTTGCCACCGAATGAGAAGCACATCAGGAACAAAAAAAGTCATTTTGACTTAAAGGAGCTTGAAGACACGCTATGAAGGACAGATTGGACTTCCATGAAAAAATTATTGCGGATCTGCAGAATAGTGAGGTATGCAATCAGCAATGCAGGTTGCTCATTAATCACGGCCATGGAGTCACCATGTTATTCTTCCCTTTGTCTTCTTTCTTTCAAGAGGCTATGCTTTAGGGATTAGGATGTGTGTTGCTCGAATGATCAGAACAAAAAGGGCTCTTGAAGTTTCTTTCTTGGCCGTTCTCTGAAACATGTGAATTTGGGACAAGGGGTAGCCTTTTGTTTTGAGGTACCACTGTAGCTCTCCATTGTCATTAGATGATTCTATGTTGTTTCTTATTGGCTCAATAGTCATTGTCATGGCTGTTTATTCACGAATATATAATTGGATGGGACAAATCCTGCATGAAGAGTCTGATTTTTGAACCAGAGAAGAGGGGATGCCACCCAGGCAAGGACGGTGCAATATCCAGTATCAGCTCAGCTGCATCTCGTGGTTCTATGGTTAAAAATCTCTCCGGCCGCCCCTTTCAGTTCCAATCAGCCAGCTCAACTCAAAGCATACTTGACTCTCGCACGAAGGTTGGGTCATCAAAGGTTGCTGCGCATATGTGATGCCAGTCCACCACCATCTTATGCAGCCTTTTAAATAATCATAAAACGGTACAAAGTCCAAATGGGAAGATCATTCTTGTATGGTGCTTGAAATTCTATAATTGCATGAAATGAGTATAAACTGAAGCATTAGACAATCAAAACGTTTCTGCAGTTGACACATTTTAGAAGATTTGGAACAAATCATTTTTGGTCTAATAACTTACACGTCAATAGCAAATGGTGGGGCTGACATAATTTAATTCCTATGTATTTTGAACACTTTGGTTCCTACGAAGGTGGTGTACTGTTGCAGGAATCAAAATAAAATTGACAGCTTGTGTCGGTGGTGCATGAACCACCAAATACGGTGTGCATTTCACTTGTTATGGCCCGGCCGACTTGAGCTTACTCTCATTGATGGGACAGTGGGCTCCCTTCACGCTCAGGGTGTAGTGTAAATAGGTCAAAAGTACAATGGGCAAAAGGTAGTATTGTATGTCGTCGGCGGGTTAACGGGTCGGGTCGATTTATGTCAACCAATCGGACAAAGTGAGCCCGTGCTCAATCAGGGCCGTCAGCCCACTGGGCATGGCTACGCCCAGCCGCCGCCGATCCGCCACTTGTTATCTTCAAGTTCCTGTCTTAACAACTGGATATTTATGTGCTGCTTGTGAATTAAAATTTTCTGAATGCACGTCAAATTCTCTTGCAGCTACCCATATCCATGAGGCACGAGAAAGATCCGGAACAGATGGACTTGACTCTCTCAAAACTATTCCAGATGCTGTTCCTCTTGTCTTCACATAGCCTCCTATTGAAGACCAATTGGCTTGGCACACATTGTGGAGTCCCGTAAGCTGTATCATGGCAATGATCTCTACTCTATCTGCTGTGAGGGATCATGAGGGAAAGCTTTTAGCTTCTTCATTTTTTTTTTGTACAATAACCTAATACATATATTAGAGATTTAAGTATAGTATAGTTTATAAAATTATTCTTATTATTATATCTAATAATCTCGAAATAATAAATTTGATAAAAAAATCGGTATAGTAGTAAAATACCTACTTGAACTCTGATTCGCTTGATATTGTTGTACAATAATATCGACAAATTCATTAGAATGTATATTAACCAAACTAAATTTAAGTCAGTTAAAATCAAAAAAATAACTTGAAGCTCATTCCATAAACGAACAACTCTATAGTTTTTGTTGCATGTCTTCTGCTTAATACTTTGGAAGACTTAAATGGAGTCGATCTCTATAATGAGGTATTTGATATTGTTTTCTCTTACTAATTGCACACTAAAAACTATAGCACCCATCTCGCTTTCCAATGCAATGCTGACTTATTGTCCACCACCAAAAATAAATCTTCATTACTTATCCCGAGCTATTACTCTTATTCCCGCTACATTCTACCCCATAATAAAAGAACAATCACAATTAACTTTTACACTGTTTTCTAAGGGTCGTTGCCATCCTACTCCTTATCTCTGCACATTCCTGTATGGAGATATGCACTGCTTGTGTTACTCGCATGGGATCCGATAGAATTTCTTCCCGCTTTGCACGATTACATTCTTTCCAAATATTCCAGCAAACTATTGTCATTCTCCCTTCCTGTTCCAATTGATTTTCTCTTGACTGCATCCCTTCTGATTTCCAGTTCTTCATCCATCTGCGAAAACAAGCAATAGGCACATCATCTATTCTAATACCACATACCGCGAGCCACACCGCTCGGGTCCAGTAACAATGTACTAATAAATGTTCGATAGATTCATGCTTTTGACAAAACATACAACAACTATCAAACCTCATATGCCTATTATAAAGATTCTCATTAGTAGCTAGTGTATTATGACAGTCATTCCACATAAATTGTCTTACATTCGGTTGGCAAGGGAGATCCATATTGTAGTCCATACCTGACGTGGAGTTCCACTAGAGGAGCTAGCTCTTATGCTATGGTTTTGATCTTTTTCTCTAAGGAAAGCGTAAGCTGAGTGAACTGTAACCTCCTCACTCTTCTTCCATGTCCAAATTCTACGATCTTGCATATTTGCTTCAAGCACTGGTATCCTTCCGATTGCTATTTCTTCTTCCAGGTTAATCTTATCAATTAGTACATATAGCTTCCATTGTCTCGATTGTGGCTCAATAAGAGAGCTAACTCTAAGTTTTACCAATGAGTCATCCTGGATAGGGGACTGTAAATGATAGTCTTTGAGTGCAGGTATCCATCGGGAACCCCGGACCCATATATGTTGACCATCCCCAACTTGCCAAGTTAGTCCTTCCTTAATTAGTTCTTTACCCATATGGATGCTTTGCCATGCCCATGACGCCCCCGATCTCAGGTTGGCCTCCATTAAATCTAAATTTTCAAAGTATCTTCCCTTTAGAACTTTGCTCCACAACGAGTTGGGATTGTTTAAGAGTCTCCATGCCAACTTCATAAGCATAGTCTTGTTGAAACTGTGTATATTCTTGAACCCTTGACCACCTTGTTCCTTAATTTCTGTGGTTGTTTACCACCTTACCCAGCTTATCTTGTCCTGCTCCCCTGTCTCACTCCTCCAAAATCTAGAGATCATAGAATTAACCTCCTTGCACCATCCCTAAGGCAACAAGAAGCAACCCATTGCATAATTAGGTATTATACTTAAAACATGTTTCTCCCCTACTTGGGATAGATATAATGATTTCCATCCTTGGAGTTTAGAGCTTATCCTCTCTTTTAGGAAATTCAAACTTCTCCTCTTACTTCTCCCCCAAAGTATCGGTAGACCAAGGTATCTGTTTGATGCTTGTCCCATAGAAAGGTTCACGGCTGTTCTGATCTCCTCCTGCAAAGTAACTCTTTCATTTGCACTAAAATAACATAAATTTCTCATAATTTACTTTTTGACTAGATGCCAAATAGTACGTATTTATCAAAATTTTAAAAAACTTTATGTTACTTTTGGATGCCTCTAAAAAGAACATAGCATCATCAGCAAAGAAAACATAAGATATTCTTAGACGTCTTATATTTATTTTCAGTTGCACTAATTTTTTCCTATAACATGCATCAGTAATTAATTTAGATAGTGCATATGCTATGAATAAAAAGAGGTAAGGAGAAAGTGGGTCTCCGTGACGTAGCCCCCAACTCGGTTCTATCGGGTTTGATTTGCTTCAATTTATCAGTATCTTGTAGCTAACTGAGGTCACACAAGCAAGAACCCAATTAGTAAAAATTAGATCGAAACCCATTCTATTTAGAAGGGCCCGAAGGAAGCCCCACTCCACTCTATTATAGGCTTTCGCCATATCAGTTTTGATAGTGCACCATACTCTCTTTCCTTTATTTTTATGTTGGAGAAAATAGAAGTATTTATACACAATACCTATATTGTCGTGGATTACTCGACCCGGGACGAATGTACTTTGTTGGCAAGAAATGAGCTCATTCATAAGAGGTTTGAGACGATTAGTAATGATTTTTTAAATAATTTTATATAAAAAATTGCGTAAAGAGATTGGGTGATACTGATTTATACTTTCAGGCGTGTTTACCTTTGGAATGAGAGCGATGTCCGTTTCATTTAAAGAACTCAACATCATGCTCGTCTCGAAGAAGTTAAGGACAACATTTGCTAGATCAGAACCGACCGTATCCCAGTTTCCTTGGAAGAAAGTCCCATTGTATCCATCTGGACCTGCTGCCCGTTTAGCCCCCAATTCGAAGACTACCTGTTCTATCTCCAATGGTGATTATTAACAAGTTAGCTTTCTGTTCATATCTGTTGTTATAACGGGTCAGACCCCCCTCAAGGTTCCTCTATATGAAAACATTGTTCTGAGCTATAAATTTTCTCATAATAGCGACAGATCTCTTCCCTAATCTCCTCTTCCAACTCTATCCATTGTCCATTGCTCTTTTAAATTTTTTATATCAGTTTTTTGGCCCGGTGTTGCAATACACAATGGTGATAGAACTTTGTATTCCTATCCCTCTCTGTGAGCCATTTGTTTCTAGCTCTTTGTTGCTAGAACAACTCCTCCTCGGTCCATGCTTGATTAAGCCTTAAGATAACTTGTCTCCTAGCTTGCACATCCTCATCTGGTAGGCTACTCAACTGCTCCTTCAATGTTTTTATCTCGTCTTGTGTGTTTATAACTTCCTTTTTCCTCTAGATTTTAAGACCCCTAGATGTTTTGCACAACTTGGATTTGAGCACAGCCATATCTCCTCCTCTATGTATACCCCACAACTTCTTTATAGTCTCCTTGTAGGTTGGGTAAAGCAACCATTTGTCCTCAAATCTAAAGCTACATGTATATGTCCCAGCCTTCCAATCAATCTCTATTATTAGAGGAGAATGATCTGACCCAATTCTCATGCCATGTGTAATACACATTCCCGAGAAGGATGCTCGCCATTCTGGTGAATATAATCCCCTGTCTGGTCTTTCCAGAACTGTGAATGGATCCTCACGATTGTTGGACCATGTAAACTTCGGTCCTGCAAAACCACAGTCCTGCAGTTTAGAGGAGAATATCATATGTTGGAAGCTCTGGATGCAACGACGATCTGTTGGACCCCCTCCCCATTTCTCATCCTGATTGGCTATAGCATTGAAGTCCCCACAAACTAACCATGAGTCCTTGATCTATCCCCCCATTTCTGATAGTATATGCCATTGGGGCTGCCTTTGCCAGAAGTCACAAAATTCGTACACAAAAGTAACTTCTGCCTCTTTGAGACGGACATCCATAATATTCAATCTGGCTGATATTACTTCCACTATGTCCCTTTTTCACTAAAGAGCCATGCCTCCCCCTCGTTCTTTTGGGTTCACATATTCACCATACTGATAAGTGAGTTGCTTTTGAATCCTATCAACTTTCTTGAAACTATTTTTTGTCTCCATTAGGAAGATCATATCTGGCTTATTCTTCCTAATGAGGTCCTTTAAATGTCGAATTGTCATATCAGACCACAAACCTTGATAGTTCCAAACAATGAGCCTCATTTAGATCGTGTGGCTGATTCTTGCTAGCTACCACAACCCTCCACTGCCAAGTTTCCAGCTTCCCTACTTTCCTTCTTAGCCATCATTCTCTTATCTACTACTCAGAAATAGGTGTTAAAATTCCCATCTCCCTTATGTCTGTACCTTATAAGAGGCTTAATCTGCCTCGTAGACCTCCTTACATCTGACCTCATTTCCTTCGAATTTGATGTTCTATCATCACTTGTGTTAATGGAGTCCTTTTTTAAAACCTCCTCACCAAACTCTTTAATACTCGATCCCTCACATCTAAGTGTTGAACCAGTTTCCCTGTAGGGAATCATGGCTCCCTGAAATGAGGTATTCTCCTCATTAGGGACTTCCACTGTATAAGGTTCAAAGTGAGTGGACCCTTCTTGTGGATCTTGTATTTCCATCATACTAATTTCTTCCATTCTTTTTATTTTATAACTATGAGTGTGTCTTGCTATTTGAGGTGAAATTCCTTGCACTAATACCCCCTCTCTACTTTCCTCTGATTTCTCTGCCTTTCTCCCCTCTACCTTCCATTACACTTCTTTTTTCAAGTGACTGGTCCCAATTTGACTGTGCTTGACTTAATTCCAACCTAGGGTGATATTTATGACTATTTAGGGTCCAAACCTTATTTCTAGTCGGAGGCGCTTTCATCCATGGACCATATAATTGCTCCTCTGATGGCTCCTCCTTGCAAAGTTTGACTAGGTGCCCCAATCTTCCACATCTAAAACAAATTGCAGGTAGCCTCTCATATTTAAAGTGGATCCATTTCTCCCCTTAAGTCGTGTCAATCCAAACTCCATATGGTATAGGTTCCTTGATATTAATTTGAACCTTGATTCTAAGAAAGCGCTCATTGTCCCGATTTGGCTCAATTACTTCAATTACATCCCCTACTGCCTTCCCTAGTTTCCATGCATTTGATGCAAGTAGTAGGATGTAAGCTAAATCATGGATGTACATCTAGAATGGCATTAATTCCCACTCAAGTAGGAAAAGGCTGTGTCCTTCCATCGTCCATGGGCTCTCTCTTAGCACTCTATCTGCATCCTTAGAGTCATCAAAGGTGAAGGAGTAAAAGTTCGCTCCATGACTCTCTATATCTACTGGCCCGATGCTCCCCCATGCCCATTGGAGCACTTCTTTCAGAGTCTCCCAACTCATTGTCCTCTCCACCACAATCCTTCCTACTAGCTTTCTCTTCTAATTGGACTGCAGGAGCAGAGTCCAGACTGAATAAAACTTCGGATCTTTTTCGAGTTCCTGGTTTCCGGCACGGTCTTGATACATCTACTTGTGTCCCTACATTCTTATATACACTAGCAAAACAACTTAATACAAAAAATGATAAGGACGTGCACCCTAGCAGCCCAGACAAGACTACGCAGATGGAGGAGTTTACCTCCGAATGCCGATTACAGAACCTGACAGCTGACCCTCTTTGTTAGTAATACTGGCTCCTAGCCTAGGATTTTGATTAAAATAAGGAAAGACAGACCAAAGTGTCTCCTTCAAACCCTAACGAAGTAGAATGAGCTAAGGAATCCACTTACAATTCAAAGGCGATTTCAATAGTTAAATGTAGCCTTTTCATGCAAGGTAATTTGTGTTGTTTTTTATGTTATTTTGTCAATACTACAATCTTCATCCTCATTTCTACTTCTTGCCATATATTCCTTCTGAACCTGCCTGAACTTGGAGCACTTATCACACTTTGGCATTAATGCTGGTAAGAGTACACCATAAGCCTTTTCATATGATCTAGTTATCAAGGTTTGATATCTTCCCTTGTGCATATAGCCTTTTTTTTCGTAGGCCCAATCATCAATGGTGGCAGAGAAGTTGGACAGACAGACAGTTCTCCATTTTCTTGATAAACAGAACAGGTGAATTTATATGACCTTCCTGACTGATGTATTATTTAGGGTTGAATACCAATCTGACTCCTTTTTTTTCCATCTGACTATTTTAGAAGGATTGGAAGCCCAATTCTTAAAAGTGACTATCATGTCTTTCCAAATCACAGATTGTGGCTAAAGTGGTCAATTGCATGCGGGCAATTGACCAGTGGTTAGCACAGACATAGATGGGGGACTGACCAATTCTAACAGTTGACTTTTGGAGAAGACCAACATGTGTTTTCCTGTCATCCTCTCTCCATGGCAGTTGATCTACTCAAATAGTAAACATTAGAGCGACATGATCTGCTTTTTACTGAGTACATCTGCATGGAGTTGATTGGTCAAAAGACCGTTGGCAGACAGCAAAATCATTATTGCTTTTTAAGCTTTTGAGCCCAGACACCCTCTCTGAAGTTGAAGTTGGTCGAGAGGACCCAAGGCAAAATAATTAGTCTTGCCAGCAAAAATGAGTCTAATGGAGGTGACAAAAGCCTGCAATGAAAACTGGTATAATTTATATTAACTTAATTAGCTAAATTCAGCCTCAAATTCAGTTTTTAGGCCCATTAATAATTTGGATAATCTTTTGTATTTAGAGAAATTTGTCAATTTTTTTTTGTATTCACACAAAAACTCCAATGATCGGATTGAATATGTTATTATTAATTGAAATTTACTCTTTTTCATACAAAATAGAATTCCTTATATTATTCCCATATTTAATAGTATAATATTTCAATAAATAAGATTTGTGATAAATATTTAATCAATATAATTATCTTCTTATTAATAATTGACATATTTTAAAATATAATAATTACTGAAAATTTGAACATAAAAAATTCACCCAAAAAACCTAAATCCAGTTGGCATAAATTTTATAATAGGGTACTAAATTTGATATATATATATATATATATATTTTAAATTAAAACAATCCATACAAAATAAATCTCACTAAGAAACTACTAAAATAAATTATCCATCTGTTACCAATTTCACCCCTATTGACTTGGTAGGTGCCGCACGGAGTGCGCAGGCAAGTAAGTGGCCACGTCAGAACGGACCCAGATGGTCGAGAAGTTGGGCACCTTCATCTCTTGTAGATGAGGTGTACATGAGGTCGCATGTTAAATGTTGCACGTTAATATTCGGTTAATGTGTCAAATATTATTATTAATAATTTCCATATTCCTTTAAATAATAGAGTAATACTTAATTAATTGATTGAAGCTGCAAATAAAAAAAATATTACTCAAGTGAAATAACAATTGATGACTTGATTGATTTAGGGGCAAAATTTAAGAACTTAGGATTTTAACCTGAAGTTTGGAATAGTTTATTCCAACAATGTGGCTGGTGGGCATCATCAGCCACCTCATTGCACCCTCATCACTGACTCGACTCTGAATCTCGTATTTTCTTGAATTATATTTAAGAGGGAAACACGTGCTAACAGAAGGAAGACCAGCACTGCAGGATCACGTGGTTATCTGCTGGGGAACTTTTTCCTTGTCGTTTGTCGTCTTCGGTGGCAATTAATTACAATGATTCATGGATTTGGTTTGTTGGAGAGATCTGCACTTGGTGCTCTCGTGCAAGTTGCATAAAGGCTTGATACAAGGAGGATTCTTGGGCAATCCTTTCATCCTGGGTAGAAAATAAACTCGAGTTCAGAGTATAAGTTAACAACTCCAAATTCCGCCACGAGCAGAACAAAGTAAATGCACAAACCATAAAGAGGAGATAAATCATAATTGTATCGACAAAGTCTCACCATTTTGGAAAAAAATCTATATATGTGCAGGACCAAACATATGAGCTGAAGTAAGCCTTCAGCTCTTACAAAGTAACAATCACAGACCATTTTCTGTTTCCTCGGACTAACAGGTCTTATCTTAGCATGCAAAGAAAATATGGGGGAGATGAAGAACAAACAACGCAGTTCCTTGTTATCTATCACAATTACATGTTCACAAAATCAATACCACAGTACTTAATGCTAATTCATGGGGAAAAATATTATATAAGTATACGGAAGCCAAGCCATCCCTTCCAAAACTGTTCGCATCTTTCCGGACAAGCTCATAGACCCTGTGAAGTCCTGATCTGCTGCTTCATCGCATCAGCTTGAAGCTGCCCAGGGGCTTCGGGCATGACTGTTGCAGCAGGAGTCTGGTACTGAGATGGTGCGGGTCCTAGATGCTGAGTGTAGTATATCTGTTGGGAATGAGCTGGGCTTGTGAAGTCATAAGCAAATGTAGCTGTCCCACCGGAAGGGGGAGGGATGGACTGAGATGGGTGCTGCACCTGAGAGTAACCAACGTACTGCTGCTGAACAAGAGGTGAGGCTGCAGAAGTTGCCATCCTGTATACGGCACCATGTGCCACTTCCGGTTTACTGCCTGGGACATTTCTGATAAGATTATAGCTTGCAGGCTGAGTGTTGATGGTGGGATTGGGGGGTGTCCGGGAGCGACCAGGGACTGCTGAATTTAGGTTTGGGTTTGTCTTAGCAGTATCACTAGAGCTGGGATGTGGGGCTTGTGCCGATAAGTTGTAGGCCTGGGATTGATTTATGGGCATATAGTATAAAGGGTACTGCTGGTCGAACTGTGGGTGATGATGAAGGTGAGACTGTTGAGGTTGATACACAGAGTAGTATGTGGTGACTGGGACGGGCCCTGCAGGATGCGGGGAAATGTAGTGGGGGGCTGCTTGAATGAAAGGTGATGCCTGCTGTTGTTGCTGCTGGGGCGTGGGTGGTTGATGCTGCAAATTTTGTTGTCTGGGGTCAACCTGAGGCTGAAATAAATATCCTGGATCCTGAATGTGTTTCTGTAGTTGTACTGCTGTATTTGGATCCAAGATATTGATGAATGGTTCCAGAGTGTTGCTAGGAACCCTGTTTGCTACCGAGGCAAGCTGCACCACTTGGTCTTGATAGATGACAGGTCTCTGAAGTGAGATGCCATTTGTTAAGCTACTCTCACTGTAAGACCAATAATATACATAAGAACAGATGTCGGTTAAGTGAAAAACTTAATAGAGATGAATCAACTAAACAAACACCATGAAAAATCAACTTATAATATATTCAGCTTCATGAAAGCACCAAAAAGGAAGTTCTACAAAATCTGCAAATATTTTACCCTACTTGTACATATGTCTTTCTTTAAAAAGAGGAAGATCTTGAGAATTTAATGCATGAGAACAAAGTAACAATTCAATTCCAAATCAATTAAGAGGATGCAAAAGGAGACATGGCAAACAGAGTTGCTATAGTCAGTGTAGACAACCCAATATATCAAGCCATTGTTAAAAAAGGAAAACCATAGAGTGGCCCAATCTCTTTACTCTAGAAGCAAAGGCCTGGATTAGCATCTGTGATAATCAGGAGCTGTCCTTCCTCATTTGATCTTTAATCCTATGGTGATGCACATTCTTTTTCTTTGCAATTTCACAAATCCCCACTTCTTGTTATACTGATCATGCCTCTACTCCCTTGAGGCCATTTAATGTGTTCCAATGTTTGGGCTATGATTTTTTGTACATAAATCAGCCACTTTGATCCAATATGTATAGAAGAAATATGTATATTATAAAAAACTGTCTGGAATGCAGATGTAAATAGGTGTTCCATCAAAGCATCAAACAACTTTAAAAGCATATCTCAATCAGCAAGCTCTCCCTCCCTCTCGATGCATTTAGCTGCATTTTAACTCCCAAGAAGAAATAAGCCATTTCCTTGCTACTTTCCATCCTTTACTTTTCACTAAACTGTAAATCAGAATTTCCCCATTCATAACTATATCAAATCATGGATCAAGCTTTTAACTCATGCCATCACTATCATCATAGTCTATGCCCATGGAATCAGCATGGATGTAGCCCAGAAAATATCACTCAACATCGCAGTTAGAATCAGAAAACATGGGATCTGAGAGATTAAATGAATTATACCTAGTGACTGGCTCTAGGGAGGGCAGATCAAGACCTCCACTTGATTTCTTCTGCGATTGTGGAGGGGCCACCCCCAATTTCTGGAACCCCAGTGGGATTCCGCGATCAGATCTCTCGTCATCAGAAACAACTCTATTAGAATAATCCGCCCCAACGCCACTGCTCACTGGAACGCCGGAGGTTGGAGCGATCACAGCCGGCTGTGGTGGAGTTGATGAAATGACGATGAATTCCTCATTCTGCTTAACACCCCTGCCACTGCCAGCTCCTACAACCATGTTCGAGAACTGATCCTCAATACCAAGCTTCGGGCCGCTGCCTTCCTCGGCTCTGACTCGAATCGATGGCAGGTTCACAATTGAGGGCGATGAAGAGGCCGATCCGAATGATGAGGTCGTCTCCAGCATCGGAGAATCAGGGACAGAGTGGATATCCTGTCCCTGCTTCACCCCCTTCTCGTCTCTCCCTGAATCGGTGCTGTTGGCCTGAGTCGTCGCTGCCATGTCATCGTCCAGACCGAGGAGGCAGTTGATCTGGGCGGGGTCGGAGAAGCCCCGATTGAGGGCATTGAGGAACCAGTCATCGGATTTCGCGGAGGAGGATTCGAGGATGGCACCGATGTTGGACTGTGAGGACTCGGGCTTGAGGGGGAAGAGGAAGATGCGGAGGCGGGAGGGCTTGAGGGCGGGGATGGAGACGGTCCGATCATGCTCGTCGATCATGTTCTCTAGGTCCTCGTCGGTGGAGACGGTGATGAGGGAGTCCAGGTCCTCGTTGGGGAGCTGGTACTTGAGGATGAAGGGGCGCCCATGGAGGAGGGTCTTGGAGAGGTGGGCCGAGAGGGCGTGGAGAGAGGTGACATGGCGCTCCACCACGACGATGCGGGTATCCCCTCCGACGTAGCACAGGGACTTGTCGTGGGGACGTGGGACGATGTGCCCGCCGTAGCTGCACATCAGCCGCAGCTTCGACGGCAGACCCTGGCGATTCCCTGCTCCGGCGGCGACGGGGTTGGGATCCCAAGCCTCTCCGGCGCGAGAGCGGGGAGAAGAGGCGGCGGAATCGGACGGTAGCGCCGTCTGCGGGGGCGGCGGTTCCATGCCTGGAGTTGGGTGCCTTCCCTCCGCCGTGGAAGAGAGAGAGAGAGGGGCAACTGCGTAGCGAGGAGAGAGGTGGAGAGTGCTTAGAGTGAGTTTGTTATGTTCTGTGGCCACTTCACACCTGGTCTCCTCTTACAGCTGTTTCGCTTTTTTTTTTGGTTTTAATTCCCTATTAAAATTAAAAAAAAATCTTAAATTAAATATTTTTCTTAAAAAAGAGCCGTAACGACCTGATGGCTTTTTGACAGCTAACCTTTGTTGATTGGATCCAGCTGGGCCCTTCTCTCTCCAGCTCTCTAATTTCTTACTTTTTTTTAATCCGCTGGAATATGGAGACTTAAATAAACATGGTACTATTTTTTAAAATGTTTTTTTTATAGTTTATAATTTAATTAATATTATATTATAAATCAATATCAAAATAATTATAATAATAATAAATTAACTTATTTTTAACTTTGATTGCTTACCAGCCTTTTTTTCCTATTTATCAATTTATTTTAATTTATAATATATCTTTATTAACTTTATCATTATTAAATATAATAATATATTTTTTTATATATCATATATTTAAATATTTGTTTTAAAATTTCCGTGCATACTATTTAAAAAGTAAAAAATACGTTAAAATATTTTAATTTGAGTTATAGAAGATACCAGTGAGCTAGCATTCACACGGGCATTGGTAATGGCAAGAATGACTGTGTAGGTCCCTTGGTCGTCACACTAGTGTTCGAGTTTATTGAAATATCGAATAAATAGGATATTTGGGATGATCCATTCAAAAGTCCAATAACATAATAGGATAAAATATTATATTTATACAAAAAAAATTAATAATATTATGATTAAGTATAATTTTATAAGAAAAAATATTTGATTTAATTATAAATAGTCAAATTTTAACTATAATGGTGTTAACTTTTACTAATTGTGGATAAAATATTATATTTCATCTTTAAAACTAATATGACATATAATAATATTTAAAAATTTAAAAATTAGAATAAACTTGAGAAAAAAGAGGGAAGATAAGCCGCCTCATGCGCGTGTTACCCTCGATCACCTCATTTTTTTTATATATAGTTTAAAAAAATTAATATTATTATATTTCACATCAATAACAAATATTAATTTTATGATGTATTAGCTTGTTGTGTCATTAAACATAATATAGTCAATAAAAATTTGATTACTTACATAATTTTCAAAAAATTTATATTATATGACAACTTTTTGAAAATTTTGAATAATAAAGTAATCTGGTAAAATATTTTATACTAATGGAGTAAATTAGATAGTTAATATAAAATCTTTCAATATAATTATAATTTGATAAAAAAATATAAAAGTATTATTTTATAGTACATAATATTTTTAAAAAATATTATATTTATATATATTAAGCCACACCATTCATTATAAAAGGCTTTACTCCCAAGCTGCAAATAATATTGTACAAATTTAAATGGTATAATTTGTAATATTGTTGATGAATGAAATTAGTGAGAAATTTTTTTAATATAATGCATCCTCTTCTTCATCATTTACTTTTTTATGGCATTAAAGTGACATTGGTTCATAAGCTCTCTAATTGATCATCATCCACCTTTGCCTAAATTATTAAGATAAGTTATTCTCTTAATGAAATTGCCCAACTCCCTTCTAACTTTTCCCATTAAATTTGATAGCTCTAATTATTATATGACTTCTTTAGTTATAACAACTTCTAAAATATGTAGATGATTCACTATCGACACCCTTAATAACTCTTCTCTATAATAACCTTCAAGTGAATGCCATTAAAGTTCTTAATCTAGAACATAAAGCATGAGATACTCGCAATAAATACCTGTCTCCATAGCTTGTCAATTATCGATTTTCAATTCCATACCCAATTTGATATCTTAGATCACTAGGGGTTAAGATTTGAAAAAATTTAGACAACCTATGGCTACCTATCTAGTCATCATCGCCTTGCTCATCGCTAGCTCTACCAAAATCGGGCAACCTAAAACTCCAACATAAATCAAGAATAAAATGTTTGCAAGATTATGGTTAGATTGTGAACCTATTACATTGGCACTTCAACCTCACTAGATTCCATGACCATCAATGCCATCAAGTCCCTTCTTCTAGCATATGATACTCGTCGGAATTTCCTCTACAGCTCTGCCTCCACTAATGCACCAATCTCATCTCCTCGATGGAGCTCAACCCACTCTTCAGCCATTAGTAGCAACCTCTCACCAACGTGGCCTCCTTCCACTGCCTCATTGTACTCGCACTCCATCATCATCGACAATCTCACTAAATCACCATGGGAACCCTAATTTCGTAGGGAATGAGCATCACCTCTCCTCGGAAAGACTGATTGGTGCAACACACCATTTTGGCAGCTTTAGGGGATATGTGTCATGCCCCGACATGAACTACAGGTCGGATCATGGTAACAATTGCCACATGCTCTCGATGCTACAGTAGTGGGTATCTCACTACAGTATAACCGAAATGCCAAAAAGCTCAAATTAAGTACAACATTTTCTCCAAAGTTCACTAAAAATTTGAACATTTTTATAAAATAACTTTTCAGATTGCACAATGGATAATAATGGACCATAAATAAACTCTTAGTGAGTGAGTAGCTACCTTAGACCACCTATTAATAACCCAAATACCTTATCTCAGGTTTTCTTCTCCGTAAGAGTCCTCTTCCCTTGCACTCCACTAATTTTTATGTTCATGAAATGTGTTAGGTGGGAGGGGGAGAGGTGAGCACTGCTTAGTAAGTGTGAGTATCGATCATCGATTCGTTCATGGCTTAATGTTGTTTCTACTAAAAATGGCTATCATAGTGTTTTCTTCATATTCTTTCCTTTCTATTCCTAGTTCTCCTTTAAAAATTACTTTAGGATTCGTACCTCACTATTGGTATCTTTCAAAAGCCATTATATATGGTGGCTCCTTTTATAACTCATCATTCGTGCACTAGAATGGATTATACTTATCACACCCTGACCCGGTTTGGTCATATCCCTGTGAGCCATTCGTCACTCCATTTGGTTTATGAAGAGTTTTACCCTTTTCTAAACTGTGAGGAGTTAGATGTCCATTTTCCTGTTTTTCCTAAAATAACATTATACAAAACTGAACATATTAAATATTACATACCTGTCTTAAGGTTCGACTACAAAAAAGTCTTTAAGGTTGGTTTCCCCTAGTTACCTGAAAAGGGGTAAAAGGAGGGAGTGAGTTCTACAACTTAGTGAATGAGTGTTGGGAGTGAGTTTTCATAAACAAACCAGCTTTAAACAAGTGTGCCAAAATTCTTATTTCCTTTAAGAATGATCTTTTCTCAAATTTCTAGTTTTTCAAAACCTTTTTCCTCATTTCCACACTAAAGTGTGTTTAACAGTCAACACATGACCTTCATCAGGAAAGGATCACACATTCGCAGGTGCAGCCCATCCACTGCACCCACTTGTGGCTCAAAGCGTCTTTACCTGCCACCAAGATAGATGCCTGTCCACTTCTACCCTAGGTCTGAGTGGATGTTCGCGACATGCGACCCTCAGACTCGAAAGAAACTCCATGTTTGTATGAGGATAAAAACCTCATCCCGACCCCACCTCGATCACATGCGCAAGAAGCTATGCCGAGCTCTCTGACTGCTGGTATGACAAACTGCCCTTATCTCCACCATGTTGTTCAGTAGCCCTTAGGACACATCAATATCTCTCTTGGGCATCTTGATTGTCCTGTACCTCAAGTGCATGCACAAACAACAGTATTCACATAGCCATTTATCTTTGGTGCCACTGGTCCAATGACCCCGACCTTTAACCTGACCTGTAGCTATTTTTTTAGGCCGATTTGTCGACCTAACCCTGATGCACTGCCGCTAATCCATCGAGTATGTCAGTCATGTCTTGGTACTATGGAGAAATCACATAACCATTTCATTATGAGTTTTCATGGCTTTCATATCTCATGTTTGTTTACGAGCTCCTACTTGTGCCCACTGGCCTTGGGCCAACTGTACGTGATATTCCAAAACCAGGCATTTAGCCCCACAAGTTCAAAAACTGAGGCATTTGGCCTATCTAAGCTAATCTAGCTCCAGTAAAGAAGGTCTCCCAAAGAGTTTAAGCATTGGCACACAGTCAAGGGAGAACACTTCTAACAAAAATATAATTTTCACTTCATCACAGCAACCGGGTGTGATGATACCTCTGCTTACAACTGGCAAGCGAGTTTCTCCTTCCTTCAAGGAAGTCCATCATACCAACCAGGTATGATTTCCTCTACTTACAACCGGTAAGTAGGTTTTAACTTTGTTTACCCATCACCCCAACCAGCTATGATATCAAAATTCCACTTATAAGTGGTTTTTCATTTCTAAAATGCTCACCATCCCAACTGAGTATGATGTGAATAAGCCCACTCACTCGCTAATTGTGACGTGTTCATCCTTGGTTAGTTTTTCAAGTCGACGCGAGCTTTCTCTTGTTGGCGTTCTGATCACACTTGTCCCTACACGATTTGGGTAGCATTTTCATTTAATGTTTGACATAAAAGCATAGGCTTACAAATTATCGATAAATTGCATTTAGGTCACTAGAGTTTATTTTTTTTCTTAACTTTAGGTCCCCAATACCAACTTTTGCCCAATTTGAGTCCCATAATTCTAAAAAATTTTCTTTGAGTCCTCATTTTACTAAAAATTGCATAAGGGGCTTAAGTTTTCCAAATTTCTAATTTGGTCCCTAACTTTTCAAAAATTACTATTTTGCCCCCTACTTTCCAAAAATGGCAATTTGGCCCCAATTATTCTAAAAATTGGCCAATTGGTCCTCCAACATCATTTTCATGCCCAATTGGCCCCCAATTTTGGGGAA
Source organism: Trapa bicornis (assembly GCA_030064425.1). Lineage (NCBI taxonomy): Eukaryota > Viridiplantae > Streptophyta > Magnoliopsida > Myrtales > Lythraceae > Trapa > Trapa bicornis. Next base: position 18,778,017 of record CM057754.1, read on the forward strand.
TTGCAAAATTGTCCCTCAATTTTACAAAATCCCCAAATTTCCCCCTTTCAAACTGGCCGAATTTGATTTCTTCAAATTGACCATTCAATCGGGGTTAATTGCTTCAATTGGAGGTGTAAATTAGTTCCTACACTTCCATATGATTCAATGGAGCTTTGAATTGCAAGAATTGAGGCCGAAACGAGCTCAAACAGAGGAAGGTAGCTCTCTTCCTAATTTACACCTCCAATTGACCCCGAGCTCTCTAACTGGGAAGGTAGTTCTCTTCGTGAAGTACCTTCTAGGATCAAAATATCCTACAATTGACCCCGAATCAAGGGTGAATTTTGTCAGCAAAATTTCGCAATTTCTTTCTCTAACTCTAACCTGCAACGATTGAGAAGAGCCGAATTGGATTACCTTTTATCTCAGTTGAGGTCATATGAGGTCCATGGGAGTGTTAGGAGGGCTTGGTTTGGCTGGAGTCGGGCTGAATTTGGCTGATTTCAGCTCGGCCAAAACAAGGCAGCTTCAGTCCTTCAGAGCTGCTTCACTATTTAATTCTGTAAGTGATTCTCCGATGGTCCTCAGATCAAATAAATGTTGTAATCAGGTAGCTGACTTCCCCCGGAGTCTAAAGAACCCGACCTCACCTTCTCAAGTTAAGAAAACTGCCTAAGTAATAGCTCTACTTCGAGCTTCACCAAAAAATGGAGCAGCTGAGAGAGAATGGAGATTTCAGGTGTGAGGAGGATGAATGGAGAGTAGGTCTGTAAACCCCGTCCTTTAGTAATGAGAAAAACCGGGAAAGAACCGGTCAATGAGATCTTTAAACCGAATTGGTCTGCAAGCCTAACTATTAGGGGACGAGCAAATTAAAAAATTTCTTACTTTCATGTGACTAAAAAATATTCATAAATTTGGGAAAAGAACACTAGGATGATATGAGGAAGAAAGACCAAAGCAGTTCAGGAGAATCGGGTCCAAATTAGATAGAATCACTTTATGAACCAAGTTGGTTCATGAACCGGAACCGATAGAGAACAGGAAAATTAGAGAAATTCAACTCACTTGTGCCCCAAAGAAATTTATAAACTGTGGGAAGGAACCTTAGAACAAAGTGGGAGATAAAAACTAGATCGGTTCGGGTGAACTGGACCCGAACCGGATTGAACCAGTTTAAGGACCAAATCGGTTTATGAACCAGAATTTGATAAAGAGATGGTAAAACAGGAATTTTATGGACCTTAAGTGACCCAAGGAGTCACAAAAGACATGGAAATGGACTTGTGAAGGAATTGGGGATGAAAACCAAACCGGTTCGGACTAGTTTGAATCACTATTAAACTGAATCCTAAATTTATTTTTCTAAGTGGCTTAAATAATTTAAATTGGAGATTTGAGGCCACCATTGGATAAAGAATGAATTTAGATAAACTTAGAAAATTTTAGATTTGAAAAACTCGGACGAATGAGGGGTGAACCGGTCGGTTTAAGCTTTGAACCCGGTTCGGACCGGTCTGGTTCGGTTCGGAACAGTGTCATCTTCTTCCTCAGGATGACAACACTGCTCACGCACCGGGAAACTGAAGAAACACCGGCGAAGAAGAAATGCCTCCTTTTGGTACATTTCAGGTCATCAATTCCTGTCATAACGGTGCCAAACGGATGGCCAACGGGTTCCCGAGCTCCCTATATAAAGAACCCCTCTCCATTCGTCCTCTCCACACTTGAAAAGCTCACTATCTCTCAGTTGCTTAGTTTTCCGACGAAGCTTGAACCAGAGCTCCGATATAGGATCAATTCTGAGCCAAAGAAGGTGAGGTCATGTTCATTAGAACCGGGGAGAAGTCAGCTACATGGTGGTGGCATCCATTCGTCCCGAGAGTCGCCGGAGAAGCGCCGATGATCAAACAATGAAGCAGCTCCGGCGGACTGAAGCTACCCTGTTTCGGCCAATTTGAGCCCTCCTCAGGCCAAACCAAGCTCTCCCAACATCTCCTCAGCCCTTCCATGGCTGAATTAGGACCGAAAGGTAAACTAATTCGGCTCCTCTTTACAATTTCAGATCGTTATTAGAGAGAGAGTCGACCGAATTTCGATGAAGAAATTCTAATCTAATTTGACATCAATTGATGTCATTCTTGATCCTAGGAAGAACCTCTGGTGGAGAGCTACCTGCCCAGATAGAGAGCTCCGACCGTCGCGCCCTCACAAGTGAGAAATCGAAGCTCTCTCTCTACAGTCTATTTTCCGGCGAAGCTCCGTTTGAGCTCATTCCGACATTAAAATCTGTGATTGAAAGTTCCTTAGAATCATATGAACATGTAGGAACTCAATTTCAACTCCAATTTCAACAATTTTAGGTGTTTGATTGGTCAATTTGATGAAATCAAATTCGACAACGTTGAAGAGTTGAAATTGGGAAAAAATTGGGGATTTTAAAAAATTCGAAGGACCAAAATGTAATTTTTTAAAATTGAGGGTCAATTGGTCATGATAAGAATATTAGAGGGCCAATTGAGAAATTTTAGAATTTTTGGAGCAAAATTTACCATTTTTCTAAAGAAGGGGCAAAATGGTAATTTTGGAAAAATTGAAGGATCAAATTGAAAATTTGTGAAATTAAACCCCTTTTTGTGAAATCAAATGATTTGAGGTCCTAAGATAAATTTTAAAAGTTTCGGGACTCGAATTTAGGAAAAACCCGGCAATAGCGACTTAAAGTTAAAGAAAAATAACTTTAGGGATCTAATTGCAAATATATGTAAAGTTGTGTTATTCTCATTCATTTGGAACGAATGAGGGCTATTAGGCCAAAGAATAATGAACAATTATATTCATTTCATGTAGGAGAACGAGACATCGGGAATGCCAATCGAGGTCCAGTTTGCTAAGGACGCAACCCAACTAAGTGAAATTTCACTGCACTATCGGGTGAGTGAGATTATATATCATACATGGTTAGGGATGATAAGTACCTTGGTATAAAAGCCTACTGTTTAGTGGTATTTTAATCATCACCACTTAGAGAGAGTGATGTGAAAAATTATGCAGAAAAACTACTTACCGATTGTAAGTAGATCATACCCAGTTGGTATATTGAGACTTCCTCGAATGAAGTTGAAAACCCGTTCATCGGTTATGAACAGAGATATCCTTATACTGGTCGGTATAATGGACAGTAAAAACCTATTTTGTCGAAAGTGTTCTCCCCTAATTGTGTGCCAATGCTTAAACTATTTGGGAAACTTTTTCGACGGGAGCTCAAATAGCTCTTATAGGCCGAGGGCCTTGGTTTTGGAACCTAAGGGCTAATATGCCCTATTTTTGAAAAACTCGAATAGTGGGCCATAGGCCAATGGACACGAGCAGGAGCTCGTAAAAGAACATGATATATATATATATATATATGTGTGTGTGTGTGTGTGTGTGTGCGCCATTAAAACTTAATAAGTGAATTGTTTGGTAATGGTACCAAGGCAAGTCCGACATACTCAGTTAACTAGTAGTAGTGCGACATGACCGGTCTCCGGACCAGTAAAGACAAACAGCTACAGGTTGAGTTGAAGGTCAAGACCGTTGGGACAAATGGCACCACATATTACATGGTAATTTAAGAAAAATTTGTTTGTGCATGCACCATGAGTACGGGATCATCAAGATGCCCATAAGGGGTAGTGATGTGTCCTAAGGGCACTGGACGACCCGGTGAGTATAAGGGCAGATCGTCGTTCCAGGTGTCTGTGCGAAATTTGGAGTAGCACCAAGCGCATGAGATTGGGGTGGGGATGGGATGAGGTCTCTGTCCTCATATGGACATGAAGAAGCGATTTTGGGATTGAGGGTCGGATGTCGTGTACATCCACTCATTCCGAGGGTAGAAGTGGTCGTGCTTCTATCCCGGTGGCTGGAAAAGTCACTCCGAAGCCACTAGCAGGTTCAGTAGTGATACTGACTTGTGAATGTGTTTAACCTTCATGATGAAGGATGTGTGTTGGGTGATGACACACTGGTAACTAAGAAATAATGGAAAAACCCGAATTTTTAAATGAATGGATTTTTTAAAAGAAAGGAGTTTGGCACACTCCATATAAATATTTTTTGAAAGTCAAAAGATTTGAATCCCATTCACTGAGTAGTTGTACTCACCCCCTCCCTTATACCCTTTCAGGAAGTCCTGTAAAGCCGAACCTTAAAAGTCTTGTGCAATTAAATGCATGCAAGACATGTACGATTAATTTAAATTACTATGCAGTTTTGATTTATGATATTCCTGAAAAAAGGTGCAGGTCTAAAGAACGCCTTACTCTTTACAGTTTATAATATAAGGGGAAATCCTTTAGTAAATTGGGAGAGTGGCGGGTTGATCACGGGGATTTGACCAAACCGGGTCGGGGTGTGACAAGGTCTTTATATAGGGAGCTCGGGGACTCTCTTCCTGACCGTTTCACATCTTGATCAAGCTTATCCTCACCCTGGAATGGCCTGAACGAAGACGATTTGTCTTCGTTGGTGCTGTTCGTTCATGCATTGAATGAATAGTTTCGTCATACGAAGGAAGAAGATAACACTATTCAGAACCGGACTAGACTGGTTCGACTAGGTTCAATGTTTAAACCGACCGGTTTAGGCTCGATTCGACCAATTTTCTCAAAATTAAAAATTTCTAAATTCATCTAAATTCATTCTCTATCTAATGATGCTTCAATTCCCTAATTTGAATATTTTAATCTACCTAGAAAAATGAATTTAGCAACGGGTTCAATGATGGTTCAAACTGGTTAAAATTGGTTCAATTCGGTTCTGGTTCAGTTAACCTGAACCGGTCTGATTTTCTCTTCCAATTTATCCCAAGGTTCCTTTCCGAGGTTTCTATGACTCTTTGGGCCACTCGGGATTTGAAAATTTCTCAATTTACCCTTTCCTTCTCGATTGGGGTTCGTTAACCGGTTCAATTTTTTATTTTGAAATGATGGGTTCTTTTCCTGGTTTTCTTATTTATAAAAGGATGGGGTTTACAACTCTCATATCATAACACATAATGTTGGATGGGAACTTCATCCGAACCAACAATTAGATGGTAGATAGGAATGACATCCAAGCCAATGTTCCCTTGCACCTAATGGGTACACCCTTTGGAAGATGGACGGGAACAACATCTAAACCAAATGTTCAGGATCATTGGATGAGAACAACATCCGAACCAAAGCCCCCTTCCAATGTGTGGGTACATTATATGGAAGATGAATGGGAATAACATACGAACCAAATGCTCGAGATCATTGGGTGGGAACAAAATTTGAACCAAATCTCCCATCCATTGTGTGGGTACATCATATGGACGATGGACGAGAAGAACATCCGAACCAAATGGCCGTGATTATTGGATGAGAACAACATCCGAACCAACTCTCCCTTACACAATCAATCGAGTATTGAGGATGACATTCTACCTGGTCATCCCTACTTAGTTAATGTTTGTGATTTGCCATTAATCACCCAAAAATCATTCCTGTATAATTTACTAGGGTGATGCTACTCTTTAAAAATGCATACTCTCGACATTTAGTTTAAAATTCTTAGGTCCTTGCCCTTTTTTAAAAACTTTTGGTTATACCCTCCTTTTTCATAATAATGGGTTTCAACCCTTTCATAATTAGTGAGTCTTATCCCCTTTCATTAACCACTGGTCCTAGCCCCTTTTATTAATAGTGTGTCTTAGCCACCTTTTCATAAATAGTGGTTCTTACCCCTTAACAGTTGGGTCTTAGTCACTTCCACAAATAGTGGATCTCAACCCCTTTCATAACAGTGGGTCTTGGCCCATTTTTGAATAGTGGATCTTAACTTCTTTTATAAATAATAAGTCTCTCCCATTTCATAAATGGTGGGCCTTATCTCCATTTCATAAATAGTGGGTCTTAACTCAATTTCATAAACCATGGGCCTTATCTCCTTTTATAAATAATGGGTCGTAGCCCCTTTCAAAAATAATATGCATTAGCCTAATTCCATAAACCATAGGTCTTAACCCTTTGGATCACCCTCCATAGTTCAAAATGAACTATTTGACACCCCTTTGGCCATAAATAACCATTTTGCCCCTATTTGAGTAAAATTACCATTTTGTCCCTCCTTTATAGAAATTATAGTTTTGCCCCTGAACTCCCAAAAAATGGCTTTGAACAACTCTATTTATCTTAAAATCATCCTTAAGCCCCTTAGACTACTCTTAGGGACATTTCCACAAATTGGTTCCCAAACTTCCTAAAATTGCATTTTAGTCCTTAAACTTTCGAAATTGAATCAAATGAGCTTCTAAATTCACAATCTACCCCAAATAATCTCATCATACTCCTAATGGCTCATGGGAGGAGTTGGGAGCCTTACCCTAGCCAACCATGACCGAATTTGGCCATTTTCCAAAAGTGGCCGAAACATAGTTACTAAGGGAGTTGTAAGAAATTATTATCAGTGGTGGTTGGAGAGGTGAGTAGAGCTTAGGCGTTTTGTAGCCAATGTGCAGTTGAAACTTTCTATGGTGGTGGCTAGCCAAGTGGTTGCCCGAGTTGGGAGAATTTGGCCATCAAGTAGCCACGATTGGGCTGAACTCGATAGACCCACCAATGGAAATTTGCTCTTACTGATCGATTTCTCACTTGTCGGAGGCCAACCTTGGTCATGGAGGGGTAGAGGGAAGACAAGTGGTCACTTTGGCACCGACGACCACTAGAGTGGTGGCCAGATGATGAAGAATTTGGCTCCAAAAGGGGCATCAACTGTAAACCTCGCATGAGCCATTGGAAATTTACAAACCGAGTAAGAAAACCAAGCTGGTTTACAAACCCGATCATATGGGAACAAGCAATTTGGAAATTTACAACTTCCGGGTGATCCAAAGGGTTCATTAAACCTTATAAAAGAAACTTAAGACAAAATAGAAGAGAAAAACCAAATTGGTTCAAGTGAACGATATCCCATAGTTTCGACTTGAACATTTTTCTTAACCTCGGAAGGAGAGGTCGGACTCTTTAGAACCGAGGAGAAGACAACTATCTAATAGCAAACTCCAGTCAATCCGAGAAGCGCTGGAGAAGCGCCGGCATGATAGAACATTGAAGCATTTCCGGCGGACCGAAGCTGCCCTATTTCGACCAAGCTGAAATTGGCCATTTTGAGCCCTCCTCAGACCAAACCAAGCCCTCCCAACACTTCCTTAGCCCTCCCACGGCCGAATTAGGACTAAAAGGTAAGCCAATTCGGCTACTCTCTGCAATTTTCGGTTGGTGCTAGAGAGAGAACTAACAGAATTTCAATGATAAAATTCTAACTCAATTTGGCATCAATTGATGCGATTCTTGATTCTAGGATTAACCTCATGATGAGAGCTATATGCCCAAATTGAAAGCTTGGACCGCCGTGCACTCTCCAGTGAGTAATGGAAGCTTTCTCTCTCTATAGTCCATTTTCCGGCGAAGCTCCGTTTGAGCTCGTTTCGGCGTCAAAACTTACGATTGAAAGTGTTATTGAATCGTAAGAAGATGGAGGAACTCAATTTCAACTTCAATTTCAACAATTAGATGTGTTTGATCGGTCAATTTGATGAAATGAAATTCGGCTATGGTAAGGAGTTGAAATTGGGGAGGAGGGAGGGGGGAGGGGGGAAATTGTGGATTTTCAAAATTCAAAGGACCAAAATGCAATTTTATAAAATTGAGGGTCAATTGGGCATGAAAATAATGTTGGAGAACAAATTGAGGAATTTTGGAATTTTTGGGGCAAAACTTAACATTTTTGTAAAGGAAGGGCAAAATGGTAATTTTGGAAAAAATTGGGGTACCAAATTGAAAATTTGGGAAATTAAACCCCCTTTTGGTGAAATTGAATAAATTGAGGTCCCAAGATAAATTTTAAAAGTTACGGGACTCAATTTGAGGAAAAATCGACATTAGGGACTTGAAGTTAAAGAGAAATAACTTTAGGGACCTAATAGCAAATAATAAAAAGTTTGGGTTTTCTCATTCTTGGAAATGAATGAAGGTTGTTATGCCGAGTAATAATGAACAAGGATGTTCATATCGTGTAGCAACGCGAAATACTGGGAACGCCAGCATGGACGAGCTCGCGTGAATACAAAGAATCAGTCTAGTAGAATTCACTGTGTTAACGGGTGAGTGGGTTTACTAATATCATACCCGGTTGGGATGATGAGCACAAATTAAAGATAAAAACCACTTATCGATTGTGGGTGAAAATTTTATATCATACCCGATAGGGGATGATAAGTACCTCGGTATAAAAACCCACTATTTAGTGGAATTTTAATCATCACAACTTAGGGAAAGTGATGTAAAAACCATGCAGAAAAACTACTTACCGGTTGTAATAGATCATACCTAGTTGGTATGATGAGATTTCCTTTAAGGAAGTTGAAAACCCGTTCATCGGTTATGAACAGAGATGTCCTTATACCGGTCGGTATAATGGACAGTGTGTAAACCCCGCACTTTTAAGTTAAGGAAAATCGGGAAAAGAACCGGTCAAACCGAATAAGAAAACCGAGCTGGTTTACATTTGGGAACAAGCAATATAGAAATTTACGACTTTCGGGTGATCCAAAAGGTTCATTAAATCTTGGAAAAGAAACTTAAGATAAATTTAAAAAATAAAAACCAATTTAGTTCGAGTGTACTAGAGTATATAAGAACTTTAAAGTTAAGCGTGCTTGCTTGTGAGAATGGGTGACCTTCGGTCAAAAATTTTTATGAATTAAATTAATACCAATAATTTATGGCAATATTAATACTAGTAATAAATCTCTCTCATTTAATACACGATTTTACACCTATATAAAGAGGTCATCCCCATTCATTCTCCTCACACCCGAACACTTCTCTCTCTCTATCTCTCTTTACTTCTCCATTTCTCGGTGAAGCTCGAACTAGAGCTTCGACTTGAATATTTTTCTTAACCTTAGAAGGAGAGGTCGGGCTCTTTAGAACTGGGGAGAAGACAACTATATGATAGCAAGCTCTAGTCAATCCGAGAATCATTGGAGAAGCGCCGGCATGATGGAACAATGAAGCAGCTCCGGCGGACCAAAGCTGCCCTATTTCGGCCAAGCTAAAATTGACTATTTCGAGCTCTCCTCAGACCAAAACAAGCCCTCCCAACACTCCCTTAGCTCTCCCACGGCCGAATTAGGACTGAAAGGTAAGCTAATTCGGCTTTCCTCTGCAATTTCCAGTCGGTGTTGGAAAGAGAACCAACCGAATTTCAATAATGAAATTCTAACTCAATTCAACATCAATTGATGCGATTCTTGATTCTAGGATGATCCTCAAGATGAGAGCTATCTGTCCAGATCAAAAGCTCGGACTACCGTGCCTTCACCAGTGAGTAATCGAAGCTTTCTTTCTCTATAGTTCATTTTCAGGCGAAGCTCCGTTTGAGCTCGTCCTAGCATTAAAACTTGCGATTCACATCTCTAAAGAATCGTATGAACATGTAAAAACTCAATTTCAACAATTGGAAAAGTTTGATGGGTCAATTTGATTAAATCGAATTCGGCCGTGTTAAGAAGTTGGAATTGGGGGAAAACTGGGGATTTTTTAAATTCAAAGGACCAAAATGAAATTTTATAAAATTGAGGGTCAATTGGGCATGGAAATAATGTTAAAGTACCAATTGAGGAATTTTGAAATTTTTGGGGCAAAATTTACCATTTTTGTAAAGGAAGGGCAAAATGGTAATTTTGGAAAAGTTGGGGGACCAAATCGAAAATTTGGGAAATCAAACCCCTTTTAGTGAAATGGAATAAATTGAGGTCCTATGATAAATTTTAGAAGTTTCGGGACTCAATTTGAGGAAAAACTGACATTTGGGACTTAAAGTTAAAGAGAAATAACTTTAGGGACCTAATTGTAAATAACTTAAAAGTAGACCTTTAAAAATCTATTCACTGAGTAGTCGTACTCACCCCCTCCTCATACGGACATGAAGAAGTGATTTCAGGATTGTGGGTCGGATGTCGCGTATATCCACTCATTCCCAGGATAGAAGTGGTCGTAGTTCTATCTGGGTGGCAGGAAAAGTCGCTCTGAAGCCACTAGCGGGTTCAGTAGTAATACTGACTTGTGAATGTGTATAACCTTCATGATGAAGGATGTGTGTTGGGTGATGATACACCGGTACCTAAGAAATAATGGACAAACCCGAATTTTTAAATGAAGGGATTTTCGAAAAGAAAGGAGTCTAGCACACTCAATATAAATATTTTTCTTGAAAGTCAAAAGATTTGAATCCCATTTACTGAGTAGTTGTACTCACCCCCTCCATTATACCCCTTTCAGGAAGTCCCAGAAAGCCGAACCTTAAATGACTTGAGCAATTAAATGCTTGCAAGATAAGTACGATTAATTTAAATTACTATGCAATTTTGATTTATGATATTCTTGGAAAAAGGTGCATGTCTAAGGAACGCCTTACTTTTTATGGTTTATAATATAAGGGGAAACCCTTTAGTAAATCGTGAGAGTGACAGGTTGATCACGGGGATCCGACCTGTAAACCCCGCACATTTGAGTTAAGGAAAACCGGGAAAAGAACCGGTCAAACTGAATAAGAAAACCAAACCGGTTTACATTTGGGAATAAGCAATATCGAAATTTACAAATTTCGGGTGATCCAAAGGGTTCATTAAACATTGGAAAATAAACTTAAAATAAAATAGAAAATAAAAACTAAATTGGGTCAGGTGAACTAGATTCTATAAGAACTTCAAATTTAAGCGTGCTTACCTAAGAGTAGTGTGAGGATGGGTGACCTCCTAAGAAGTGTGATTTTTTTGTAACCTGAAATTTCGGTTAAAAATTTTTATGCGAACGTACTTATTATAAATAGCCATAAATTAATATATATTTAATTATTGAAATTAATACCTAAATTAAATTATTGGAATTAATATAAATAATTAAATACCGAAATTAAATTATTGTAATTAATACCGAAATTAAATTATTGGAATTAATACCAATAATTTATGGCAATATTAATACTAGTAATAAATCTCACCCATTTAATACAAGGGTTTTACGACTATATAAAGAGGTCATCCCCATTCAATTCTCCTCACACCTGAACACCTCTCTCTCTCTCACTACTGCTCCATTTCCCGGTAAAGCTCGAACCAGAGCTTCGACTCCAACAAAGGTCGGGCTCTTTAGAACCGGGGAGAAGATAGCTACCTGATAGCAAACTCCAGTAAATACGAGAATCGTTGGAGAAGCGCCGACGTGATAGAATAGTGAAGCAACTCCGGCGGACCGAAGCTGCCCTATTTCGGCCAAGCTGAAATCAGCCATTTCAAGCCCTGCTCAGGCCAATCCAAGCCCTCCCAACACTTCCTCAGCCTTTCCACGGCCGAATTAGGACCGAAAGGTAAGCCAATTCGGCTCCCCTTTATAATTTTCGATTGGTGCTAGAGAGATAGTCGACCGAATTTCAATGACGAAATTCTAATCCAATTCCGCATCAATTGATGCGATTCTTGATTCTAGGATGAACCTCAGGATGAGAGCTATCTGTCCAGATCGAAAGCTCGAACCGTCGTGCCTTCACCGGTGAGTAATCAAAGCTTTCTCTCTCTATAGTTCATTTTCTGACGAAGCTCCGTTTGAGCTTGTCCTGGCATTAAAACTTGCGATTCACATTTCTGAAGAATCGTATGAACATGTAGAAACTCAATTTCAACAATTAGAAACTTTTGATGGGTCAATTTGATGAAATAAAATTCAGCTGTGTTAAGAAGTTGGAATTGAGGGGAAATTGGGGATTTTTGAAATTCAAAGGACCAAAATGAAATTTTATGAAATTGAGGGTCAATTGGGCATGAAAATAATGTTAGAGGACCAATTGAGAAATTTTGAAATTTTTGGGGCAAAAATTACCATTTTTGTAAAGGAAGGGCAAAATGGTAATTTTGGAAAAGTTGGAGGACCAAATTGGAAATTTGGGAAATTAAACCCCTTTTTGTGAAATGGAATAAATTGAGATCCCACGATAAATTTTAAAAGTTACGGGACTTAATTTGAGGAAAAACCGACATTAGGGACTTAAAGAGAAATAACTTTAGGGACCTAATTGCAAATAACTAAAAGTTTGAGTTTTCTCATTCATTAATGAATGAAGGCTGTTATGCCGAGTAATAATGAACAAGGTTGTTCATATCGTGTAGGAACGTTAAATACTGGGAACGTCAGCAAGGACAAGCTCGCATGAATACAAAGAACCAGTCTAGTGGAATTCACGGCATTAACGGGTGAGTGGATTATTCACATCATACCCAGTTGGGATGATGAGCACAGTTTAAAATTAAAAACCACTTACCGATTGTGAGTGGGTTTACTAACATCATAACCGGTTGGATGATGAGCACAACTTAAAGATAAAAATCACTTACCGGTTGTGAGTGGAAATTTTATATCATACCCGGTAGGGGATGATAAGTACCTCGGTATAAAAACCCACTGTTTAGTGGTATTTTAATCATCACCACTTAGAGAAAGTGATGTGAAAATTATGCAAAAAAAAAAAAAACTACTTACCGGTTGTAAGTAGATCATACCCGATTGGTATGATGAGACTTCCTCGAAGGAAGTTGAAAACCCATTCATCGGTTATGAACGGAGATGTCCTTATACCGGTTGGTATGATGGATAGTGAAAACCTATTTTGTCGGAAGTGTTCTCCCCTGACTGTGTGCTAATGCTTAAACTATTTGGGAGACCTTCTCGACGGGAGCTCAAATAGCTCTGATAGGCTAGGGGCCTCGGTTTTGGAACTTGGGGGCTAAATGCCCGATTTTGAAAATCTCGTACAGTGGGCCCAAGGCCAGTTGGCACGAGCAGGAGCTTGTAAACGAACATGATATATGTGCCATAAAACTTAATAAGTGAATTGTTTGGCCATGGTACCAAGATAGGATCGACATGCTCAATCAACTAGCGGCAGTGCGACATGAAAGGTCGACGGACTAGTCAAGACAAACAACTGCGGGTTGAGTTGAGAGTCGGGGCCGTTGGACTAGTGACACCACATATTACATGGAAATATAAGAAAACATTGTTTGTGCATGCACTGTGAGTACGGGGTCATCAAGACGCCCATTAGGGGTAGTGATGCGTCCTAAGGGCACTGGACGACATGGTGGCTATAAGGGTAGTTGGTCGTTCCAAGTGTCTGTGCGAAATCTAGAGTAGCACCAAGCGCATGAAACCAGGGTGGGGACAGGATGAGGTCTCTGTCCTCATACGGAAACGAAGAAGTGATTTCGGGATTGTGGGTCGGATGTCACGTACATCCACTCATTCCCAGGGTAGAAGTGGTCGTACTTCTATCCGGGTGGCAGGAAAAGTCGCTCCGAAGCCACTAGTGGGTTCAGTAGTGATACTGACTTGCGAATGTGTATAACCTTCATGATGAAGGATGTGTGTTGGGTTATGACACACCGTGGTAACTAAGAAATAATGGAAAAAACCTGAATTTTTAAATGAAGGGATTTTTTAAAACAAAGGGGTCTGGCACACTCCATATAAACATTTTTCTTAAAAGTTAAAAGCTTTTAAAAACCCATTCACTGAGTAGTCGTACTCACCCCCTCCCTTAAATCCCTTTCAAGAAATCCCGGAAAGTCTCCCCTTAAAGACCGTCAACTAAGATGCTTGTAAGACAGGTATGTAAAGTTTTAAATTTCATGCAGTTTTGATTATGCTATTCCAGGAAAAAGGTGCAGGTTAAAGGACGCATTACTCTTTACGATTTACAATTAGGGGAAACCCTTTAATAAATCGGGAGAGTGGTGGGTTGATCACGGGGATCCGACCAAACCGAGTCGGGGCGTGACACAACCAAACCGGGTCGGGATGTGACATCGACGATGGCTAATCTTACTGTCCAAAATCAGAGTCAGCGAAAATGGCCTTTTTGTGGCCTTTTCCGGCCATGCTAGGTCAGGGCCCAACTATGGATCTCTAAAGGACTCAATTACCATCAGTTTGACACCAAGATCATCTCATTTGGTGATTGGACGAGAGAGAATTGTTCATTCTACTAACTAGAGGTCGGTCGAGTCCGAGAACGGAAATTCTTATTTTAAACTCCAAATTTGATCAATGTTGGGGAAGTTAATACAATTAAATTTGTAGGGGACCTATAGCTCAATTATATACCGATCTCTATAATTTATTGCGTGCAATTTGATCAATAATTGATGAATTATTATGGCATTTACTATGGTGTGCGAGCGTAATTTCGGTTAAGGGGATGAGGGTTCGCGAGTGATTCACACAAGTCAGGTCGACTCGACTCGGGTCAAATTAACCCGACTTCCCTTTTTTTTCCTTGTTGTTTTTTTCAAATTAAATTACCTTTTTGCCCTTGTTGGGTCCCTTCAATAGTTTAATACAAAATTCTAGCCTCATTCAGATGAAAATTGACTTTTTCCAAAGTCCTCAATTTTTGTGTTCAGGAAACCGATCCCTAATCCGTTTGGATCCCCCTTCCTGGTATCAGGTTCCCTTTTCCATTTCCAATACTTAGTCATGATCCGATTGACTTTTCATATCCTAACTCAGGTTCCATTCTTGGTTTAGGTTTATGTCCTAGGTTTGGGATCCCATTCCCGATTTTAGGCATCACACTTGGTTTGGGATTCCACTCCCAATCTGGTTGTCATTATCAATTGGCGATCCCATTTCCCTATTCAACATTAGTTTCCTGTCCAATTGACTTGAGGTCCATTTTAGAAATTTCGGTGTTACAACTTCTCCCCTCCTTTTTAGGAGTTTTGTCGTCAAAACTTTTATGCATTAAGGGAGAGGATTTTCTTCTCCGAATCAACTTGGATCTTTACCACTTCTCATCCTTTCACCTGACCGATCCTACCACTATATATTCTCATTATTATTTCCTTCAAATTCACAAGTCGACACCTTATTTGTCTAATTTTTTATTAGATATAACCTCATCATTTTTCTTATGCTCGTAGCAATCCCTTTTCTAATATGTTCGTCAAGAATATCGTGTCATTCTCTATAAAATTCCTTCTAGAGTCATTATCATTATATGCGCTTGCCAATCCTCTTGGCTTACAGATCATAACTTTTACATTTTTCCTTAGAGCCTAATCTGCCTCATGGATTATACTGACCTGTAATATTTCTTAAAGTCAGGAATATTGACCTTATTCCCCCTTTTTACATAACCATCTCCTCATGGTTTAATAATCTAAATACTCTTTGGGACTCCATTTCTTTTTCCAATTCCTTTATAATCCTTAAGTACTTTTCCTCATAATGTCTTAGTTACGGTGGTACGTTAGTTATGACTAAGGGTGATTCTCCATCTATTTCCTTGACTCTCAAGTTTTACACACCATGAGGTACTTCTTATATGTTGTTTCACTAGTACACTTATCATCACTTGTCGGTACTCATCCTTAGATGGAGCCTTTCATTCCACCTTTCATTCGATGAAGTCCAATTTCCACATGGACACTTAGAAATTTGATGTCTATTTTATCATGTCTTTCCATATCCTGCCCCATCCATCTATGTGTGATTTCTTATCACTTCTCATTCCATGACTCTTATACCTTAGCCTTATTAGTACTAACCAATTTCTAGGATGATACCATACATCCTTTCTCAACCCCAGACTATGACTCGGGTTGGTTAACATAACCCTAGTTTGTTCCTACTAGACTTGCGATACTCTTGGCACTTCACATTAGTACCCCATCTGAGACGTCCATGGTAATACGATGATTATCATCTTTCCTTTCTATGCTAGGAAATGCTTTATGGACTCTCAAGGTCTTATGTAAACCCCGCACTTTTGAGTTAAGGAAAACCGGGAAAAGAACTGGTCAAACCGAATAAGAAAACCGAGCTGATTTACATTTGGGAACAAGCAATATGGAAATTTACAACTTTCGGGTGATCCAAAGGGTTCATTAAACCTTGAAAAAGAAATTTAAGACAAATTAGAAGACAAAAACCAAATTGGTTCAGGTGAACTAGAATCCATAAGAACTTTAAAGTTAAGCGTGCTTGCCCAAGAGCAGTGTGAGGATGGCATTTTCCTCACACCTCAACACTTCTCTCTCTCTCTACTGCTCCATTTCCCGATGAAGCTCGAACCAGAGTTTCGACTTAAACATTTTTCTTAACCTCAAAAGGAGAGGTCGAGCTCTTTAGAACCAGGGAGAAGACAACTATCTGATAGCAAACTCTAGTAAATCCGAGAATCATTGGAGAAGCGCCAACATGATAGAATAGTGAAGCAGCTCCGGCGAACCAAAACTGCCCTATTTCGGCTAAGCTGGAATTGGCCATTTCAAGCCCTTCTCAGGCCAAACCAAGCCCTCCCAACACTTCCTCAGCCTTTCCATGGCCGAATTAGGACCGAAAGATAAGCCAATTCAGCTCCCCATTACAATTTTTGATCGGTGCTAGAGAGAGAGTCGACCTAATTTCAATGATGAAATTCTAATCCAATTCCGCATCAATTAATGTGATTCTTGATTCTAGAATGAACCTCAGGATGAGAGCTATCTGCCTAGATTGAAAGCTCGGACCGTCGTGCCCTCACCGACGGCACGTAAAGTCGCTCCGAAGCCACTAGCAGGTTTAGTAGTGATATTGACTTGCGAATGTGTGTAACCTTCATGATGAAGGATGTGTGTTGGGTGATGACACACCGTGATAAATAAGAAATGATGGAAAAACCTGAATTTTTAAATGAATGGATTTTTGAAAACAAAGGAGTCTGGCACACTCCAAATAAATATTTTTCTTAAAAGTCAAAAGCTTTTTAAAACTTATTCATTGAGTAGTCGTACTCACCCCTCCCTTATATCCCTTTCAGGAAATTCCGGAAAGCCTACCCTGAAAGACAATCAACTAAGATGTCTGTAAGACAGGTATGTAAAGTTTTAAATTTTATGCAGTTTTGATTATGCTATTCCAGGAAAAGGTGCAGGTTAAAGGACACCTTACTCTTTACAGTTTACAATAAGGGGAAATCCTTTAATAAACCGGGAGAGTGGCGAGTTGATCATGGGAATCCGACCAAACCGGGTCGGGGCGTGACATCTGAAGCCTCCTTCCCTTAAATTTCTTTGATACATTTCCTCATACATAACCATCCTCCATTCATCCAAATGGGTTTTTATGTATCTTTCCACATCACTCCTTAGCTTGTTTCAGCCATTGATATCATAATCCACTTATATGAGGTGTTTTCCATGCTCATCTAGTTATAACAAGCACTTTCCAATAAGAGTATCACCCCATCAACCCAATTTATTGTGTGTTCATTGCGACTCTTGGCCTTCCCTCTCAATAGGTCTTGCTACCATGCTTCTAGCATTGCCCTTTCTCAACCCTTATTCCACTAGGGTGATTGTCCTTTTGTTATGACAAGCACTTTCCAATAAGACTATCACCCCCATCAACCCAATAAATTGACCTTATATGTTTTCCATGCTCATCTAGTTATGACAAACACTTTCCAATAAGAGTATCACCCCCATCAACCTAATTTGTTGTGTGTTTATTACAACTCTTGGCCTTCCCTCTCAATAGGTCTTGCTTCCTTACTTCTAGCATTGTCCTTTCTCAACCCTTATTCCACTAGGGTGATTGGCATTTTGTTTCATGTCGACGAGAACTTACTCGCTCTATGTTAAGCATGTTGAGTTTCCTTCTCGTGGTCATATGCTTTCTGACACTTCCTTATTCACATTGAACTACTCATAGGGTTCTTCCCACCTTTAGGGAATGTCCACTCATAACTCTTTTTTCGATACTCGTGACTTGACTCTTATGCTCATTACTCCAAATTTTTTACTACATCCATTCTTTCATATAGTGTGTTACCTTAATGTTTTTTTTGTAATATTTGGTGGACCTTATCCACATACTTATTCCACACATTTTCTCTTCATATCGGTTTACATCATTGTGCCACTTGCGTACCAATTCCTCCCGTAGATACCATCAATCTACCTTAGTGATCACTAGAGCATAGGCTTATATTCCATTTACCTTTTAAACTCTATATTTTCAAGGGCTATTTCGTAACTCCATGGTTCAGGTGAACCTCAAGCATTAACTTTCCTAGATTGCATGACTTGGACTAGTGTTCTCATGCTCTATTATAAAAGGTGTTTATTACCTTGCCCCTTTTTCTGAAGGTAGGACAGAGAGCCCACCTAGTCAAAGTCTATGAGAGGTACCCATTCCAAACATCGGGTCTTTCCTCTCATTGAACTTTCTCTAGTAATAAATCCTCACCTTGACTCTATTATAACTTTCCTAGATTGCATGACTTGGACTAGTGTTCTCATGCTCTATTATAAAAGGTGTTTATTACCTTGCCCCTTTTTATGAAGGTAAGACAGAGAGCCCACCTAGTCAAAGTCTATGAGAGGTACCCGTTCCAAACATCGGGTCTTTCCTCTCATTGAACTTTCTCTAGTGATAAATCCTCACCTTGACTCTAAGTTGGTGTGGTAATATACCTAGACCCTTTCCAACTGTCGTACCTTATCCTGCTTAGGGTCCATGGTTAGTCCTTCCATAACCTATGGCATGTGTTTGTCGAACTGGACAAGTTGAGCACAATCCCATTTGAAGTCCACTAAGGTTACCCTTTTATTTTTGCGATGATGTCCAAACCTTGTTGTAGCCGAAAGAATTTCTTGTTTCTTCTCATCCACAAGGTGGGGAGTCATGTAATCCTCATTGAATCTCCATTCCAATTCAGTCCTCGAAGGTGTGACTAAATAGGTAGCTCTTAGGTACTCCCACCAATAACATGATTGTGCCTCGAGAAAGTACTCAACTATTACAATCGTTTGGGGTTTCTAGCACATTGAGATCAATCCCATGCCTCTTCACTTCCTTGAGCCAATCCATGGCTATCATGGTGTTCCTCTCATCTTTAAAGTTTTAGGTTACCAAACTATCTCTAATCTTTTAGATACCTTGGGGCATTGAAACAATGTTGACGCCCTTCTATTATCATGGGTGCTCTCCCTTTGATAGAACATCCCTAAGGTTCCTCCGTGGTCACCTTCATGGGTGTACCCATCCCTCATTCTTGGATGTTAGACCAAACACCCTCATAAAATCTTAATAGGTCTTGAGGTATTCCGATTTCATTCGTAGTCGGGGAGATTCCTCCACAAGAAATTCCCTTTCTTTCTCGAATCTCCTATCCGAGTTAGGTTTTAGTAAAAAGGATTTCCCTATCATCATTTTTCACATTTAAAGTGACTAGATACCCTTAAGAGGCATGACTCATATAGGTGTATGTATGTAGGGTTATTCTCGTGTGGACCTTTAAAAACATGCTCCCTTCACAATAGGAAACGTAATTATGACGGACTCCACTCTCGGCTCTTAAAATGGCTTTCCTCTCAACCGGTATACCTCACCTAGCTCTCTCCTAGTGCCATATCTATCACATTTTTACTTAGATAGTATTTTGCATACCACTTCATTTGTGGAAAAATACATTTGGTATTTTATAGATGATCCAAGCAACACTCTTCCTGAGTTATTTCAATTCCCAATGACTCATTTTTGAAAATCTCATTATTTTGAAAGTTGGGCTCTGATGCTACTAGAGTTATCACACTCCGGCTCGAACCATGGGTTAGACCGTGGTAACAACCACCATGTCCTCTCGATGCTACAATAGTGGGTACCTCACTATAGTAGAACCGATAGGCTAAAAACTCAGATTAAGTATAATAGTTCCTCCAAAGTTCACTTAGAAATTAAACTTTTTTATAAAATAACTTTTCAATTTGCACAACGGATAATAATGGACCATAAATCAAATCATGAGAAGTGAGAAACTCTCTTTGACCACCTATTAATAACCCAAGTGCTTTATATTCTTAATTCTCCTTTAAAAATTATTTTAGGATTCGTACCCCATCATGAGTACCTTTTAAAAGCCATTATATACAGTGGTTCCTTTTTAAACCTGTCGTTCATGTACTATAACAAATTATACTCCTATCATAACACACAATGTTGGATGAGAACTTCATTTGAACCAACAATGGGATCGTGGACGAGAATAACATCCAAACCAACACCACTTCCATCTAATGAGTACACCCTTTGGACGATGGATAGGAACAACATCCAAACCAAATATTTGAGATCATTGGATGGGAATAACATCCGAACCAAATGCCCATGATCATTGGACAGGAACAACATCCAAACCAAAGACCCCTGCCACTATGTGGGTACATTCTATGGACGATGGATGAGAACAACATCTGGACCAAATGCTCGGGATCATTGGACAGGAACAATATCTAAAACAACTCTCACTTAAACAATAAATCGGGTATTGAGGATGGCATGCTAGTTGACCATCACCACTTAGTTAATGTTTGTGATTTGTTATTAATTACCCAAGAATCATTCCCGTATAATATACTAGGGTGATGCTCTTATTTCCTCAGCATTTAGTTTAAAATTCTTAGGTCCTTGCTCCTTTTTAAAAACTTGGGGTTATACCTCATTTTTCATAATAGTGGGTATTTGCCCCTTTCATATATAGTGTGTCTTAGCTCATTTCATACACCATGGGTCTTAGCCACTTTCACAAATTGTAGGTCCTAGCCCATTTTCATAAATAGCGGATCTTAGCCATTTTCATAACAATTGGCTCTTAGCCCATTCCACAAATAGTGGATCTCATCCCTTTTTATAATAATAGATCTTATCCCCTTTTTTAGTAGTGGGTTTTCGTCCCTTTAATAAATAATGGGTCTCTCCCCTTTCATAAATGGTGCGCCTTTGCTTCATGTCATAAATGGTGGGCCTTAGCCCCATTTTATAAACCATGGGTCTTATCCCCTTTTATAAACAATTGGCCTTAGCCCAATTCCATAAACATGGGCTATATCCCCTTTTTGTAAATAATGGGTATCTTTTTTTTTTATAAATAATGGGTATCTCCCCTTTCATAAATGGTGGGGTCTTAGTCATTTTCCATAACCAATAAGTATAAACCTCATTGTTCTTAAATGATTTTAAAAGGTCGCGTATCTCCCATTTTTAAACCCTCGGCATCTCACCTGTCATTTTCAAATCATTAGGTCATAGCCCTTTTCTCAATTGTACCAGGATATATCTCGTCATTCGATAAAAAGCTTCTGTGTAGCTTTCCAATGGGTTTCTCAAAAGCTTTTCCAAAACATAACAGTAATTTCCATAAAACTGTAACTATTGATAACAACAGTCCAATCGGACGTGAAGTCGAAAATCCCACTAACTATAAAGTCATAACTTGTTCGTTCCAACTATATTTTCATCTATAGAGGAAGACATAATTTCTGGATTGCTTGCAACCTAGTTCCTCTACCTATTCAAAAGAACATATAAGGTCAATTTCAACCTTAACTCACTATTTATATACTATCCTGTAATTTTCCACAAATTATGGTTTTTGCCCCTAGGGCTTGGTTTTCCCGATCAACGTGTCGATAAACCATCAAAATCACTAACCCCATCAATGATTTTATTCAATATATCATATTTTGAAGCCACATTTGGTCTTATTTTCCAAAATGCTGAAACATTTTTATGTTCCCTACTTAGATAACTCAACTTTTACAAATTTTCCATTTTAGTACTTAAATTAGGCAAAATTACCACTTTACCCCTACTCATCAAACGTTCATCATTTTGGACCCTAAACTTTCCAACTTTCTCATTTAAGTCTCAAAATCCCTTTAAACTCCTTTGGGCCCCAAAAATATATTAATTACACTTTGGTCCCTAAAATGAGAAAAATTATCATTTTCCCTCTCACTTGCAAAATACTCATTTTTCCATATTTAATTCGGAAAAATTACTATTTTGCCCTCCATAGTTCAAAATAAACTATTTGACATCCCTTTGGGCATAAATAACCATTTTTCTCGTATTTAGGCAAAATTACCTTTTTGCCCCTCCTTTATAAAAATTTATGGTTTTACCCCCAAACTCCGAAAAATGACTTTAAACATCTCAATTTGCATTAAAATTAACCCCTAAACCCCTTAAACTACTCTTAGGGACATTTTTCATAATTTTCCATATTTTCAATTTAGTCCCCAAACATCTCATAATTGCATTTTAGCCCTTGAACTTTGAAATTTGAATCAAATGAGCTTCTATATTCACAATATAAACCCAAATGATCCCATCATACTCCTAATGACTCGTGGGAGGAGTGGGGACCTTACCCCAGCCAACCACAACAGAATTTAGTTATTTTCCAAAATTGGCCGAAATAGAGCTACTAAATGAGTTGACGAAAATTCTCACTAGAGGTGGTGGGAGGTTAGGCGTTTTATAGCCATGGTCCAATTAAAACTTTATGTGGTGGTGGTCGATTAAGTGGTCACCAAAGTTGGAAGAATATGGTCATCAAGTGGTTGTGATGAGGTTGAACCTAACATACTCGCTGATGAAAATTTGTCATCCAATTTCTCCCTTTTCGGAGGTTGTCCCTAGTCATGGAAGGGTAGAGGGAAGGTAGTTGGTCACTTTGGTACCGGTGGCCACCAGATTGGTGGCCGAAGGATGGAGAGTTAGGCCCAAAATGGTTGTCAAAGACAATCGATCTTGTTGTTTAGATTTAGGTTGACCAAAACGGCCTTTTCCGGTCACTACTAGATCGGGCCTAATTCTGGATCTCTAGAGAACTCAATTACTACCCGTTTGATACCAATATCACCTCATTTTATGATCAGATGCGAGATAATTTCTTGTTTTACTAACCGGAGGTCAGGGTGGAGTCCGAGAATAATAATTCTACTTTTAAACTCGAAATTCGATCAATCTAGGATGATTTAATCCAATTAACTTTGTAGGGGGCCGGTAGCTCAGTTATCTATTGATTTCTGCAATTTGTTTTGTGCAATTTGATCAAGAATGGTTGAATTGTGTGGTATTTACTATGGTGTGCAGCTGCAATTTCGGTTAAGGGAAGGGGGCCCATAGGTGAACACACAAGTCGAGTCAACTAGAATCGAGTCGAATTAACCCAACTTCCCTTATTTTCCTTGTTTTTTTAAATTAAATTATCTTTTTTCACTTGTTAGATCCATTCGATAATTTAATAGAAAATCTCGTTTTCGTTCGGGCGAAAACCAGTTTTTCCAAATGCCTCATTTTCATGATTGGGAATCGGATCCCTAATACGTTGAATTCCCTTCCTGGTATTGAGTTCCCATTCCCATTTCCATTATTGGCTCATGATCCAATTAACTTTCCAAATCCATACTCGGGTTCCATTCCAAGTTTGATGTTCCATTCATTTTAGGTTTTTGTCCTAGGTTTTGGATCCCATTTCTTAGTTCAACATTGGTTTTCGGTCCAACCAGCCTAAGTCCCAGTTTAAAAAATTTTGTTGTTACAATATGTGCGTATGATGGATTCTCCGTCTTCAAAGCAGAGTGGACTGCACTTCTTTAATGGCTTCATGCATCCTCTCTTAGCTCTCTTTCATACCGAACTCACTCACCAAGGCCCATTTTCTAGTCTTCTTTCCATGCAGGTGCATGTGATGAAGCCCACATTATTACAAACCCAACATGCCAACATTTTGTAAAAAGTGACCATATTACCCCTACATGTCATCAATTGTCAAGATTCCAACTTCCTCAAGCTCATTTGCATGTGAAGGCGATTCTGATCATTAATTTGATTCGTATATTAATTTTGAAGCCTCTAATCATGTAACTAATGGCTTGTCTCAATTATCTATTGATGAGGAGCATAATTTTCTTGAGCATTTACTAATTGGAGATGAAACACTTCTTCCCATACTTTCATTTAGTTCTAGTTGTCTTCTTAATTCCACTCATAAATTATATTTAAAGCACATTTACTATGTTCCTCACATTTCCTTAAATTTATTATATGTTTCCCAATTTATCAAAGATAATTCATGCTAGTTTCATCATATATTTTTCCTTAGTAAAGATATACTACGTAAGCATGTGTCATCCTCCTTTAACTACTTTACCTTATTCTTGTGCGAGTAATACTTTCGGTAGTTTAGTGTGACACCATGGACTTGGGCACCCTTCTTTTCTAATTTTGAGTCATGTCTTATCTAAATATTTATCAATGCATCAAATTTCATCCTTATCTCATTATGATGCATGTTCTTGTGACAAAAGTATTCAGAAACCCTTCCCTATAACAAATCACAGTAGCACCACCCCTCTCCAATTTATTTATATAGACATTTGGAGCTAGACTCCCATCAAATCCTATACATGTCACACTTATTATATTCACTTCTTAAATAATTTTAGCAAATTTTTATGGTTCGTTATTCTCTAACATCAATATGAACCTACCTATATTTTCCCGGCCTTCCATCAATAAGTTAAAAATTAGTTTGATCAGAAAATTAATGCACTACAAACTGACGGTGCTAAAGAATTTCTTTCCATTCAATTTCAAATTGAATTACAATCCCATGACAATTTACATTGTATTTCCTACCCACATGTTCATCAATAAAATGGATCTACTGAAGGACGTTATCGTCATATTGTTGATGTCATACCCCGACTTAATTTTCAATCAGATCTACAACAACCCACCACATCCTTCCGGTTTTACAATGATGGACCTCATCATTGTATGCTCGACATAATTTAAGGCTTAGAATAAAAATATTTTAGAATAATCTTTTCAAAATATTCATTTGAAGGGACTAAGTATTGAATGAAAGAGGTACCCTTTTAAATTATTACGACTTTCCATAACCTCATTACATTTCTTCTCTAATTTGATTTTATCAAAGGGGTATTAGAGGGGGTGAGCTATAATGTCTAGTGAATAGTATTGGTTGACATCATGATTCCATGCTCACGCTTCAATAGATATTCTAAAACATCTACATAGGATGTAAGTATAATTTTTTTGGAAATATTTTGACAAAGGTTCAATCATAGAAAAGGTTAAGGTTTCAGATGTTTTGAATATACATGGAGTTTGTATGGACACATATATATCACATCTGTTCCATCATGGAAGGATAACATAGACATAGAATAGAGTTTTCCTCTATTACACTTGTGGTTTAGAGTGACTTTACTAACTACACTAATACGATGGCACATCCATGACCACACATGTAAATGAACTAAGGTGACCTTGTCAAATCATCCGTGTGAGAACAATTGCCTAACCCCTAGACACATCGAGGGATGAAACCTTTCTCCTTCATTAGGTATGATGCGCACATGACTCCCAAAGTTCTCGACGTACTAAACTAGTGTTATCTCCCTTATTTTTGCCTTACTATCCAACAGTACTCAGGATCATCACTACGTCATACAAGGCATCTCATGATCTCATCCACAACAAACACATACAATATGTTCTAGCTTTATTTCATCATCTTTGTACTATTAGTCCTACGAGATAAGACCCACTTCTAGCTCAATAGTAATTATCGCGCATAACCCATTTCTTAGATATATTTGATCAAGTCTTATTTATAAGATTGTGCTCGCTACTCCACTATAAGTGTTATTTATGGGACAAGACCTGTTTTGAGTTTCAAAACATGGCATTGGGCCCACTTATCCTGAGTGTTTTCAAATATGGTTTTGGACCCATTTCTTGTGAAAAAATACCATTGGGCCCACTTCTTTTGAAAACAATAGTTATGGGCTCAATTTTAATAAACATAGATCTAACCTATTTCCATCAATCATGGACTTAACCCATTTCATGTATCGAGGATGGACCTAGACCCTACCTTTAGAAAAGGTTATTTAGGGATATTTATCTTTTCAAAAAGGTTTTCAAGTAGGGTTCATCCTATCAATTGTGAGTAATAACACATTATTGACCTGATCGAACTCGATGTTAGAAATCCCACTTATCATTAGTTGGGGACATGTTCATCCTAGTGGAATTCTCGAGTGTTCATTCTCCTATTACACTATCATGTATGATTTGTTACCTACATATCATACACATATTTTATAAATTTACTTTGTGCTGGTTATTATGATATTTTATAAATATATTTAAGTTTATGCATGAATCCTTATCTAGGTGTTTGATGGGCTTCCAACATCATTGGGTTGATTTTTCGCGGATCCTATTAAAGGCTGATGAAGGCTAGGTGTTCTCATTTAGGCCCAATGAATAGGCTGAACATAGATATGCTAAGTATGTTAAGTCCAATTAATGGTGCTCACTCATGACCTAAAATGCCATGAACGGAAATGTTTCATCTTTGCTGGCACTGTTCGTTCTTCTGGCGAATGAATAGTATCGTCATCTGGAGGAAGAAGACGACACTATTCTGAATCGGACCAGACCTGTCTGAACCGGGTTCAATGCTTAAACCGGTCAGTTCATGCCCGATTCGACCGAGTTTTTTGAAATTAAAAATTTCTAAATTCATTCTATATCCAATGGTGGCTTCAATTCCCCAATTTGAATATTTTAAGCCACCTAGAAAAATGAATTTAGCAACCGGTTCAATGATGGTTCAAACTGGTATAAACCCGTTCAATCCGCTTCAAATCCGGTTCACCTGAACCGGTCTGGTTTTCTCTTCCAATTCATCCCAAAATCCTTTTCCATGGTTTTTATTACTTTTGGGTCACTCGAGATTTGTAGATTTCTCAATTTTCCCTTTCTCTAACAGTTGGGTTCGTGAACCGGTTCAATTTTCTCTCTTGAGTTGACCGGTTCTTTCCCCAGTTTTCTTACCTTTAAGGGATGGGGTTTACATTACCAATCCTTCAAAATGGTCCCTAAACCATCTTTAGACTCTAATAAAGATCCCCAAGAAAACTTATTCACAAATAGGTCACTTAAATTTTCCATATTTACACTTTGGTCCTCAACTTTTACTCACCAATAAAATAATTCATAAAAATTCACAAACTCGAATATGATGTCCCTAAGGACTCCATCTAGGTTGTTGTGGCCTCTTCCTGGCCGGAACAATGACGATCGGGGCCAAATCTAACCCAACAGTTTATCAACTAAGAGTGTGGTTAAGGTTAGGATCTCATCGAAGACGGTGATTCGACCAACGACATTGGTGTGGTTTGAAAGCTGACTCCCATAATAGTTTGTGGTCACTTTAATCACCTCAAACATAAGTCTGAGCAACCCACAAAGTTCATTTTACTAAACTCAATGACAACTTAAGGCTAGTTAGTATTTTTATGAATTTATTTGACCACAATAATGACTTAAAATTTATAAGGTCAATGGCATTCAAAAGCTAGGATCAAGAGGAGTATGTAGTATTTTTCAAGGCCTTGTGGGCTATCGAGGCCACAAAAAATGGCCTAAGAAGTAGATGCTCTATTTTTGGCCGACAGAGTGCGTGTACTATTTGATCATGCTAATGTCAGTAGAGCTAACGTCAGAGGTAAAGAGAGGGGGCATTGGAAAGCTAACTAGTGTAGCTTTCTAAGGATATTTGAAACTCTAATTTTGGTGGTTAGAAGAGGAGGAAGTGCTCTCTACATATTTAATCACTGAAAAATAGAGATATGTGGGTTTTGATAGAGAATTCTGATTAGTCGTTGATGATGGGACAACCAAGTCTTATATGGCTACAATCTAGACTTAATTGGCTATTTGATCATATCTCCTTTCATCATTTCATAGCATATGGCTCTCTGAAAGAATTATTTAGTGAGTGGTGGGTTTTGGATTGTGACTGGGGAAAACTCAAGTTTTTATCCGGGTTTCAGACATTCAGTCGGGTGGAGGGGATGTCGTGCATGGCACAGTCGCACGTCCGCGCATGTCCTGCCCGTTCGGTCGGTTCGACATTATTCCGAACTTATTTCTGGTGAATGTTTTAGCTTGTTCATCTAATTCACCCTCAATTCGATTGATTCTTGGCCAATAAAATTTTATAAAATTTCTTTGTTCAGTTTCACATTAAATGCAATCAAGAATTACCAAATTCTGATTTGTTTAACACTCTCTTAAAATCAGGGAGTTTTGTGGCTCGGGCTAGTTCAATCCTAATTTGAATTGCTTATTTCTTGAATTTTTTGCAACCCTTGATTTCGATCAAGGGGTGTTCTTTGAGGGCATTTCATGACCCTTGTCATTATCTAATATTATGGTTCAAATTGATTTCCAATCCTAGTTCTAGTTTTCTTTCCCGATTTGACTCTGATTCTCGGTTTAGTTCGAATCGATTTCTGGTTTAAAATTCCCAATGTTACATGTTCCATAACTACAAGCTAGGCCAATCCACACTAGGAGTGACTCTTAAGTGTTATGAATAATGCAAACCTAAGAAGCAAGGCATCAGCATGCCCCAAGTGTTAGAAGTAACACATGGAATGCTATCAAAGCATCATAACTTGCTACAAATGTGGGAAATTGGGGCACATTTCTCAAAATTGTCCACATGGCAACTCTCATCCAAGACCCACAGTGATGCACACACCTCACTCACCAGTATAGAGAGACATCCAAAAATGGAAGGGCATTACAGTGAGTGGTGGCTCTAAGGACGTAGTACATTTTGAGAAACCTCGATCACTAAAGGTTTAGGAGAGAGGAACAATTAGGGCACATGGTGATAAGAGTGCATACCTTACCATATCTATAGATATACCATGGAATCCTTAGTGAAATTAGACTAAGTAATGGTTGAAATGAAACACTTTTTGTAAGAGAACTATATAGTGAAAGCTCAAATGTACTAATATGTATTTTGGAATATTGCAAGAAAGCATGCTTTAAGTAACTCATATGTATGAACAAATGTGATAAGAAAGCTTGTGGAATGGAGGCCTGAGACCTCGACTAAAGACAAATTCAAGTCTCTTTGGGGATTATATAATGCCCATACAACCATGAACAATCAAATCATGATGATAAGATATGTGTCGAAAGGAAAAATGAAGAGAAGAGCTAAGTGCTCCGAGAAATAATAAGGCATAAGTGTCATGCACCGACCCGATTTCCAGGGTCAGGGTCCAATGACAACCCGTCATGTCATGTCTCGACCCGGTTTGGTTGGATCCCCATGAGCAACCCGTCACTCCCTTTGGTTCATGAAGGGTTTTGCCCTTTTCTAAACCGTGAGTAGTAAGGCGTCCTTTTTCTTTTATTTCCCAGAATAACATTATATAAAACTGAAAATCTTTTAAACAGACATACATGTCTTTACAGTTCCGGAAGTCTTTAAGTTTAGTTTTCTCTTTGTTACTTGAAAGGGGTAAAAGGGAGGGGGTGAGTACCACAACTCATTGAGCGGGTGTTGGGAGTAAGTTTTTAAAATAGCCTTAGTTTATCCAAACCACGCCAAGGTTATCATTTCCTTTAAAAAGAATTTATTCCTAAATTTTGGTTTTCAAAACCTTTACCCTTCCAAGGGTAAAATTTTCTTTCAAAAGGGTTTTCCTCAAATTTAATTTCCTTTCTAAAACCTTTTTCCAAGGTTTACCATTCCTTTTCCAAGGATTCTCAAGTCTCGAAACCCTTTTTCCCATTTCCATATTAGGTGTGTTTAGCTTTCTTAGCCCATCCACTTGCCTTGGGAGGTGTTTAACAAACAAACACACGTCATTCATTAGGAAGGGTATACACATTCACAGGTGCAGCACGTCCACTACACCCATTTGTGGATCGGAGCGTCTTTACCGGCCACCAAGATAGAAGCATTTCCACTTCTACCCTAGGTCTGAGTGAATGTTCTTGACATCTAACCCTCACACTCGAATGCCACTCCGTGTCCGTATGAGGACAAAGACATCATCCCAACCCCACCCTAGTCTCATGCGCAAGAAGCTACTTTGAGCTTCCCAACTGATTGGCACGACGAATTGCCCTTATCTCCACCATGTCGTCCAGTAGCCCTTAAGACCCATTACTACCCCTCTTGGGCGACTTGATGGTCCTATACCACAAGTGCATACACAAACAATAATTTTCACATATGGCCATTATCTTTGGTGTCAATGGTCCAATGGCCTCGACCCTCAACCCAACTTGTAGCTGTTTGGCCCTGACACACTGTTGCCAGTCCATCGAGTACTATCGGTCCTAACTTGGTACCATGGCGAAATCACATAACAATTTCATTAGAAGTTTTCATGGCTTTCTTTACTCAAGATTGTTTACGAGCTCCTGCTCGTGCCCATTGACATTGGACCCACTGCATGTGATTTTTCCAAAACCGGACATTTAGCCCCATGAGTTCAAAAACCAAGGCATCTGGCCTATCTGAGTTGTTCTAACTCCCATTAATAAGGTCTCCCAAATCTTTTAAGCATTGACACATAGTCAAGGGAGAATACTTCTGACAAAAATGTGATTTTCGACTTCATCACACCAACCGAGTGATATGATATCTTCTCTTACAATCGGTAAGCGGGTTTCTCCTTTCCTCAAGGAAGTTCATCATACCAATTGGGTATGATTATCTCTACTTACGACCAGTAAGTAGGTTTTATCAGTTAAAGATGGTACTCTTCATCCCAACCGGGTATGAAGTTAGATAATCCCACTCACAACCGGTAAGTGGTTTTTAGCTTAAATCGCTCATTACCCCAACCGGGTATGATGTTAAAAGTCACACTCACCTTTGATCTAGAGACATGTTCATCCCGGAGGGATTCCCAGGTACGAGTCCCTGATTGGTCTTATTGGTCTTTCTCAGCTCCGATACTTCCCAATTTTCCTTGAATTTGGTTGTTGCAGGGTGGATGTGGAGATTGAAAATTTCATAGGTAGGGAGTATTAATTTGGTAGATCTAATGTGATCATTGCTAAGATGATGTTTGAGGTGTGAGCAAGGACTAGTGGACCAGGTAGCTCTTTTCTACTCGAATTGCTCTCCTAGATCAATTAGTGTGTCTCTAATCAATTGTTCTAAGCTCCTTATATAGTTGTAGAATTAAATGGGAAACATTTATTACTATATTATTTCTCATTGATATATTTTGATCAGTTGTATTCTGGTGGAATTCCAACCTTTATCTTCATAAATGAGAAAGAACTCAAACTCTTTCTTATTCTTATTAATAATATCCCAAATCACTACTCTCATTAACTAGATTTTTTATTCCTTATATGCATGTTTAATGCGGATCTTATTGTCTTATTATATAATATGTATGCCTTAACTCCAAGTAATTTACATTTTCTTTAATGTTTTACATTAAATAGCCCATGTTAAATTGGAGGCACCTTTAACTTTAGCTCCCATGGTTATGTGCTTTATTATACTTAAATATTTTCAGTTATTCTCATTAAATTAGGAAATTTATGGTATTTATAGTTATTAATTTATAGGTATTTATGGTAGGGGCATAGGCTAATAGTTTCGTATTAAACTAAATTCACATAATGATTTCATTATTTTCACCTAAGGAATTTAATAGTTATTTACCCTATCAATTCCATTTCGATAAAATAGAATAAAATTGTAAATATGTATGGTTAGATTTTCACGGGACCTAGGCTTTTTAGAACCATTTTAATTCTACAATTGTGATTTTATATGGTACAATATTATATAAATCTATATTTTATATTGGCATTCACTTATTAGTATGATGGAATGGAAATGTTATTTTAAATTACTCATGTAAACTTGAATTTCATAACTTTTTATATAAAATAACTATATTAGTACTTTGAACATTTTAATAAAATTATGGATGTATTTATTTGATAATGGTACAACCTCAACTTTCAAATCCCTTTTTTTCTTTATATTTGTTTGGAAATTAAATTTGTACAAGTATATATATACTATTATATGTAAATATCTCTTCAACATTTATATATATACATAATTAATAATTATATATATAATATTTAATTTCTGTTTAAATTCAACGAATTTAACTCGATTCCATCGGAGTTATTTATTTTAGTTAAAACAACACTTTTCATTTTATTTTAAATCAAACTTATTTCAATTATATTAATTGAATTTTAAACTTATAATATAATTTCGAAAAAATTTCCGACCAAAATTTCGGTTTACCAAAAAATACGGTGTGATACGTTACATCCACTCGATATTACAATAGTACATTTACCAAAATAGTACCGATATAACCAAGATTCAAGATAAAACACTTATAAATTTCAGCAAAAACTTAAACTCTTCTTTGGATACAATGGAGTGCCCAAAATAAATACAATTCTTTTTGGAATACAACAACTGATAAATAAATTATAAAAACGTTCATGTGCGCACTTCGAGATCTATCTCTCGATTCATACGTGAGAGTTGGTAATGTCACAACACTTGCTTACTCACACTCCTATGATCGCTTGTAATAATTTTGGGAAGATGTGTGCTCACAACTCATTTAATGAGTTTAGTGACGTTGAATCACTACATGGATTATGACCCCGACATCTACTTAAAATATTTAATGTATACTTTTCAAGTTTATTAATTCATAAATCATGCAATTTCTACGGTGATGATTCTATATTTTAATAATTTAAATTATCAATTATCAAGGGAAATTTAGTTACCATCTCTTATATTACAAATCAACAAGCACAAAACATTATTACAAGTTCACATTATGCAACATGTCAATTAAGATCTCACATATGAGAACTTCGTGTTACAAGTAGTATGTGTGTTATGTTCTACACTCTCAGGGTACATCATATAATGATCGTCCCCTCATAGTAATATCAATAATGTATCATCCTAGAACCCATCATACGCCTCCCTATGGATCCGTAGAAATATCTAGAAACATTCAGTCTCCCCTTATATCCTTACATCAAGTCTCCTATTTACACTAGTACCACCTCTAGTACTAGGTATTATGTCAACGCAATATACATACACTCAATCAAAGAAAAATAATATTACATGATCAACAAGGATAATAACCATTCATTTACAAGATTTTGGTTTACTATCTTACTGATCCTACTATTTGTATTGTTAAACACTTTGCTCATTTAAAATGCACATTATTTATAAACTTCCAAGGTTCGGTTTGTAAATTGATTGACCCTGCTACTTAGTTCTTAAACACATTTCTCAATTTAATAAGTACAATAATAATGAATTTCTAATGTTTAGGTTACTAATGGACTACACTATTCGTTTTTTTAAAATGCTTTTCTCAAATCAAAATATACATTAATCATAAATTTCAAAGGTTCAGTTTGCTAACCGTTGGACCCGCTATTCGTGTTCTTAAAACACTTTTATCAAATAAACATGTGTATTAATAATGGATTTTTGATTCAATTTTCTAATCTATTAACACCGCTATTCATGATTTTGAATATTGCTTATCAAAACTTATAGGGCCTAGCTCTTTTTCATTACAATCGTGAATATATTATACTAACTGAATAATTAGCCTTATACCCTCATCTCATCAATTGATCAACATTAAAAACTTAATATGGGCCAAGAAGTGGGTGTCCATAATCTAGTACAAAGCTAACATGGTTAAGCATAAGACCTTGATGCACCAAATTACAGGATTTAAACCACTATGTCAACACACTAAGTGGTAGAAGGTTTTCATTCACACATAAAAAAAGAGGGCAAGGGAAAACGAGTATGATACTTTGATATACATCCTTTATCTATGCT
This sequence comes from Trapa bicornis, assembly GCA_030064425.1. Lineage (NCBI taxonomy): Eukaryota > Viridiplantae > Streptophyta > Magnoliopsida > Myrtales > Lythraceae > Trapa > Trapa bicornis. Next base: position 18,811,695 of record CM057754.1, read on the forward strand.
CGTTCTATACATGATTAACAAGTTCATTACCGATCACTTCACAGTCAATCTTGTCAGACACTTACATATCCCAAAAAATAAAGAATAGTAGAGATCGACAAATCCGTCATGTCTAATAAATGTATGCATTTACCTGCCTATATCTATCAGTTGAAGTGCATGACTTTAGGCGCGAACCTGAGCAACCTATCCAAGGCATTGGGCGTGAACTTCCTAGCGAACAAGAAGCAGACTCCCGTTGTGTTCCCATTAAAACCGCAATGGCTCCCGCTCCTCAGCGACTCGAGGAAACCGGGGTGGACGTCGGTCCGCGTGAAGTGGTTCGGGTGTGGACCGCCCCTAGACCAGTCGACCCATGTGAGGGTCCGGTTCGAGGTCGCCCCAGGGAACCTCATGCTAACGAACGTGGGGAGGTAGTGCTCGTCGGCGTAGCATGAGTGCTTGCAGAGCCGCTGGAAGATGGGGAAGTAGGTGGTGTCGGAGACGACCTCGATGGCCAGGGCACGGTCCATCTCGAACCACTGGGCTCCTTTCCTCCAGTCCCTGAGGGAGATGGAAGGGTACATGTGGTGGTTGTAGCGGCCTCGGCCTACCGGACCGGGGAGGTCGTAGACCTCGACGAAGGACGTAGAGGAGTTGGTGAGGTACGAGTAGACGGTGGAGAAGTTGAAGAGAGGGATGCAGGACTCCGACAGGAGGACGAACCGCTCGTTCGAGACGTCGAGGAGGGCGTTGGCCAGGAGCCGCCTTTCCGCCTCGAGCATGCTCACCTTTCCCCACTCGACATCCTGCATGAAATTGAAGGGGCGCATCGGCATTTAGAAGCATATTAACAAAACTGATAAGAAAAAGGTACAATGCTTAAGCCCCATATATCTAACGGGGCAGTACACAATTGGCAATTTTAATATCTTCGTCCAGCAAACATTCTTTAGTCAACGAAATCAAACGCAGTTGGAAATCTTAATTAGTGACCTAGCGGTAAGAAAAATGACCTTTTGACTAGTTGAAGAAAGAAGAGCTGGATTTAGCGAGAGGAGAGGAAAGAAGAGATGAGACGACTGACTGACCTGACTGGAAATCCTCCGCCCGGAGAAGACGGAGCCCTCCGGATCCGATCCGTTCCATGACGGGCTGGAGTGGACGTAAATTGAGTACAAACCTTCGTGGCCCTTGAAGAACAGCTCCCAGAGAGGGGCCAGCAAGACGGGGCCCTTCGTCAGGAACATGAAGGCGACCTTGGGGACTCGCTGGAACGGGTACTCCCTGATCCTCGGAGCCATCATCGACGCCCTCCACATGAGCTCCTCGTCCTCCATGTCGTGCATCATGTCCGGCGGCTTCAGGAACTCGCTCAACCCCACCCGAGGAGTGGTGATGCTCAGCGGCGGCTGCGGAGTACGGTCGCCGGCATCGGCGGCAGAAACCGAGGAATGCGATAGGTGGGTGATGTTCAGGCTGAGGGAGACGTTCTTGAAGTTGAAGCTGAGGATTACTCCGACGGTGATGCCGCAGACGAAGAAAATAAAGTAGGAGAGGATGACGGGCAGGTGAAACGGCAAGCTCATGCTCGCCAGATGCTTGAAGGGGATGATGGTCGGAAGGTTATTTTTGTTCTTCATCTTCTTCCTTGAATCAAAGAATGAAAGAGAGAGAGAGAAAGCTTTGCTTTTTAAATCGCACAAATTGTAACTTTTCTTTGAGCGTAAGAGATGTATGTTCCTGCTGGAGACGAGGAACACTTTTAGGGTGTGATTAAAGAACGAAGTAGATGTAGAGGAATGCTTGGACGACAGTGACGAGGAAGAAGAAGATGTGGAAGTAGGCGGAAACGCGAAACATCACGGGACGGCTGAGAGCAGAGGTGAGGGAAGTTGATTGGACATTGTTGGTACTTAAAAGGATATATAAGAAATATTGAGCAGAGGGAGGATAACCATCCCACGTCTGTGAAAAAGCCGACGGCGATAAAGACGGGGGACAGTGACTGGACTGGGTATGGTCAAATTTGCGCACTCTGCTTGTTTGCTGTCATGAAACGTTGACCGCACCGCATGCGGTAATGGAATGGAGTATGGAGGTTGGTTTTGACGATGTGTGTCCTTGCATTGCATGCTAATATGCCTTTGGCAGCCAATGAGGTTCCTCTACCATGCACCGGGTTCATGTAGCCATGGTGGAGGGTAGCCAAAGCTGATCACTCACCCGGAGTTTGTGGTCCGACACCCCGTCTCTGGGTGGTTTTTTGTGCTGTTTTTTATAGTAGAAAAATCATTTTATACCATAAAAACAATTTATTTCTTTTTTTACACCATATAAAAACAATCTATTTCACATGTGTTATTTTGGGGTCTTATTTTTACTTGATTTATTATTAAAGTATTATTATTGGAAAAGATTATGAATATAATTAATTTAAATCCATGTAATTTCACATTAACATGTTAATCAATATGAATATTGATTATAGAATTAGATTGGCAACTATTAAAAATGTATATTATATGTGAGAAAAAAATCTTATATCAAAAGTCAAATGTTAATAAAAATCTTATATGGAAACTCAAATATTTAGAATTTTATTATCATTATTATTATATTTATTTATTTATATATAACTTAGTCGTGCTCCTCGCGTTTCATTTTCAATCATGTCCATGCAATTATTAGGGTACATTGAATCGCAAAGGTATGTTGGATGGCAGGGCAAAGTCAAACCCAACGTACTAGATGGTTGATTAAATAAAAAGAAAAAAATCTATTTTCATAAAAGAGGATTGAAGGGGCTGAGAATTTCACCACATTGACATTAATATATTTAACTAATAAATTTATCATTATAGCTCATTTCTTATAAAAAAAACCTAAAATGTCATATATAATATATATATATATAGCTATCAAAAGGGTAAATTTGTCAATATTCCGTTAATTTATTTAGGTTGGCCTATAATTTTACTATTTATGTTTGACATAATCAACAACTTTATCATATAGTTCATTAACTATTAAAAAATTCCAAAAGTTACTTGTATTTGTATAGTCATAAAAAGTCGTTTTGTCTTAAATTCACTTAGTGAACCTAGGAAGTATATTTTTAGATTAGTACTGATAAAATGGCTTCTATTTATGTGAAATTCACATTTATCTTCTCCATGCGCATATAACACTTGGTAAGATCATATGCACAGATTAAGCACAATTGTATTTGAATTCATAAACTTGGTAGTGGAAGAATAAATACTCCTTTATATTAAAGAATAATCAATTTGCCAATATATATATATACATGTTTGATGCATTATTCCAAGGGGTTAGCGTGTTGTACCTGATTTCACGTTAGAATTAGAAGATGACCCATCTAAAGTGTTATCATTTGGCCATGCTACAAATCTCACTACTATGCTTCTTTTATAGGGTAAGAGTCCATTCCCATGAAAAGAAAATTAGTTCAAGATAGGAATAGAAAAAGGTATAATTTGTTCCGATGGAGTAAGTAAGCATCCAAGTATCATTACTAGCGAAAACTTTGATTAATGATTTGTCTCCTTAATAAAGATTTTTAAATTAAATTTGAATTAGTCATAACAGTTAAATTTCTTTTTTTAATTTAAAAAATATAAAAAAATTTAGATATCATGTGTTTTATGCTGAAAAATATGAATAATTAGTGATAGGTTGGGATGAGCAGTGTGTCAAAGGCTGGATTTTACCAGCACTCCTAATGCGGTTAGGAGTGATTTCAACTCGGATCGTGGCCGCGTACCATTCAACAGGCGAATCCAAGTACTCGAGAGATTGGATTTTGAATGCCGATCAAGGTCCAGACTCGTTCAAGGGGTTTCTTTATCTGATCAAATCATAACAATGTATATAACAAGTCGGCTAAGGATTTGGAACTGCCAGTTTATCTATTGGCAACTAAGCATGCGAGCCCGACCAATTACGTCACTGCTGTTCTAGAGCCATGCTCTCATGACCCTATTTCGTGTGTATGGACCAAACACAAAGCATGAGAGCTTCATCGATATAGAATCTTAAAAATAAACAAGTAATCAGAACAGTACGTAGATGAATCCAACATTATGAATAAATAATTATGCCAAATATTTTTCTTGGATAAGATTCATAACAACCCTATCAATTTGTAGGTGTCAATCCCAATTGGAATATAAATGTGTATTTTTTTACCATAATGTGGAAGAGCCTTCTACTGAATTCCACATCAACTGTGTGAGAACTTGTTTGATTGGGATATGATTATAGTGACAAGATCTTAAATTTTTGACGTTTTTGGTATTTTAGTCATATATTTTTAAGTGATTTTTTTTTCAGTTTTATATGTTTTAAAAGTATCATTTTCAATCATATATATTTTAAATTAAATATATTTATAAAAGTTTCAATTTTTAAAGGATATAACATTAAAAACTACTTTTAAATATATAATTCTAAGTGTCAAAATACACAAAAACAGGACCAATAATCTTTTTTTTTCCCTACGGTCAACTTATCACCATCCCTAAGCTTATCGTTTCACCCCTTAGAAAGAAACATAACCCAGAATCGAGATGTTTAGGATTTCGAAATCCTGAGAAACATAGAAACTTAAAAACCGTTAGATAAGTGGGTTGTAGAGCTTTTAGGAAAAAAAAAAAAAAAAAGAAGTTAGGGTGACATTGTATAGTGTTGAGGAACACGAATAGGCTAATGTGTATATTGTGAACGTACCATGATGTAAATAATAATCATAGTTAGATTTTTTCTTGGAGGAGAATACTACTCTATCTATCATATTTTTTTAAAAAAAATAGTGTTAAACACCTTTTTGTAATAGAGAATAATGACTTTGGTTTCATATCTTAGGAAAATTAATTTATGTGTTTTCTTTTAATAATGGAAATTAGTGGATGGTTTTTGGAAAAATAAGATAATTAATGGTACAAGGAATGGAAGCCTTTGCCATGATAGATTTAGGGTAGATTGATTCTAATTAAGGATATCTTTGGATTAATGGAAGTTTCTATTGAGGTAAATTATTATTAATAAGAAAATTAGAAAAATAAATTCATCATTTTAATTAAATTAAATCATTTATTAGTTATTATATATAATAAATTATATTAAATATATTATATACAATTAATTTTTTATATATAATATTTTTATTATATATTTATATCATATAAATTTATATAAAATATTATTAATATATAAATTTATTTTAATTATATAAGAATAAAAAAATTAAAACAAATAAATAAATAATATAAAAATAAATTAAAGTATTAAAGTAATTTAATTAATAAATAATATAATCCCTCCAAATGCATTAAAATTAGGGTTATTTAAGTGTAAATAGAGAGATTTGGAGGCATTTGTAGGTGATTTTCCACCACTTCAAACCACTCCATTTTATATTATCAAAAAATGATTCCTCACACTCAAAACCCCTACCCTCCAAATCCCTTCAAACTATTCAATTCAAACATAGTACAAGAGAAGGGTCTATATAAGATACCACGAACCCTATCCATGTTAAGCACAAGAATTCTAATCCATATGCCACTAGGTGAGGTAGTACAAGTAGACTTAATGCTTTAGAATGCAAAATGTGAATAGGGAAAAAGATGCTCAAAGCATATCTCATACATTTATCTTAGAGAGTTGTGGACGTCATCTTAGGAATGAATTGATTGTCAATACACCATGTTAGATTGGACCGTTAGGATAAGATGGCGACTTTTCACACCCTGACACTAATGAAACGATCTTCTAAGGGGAGATGAATAACAATCAACCCCACCTAATCTCAAGCATAAAGGCTTAGGAGTTAGTAAGGAAGGGGTGTATTACCTTCTTGGCTTGCATCACAAGCACACCCCGGGTAAAATACACACAGAAGGACATACAAGTGATGTGTGAATTCTCAAATATATTTCCAGAAGACCTACCCGGACTTTCACCATATCAACAGTTCGATTTTACGATCGACATTATCCTAGGTACACATCGAATATCACAGGCTATGTATAGGATGACTCATGTCCCGACCCGATTCATCGGTTGATTGTATCGTTCAACTCGTTAATTCTCTCGATGTTACAATGGTGGGTACTTTTACAAAAGTAAAACCGAAGTGACTAATACTTAAAATAAAATTCCTTATATATTTTTCAGAGAAATTTTGGAACTTTTGTACCCCAAACTAGTTTCATAAATTACTTGGGGATATAGCAGTCAATAAGCAATAAATTACAACTTTTATACGCAAGTCAAAAGGTCTACCTCTAGGTGTACTTGTTCAGGAACACTCCCACACTCGAGCTTTTACTTGCAATGGTTTAAAGGAGATGAGCTCACAGTTCAGTGAATGAGATACTAACATCGGACCATTTCATGAATTACGACTTAAGGCATCTCATGTAATTTCATAGCATAAATATTTATTATTGGTTTACCAAATTCCTCTTTTCATATTGTTCTATTCTTACACCTCGAGACTCCTATCTCGGGCGATTCATTATTGGTTTACAAAACACTTTATTTCACTTTGTTTTATTTAACCACTCAAGACTTTTGTCTTATGCGATTTATTATTAGTTTACAAAACCCGTCATTTCATATAATTTTATACAACCTGTAAACCCCGCACATTTGAGTTAAGGAAAACCGGGAAAAGAACCGGTCAAACCAAATGAGAAAACTAAACCGGTTTACATTTGGGAATAAGCAATATAAAAATTTACAACTGACGGTTGATCCAAAAGATTTATTAAACATTGGAAAAGAAACTTAAGACAAATTAGAAAATAAAAACCAAATTGGTTAAGTGAACTAGATTCCATAAGAACTTCAAAGTTAAGTGTGATTACTTGAGAGTAGTGTGAGGATGAGTGACCTCCTGGGAAGTATGATTTTTTTGTAACCCGAAATTTCGGTAAAAAAAATTTTATGTGAACGTACGGCTTATCATAAATAGCCATCAATTAATATATATTTAATTATTGACATTAATACCAATAATTTAATAGCTAAATTAAATTATTGGAATTAATACAAATAATTTAATACCGAAATTAAATTAAATTATTGGAATTTTTATGGCAATATTAATACTAGTAATAAATCTCGCCCATTTAATACACGGGTTTTACGACTATATAAAGAGTTCATCCCCATTTTATTCTCCTCACACCTGAACACTTCTCTCTCTCTACTGCTCCATTTCCTGGTAAAGCTCGAACCAGAGCTTCGACTTGAACAAAGGTCGGGCTCTTTAGAACCGGGGAGAAGACAGCTATCTAATAGCAAACTCCAGTCAATACGAGAATCGTTGGAGAAATGCCGACATGATGGAATAGTGAAGTAACTCCGGCGGACCAAAGCTGCCCTATTTCGGCCAAGCTAAAATCGGCCATTTCAAGCCCTCCCAACACTTCCTCAGCCTTTCCACGGCCGAATTAGGACCGAAAGGTATGTCAATTCGGCTCCCCTTTATAATTTTCGATCGGTGCTAGAGAGAGAGTCGACCGAATTTCAATAATGAAATTCTAATCCAATTCCACATCAATTGATACAATACTTGATTTTAGGATAAACCTCAGGATGAGACCTATCTGCCCAGATCAAAAGTTCGGACTGCCGTGCCTTCACCGGTGAGTAATCGAAGCTTTCTCTCTCTACAATCTGTTTTTTGGCAAAGCTCCGTTTGAGCTCGTTTCGACGTTAAAATCTGCGATTCAAAGTTTCTTAGAATCGTATGAACATACATGAACTCAATTTCAACTCCAATTTCAATAATTAGAAGTGTTTGATTGGTTAATTTGATGAAATTAAATTCGTAGTGTTGAAGAGTTGAAATTAGGGGAAAATTTGGGGATTTTCGAAATTCAAAGGGGCCAAAATACAATTTTATGAAATTGAGGGTCAATTGGGCATGAAAATAATGTTGGAGGACCAATTGAGGAATTTTGGAAATTTTGGGGAAAAACTTACCACTTTTGTGAAAGAAGGGCAAAATGGTAATTTTGGAAAAATTGGGGAACCAAATTGGAAATTTGGAAAATTAAACCCCTTTTTGGTGAAATTGAATAAATTGAGGTCCCACGATAAATTTTAAAAGTTACGGGACTCAATTTGAGGAAAAACCGACATTAGGGACTTAAAGTTAAAGAGAAATAACTTTAGGGACCTAATTACAAATAACTAAAAGTTTGGGTTTTCTCATTCATTAATGAATGAAGGCTGTTATGCCGAGTAATAATGAACAAGGTTGTTCATATCGTGTAGGAACGTTAAATACCGGGAACGCCAGCAAGGACAAGCTCGCGTGAATACAAAGAACCAGTCTAGTGGAATTCACGGCATTAACGGATGAGTGGGTTTACTAACATCATACCCGGTTGGGGATGATAAGTGCCTCGATATAAAAACCCACTGTTTAGTGGGATTTTAATCATCACTACTTAGAGAAAGTGATGTGAAAGTTATGTGGAAAAACTACTTACGGGTTGTAAGTAGATCATACCCGATTGGTATGATGAGACTTCCTCGAAGGAAGTTGAAAACCCGTTCATCGGTTATGAACGGAGATGTCCTTATACCGGTCGGTATGATGGACAGTAAAAACCTATTTTTGTCGGAAGTGCTCTCCCCTGACTGTGTGCCAATGCTTAAACAATTTGGGAGAACTTCTCGACGGGGGCTAGAATAGCTCTAATAGGTCGGGGGCCTCGATTTTGGAACTTGGGGGCTAAATGCCCGATTTTGAAAATCTCGTACAGTGGGCCCAAGGCCAGTTGGCACGAGCAGGAGCTCGTAAATGAACATGATATATGTGCCATAAAACTTAATAAGTGAATTGTTTGGCCATGGTACCAAGATAGGACCGACATGCTCAGTCAACTAGCGGCAGTGCGACATGACAGGTCGACGGACTAGTCAAGACAAACAGCTGCGGGTTGAGTTGAGAGTCGGGGCCGTTGGACTAGTGGCACCACAGATTACATGGCAATATAAGAAAACATTGTTTGTGCATGCACTGTGAGTATGGGATCATCAAGACGCCCATGAGGGGTAGTGATGCGTCCTAAGGGCACTGGACGACCTGGTGGCTATAAGGGCAGTTCGTCGTTCCAGGTGTCTGTGCGAAATCTGGAGTAGCACGAAGCGCATGAGACTGGGGTGGGGACAGGATGAGGTCTCTGTCCTCATACGGACACGAAGAAGTGATTTTGGGATTGTGGGTCGGATGTCACGTACATCCACTCATTCCCAGGGTAGAAGTGGTTGTACTTCTATCCGGGTGGCAGGAAAAGTCGCTCCGAAGTCACTAGTGGGTTCAGTAGTGATACTGACTTGCGAATGTGTGTAACCTTCATGATGAAGGATGTGTGTTAGGTGATGACACACCGGTAACTAAGAAATAATGGAAAAATCCAAATTTTTAAATGATGGGATTTTTTAAAACAAAAGAGTCTGGCACACTCCATATAAATATTTTTCTTAAAAGTCAAAAGCTTTTAAAAACCCATTCACTGAGTAGTCGTACTCACCCCCTCCCTTATATCCCTTTCAGGAAATCCCGGAAAGCCTCCCCTTAAAGACCGTCAATTAAGATGCCTGTAAGACAAATATGTAAAGTTTTAAATTTCATACAGTTTTGATTATACTATTCCAGGAAAAAGGTACAAGTTAAAGGACGCCTTACTCTTTACGGTTTATGATAAGGGGAAACCCTTTTATAAACCGGGAGAGTGGCGGGTTGATCACGGGGATCCGACCAAACCGGGTCGGGGTGTGACACAACCCCTTGACACTTTTATCTCAAGGCACTCGTAACTGTAATGTGACCGTGTCTGCTCTCATTTTCCCTAAATAATTTGGCAAGATATAATGCATGGTATGCACAACTCAGCACAACTAGGCACTTTTGGTCGGTCCAATCGGATTTGCCATCATTACTCTCATTCACAGTTTTAATCGGGACTTTTTCGTCCCAACTATTATATCCGTTATCTCTGATTGTGCGATCCACGTGTTATCAACTACAAAATTGATTGTACATGAATCAAATTGCATAGCCATGGTCAGTTTAGGTATCTATTAAGCACTTATAAATATTATCTCATAATTTTTTTATAAATCATGGTTTTACCAATTGGGTTTGGTTTTCTAAAGTGTTGGTGAACCATCAAAATCACTAATCCCACTTATAATTTCCTTCCAAATTAAGGTTAAACCCACATTAAGTTTTATTTACCAAATGACCCAAAAGTTTTTAAGTACTTATATAACTAAACTTTTCCAAATTTTGTATTTTGATCATTAAGTTGAGCAAAATTACCGTTTTGTCACTACTCCTAAAAAATTCTCTATTTTGGACCTTATGCTTCATAATTCTCTCATTTGGGCCCCCAAAATTCCTTTAGACATATTTGGATCCCAAAAATACATTTATTACACTTTGGTACATAAATTGGCAAAATTACCATTTTGCTCTCCATAGTTCAAAATGATTTATTTAATCTCCATTTGGGCATAAATTACCATTTTGCCACTATTTTTAAAAAATTATTGTTTTGCCCTCCTTTACATAAAATTTACATTTTTTTATCTCGAACTCTCGAAAATAACTTTAAATATCTTCATATATCTTAAAATCAACTATAAGCTAAATGTTTGAAATAGCCTCTAAGGGACCCCAAGCCATAATAGACAAGATTTGAAGTAGCCTCATCCGGTAGATGAAATAGAATGAAATTTTGATCAACTATAAAATTAGGTAGATTAGATATTAAGATGCCCAATCACTCATGCGCAAAAATAAGGAAATTCATGTTCCATAAAATGTGCCTTAAGATATCTTTCCATGAATGGGCAGGACAATGTCGAGGAACTCAACCAATTACCTCGAGCCTTTATCATCCTCAGCCAGCCTACAACAAACTATAGAAATATTCATTATCACCTTCATAAAAAAATTCGAGTTAGAAAATAAATGGACATGTGATTGGGAAGTGGCTGTCCAATTTTTTATCAACGGTGGCCTAGCCCTCATTATCCTTTGGTAAAAACTTTGGGAAAGCTTAACATTCATGGCCATGTGAAACTGAGTAGCTAAGCTGTAAATTTACAAGTGTTCCGGAAAGTCCTAAATATCCCACAAAGCATTATCAAATGAAAACACCTAGTAAATGTGTTGTGAAATAAGTTAATATTATCTTAAATGAAAGAATATAATAAGAGTAATTATCATAAATAATGAGTTCGTGCATTAAAAATCAATCTCAAAATGAACAAAAGAAATAGGAACATACTCAAAGAATTCAATGACATCATAAATAATGAGCCTTAACTAGTGGTACACATTACCTATGTAAAGAGACCTACACTACCAAATCATACAAATTAGAACTTCCTAAGTAATTGAAAGTCATCATATACGACATGAAGGGGTGATATAGGGAAAAAAGGTATCCGAATTATTACATTACAAGTCTATCGTTGATAGTTGAAGTTCAGGATCAAAGCTTCCAATTGATGACAAAAGAATGCCACAATCAGGGGCTGGTCGAATTAAGGAGTTGAAGAAAAGCTCGAATTGCAATCTACAGAACTTCAGAAAATCTTGAACAGATTAATTGGAATCAAAACTAAATATAAGGATGATTAATCGAAGGGGAGAAATAGGTCGATGATTACTGAATGATTACCTAAAATTAATGGAAGCATGAAGACTCTAGTCAAATGAACTAATATTGGAAGCTGAAATGTGGGGTTCTCTAGACGAATGGTTAGCATCGCCAACAAGCAAGCTTGATTGATAAAGAGGGCTTGTTCGAACGACATGCAAAAGAAATGTGAAGCTTGAGGGGATTCAACTTATAGTTTGGATAACAAAAAAGAGTAAAAGGCTATGTAAATCGATTAATCCTATGAATTGGAGGACATCTGAGCAAGAAGGAAGCACGAGACTCAAATGAGAGATTCAAAAGTTACCTGAAATTGGAGAAACACCTAGCGAACACGAACACGGTGGCAAATTGGACCTCCAAGGATGACATTCGATCTTAGGTGGACGATCGAGCTGAAGGGAAGCTCAGGTATGGGCGATGAAGACTGATGAATCCACGAGAGAAGGGCTCAAGATTTTCTTCGAACAATATGTAGAGAGGAAATGGGTTTAGTAAAAGAGTTGAATGTGACCGGAACACACTCCCCAATTCTATTAGTCGGAGACCCGTGAACCCCGTCCTAGTTGATAGCCTATGATGGGTACATTTACCATAGTGAAAATTGGAGTGATCATGACTTTCGATAAAACAACATGAAAAATATAGCGAAAATTTGAAAATTTTCTTTCAAAGTTTCTCATTTGAGCCTACTAAAACAGTTTACCAAAATAGATCGGGAAAAATAGCAACATGATAATAAATTTAAATCACCTTTGTGAGCACAGTACGAGGTTAATTTAGGCGATGTGCGACTTGAGAAGATCTTTTCCCTTTTTACCTTGTGCCATCTCAGCTTAAGTGAGTTCACACCTCAATTAATCGGTACTAACATCATAAACCACCTATACAATTTTTAATTTCATGTATTATATAATCACATTTGATATTTTCCTATTGTACCGGAATTTTTAAAAATTATGATTTTTCCTTGTAAGATATATTCAAATAATTCTGTATAAAATAATTTATTATATATTTTTATTAGAATATTATTATAATATAATCTAATTATCAAATAATTTCATCACATAATTTAAAAAAATTATATTACGATATATTTAATAAAATGATTAAATATTGTACATGTTAGACAAATGTTGAGGTTAATAATATTATTGGTAAACAATTTACTCATGTTTTAAATTGTAATGCTAATATTTTTTTTTATTCTCTATTAATTCAAAAACCTTCTAAAACTTAGTTGTTTTATACAATTTTAAATTATTAATTATAAAATATAGATAACGTTCGAAAATATTATTGAACGGTCCATTTTGTTCTTATTTTATTCAAAATCTTCTTGGTACAAAATCTTTTTATACTATTTTTTTTAATTTTTATTTAAAACTGATTAAATTTTATCATTGTGGATGTAAAATTGTGAGGGAGCATTACATCCTCAACAACATATTAAAATTTGGTATAAATAAAATATAATTTAAAAGAGTTTTTGTGTCAACCGGAATCATTTTTTTATACCAATTTAAAATATTAACAATAATTTTTATGAAAATCATATAATTAATCCGAAAATATTGTATTAAATTTGATAAAATATCATAATATACAACAAATTTGCTATAATTAGAAAATTGACAAATTTTGTTTGTGAAATATGTTTTTCACCTGTTTTATTATATATATATATATATATATGTAGGATGACAAATGAATGAGAGTTTAGATAAAAAAAACTAATATTTAACTGTTTAGTGCAAAAAAATCAGACAGTTCTGTCACTTAATTTAATATGGTAACAAATTTTAATAGACGTATTTGGGATTAATATGATTTATTTTATGATATTTTTTATATGATTGTAACATTAAATAAAAAATAAAGTAAATGTAATATATTATTATATTTGTAAAAGTTTTATAATGTAAGTTTTCATAAAATAAAATACAAAGAAAGTCCATGACAGGACAACCACTTACCAAAAAGGGAACTTGACGCGCTGGTGAAATGTGGTAGACAACCTCGATATCTCAAAACCGCAAAATTATCAGCAATCATACCTCTATCATCTTCAACCCGAGGTGGAAGATGATGGGACGGGACATGGCTATGACTAATCTCCTTGGAGATGATTCGTAAAATGTGCCATTGCTAATATTAATATGGGATGGGCATATGCAACAATGCCTGACACCTTCACTTACAACAGCTCGATAGTATCAGAAAGAGGCTTGAATTAGCTTAAATACTTTATAATTTATAATTTTTTCGTAGTTCATGAAGCGTGAATCGGAGAAGAAAGGCCTCAATACTTGGCGCGTGTTGAGTCTGCTGCAGCAGGGGACTTGCCTCCTATGCTTAAAGAACATCCAAAGATCATCGGAGATGGCAAGCGCCGCCCCATGTCCTCGCCTCCTCCTTCAATCCACCGATTACAAGAAGTAAACAGCTGGAACAAAAAAAAATCTGCACATCTCCCCGAAAAACAGTTTCACTCGGGAATGACCTCCAACACGGGCCTCCAAGCCTTCCTCAACAGCGCCCTGGTCTTCAGCCCCATAAAACCCCTCCTCGGCGAGTCTCCGCCGATTCCGATAGCCAGCGGAAGCACCTCGCTCCTCATCTCCCCATCGCCGGCGTCTTCCTCTTGCTCTCCCTGCCCGCCCACGGGATGCGAGCTGAACAGATCCTTGAGCGAGCGACCCCCCGCCGCCGGAGTATTCCTCCCCTTCTTCTCGACATAAAGCGCCGCGTCCGCCAGGAACTGCCGCTCGTCGGAACCTCGCCGGCGGCCTCGGGTGAGAAGCATCCGGAGGGTGCTCTTCTGGGGCCGGCCGCCCATGTGGACCAGAGGGCTCGTCCTGGGGCTTTGGGTGGGGCTCGGGCCCACACCACACTGCATGGCGAAGAGCTTGAATTTCTGCAAAGTCGCCATTTTTTGAAGCTTGAAATAATATCTCTTCCTCCTCCTCTCTCTATCTCGGTAGTCTCGGCACTCTCGTTTTGTAGCTGGGTTATTTATGGGATGGATGCAAGTGGTGTAACACTGTGTGGGTTTCGGTGCTTTTTAAAAATTTGAATGAATATACCCAAAGCGATGGATAGAATAACTTGAAATCTGATTGGATCTGAGAAAGAGAAAAGGATCTCTGTGAGAGAGAGATAGAGAGAGTCTGCATCTTTTTTCTTCCATGTGTTATCTCACACTTCTCTTTTCCTTTTCTCTTTCACAAATTCCCATGTCACCTGTGAATGGAAATGGAACGGAGGATATAAAATTACAAACATGTATTATATGGTTATGGGTAGATTTTGAGACAATGATTCTATGAATAAAACAAAAAAGAGGACTGGATGGAAGATTCAGATCCACCTCTTCAGCAAGAAACACACGTACTTAAGCGATCGATCTACCAAATATACAATGCGTATAAGCATGTAGAAAATATATTGTAACCGAAGGCGGTCTTTTTTTTTAATAATAAATATGCCGTGAACTTTGTGCGGATTATTCTACATCTTGCCTTGCCAAATCCTTTCTCAGTTTAGCCTATGGGGTGGTCTTATCCCGGTTCCTTGGGGTACTCTCACCCCGATTGGGTCACAAAGTTTTTTAATTATACTATCGTACTATTTTTCTCCAATTTATACCTTGGGTTATAATCCCACAACTAATCTCCATTTACTAGTACTTTTCTGATGTTTATAATCTTGCCCCCTTTTCATATTTTAAAAAATTATATTTTTACTCTTTATATAATCAAAATTATTTATTTATATTCAAATTCCTAAAATTTCACGTATACCCTTCATAATTTCAAAATACTTGACCGTTCATATTTCTAAAAAATTATCATTTGCCTTAAATTTAAAAAAATCATATTTACCCCTTATTTTAAAAATTACCAATTTACTCTCTCTTTTTCTAAAAATTACCAAATTCCCCGTTTAATTTTCAATGAGGTGTATTTTCCTTTATTTTTTCAAAAATAACATCTTAGTCCATGAAAACTTCTGATAATCACCTTTCGATCCCATGTACTTTTCAAAATAAATGTTCAGTACCAATTCTTTCAAAAATTTCAGTTTCACTCCGATTACTTTTAAAATTATTTTTTTACTCTTATACTTTTTTAAAACTTACATTCTGGTCTCTTAACTCAAAAATTATTTCATTTGATCACTCTATTTTTGAAATATCTCAATTCTTTCCTCCAATTTTTTAAAATATTAATTTGGTCCATATTTTTTAAAATTTGTACTTTATTCCCTAAACTTTTAAAAAATATACTTTAAACTCTTAAGCTCCCAAAATATACCCAAAACATTTCTCAAAATTTACATCTCAACTATTAGAACCTTATTCCATAACTTTTTTTCACATTAGTGTAAATGGAGAATTTTGGAGGTGATTTCTAGGGTTTTTCACCCTTTAAACACGTATTTTTTTGTTATCAAATTAGGAATTTCTCCATTATTTCGAGTCAATTCCCCTTCAAATCACTCCAATTTATCCTAAACACTTACCCGTACCTATTCATCCTTAGAGTGGTATAGGGCCTAATTGATTTTGGTTAGTTTCCTATTTTTGGCCGAAACTGTAAAATAAAAGAGTTGGCCAAAATACTCACAGCAGACAATAGAATTGTTAATTAGGAGTAAAGGGAAAGGTAGCTAAGGGTGATAATTTAATGTTGATCATGAGTTACATACGTGACTTATCACTAGAAATTAGCTCGAGAAGAGTGGTCTGGAACTTAACTAGGTTAGGAGAAGGTTGAGAGTAGCTAGAGCTAGAGAAGAGTCAATTTGTTCCCTTGACACTGATATAATTGGTTCTGGATCTCTCGTAAGAAAAGATGGGTTCTTTTAATAGTGAACTCGAGTTTTGAAACTAGCTCCGTACGGTGGTTTTTTACCACCCTCATATCGAATATTGACTTCAAGGAGGAAAAGGGAGTCTTCATGGTTCTCTGAAGACAAATAGTGGGTAATTTGGTGGTACGCAAAAGTAGAATTTCTTCTCACAATGTTCAAAGGTTGAGAGATGGCCGAGAGCTCTCTATCTCTACTTCCAAAATGAAATTTGCTCCCCTGCGATTACATGAGCTCAATGATTTTCCTTTATAGAGATTTCCCTCTTTCTTGTGCAGAAAGAAAAAGAACGAGCAAGATCGTAGGATTTGGGGGATTCTTGGTCGGAGATCGACATAGCTGGGTAGAGATAGATTGTGACGCATGAGGGATGCGCGCTCTAGCATGTGGCGCTATTAGGTCGGTCAGACTCATCTGATTGGGTTAAATCACAACTAACTGTATAAACCATTTTTCCATGCGGCGCCGTGATTAGTAGTGCCTCTTGACGTGGCTTATTTTTATCTAACTCAGCCAGTTGACTTGTTCGACCCTATTTAAAAACTTAGAGCTAAGAATTTACTTTTTGCCATTTTTTAGACCCTTCATAAAAATTCTTCCATTTTTGGTCGGGTTAAATTAATTACCAATTAAATTTAGTTATTAATTGGGTGTTACCAGACTCTTAATTTTCAATCAAGAGGGTTATTTAGGACTACTCTACATCCCCTTTTATGAATTTCCCAAAGTCCATTGTTTCCAAATATGAGTTGTGTTTCTTTGCTCATTCAATCCTAAATCCCTAATCCAACCAATTTAATTTTACTTCTTGGGAGTTGGGGTGTTACAATTTTCCATCTTCTTAATTAGTAAATTTGTTCGTCTTGTTCACCATATTCTTATATTTTGTCTCATTTTCGTTAGAATCTAAATAATCAGTTTCAAGTTCTCAAAAACATCATCTAAAGAGTAGTAATCTATTTGATTTTCGTCCTATGCAATGATTTTTTGTCCATTTTCTTCCTTATATTAATATCAACTTTAAATGTTCATTATAATGGTGAACTTGCATATTAGTATCACCCTATCTCTATATTCAGACACATTCAAAGTGAGAATCTGACTCAAAGTCAAATATGTAATTTTCATCAGTGAGAGAAAGGTAGATTAAAATATCTAAATGTTGAGAAATAGTTCTTAATGAAAGCATATCTTGTCAATATATTAAATGAAGAAGCTAATAACTTATAATATCATGCATTATTCTCCAACAATGCATTACCACAACAATAACATAATAATCAAGATTATAGAACAAAATACTTAAAAGA
Source organism: Trapa bicornis (assembly GCA_030064425.1). NCBI lineage: Eukaryota > Viridiplantae > Streptophyta > Magnoliopsida > Myrtales > Lythraceae > Trapa > Trapa bicornis. The sequence continues at coordinate 18,829,576 of CM057754.1, forward strand.
TTCAAGTTTACACCTTCAACATAAAGAATACTAAGAGCAAACAATGAGAGTTATAAAGTTTGCAAATGTTCAAGTATACACACTAAAGGAAGCATGATGAGAGACCTTAGAGCTTGTGGGTAGTGTGAAATGAGCTGAGAGAGTAAGTAGAGATGGTGATAGTAATAAAATGAGTTGGAGGGAGGAGAGGTATCAAGATTGTTAAGTAATGGTAAGTTAGGAGACAAAAAAAGTATGCATATATCATGCATCTTTCAACTTGCATAGTCACATAAATCGTATAGGTGGGAAATCCTATAAGTGAAACTACATATTTCAGCATCAAATTTACTAAAAAAGAATTACAAATTTTAAAAAATAAAAAACAAAGTTACCACCCAACTAAATGACACTCCTCAATGTAAGTAATTTTAAAAGGATAACCAAGTAAGATAAGAAATGAAAATTAATATAACCAAATATTTTAATCCCAACAAGAAGGGTTTTCGTACTAAAAAATTAATGCAACAATGGTTCGTACATCATTATATAAGGCACAAAATAAGTATCAATAAGAAACATTTATTTGGACAACACCTATTTAGGAAAATCACATAATTCCCAGTGTCAAGTTTTAATCTACAGGTAAAAGTATCTAAAGAAACAAAATCCTCCATTTGTAGCTTAAGGTTCAGATAAGAGACAATATAGAATGACTAGCAATGTTTGAGATGGCAAAAGAATGATGTGAGAGCCATAGATAAGCCTTCATCTATATTATTCAATGAGATATCCCAACATGGGAGTATTAAAAGTTGTTGATATCCCAATGACCATGAAACAAGCAACAACATTCACCTTGGATTAGGGAGAAGGTGAAATTTTATATATTAAAATATTTTACCTATCAACAATAAATCCATGATCATTCAGGAGAGATCACAAGAAATTTGTAAATAACACGCAAAAAATTCCGCCTTTCTGTAAGCTTGTTGTTTGGAACATCTCGTGAGGTTATGAGATTCATTGGGCTGTCGGGATCTCCTTTGATTGCCACTTTGTGTCGTGTTAACAACTAAGGATGCAGGTACAATACTATCATCAATATTTTCAAGGGAAAACTAGGCATTATCACTGGAATAACATATACCTAGCCTTTCAAATTGATATATACTACGAGTAGGAGTAGGAGACGTCTTATATATATATGTATGTAAGTCTGCACACACGAAGATTATTTAAGAAATGGATCCCAAACTGTGTCAATACGAGAATAGTTGTAATCTTGCAGTGATGAGAGTCCAACCAAGAGATCTTTCTGCACAACGAGCTTTCATCTGATCTCCCTCTGATCACTGGTGGCCTGCAAATAAACTCACAAAATAAACATCCTAGGAAATGTTAATTTGGGTTTCGATGGGCACTTCATCTACTGAAGATCATGCAAGTATGTACTGGTGTGGTGCAGTTACCGTGCTGCTTGACTGGTGGAAACAGAACTCATGAAGATTTGACTGAGCAGGCTGAAATTGGTAAG